>JAJHZJ010000128.1:2605040-3205557 GCA_023548195.1 Bettongia penicillata ogilbyi
TACTGAGGGAAGTTCCAGGCTAAGTAGGCAGCTGAGTCATGGTGGCCAAGTCTAAAGAGTCAGAAACACAGTAAGAGGGAAATGAAGTATGACCAGTCTGGGCTTGTCATCAAAATAGAGGCCCCCAGAAGGAACTCACCAATGCAAAGAAGAGGGCTGGCATGGCAGAGGGGCAGCTGAGTCATGGTGGTGAAATCTGGAAAACTAAATGCACAGCCAAGAAGTGATCACAAAAATGATTACAAACCATCCATTCCACTGGCAGATTAAAAATGCAGCCTTAAAAGTCTGTCTCCAACAAAAATTCTTATGTACATGTTAATATCCTACAAGATGCAACCACAGATACGTTAATTTTGTTCAGTGGTCCTCTGAATATCAATTTCAAATGAAAGATGGGAAAAACATTCATCAAAATGTGCTTCCTGTTACTCTGGGGCAAAATCTAAATGGAATTAAACTACAGAACTGGAAGGGAGTCTCAGAAATCATTTAGTTCAACCCTGGCATTTTACAGATGACTTGTATCCTGAGAGTCCTGTTCATCTCAGGCACTCCTACTCTAGACTCACATGCAAGCTGAGAGAAGTTTGACCCCAAAGAAAAAGGAGTCAGGCAAAATGATGAGTTTATTTTATAGGCTTGTTTACTCAAAGATGCTAATTGAAACTTGGATTTTCATAATTCTAAAAATATTACAAACATTATTGTCAAAAAAGCATCATAAAACTATCAGTAACTATGAATCCATATGTCCACATTCTCATATCTAAAATCTTTATGAGAATGACCTATATACCTATTCTTCACTATTGCAAGGACCCCTGATTTACAAAGGCGTGAACACTCCCTCCACAAATGCATGTATCAACTCCTTTACCACTGAGCTGTAGTGGCCAAAAAAAATAAAGAAAGAAACTATACTAAAGCAAAAAAAGTGGATCTCTCTAAACTCAGACTGATGGCAAAATGACTGATACACAATAAGCGTGACACGTACAGGATATGCTGTAGGTCCTAGGCACACCCTAATTTTAAGAAGAAAAAAAATCTTGTGTTTCATTCTTGTTCGTATTTTTAACCAAAGTTTGATTTTTAATTTTCAGAAGACTGATTAAATCTTAGTTCCTTTAATCTGATGAAAGAGCAATGTCTTTTATGAATGAGTATTAAATAAGTATTTGCTTCAGATTTAAAAAAAAAAAAAAGGAAAAAGGAGACAGGTTTTTTGCATACTCTTAGATTCATTGTCCCAAACTTGGAGTAGAACTTTGGTAAAAATCTTTAAAACAAAGCTTAGCTATGTATAGGAACTCCTTATAAAAAGAATTAACAGAGTACCTTCTAGAAAAGGTACTCAGTGTAGCAAAGGAATATCCAGAGTGAGAAGGCCTCAGCTATTGATGGTAATTCCAGGATAAATGGGCAGCTGAGTCATGGTCAAGTTTGGAGAGTCAAAAGCATGGCGCTTAAGGAAAAAAAGCTTGATCAGTTTGAGCCTGTCACCAAAATAGAGGTTCCAAGAAGGAACTCACCAATTTAAGGAAAGGAACTGTCTCAAAATAAATATTAGGTAAAGAGTAACTATTTATTTCCTCAGCAATAAAATAAATGCTTAAAATATGAAAAGCTCATAAACACGTTAGTAAATACTTAAAACATAAAGCAAGAGCTCACCATACTTAATATATTCTCTGAGGAGGTAAGAACAACTTTGGGGGACTATTGATTAGATACTTCACATTCTCCTTGGAGTTGCAGTAAGTAATTTACAAGGTCCAAATTTTCTGGTCCACCAGGCATAGTCCTTTAGTACATGTGCTCAGGGAAAGAAACACAAGGCAGAAGAGGCAATCAGAGATTTGGGATTCAGTCTCAGACTTTTCTAGGCAAACACAAAAATCCTTGTTTCTCCATGCTTGTGGCTGCCATTGCCACTGATGGAGGGAAAGGAGAAAGAGAAATTGCCTCCCTCTTTTCTGGAAGCCCAAGAGAGAGCTGGCAGATTCCCAAAGAAGCTTCCTAAAAAGAAGAAGGGTAGTAGAGTTCTAGCTCTTATAATCCACTGGGGAGGGAAGGTCCCTCCTGACTGTTTGGCCTATCATCTTTCACACAACTTCCCTTTTATGGCTACCAAAAGACAAGAGTTACTGGGTCACCTGTGCCTTTAGCAAGAGGGAACAAGGGAGATCAAAGTAGAGTGACAGAGGTAGGGGCCATGTCTTAGAGGGCCTTGGATGCCAGGCTGAGATTACATTAGACTTTACATAGGATCAGAGAATGTCACTGAGGCCCAGAGAGAGAAAGTAACTCATCCAATGACAAAATTACTAAATAGCAGAGCCAGAATTCAAATCCAGTTCCAGGGCTCTTTCCATTATACCATATGAGCTTCTCCAATTTCAATTTAATTTCCTGAATCTCACCCTTACCTCCCAATAGGCACATGTATAAATACACTCACATATGCATATGTACATACCCTCACACCTTCTCATACATATATACATAGAGACTCATGAATCACGAACACAAACATACAGACATACACACTGAGACACACATATTCAGGAACCATGAACAAGGGGCAATTAGTTGGGACAATCCCAGCTCCTCCAGCTTTGAAAGCCAGCACACCCCCTCCCCAGGGTTCTTTTTTCCCCCAGGCTGAAGCCACGGTGAATAAGCTTTGAAGGCCCCCTTAGCAATGAGATTAGGGTGACAGCTTCCCCCATTCTGGCTCCTCTGTAACCAAAGGGGATAATCTGAAGGGGGGGGTGATTCTCTATCCCCATGGCCTCAGGCGGGGGCTGCAGCTATCGATTAGGGAGGATTAGAAGCTGCCCAGGTCACTTGGAGTATACTCCACAGGAGACAGACAGGACTCTGGGCAGCCTGCCCCTCCTGGCTCCCCTTCCATTGATATTCACTCGAACACACAAACACATACATGAACACATTCATACACATGCTCCATCTCAATTATGAAAATTCACAAATTTAGGTATACATTGTCAAATATACTAACATCATCAGACATATAGAAAACCTCCTATATTCATGCATATACATTCACAGGAATACATAAATACACATTCATTCACATAAGTATCCTTACTCCCACTTATGCCAGGTTTCACAGATACATTCACATCTACAGGTCTAAAGCCATACTATCTCACAAACACACACTTATACAACCTCAAAAAAGGGGAGTATGAAATTCATAACTTCAATAACACATGACCTTGTGAGTGAAGGAGGGGGGATTCTAGGATGTTCAAGGGGTCAGGCTCAAATCACTTGAACCTTGAGTTTTTCTGGCCCCAGTCCGTTGGCTCCCCCTGACTCCAGTAACTCCCAGTGTGGGCTAAGGGCTTTCTTAGTCAAAGGAGCTGATGAACTTGGGAGCTAGTTAACTTGGGGAAGGTAAAGGGAAATGGAATGCCTGAAGTAAGCCAGCTTGGGGAAGGAGAACACTCGGAAGACAGCCTAGAGACAGGGATTCTGTCTAAAGCAATTTTAAGAAAAATCTTTACATAAGGACCTCATTTTCAATATATGTAAAGAATTGTTTCAAATTTATGAGCCATTTCCTTGTTGCTAAATTGTCAAAGGATATGAAGAGACAGTTTTCTAAGGAAAGAGTCCAAACTATTAATAGCCAGATTAAAAAAAATGCTTCAAATCACTAATCATTTAAGAAATGCAAATTAAAGTAACTCTGAGATTGCACTTCTATATCCATCAGATTAGTAATGTTGACAAAAAAGGAAAATGACAAATGTTGGAAAGGTTGCAGGGAAATAGGCATACTGATGCACTATAGGTAGAACTTGAATTGGTACAGCTATTCTGGAAAGCAATTTGGAACTGTGCCTAATAAATTAATGATACCCAAGAGATCAAAGAAAGAGGAAAAATGCCCATATGGACAAAGCAAACTGTATAACAGTTCTTTTTGTAATAGCAAAGACTTGGAAATAGAGAGGGGGGCTAAATAAATTCTGGTATATGAATGGAAAGGTATACCACTGTTACCTCTTTCACATCACAACTTTCCTCACCATGGTTTCAATACATGGCAAGTTGGCATAAGAAATTAAATGGGAATTTTGGGGGAGTTTTGTGGAAGCTGTAGACAACACATGAAAGCCAGCAGACAACACAGAGCTTATGACCAAATACTTTACTGAAATAAGGCATTGCAAATACCCCATAAAAGAAAACAAAAAAGTCAGACCCCTTCTCTGGTATGAAGGGAGGGCCAAAAAATTTTATATGGATTTTCCCAGGGGAGGCCTCCTTGCTCTTACCCCTGGTGATGTGGAAAGGATGACTGTATTAAGCTGTAAGAAATTTTTAAAAAAATGGTTTCAGTGAGACCTGGGGAGAACTAATGGAAAGTGAAGAGAGCAGAACAAGAAAAATAATGCATACAGTAGGTCAATAAGTTTGTCAATAAGCATGTATGAAGCACCTACTGTGTGCCAGGCACTGTGTTAAGCTTAAAAATAACAACCTTATAAATAAAGACAAATAATTTAGAAAGACAGGAACTCTGATTAATTCAATGACCAACTATTATTCCAAGGGGTTGATGATGAGGTGTGTTACTCATATCTTAAAGGAGAGCTAGCTGAAGAAGGACTAAAGGTATAGAATGAGACACTTTTTGGATAGTTTGTTTTGCGTTACTATCCATAAGTAATGGGGATTTAGGGCATATTAAAATCACATAAGATAGCATTACTCATGGAGATAACCCTAAGGGACTGATTGAGGAGACTAAAGAATGAAACATACATGGACATTGTATGTTGGCCTACCCTCTTAGGTAGTATGGGCATGTCCCAAACCTGCATTACACATATTTGTTGTAAGGTGTTTTTCTTTTCTTTTCCCACTGGTAGAGGAAGCAAGAGAGAGAAAAAAATTGAACGTTGTTCATTAAAAACAAATACAATTTTTAAAGCACCACTTCACATAAAGAGATAGCCAGGGAGGATGAATCAGATACTAAGATCCTATCATGTCTGCCAGTGAGACAAACCTGCCCTCTCCCCAATACATACATACATACATATATACATATACATATGTGTGTGTGTGTGTGTATATACCATAGCATGACAGGTGGATGAGTCATTCATTTTCAGGATCCAGAGGGGTTGTTTTTGGCCACCAAAAATGTAAGTGGAATTCTTCATTCCCAAACACTAACTTTGCAAAGAAAATACTAACCCCACTTTCCTCATCACCATCCTTCAGATTTTAGCACTAGGGGAAGGAGATTCCCCTGAGTGTATTAGAGGTATGTCCTTGACAAGTCCAAGGGCCACCCATAGTCTCTTTGGTTGCCTTAGGACTCATCCTTCTGGCCCTTAGGTGCCCAAATATATTACAGGCACATACATTAACCACATGGACGTGGTTTTCTGCTGGACCTAGGAATCAATGTCAGGACTCCTGGGCATGGGATGACCTTGGGCTGGGGGCAGAGAGAGACCCTGGAGCTACATATATGGAGAGGAGGGGACATTGCCCCTGGAGGAATCTGGGTAGGCAGACTGCCAGGGCCAGGTGGGTTCCCAGATGGCTTCTGATGGGCTGTGTGCCAGCCCCAGGAGGCACAGTATGGTGGTTTCTCCCTGCATCTCCATCAAATCTGAGTGTCCCTAGGAAAAAGGAGTAGGGGGTTGTTTCTGGGCCATTCTGGAGCCTTTCTGGTCCTTTTTCCTCCCCAAACTCTTTTCATTCCAGGACTTAAGTCTTACAACATACATCTCCTTGTATATCTCACAATTACACAACATACCCACCACCTTCTGAAGTCTCTGAATTAGAGGCTTTCTCTAGTACAGAGCTGAGAGCTAAGAGAAGCTTGGAGAAGGTGGCAAAGGACTAGCCCAGAGTTATAAGAACAGCTGAGGAGGTCAAGAACAGAAACTGTGTAAAAGAGGAATGAGGAAACAGCTACATGAGGCAGAGGATAGCTGTGTGACTCTAGACAAGTCATTTAACCTGTCTCAGTTTCCTCATCTGTAAAATGGGGATAATAGTAGCACCTACCTCCCAGAATGCTGTGAAGGCTGAGATAACACTTGTCAAGTGCTTTGGAAACATAAAAGCACTATAAAAATACCAATTATTATTACGTCCCTTTCAACCTTAGATGGGCATCAGGGATGTCTCCTGACTTGACCAGAATCACCCATGTGATTCTATATAAAACACCATGTCTACGTAACTATACATGAGTACGTCTGCCTGACGGTGACTGTGAGAATATCTTGTTTTGTAAGTAAGTGTGTGTGTATCCTGTGTGACTATGAATTATGTGTGATTATGTGGGTGAATGTTGTCTGACTGTGACTCAGAGTATGTAATTTTGTATATGTAGGCCTAAGTGTGTTTGTGAGTTTTGAAGCCTGGATGTGTGTGCATTTGAGTGCATATGACTGTAAAAATATGTAAATCAATATGATCGGATGCATGGATGCAAATATATAAACATGTGTGTGCCTGAAGGTGTGTATCCTTGAGAATGTATTGTTGCATGTATATGTATATGTATATATATATATATATAAAACGTGTGAATTCATATAACTGTGTAGCTAAACATATGTAGTCTTTTAACTGTATGATTAACTGTGTAATGGCATGTAAGAGTTTGAGTGTCCTCATGTGTCACAGTGTGTGTGTATGTGTGTGTGTGTGTGTATGTCTGAAACATGCTAGGTAGGCCAGGTCATCATTCCTCCATACAGAGATTCAAGTCCTGAGCCACAGATTCCATGTCAAAGCATATAGGCATCAGGGTTCCAGTGGCAGATGTGGGAAGACAAGACACTTCCCCTATCTCAGCCTCAGTTTCCTCATCTGTAAATTAGAGGATTGAACTGAATAATCCCCAGAAATCATAGGATCACAGATTTAGAGCTCCAAAGAATTTTAGGGGTTATCCAGTACACTTGCCCCATTCTAGAACACCAAGGGGTCTCCCATCAGACTGCGAGTGACTAGGGGAGGCAGACCAGGTTCTGAGGGGCATTTCTGGCCTCCAGAGAATGGCACAGGAAGATCCCTCTCTCCAGGGCTAGCTGA
Organism: Bettongia penicillata ogilbyi; assembly: GCA_023548195.1. Taxonomy (NCBI): domain Eukaryota; kingdom Metazoa; phylum Chordata; class Mammalia; order Diprotodontia; family Potoroidae; genus Bettongia; species Bettongia penicillata. The sequence goes on from JAJHZJ010000128.1 coordinate 2,612,151, forward strand.
GCAAAAGGAGTACAGGAGACAGAGGGGCAGGAGGGACTGGAGTGGGCAGAAAGGCTTAGGGAAGTAGAGAGAATGGAGGGGGCCGGATGAACTGAAGGGGACAGAAAGAGTGAAGAAGGACTGGAAAGTCTGGAGGGCCTAGCAGACCTGGAGGAACCTGTCCTGAATGTTTCCCTGGGTCCCGGTCTTTTCCCCACTGCTGGTTCTTAGGGCCATAGGATCATAGAGCTGATCTAGGAGGGACTTTAGAGGCCATGTGAGCCAGCTCTCTCACTTTATAGATAAAGAAATTGAAGCTGAAAGAGATGAACCAGTTGCTCAAGATCATACAATTAGTGAGTGGAAGAACTGGGATTTGAGCCCAGTTCCTCCTGACTCCAAGTCCAGGACTTGTCCCGCCATTCCATGATGCCTGGTTTCCCCTGGACACTGCTCTATGGCCAAGGTATCCCAGAGCCAGCCCCAACCCATTTCATCACAGTAGGAGTCTGTAGAGTAGAAAGAGGGGAAGGAGGTGGTTCCTTATCTGTCTCCTCACACCTTCGAACACAAGCACAACTACTTAAACACACACACATATCCATAAATATCCCCACAAACATACTTGGACACACACATACACACACATAGGTAGTACATCCTCTCCTTATGTATCCACTCTGCCACATGGAGAAGACCCCCTGGGCCCCACTTCTGCTCTTACAGAATTCTCCCTTTACCCCTTGGCCCCAAAGACCTGACGCTAACCACCCCTCCCCCCACCTATGGATTAGGGGGGCTGCCCCCCTTTGCCTGCCTTTTGTTGGGCATTTGGCTCAATGGCCTTAGCCCTTGTACCATTTTGCTGCCTCTTTGAGCAGGAGCTAAGTGGGGAGGGGACTGAAGAGGGAGGAGACAAAACCAGTGTGTGGTGGGTTGGGGGGACTTTGGGAAAGGCCCAGGCATTCAGACAGCAGCTGGCCCTGCCTGCCAGGCCGAGCCCCCCAGGCAGGCCGGAGAATGCCATTGGCAAAGGGACTGCTGCCCAGCCCGCAGGGCTGAGACAATGCACCTGCTTCCCTGGGAGGGAGAGCTGTTTCACGCTTATTGGGATTAGAAGCACTAAACGTCCATCCAAATTGTGCGGATAAACAGTCTTGTGAAAACTTGTTATCTGTGTAGAAAGGGCCTCCTGGCCCCCCGCCCTCCTCAGCCCCAAGCCTTTGTGCCAGCCCTGGCTTAGGCCAGGATGGGATTTGATGAGGTTTAGTCTGGGTTCTAAGAAGTCCATTGAAGCCATGCTTTCATTGTCTGCTCTTGTGGGGACAAGAGAATATGAGGCAGGCAGGGGCCAAGCCCAGCCCGCCTTTCCAGGCCCTCTGAGAGCTGCCCACGGGGACCACCAAACACCAGCTGAGGGCCCTGCTCAGTAAAGGACTGACTTAGCCTCATCCTCCCAAACTCAGAGCCTGCTCCAACTCTCTGCTCTGTTCTTAGATACTACTCTCTTCCACATACCCAATCCTCGTAGAGAGGTCGTTTACTCCATGGAATGATGGGAAAGGGGCTAGACTGGGATGCAGAGGGCCTGAGTCTCAGTCCCTTGGACACTATTTGTATGACCTCAGACAAGTCGCTTCTGCCAACCTGGGCCTCAGTTTCTTCATCAGTAAATAAAGGGCTTGGACTATATATGATGCCAAAAGATCATTGGATCATGGATTTAGAATTCAAAAAGATTTTTGAGATCATCTGGTCCACCTCTCCCATTTTACAGATAAGAAAGCTAAGGCCCGGAAAGTTTAAGTTCCTTGTGCAAAAATCACACAGGTGAAAAGCTTAGATTCAAAGCCAGTTCCTCAGAGCTCCAAACCAGGGTTCATTCCTCTGTACCACACATCCTCCAAGGGTGTTTTCAGTTCTAAATCCTGTGATCCTATACTCTTCAAGTCCTCTTTAACCCCAGGTAGCCTCAAGAAAAGTCTTCCCTTGACCTGAACACTCCCTGACACAGTATCCTTTAAATGGGAAGAGCCTAGGTGGCAGATCTGAGGTTCTAGGTCTGGGTTCTAATCCCATTTCTGTTCCTTCCTAAATATATGGTAGAAATGACCGGAAGATTAGAGGAATGCTACATTCATTGTGTATCTGATTTCTGCCAAACATTTTTAAAAGTTTCACAACATCCTTCTGGACAAAAGAGAGGACTGGATTCCAAACCTGTTGGATATCTGAACCTAAAATGTATCACATGGTGGATTAATGTCCATCTAGAAAGAGATTCATAATGTCAGTCAAAGGATTCTGCCCTTGACATAGCTCTGTTCAATGTTCTTATCAATGACATGGAGAGAGTATCAATGACAGGCTCATCAACTTTAAGATGACAGGAAACTAGAAGAGATGTTTCATGACAGACAATAGAATCAAAATCTTAGCAGGCTATGATGGGCCAGCTCTGAAAAAACATGAAACTTAATGTGGATAAATGGAAAAAAGTAAATGTCTCCATGTTGGTATTCAAAATCAGTTGCACAAGAATAGGACAATGTTGTTATTTCAAGAAAGTAGTTTATTTGAAAAATGCTCCTGGAGGAGGGGGTGTAATAGAGAGCACAATGTGAGTCAATAATATAAAATGGCAGTCAAAAATGTAATGTTAGCAAGCATTTAAGTGCCTACTATGTTTCAGGCACTGTGCTAAATGCTAGGGTTGCAAAGAAAAACCAAATGCAAGGCCATTCTCTCAAGGAGCTCAGAATAATGGGAAAAACCACATGCAAACAACTGTGTCCATACAAAATTGATAGATACATAGTGACCAGAAAGAAGCAATCCATCATTCTACTGTACTCTGTCTGCCTCCCAGTGTTGTTTTAAAGAAAGTATTTTATAAACTGTAATACATCAAGTAAATGTTGTCAGTTATGTTATGGCAATTATGGTCTATCATCATCTCCCTTCTGACTTGGTCAGATCATATCTGGAATACATTGTCCACTTCTGGGGACAAAATTTGCACAGCATGCACACACATGCATTCCACAGGCTGGAGTGAGCATGTCCAAAAGAAGATGATGAGGTAATAAGGAGATGACTGAAAGACATGTTATATGCACATCAGTTATAGGAACTGAGGACATTTGGCTTAGAGGAGAGATTTAAGAGTAGGGTCTTCATCCCCACCTTATGGAAGAGGGATTAGATTTTTTTTTCCTGTTTTTCTTCCGAAGTCAGAACAAGTATCAATGGATGGGACTCCAAGAGAGGCAGACTTGAGCTCTGCTTTAGGAAAAAGCACCCAACAATTGTGATTGTCAAGTCTGACTCTTCATGACCCCATCTGGGGTTTTATTGGCAAAGATACTGGAGCGATTCACCATTTCTTCTCCACTTCATTATATATATAAGGAACTGAAGCAAACAGGGTTAAGTGACTTGCCCAGGGTCACACAGCTAGGAAATGTCTGAGGCCAGATTTGAACTCAGGAATACAAAGTCTAGCATTCTAACCACGGTGCCACCTAGCTACCACAATTAGAGCTGTCCCAAAATTGAAAGGGCTTCCTTTTAAGACAGTGAGTTCCTTTTCAATAGAGATCTTTAAGAAGAAGCTAGAAAACCAGTTACTAGAGGATACTGTAGAACAGGCAGGGGGTTGGACTCTATAACCACTAGGATTCCTTTCCAATTCCCCAGATTTTATGACTGAATCTTTTCCCTTCTCTCAGTCTCAATTTCCTCACTGACTCAATAAAGATAAAAATATTTACGCTGCCTAACTGCCTAGACTGTTGTGAAGACCAAATCTTCCTTGCTACCCTCATCCTCATGATTATTATGGTAAAAATATTATCTATCAATGAGATGACAAAGACCATGACCATGACGAACTTCTCTAGAGGAATCCCAGAGTCTATTCACTGTCCCCTAACTCTTTTCTCTGATGAGAAGGGTAGAGGTGGAGGCTAGGGAAGGTCATTTTGCATTAATAGGTGGAGAGCCATTGCAGGCTCAGTAAGAGGGCAGGTTATCACAAGTAACCCTCCTCTATTAGAGAGCTAAGGCCCAGTGGCAATGGGGGTTTCAGATGAAAGGCTCTTCCCTCCTCCTATTCCACCGCCATTGGAGCCCATAGATATCTGTTCCCCAAACAGTTTAATGATAAATTAAGCGACTAAGGCATCAACTTGTCAGAAGATTTAGAGCAGGAGTAGGGAACTTGAGGTCTCAAGGACACATGTGGCCCTCTAGGTCCTCTAGTGTGGCCCTTTGACTAAATCGAAACTTCACAGAACAAATCCTCTTAATTAAAAGGATTTGTTCTATAAAACTTGGACTCAATCAAAAGGTCACACCCAAGGACCTAGAAGGTCATATGTGGCCTCAGAGGCCACAGGTTCTCCACCTCTGTTTTAGAGGATTTGAAGGGGTTGGAGGAATGCATGTGAAAGACTGCTGGGAAAGAAGAGAGAGGTACTACATCCCCAAAGGGCAAGGGATTTTGGGAATACAAACCAAGCTTGGATAGTATCTATTGGTCCCTAGATCTGGAAGGGGAGAGGAACTCTTTAAATGGAATGAAATGCCAATGTAGAGATAGGGGAAGAGAGAGTGGGGCAAGTCCTAAGAGGCCACAGGGCCTTCCCATGTAAATTCTCGTCAAAAATTGCGTTCAATTTTATTCTTAAGAACTTCCATGTGTATGTATGTGTGAGTGATTATGTACAGTTGTGTGAAAGTACATGATTGAAAATATGTATGTGTTTATAGATTCACAGTCTACAAGAAGGAACCTTGGTGAGGTACCCTCCTTAAGCTCTCTCATCTATAAACTTTTCACTCCTCATCCAGTTACCCCCTCCCACTCTACGTTAGCCTGCCATCTCCTATTTGGTCTGCCTGCCTCTCTCTCTGCTCTCCAATCCACAAGGATATTCCTAAAACAGAGATCTACCAACATTTCTCTTCTACTCAACAATTTCTACTGCCCTCTATTGCTTCTAGCATAAAATAAAACTCCTCAGTTTAGTATTTAAAAACTTAGCCACCTGGCTCCACCTCTTCAGATCTTTTAAACATTATTCCACTTATAAAAAAGGAAAAAAAGCATTATTCCCCATCAAGAATCCTCTTGTCCTTCCAAACTGGCCCTCCCACTATTGCTCCCATCTCCTTTCTCTGCGCCTTCATATGGATTATTGCCCGTGCCTGGAATGCACTTCCTCTTTATGTCCACCTCTTGAAATCCCCAGCTCCTTTCTAAATCAGACCAGGTAGTACCTCTTGCATGAGGTCTAGTTCCCTGTTCCCTCCTCCTGGAGGGAATACTGAATTTTTGACTTTGTATCCCCAGTGCTTAGCATAGAACCTGGCACATAGTATTGTTCAATCATTTTCAGTCATGTCTGACTCTTCATGATCATTTTTGTGGTTTTCTTGGCAAAGAGAGTGAAGTAGTCTGCTGCTTCCTTCTCCAACTCATTTTACAGATGAAGAAACAGAGGCAAAAAGGATTAAGTGATTTGCCCAGAGTCATAGTTAGTCATTGTCTGAGGCCAGATTTAAACTCAGGAAGATAAGTCTTCCTGACTCCAGACTTGGCACTCTATCCTTTGCACCATCTCACTGCCCTAATTTGGCTTATGGTAGGTGTTTAATTAATGCTTATTGACTAATCCAAACTCCTCATTTTATAGAGGAGAAAACTCAGACACAATGACTTGCTCAAGGCTTAATGTCAGAAACTTGACTAGAACCCAGGCCTTCTAAATCCGCAAGGTTGAGAGCTTAATGAATTCATTTTCTAGTGTTCTTCCCTTGTGCCTGGAATGCTCTCTCTCCTCATCTCTACTTCCCCGCTTCCTTTAAGCTCCAACTAAAATTCTATCTTCTACAACTTCTCTTAGTTCTAGAGTCTTCCCTCTCTTAATAACTCCTATTTATTCTGTCTGTAGCTTGTTCATATGTCTTTACTTGGTGTCTCCCCTCTTAAGCTGTGAGCTCCCTGAGGGCAGGAACTGTCTTTTGCCTCTTTTCGTATTTCCAGTGCTTAGCCCAGTGCCTGTCACATAGTAGGCACTTAATAAATGTTTATTGACTGACTGACCTCTTCTCTGCAATATTATCCCTATGTATGTCTCTGTATGTGCATAAGTGGAAAGAATTCAACTTCTTTGACATTTCTCCACCCCACTCCCTTTCTCCTTTCTCACAAAACACCAGTAAAACTCCTGTGCCTGGCAATCGAGGTTGCCTGGCCGTCTACAATCTTGTCTCTCCTACACCCTCAATAGACTTCTATCTGGTCATGTTCCCCTTTCCACTACTCAGGCAGGTGCCAGGCTCATCCTTACTTTCTAGACTTGGCTCCTACTCTGCCTTCCCTGCCCTCCCTCCCTCTGCTCATCAAATCCTGCCCATGCCCCAAGGCCCAGCTGGAGTTCTTCATCCTCCTTCAGGAAGTCTTCCTGAATAGCTTCCCTTCCTCGCTCCTAACCTTCCAAGACCTTTCCCTCCTGTGAGCTCCTATCAGGGTATATAGTTACATAATAGAGATGATCAATTTTCTTTTGCTGGTTTTGTGCCACTCAGTCTCCTTCCTGACAGCCACCACCACCCTGCTTCCCTGTGTATCATCATTTCCACTGTCATAGCTCTCAATTCTAAATAGCCTTCAGTGTTACAAAGTCCTTTGTCTCCCAACAATCCTGAGAGGTAGGTAGGGAAACTATTATTTTCCCCACTTAATAGAGGAGAAAACTGAAATTGAGAGAGGGGAAATTATTTGCAAGTGACATAGCTAGTAGGTATTAGAAGTGGGGTTCCAGCCCAGGTTGAAGGGCTCCTGCTAATTCCAAGCCTAAGGTATACTCCTCTTTTTTTCAGTACATCTTATCAAATAAAAAATAATTAGTGAGTGATTATGAAGGGCACCCACTGGGCCAGTATAAATAACTTTCCCTAGCCCTCAAAGAGTTCATTTCCCTTATCATTGGGGCCGGGGGGCTCTTTGACTCCTGTGGGAACTAACAGAGGGAAATCTCACATACAGAGTTTCTGATTGCCCTGACACTGCCCAACTCTGAACCCCTTGACTCCCGTACTTCCTCCCAGTCCTCTTCTTCCCAGAACTCAGTCTCCTTACCCTTTTCCCACCGACCCCACTCTCACTTGTCCTGCAATGATCTTAGAGCTCTTCCCTTAACATACACTCCTCAACTTCACTCTTACCTCTCCCCTCCAGCCCTCAGCTCCTATCTCTCAGTCCCAATCAATATAGTTACCACAGGTCTGCACTATCCTCCCCTCCCCTAAACACCCCAGCCTTTGGGAGACTCCCATACCCATTACTTCTTCCAGCCTTGGAGATCTACCCTGTCATCTTCCCATTGCAAATACACACACACACACACACACACACACACACACACACACACACACACACACACACTGGGGCTTTAAACCTTATCTGCCCCTAGGCCATTAGCCTAGGCTAAGGCAGATAACCATTGCTTGGCAGTTCCGCCCCTGCCCTAAGAAAAGATTATCAATCCAACTTCAGCACCAGCCTCAGGCACCCACCAGTCCCCTCAACTCACCTCTAGCCAGCACTGGCTTCACTAGGGATAGCCCCCCTCAGCCTGAGTCTTTAATTCTACTTTCCTTGTAGAGCTAAAGTCCTATCAATAGCTCACAACGGACATCCTAGTCCTTTCCTCTTTCCTGTCATCTCAGATTCCCTGAATCAAAGAATGCTGAGGCTGAGAGGAGGAGTATCTACCTAATTCCTGCCCTTTGAACCCCCAATTCCCAGACTCTATGGCATGCAGGATCTATGGCATCTGACCCTGAAGGATATTTAGAATTGAGAGCTATGATGGTGGAAATGATGATACATACAGAAGTAAGGTGGTAGTGACTGTCAGGAAGGACAATGAGTGGCACAAAACCAGCAAAAGACAATTGATCATCTCTCATAGAAAAAATAATAACAACAAACCATGAGCTAGAAAAAACTTTTGTGGGTGGGCTGATGATAGACTATAGCTGGGATCAGGGTGATAAATTCTCAGACCACAGTCACTCTCCATTTTATTGTTAAAAATGGAGATATTTTAATAATCATCAATAAGGGAAATAATAACAATGAGCTTCTGAGTAAGCACTTACATGCAGAGTGGCTAGGAAGCCATCTCATCTTTCTGGTTTCTCCCTTTGGATAGACAGTGGAATGCTGTTTCTGAAATAGTTATGATGATGTGGGATGGAAGGACCTTTGCAAGCATACATAGACATTGTTTCCAGTCTGCAAATTATGTTGTATGGAGGTATCTTTTTCAATTGGTTATGTAGCTGGAGCTGGAAATGTCTTCAGAAAAGCTGAGTCACCTTTGGCCCAGCCCTTACAGGAATCTCATTGATTCCTTTGTTTGAGGCACCCAGTAAGAGATGATACTTTTAACGTGAAAAAACCTTGCTCCTTGGAATCTGCTTTTGTCCTCTTCCATTTTTTGAGGAAAGGGATGGAGCCTCCAAGTGCATCCTGGAATTCTGTAGTCAGTATAGCATCAGCACCCAGAAGAGTAAGAAACAGCCTTCAGGACTGACATTCAGCACCCAGGCCAGCGGAACCCGGGCCTGAGATGGAAATCAGGGTGCATCTAAGCATGAACGTGACAGGATCAATATTTTGTAAAAAAACAAAAAAAAAAAACAAAAACAAACAAAAAAAAAAAAACATCCTATGAATGAACCTTCTGAGGTGCTGGGAGAAAAGTGTCATGCTTTGTTCTTGTTATATCTTTGAAGGAAATGTCCCTTTGTAAAAACTGAGTGACGTTAAGTGATTAAATGGAACTGGAATTTTCTTTTTGGTATCAAACAGTGGGGAGAGGGAAACATAGAAGGTGGGGGCCTAAGCCAGTGACATCAGAATCAAGAGATTTCTCCCCAACTCGCCTCACCTCAAGCCCCTTAGACTGTACACTAAAACCTGGAGGGGGAAATGCAGCCTTCCTGTCTTTGAGAAAGTGAGCCAGAGCACAATCAGTACAGGAGACCACAGATTTAGAACTGAAAGAGACATTAGAGATCATATGGTCTGACTCCTTCACTTTACAGTGCTGAAAATTGATGAAATAAGTAAATAATAACGTATCTGGAATGAACTCTATGGGTTACAAAAAGTTTTCCCATTTATGATTTCATGTAACTTCTCCTCTGTAATATGAGGCAGTTGTCAAGGATACAAACTATTTACATAAGGACTCTGTTAAACAAGAAATAATAGAAAAACTAGAAAATAGTGTGGCAGAAATAAGGGGTTAGACCAACATTTTATACAATATCCCACAGTAAAGCTGCAAAGAGGTATGTGACCTAAATACAAAGGTCAAATCATTTCTTAAAATTAGAGGAAAATGAAAGAAGATACCTTGTACTATTATGTCTAGGGTAAGAATTCTTAATTGAAAAAAGAACAGGTCTTTGATCATAAAAGAAAGAACAGACAATAAAAAAATCTATGAACAAAAGCAATGTGACTGGAATAAGAAGAAAAGCTGCTAATAGTGTAAGATATGTGAATCAAATAATATCTATGATTTTAAAAAGGACTGTATCCAAGATATAAAAAGAACGGATACAAATATATAAGAATCATTCTCTCAATACATAGGGCAAAGTATATAAATAGGCAGCTGTCAAAAGAGGTATTTATAAAGCTGCCAACAGAGACAACTAGAAGGCACAGTGGAGAGAGCCCTGGATCTGGAATCTGGAAGACCTCAGTTCAAATCTGGTCTCAGACACTTAACTGGCTGTGTGACCTCCGCAAATAATTCAATCTCTGCGGGTATCAGTTTCCTCATGTAAAATGAGGATAAGAATAGCCCCTAACTTGCAGAGTCACTGTGAGGATCAAATGAAATATTTGCAAAGTGCCTGGCACATAGGCACTTACTAAATACTTATTATAGGAGCAGTAAGGTGGCACAGTAGATAGAGCACCAACCTTGGAATTAGGATGACCTGAGTTGAAATTCAAACTTGACACTTACTAGCTGTGTGGCCCTGGGCAAGTCACTTAAACCAGATTGCCCTGACAAATAAACAAATAAATATATTTTTGTCATTTAAAAAAGAGAAATGCAAATTATCAACAACCATATGAAACAATCTTCCAAATCATTAATAAGAGAAATGAAAATCAAAATAAATCTGAGGTTTCTAGCTCATACTCATTAGACTAGTACAGAAATACAAAAGATGAAAATAGTATGTGGTGGAGAGATAAGATACCCGAGGAGCTGTGAACTGGTTCAACTGTGCTGCAAAATAATTAGGAACTGAGCTAGAAAAGTTTTTTTTAAAGTATACATACTCGATGATCTGGTAATACTATTACTAGGTCTATATTCCAAGGAGGTCAAAAATAGAGAGGAAGGGTTTATACACCAAAATATTTGTAGTAGCACTTTTTTGTATGTGGTAGCAAAGAATCAGAATTCAAGAACATCTGAACAAATTGAGTTATATGAATATAATGAAATGTTATGCCATAAGAAATTAAGAATTTGAATTCAAAACACTTAGAAGGCTCTGTATGAACCAAAGCAGGAGCAAATAGAAACAGAACCATTTATACAAAAACCACAATAATGTAAAGGAAAATGAAATTACAAGATGCCAGAACTCTGACACAATAACCAGCCTGCTCCTCTCTCCTTTGTTACAAGGGCAGGTTGTGTTGGGAGTGGGGAATCATTGGGAAATAACCTATAGATTTTGTGGCTGGAGAAACAGCGAGATTTGACATTTTAAAAATTTTAGTTATTTTACTTTTAATTTATGGAAAAAAATAAGCATTTCATAACAAAGTATAATTTTAAAAAGATGATTGCACATGAAACTATGAATTTACTATTTGCAATTTTCTATTTCTTTAAAATATATAATTAAGAGGAAGAAATTAAAGCTATCTATAGTCATACAACAATGCTCTAAATCACTAAATCACAAATGCAAACGACACAAACAACTCTGAGATAACACCCCACACCTATCAGATTGGCTACCATGACAAAACAGGAAGATGACAAATGTTGGAAAAGATATGGGAGAGTTGGAACACTAATTCATTGTTGGTGGAGCTGTGAGCTAATCCAAACATTCTGGAGAGCAATTTGGAACTGTGCCTAAAGGGCTACAAAAATGTGCACACCCTTTGACCCAGCAATACCGCTTCTAGGACTGTATCCCCAAGAGATCATAAAAATGGGAAAGGGTCCCACATGTACAAAAATATTTATAGTACCTCTCTTTGTGGTGACCAAAAAACTGGAAATCAAGGGGATGTTCATCAATTAGGGAATGGCTGAATAAATGATGGTATATGAGTGCAGTGGAATACTATTGTGCTATAAGAAATGATGAACAGGAAGACTTCAGAGAGGTCTGAAAAGACTTATATATGAACTGATGCTGAATGAAAGGAGCAGAACCAGGAGAACTTTGTACACAGCAACAACCACAGTGTGTGAGGAATTTTTCTGGTAGACTTAGTACTTCATTGCAATGCAAGGACTTAAATAATTCCCAATGGTCTCTTAAAGCAAAGTGCCTTCCACATCCAGAGAAAGAACTATGGAATTTGATTGCAGAATGAAGCAGATATTTTTCTTTTGTATTATGTTTTGCTTTGTTTTATGATTTCTCCCATTCATTTAATTCTTCTATGCAACATGACTAAGGTGAAAATGTATTTAATAGGAATGTATTGTAGAACCTATATAAAACTGTATGCTGTCTCAAGGAGGGACTGGGGAGGTAGAGGGAAAGGGAGGGAGGAAGGGGAAAAAAAATCTAAGATATATGGAAGTGATTGTAGAACACTGAAAACAAATAAAATAATAATAATAATAAATATATACATAAGTAACAAAGTTATCATATGAATTTATTTTCCCCTCTCCCTCATCCAAGATATGGCTACCATTAGACATAAATATATGTGTGTGTGTCTCTGTGTGTGTGAGTGAGTAAAAACATTCTATACATATTTCTACTTATCAGTTCTTTCTCTGGATGCAGATAGTGTTTTCCCTTGTCGTTAATTTGGGTATTAATAGTCAAAATGACATATTCACTTAAAGTTGTTCTTAAAACAATATTGCTGCAACTGTATATACCATTCTCTTGGTTCTACTTATTTCACTATTCATTGTTTCATGCAAGTCTATCCATGCTTTTCTAAGATCATCGAAGTCATTATTTCTTATGGAACAGTAATATTCCATCACCATCATATACCACAACTTGTTCAGCAATTCCCCAGTTGATGGGCATCTCCACAATATCCAGGTCTTTGCTAACACAAAGAGCTGCTATAAATATTTTAGAACATACAGGTTCTTTTTCTTTTCCTCTAATCATCTTTGGAAACAGACCATTTAATAGTGGCATTGCTGGGTCAAAGGTTATGCAGTTTTATCTCTTTAGTCATAATTCCAGATTACTCTCCAAAATGGTTGGATCAGTTCACAATTCTACCACAAGTTTGGTAGAGGAGAGAATTTGGGAGGAAATACGAACTCATTTTTGCACATGTTGAGTCTGAGATACCCCAAGAACATTCATTTCTAAATGTCCAATGGGCAGTTGATGATGCAAGGCTGAAATTCAAGAAAGAGGCTTGGGCTGGGTATACTGATCTTGGATTCATGAACAAAGATATGATCATTGAACCCATGGGCACTGAGGACATCACCAAAAAAAGAATATAAAGAAGAGGACTGGGAACAGAATCTTGAGGTTCACCCATAATTAAAGGGCTCTGATATAGATGTCATACCAGCAAAGGAGACTGAGGACAGATCAGACTAGTAGGACGAGAACCAGAAAAGAGCAATAGCATGAAAACTCAGAAAGGAGAAAGTAACTTAGAGGATGAGTGGTTGACAATGTAAAATGTAAATAGGTTAAGAAGGAGGAATAATGATAAGATATCATTAGATTTGGTCATTAAGAAGTGGTCATAGGGCAGGTAGGTAACTCAGTGTATCCTGGCCCTGAAGTCAGGAGGACCTGAGTTCAAATTCAGCTTCCGATACTTACTAGCTGTGTGACTGTGGGCAGGAGGAGAAGAAGGAGAAGGAAGAGGAGGAAGAGGAGGAGTGGAGGAGAAGAAGAAATTACTTTGTAGAAATAGATTTCAATTGAAGGATGAGGTTTGCAGAGGCTTTGGGGGAAAAAAAATGTGTGTTCATCCTTCATTCTCAAAGAGGACCATGACATCAAGATGATGACATGACTTGCAGTTGACTTTGATTTGAGTGAAGGAGGGCTGTGCAAGGTCACCAACCTCACTTACTTCTCCTGAGCCATCTGGGTTCGGTGGCCTGATATTCATCAGGACAGTTGGGGATGACCCAGGATGCAATGGGAGATCCTGGCCCTTTCAGACTAAGATCTTATAGCAGTCTCACTTTGAGTGAGATACACCAATTCAAAGAATAGACTTCTTTAAGCAGTTGTTCAAGGGATGGCCCCTTTAATTAAAAAAAAAAAAATCAGACTGGGAGGAGAAGACCCGCAGGGTTCCTGGGTAAAAGAGAAACAATTGGTTGTTGTCAGTTGTTCTGAAAGAGAACCAAAAGGACATCACCATGATAAAGTGAAGTTTCAGTGTGTCCAACTGTGGTTGATCAGACCAATATGAGCTCAGAAAGTTCTACTCCAGACTGAGTACCAATAGTCCATGTGAATATTTAGGGTGGATACTCCAAATTCGTGCATCCTACATTGACTTTGTGCTATCTCAATTCTGCTTTGCTCATAGAGCACAACACCCTTTCTGATGCGTGCACGTCATGCTGAGCGGTCCTGTGCCAGCCTCTCCCATGTCGCACAATCAAATCCAAAGTTATTGAGAGAGACCTTGAGAGTGTCCTTGCATCACTTCTTCTGACCACTATGTGATCACTTGCCCCATGTGAGTTCTCCATAAACTAGCCTTTTTTGGCAAGCATACATTTTGCATTTGAACAACATGGCCAGGCCATCGGAGTTGGGTTCTCTGAAGCATAATTTTAATGTTTGGCAGTTCAGCTCAAGCAAGGATTTCAGTGTCAAGTAATAGGGAATTATGTTCAAAACATCATCGAACTGTGCATAGCCTTTGACCCAACTATACTGCTATTAGACCTCAGAAAGAGGAAAAGGACTCATTTGTACGGAACTATTTACAGAAGCTCTTTTTTTGTAGTGGCAAAGCATTAGAAACTAAGTGGGTGCTCGTCATTTAGGGAATGGAAAAACAAAATATGGTATCTGAATGTAATGGAATATTATTTTGCAAGAAATAAAGATAGAGGATTTCAGAGAAACCTGGGAAGACTTGTATGAACCGATGCAGAAATAGAACAATGTCTATAATTAAAAAATTGTAAAAACAATTAGCTTTGAAAGTCTTAAGAATTCTGATGAACTCAGTGACCACTTACAATTCCAAAGGACTTACTATGAATCAAGCTACCCAACTCCTGGGAGATGATGGATTCAAGATGCAGAATGAGACGTGTTTTGGGGCATGGCCGATACAGGAATTTGTTTTGCTTTGTTATCGGTATTTGTTACAAGGGTTTTCTTTTTCTTTAAGCGGCGGGTGGAGGGTGGGGGGGAGGGAGAAGGCAGAAGGGAAAGAGAATAAATGTTACTAATTGAAAAGAAGTAAAATAAAAATTAACATAAAAAGTAGAATGAAAGGAGGACGGTAGTTCCATGTATATGCATTATTTTCGAAGAGTAAAGATTAAAGATATAGAGATTAAAGATACAGGACAATGGGATGGTGGGATCTCCTGAGGGTTGTTGTCGTTTTTTAAGGATGGGGGAGGCTTTGAATGTAGGAAATTGGAAAGGAACTAGGACATAGGAAGAGAACAATCATTAAAGAGAAAGGGATGATAGTAGAGGCAATGTGTAGGAAAAAATGGGAGAGATGGAATGGAATCAAGGGGTTATCGAGGAGTTAGCCTTGGCAATGGGGAGGACCATTTCAGTGAATGGACCAAAGGAGATAGGAGGGGATGAAAATATAGGATGAAAAGAGAAAGAAAAGAGAGTTCTAAGTAATGGCCTCAATTTTTTCAGGTAAGGTATGAGGTAAGGTGCTGCGCTGAGAAGATGGGAGGAGAGGGTACCATGTGACATGAGGAGAAAAGAGAAGGTATAGAAAAACTTCTGTGGTAAACTGACAAATTAGAGAAGATGAGAACCTGCACAAGAACATTTACATGCCTACTTCCATGGAGTATATGCACATGCACATCTACACATGTAAGCTTGTTCCTGGACATATCTGCAGATGAGTACATAGACCTGCATGTTAAGTGAACATGCCTGAATTGTGAGCATACATGATTCTGTCATTTCCACTGCAAAGGTCATAGCATTTCTAGAAGTGGAAGGGTGCTTAGAGATCATCTGCTCCGCTTGGAAGCTTTCAGTACTATGCTCCTAAAACACAGAAAAGAATTTATTCATGGGCCTGTACATAGGAGCATATAAATGTGTGTGTGTGTAACCCCTCCCTGCTTGGCAAAAAAAGGTTTTTTTGCTGTCTGTATCCTTCTCCCAAGAATCTTTCCTTTGTGGGAGGATGGCTTTGCCTCCCCTCTCATGTCCCCTACCTCTCCCAGCAAGTGTGTGTGTGTGTGTGTGTGTGTCTTAGTGTGCCTGAATTTGTGCGTGCCTGTCGTGTCCAAACCTGTGCCTGCGTGTGCCTGTATGTATTCCCGAGCGTGTCTGTGTGTTTTCCTGTGTGTGTCCGGGCGTGTGTGTGTGTGCAGCCTCCGCTGCAGCCGGGGCTCCGCCCCTCCCTTTTCCGCACTCCTTGCCAGGCCGGTGACTCAGTGACGCTTTCCTGCGGCTGGAGCCGGAGCGGAGCCGAAGCCCGAGTCGGGTGGGCCTGGGCACCTCTGGGCTGTGAGTCTGGGCTGGGGGCGGGGTGGTCATTTTGTTTTGTTTTGGGTGGAGAAACTCCGGGGGCTGGGGCTCTATAAAGGGCGCGGGGGACACCGCGGTGGCCCATGTTAGGGGAGAGACTCGTCTCTGGCCTCCCAGGGCTGTGGGTGGGGGGTGGGGGTGGGGGGTGGGCAAGGGTGAGGAGGAAGGAGGAGCGTCTCCTGCAGCATCCCCCACCCCCGCCAGAGCAGTGGCTGGGAATGGGGAGTGGAGGCGGGGCTTGCGGGAGGCCCGTGGGGAAGAAGAGGGGAACAGGAGATTGAGGATGGGGTTAAGGATGCTCCGGCTTTGCCTGTACTCCGCAAGGATGGGGTGTATGTGAGGGTGCTGACTGACCCTAGAGCCCTCCTCTCCTCACAATCCTCTTCCCTCCCTACCAGACCCAGGATCCTCCACCAGTGTGGGCCTGGCCTTCTGCGCAAGGTCTCGGAGGTGGGCCTGTGTGCCAGAGACCCTCTGGGGGCAGGGCCTGAGGAAGTGCCAGTCCTGCCAGGCTGGTTTTTGTCCTTAGTGGATACCAAATGACTGATTAGCACTCACTTCCATATCTCTCATCAATTGAACATGCACACAGGTACCATACATACATATTATACATACTTTACACTGTACATACGTGGGCACACATTTACACTACCCAGGTACATACAGAAAAATGAATGCATACATATAATATGCAACACATACATGTACACAACCTGCATGCATGGGCATGCAGAAACCACATATACACGATGTACATATACATATACGCAGCCCCAAATGCATACTGTACATACATATAACTCATAGCCACCATACTCGGTGATTTGAAGACCATTTTAAAAGACAGTTTCATAAACAATATTTTATCCCATCCTCCCTCCCTACATTTTGTGATGGTCATTCGCCTTTTTTTATCCTTCCCCCTGTCATCCTCTGATCACTGCCCCTGCCTTGTTAGGCTGCCTGGCAGGATGTGCCAATACACAAAATGTATGTAGCTGATGATGACGCCTTTTCTGTGAGTTCAAGCCTACACCTGGACAAATGCATTTGTTCTCATCTCTGCCCATTGAAGGTATTCACAGGGAGGGTAATGGCTGATCAGAGCGGAGGAGAGAGAGGACAGACAGAGCTAGGTATAATGGGCACCATAGCAACAGAAGACAGGGATAGAAAGGACCTCCTAATGTGGAAGCCAGGAGGAGTCAACTCAGCTATTCAAGGACTTTCTACTCAATCCCTCAGTGTCCCAATCTATCTGGTAATCAGTCAATCTATCGATCAGCTAACAAATATTTATTAAGCACATATTATGTGCTAGGCATTGTGCCAAGCTCTGGAAATGCAAATACAACAATGAGGTAAGTTTTGCCATCAAAGGCTTTGAGGGTAGGAGGTGGGAGCAAAGAGGGACTCAAGCACATCAATAAGAAGAAATATTTGTCAAAAATGCACACCAGTAAGTCACGATATAAAAATGTGTACTGATAAGTAAATCGGGGATACATAGTATACAAAATATATTCATCAAGAAGTAAATCTAGAATATATTTTTTAAAAGGACACAGGGTTGGGGGAGGAGTAGAAACCGGAGGTATCCAGAAATGCCTTCTAAACAGGGTAGCTCTTGAATTGAACCTTGAAGGGATCTGGGAATTTCAAGAAGCAGCGGTGAGGAACAAGAGCATTCCAGGCCCGAGAGACAGCTTGTGCCAAGATATGGGGACAGGAGAGGAAATGTGTTCAGGGATAAGCAAGTATTCTACTGGAACTTAGAGTGAATGAAGACGAATGTGCAATAGGCCTGGAAAGACCAGTCAGAGCCAGATGTGAAGAACTTGAGAAACAAAGGAGTTTGTATTTTATCCTGGAGGAAGATGGGAGACGCTGCAAATTCTTGAACAGGAGAGTGACGAGCAGTCCTGTACTAAAGGAATATCATTTTGGCGGCTGTGGACGTACAGCCATAGAATCACAAAATATGAAGGTTGGAAGGGAATGCCTGTAGCCAGATAGTCCAACCCATACAGAAAAGGAATTCGCCATTTAACTTATGGGCCAAATGATCTCTGGGAAGTGAGACCTTCAAAGAGAGAGGAACTACCCCTCCCTCAAGCAGGCAGCCTTTTCTACTTCTGGACAACTCCATTTTCCCCGCTTTCTTCCATCCTTCCTTCCCTTCTTTCTTCCTTCTTCCCTCCCTCCCTCTCCTTCTCTTCTTCTCGTTCTCCTTCTTCTTCTTCTCCTCCCCCTCTCCTCCTCTTTTTCTACTCCTCCTCTTCCCCCTCCCCCTCCCCCTCACATTCTAAGTTCCAAATTGTCTTCCTCCGCATCCTGCACTAGAGAATGCCACCATTTGACACAGATTTCCATACTATGCTTCCCTCTGTGTATCAGTTCTTTCTCTGGAGGTGGATACCATTTTCTTTCATAGATCCTTTATAGCTAATCTGAGTATTTATAGTACTCAGAGTAACTTAGTTTTTCACAATTATTCTTCAAACAATATTGCCGTTACTGTATATAATCTCTTGGTTCTGTGCACTTCATTATTTCATATAAGTTTTTCCATGTTTTTTTTTCTAAAATCAACCAGCTCATCATTTCTTTTTTTAAATATATATCTTATTCCCCCAATTATATGTTAAATAATTTTAAACATTTTTCTAAAGTTTTAAGTTCCAAATTCTATCCCTTCCTCCCTCCCTTCCCTGTTCCTTGAGATGGTAAGCAATCAGATATAGGTTATACATATGCAATTATGTAAAACATTTCCATATTAGTCATTTTCTACAAGAAGCCTAGAATAAAAGAAAAAAAAGAAAGTGAAAAATAGTATGCTTCAGTCTGTATTCAGACAATATCAGTTCTTTCTCTGGAGGCAGATAGCATGTTTCATCATTAGCCCTTTGAGATTGTCTTGGATCATTGCATTGCTGAGAATAATATTGCTGTTACTGTGTACAGTGTTCTCCTGGTTTTGTTCACTTATCTATGTTTCAGTTCATGTAAAGCTTTCAAGTTTTTCTGAAATCATCCTGCTTGTCATTTCTTATAGCACAATAATATTCCATCACAATCATATATCACAACTTGTTTAGCCATTCCCCAGTTGATGGGCATCCATTTAATGTCTAATTCTTAAGCCACCATGAAAAATAGCTGATCATTTCTTACAGAGCAGTAGTATTCCATCGTAGTCAGATACCACAACTTGTTAATCCACTCCCCAACTGATGGGCATCACCTCAATTTCCCATTCTTTGCCACCACCAGTTATTATTTTTTCTGATACCAAAACCCAAACAAATTCTTTGCCATTTCTACCCATTGATTCTGGTTGTACCCTTTTGGGCCAAACAGAGGAAATCCAGCCTCTCTTTCACTTGATCTTCAAATACTTGAAGCAGTTATCATGTCCCCACTGAGTCTTCTTTTCTCTGAACTAAACATCCCAACTTCCTTAACCTAAAATCATTTGACTTGGACTGAAGACCCTTTGTCATCTCTGGTGCCCTCACCTGGATGTCCTTTTTCAACAGTAGCACCTAGAACTGAACCCAATACTCTAGGAGTGGTCTAACTAGGGCAAGGTACACCTTATTACTGGAAGCTATACATCTTTTAATAATGCAACCCAAGATGAAAGCTTTCTCAGATGTTGCATCACATTGCTAACACATATTGAGGTTGATTATTGAGTTTGTCATCCACTAACATTGCACTATCTTTTTCAAACTACTGTCTAACTATCCTGTACTTGCAAAGCTAATTTTTTTTAACCCAAGTATAAAACTTTATTTATCTCTTTGGAATTTCACTTTATTAGATCCAACCCAATGTTCTTGCCTGTTGGTGAACAGAGTGCCTACTCAGACACTTGTTTAGCTGTGTAACTCTGGGCAAGTCACTTAACTTGTTCTAATTTCCCCATCTGTAAAATGGGGATAATAATAGTAATTATCTTAGGGTTATTGGGAAAAAAATCAACTGAGATAATATATGTAAAGCACTTTGCAAACCGTAAAGCACTATATAAATTCTAGTTATTTTTATTATCTGTTGTTGCTGTTCAGTCAGTCATGTCTGATTCTTCGCAATCTCATTTGGGATTTTCTTGGAGTGCTTTGCCATTTCCATTTTACAGATGAGGAAACTGAGACAAAGATCTTCCCAGGGTCATAGAGCTAGCAAGTGTCTGGGGTTAGATATGAATTCAGGAAGAGAAGTCTTCTTGACTCTAGTCCTGCCAGTCTATCCGCCGTATCACCTAGCTGGATCATTATTATAGTAGCATGACTGTCATCCATTGTGTTAGTAATTCCTCCCAACTTCATACTATCTGTAATTTCTATGAGTATGCATACCGTTGATAGTTTTATCCAAATCACTGGTAACTGAGACAGTATGCTTTCCTACATAGAGTGCCAGACTTGCTAGGAAGGCTTGGTCTTGAATCTCACCTTAGAGGCTTATTAACTATATGATCTTGAGAAAGTCAAATAACTTCAATGACAACCATTCTACTTTTCTTTAAAATAAAGGAAGTGGACTTGATGGACAATAAGGTCCCCTCCAGCTCTAAAAGTGTGATTCTGTAATACATAACACAAGGAGAGACACAGTTTGAGGCATCTAGGCGGGGTAACGTGTAGAATACAGGGCATGGAGTCAGGAAGACATGAGTTCAAATCTAGTCTTGGGTACTTAACTAGCTGTGTGGCTCTGGGCAATCCTGTTTGCCTTAGTTTCCTCATCTATACATGGGGATAATATTAGCACTTAACTTTTAGGATTTTTGTGAGGACCAAGTGAAATTATATTTGTAAAGTGCTTAGCACAGTGACTGGCATGGTAGATGCTATAAAATGTTATAGTAATAATAATAGCTATCATTACTATGATAATTATTACATTTCTCTTGGAAACTCCATTGGAGAATTCCTGCCATGTTGAAATTGAACCACAAACTGTTATCCTTCCAGTTTGGTTAATTAATAAGTTCTGAAGTCTTTTAATTATATCATCTAGTCTGTATGTGTCTTGCCTTCTCCATAAGAATAGTACAAGATGCCTTTCGGTGCAGCTGTGTAGTGTAATGAATACAGCCCTGGACCTGGAGCCACAAAGACTTGAATTCAAATCCAGCCTCAGACACTTGGGAATTGTATGACCCTAATCAAGTCATTTACATGCTTCAATTTCCTTCTTGGTAAAATGGGAATAATACTACCTCCCTCTCAGGATTTTTGTGATGATCAAATGAAATAATATTTCTAAAGCACTTTGCAAATATTGAAATTCTATATAAATGCTATTGTTATTCTAACTATTATACTTTATAAAATGTTTTAGAATCTAGGTTCACTGTAAGTTTAGCATGTTCCCTTATTTTATTATCTGCAATCAGTTGCTCTGTCAAAAAAAGGAAATAGGATGGTGCTAGTAGCACCAATTCTGTATGAAAGCACTCTAGCTATCTCTTTGCAAGCTCTCGTTCTTTTTCTGTCTGTTCCTTCACCACCTCCTAAAATGATCCTACTTAATGATCCCTAGAATTGAAGTCAAAGTCACCAACCTTTATGGAAAAATTGGGACAACACTTACCCTTCTCCATTCTTGAGATCCCACACTCATTTCCTACATCTTTCAGATATTACCTATAGTAGCTCAGTAATCACATCTACTGGCTCTTCCAGGACCAGAGGCTGTAGTTCATCTGGTCCAGGTGTCTTGAATCCATCAAGAATACCTTACCATCTCTTCACTTCCCTTGGCTTTCAGCTCCCTCCTCATCCCTGTCTGTTTTGTCCTTTCCACTGAAAAAATCATTCTCCTTGACAGAGGAAATGGAAGCAAAGTGGGAATGGATTATCCCTGTTTTATCTCTCTTATCCATTATTATCATCCTTTCTACCTCAAGAAAAGATTCTATCCCTTCTTTGATCTTCCTTTTTCTCTGAATATAGTTTTTAAAAAAAGGAAGGAAGAAAGAAACCTTTTCTGTGTGTACTTAGCTCCCTTTACCAGCCTTCGCTCATTCTGAGCCTCAGCATTTATGATGCTATTTTTACAGGACCATGCTGTGCTGTTATATTCATCCTCTGTTACCTGGTCTTGCTTTCATTTTCTGTACATTTCTGTTTAAAGTCTAAGTTGCTTGATGAGTTGCCTCTGTAATCCAGGGATCCAAATCCACTTTTCAGTCATCACCTTTTTAACTAGCTGTTTACTTTTGAAATGAGATGCCTGCAGCACATCCATTTGAAAATGTCCAATGGGCAATTAGTAATGTGGAATTAAAGCTCAGGAGAGAGACCAGGACTGGAGATTTCAGTCTGAAAGTCATTTATATAGAGATGATGACTCCATGAAAGTTGATATCACTTTGAGAAATTAGAGAGAAAAGGACTCAAAATCCTTGGGCACCCCTACAAATGGTGAGTAGGGAGACTAGACACTTACGATGATCCTGCAGGGGAGCAGCCAAACAGATAGAAGGAGAGCCAGCAGAGGACAGCAGTATCACAATAATCCAGAGAGGAGGTGCAAATAGGTGGTGCAAAGGATAGCTTACCAGCCCTGGAGTCAAGAGAATGAATTCAAATCCTACCTCAGACAATTACTAGCTGTGTGACCCTAGGCAAGTCACTTAACTCCAGTTGCCTATAATAATAATCCAGGAAGGAGAGAGTTTCCTAGAGGAGAGAGGTGATTGGTTTCAAATGTTGGAGACAGGTCAAGAAGGGTAAGTAAGGACTGAGAAGAGACCGTTAGGCTTAGCAACTAAGATGTCATTCCTAACCTTGGAGAAGGCAGTTTCAGTTGTATTATGAAGTCAAAAGTCGTACTGCAGAAGGAAGAGGAGGTGACAATTGTAAAGTGCTTTTAACCTAGGAGTTTGACTTAAGGGTGGGTAAGGTGATCTCTACAGTTCTTTTTACCCCTGTGTCTGAGGGAATTTTTTGGTTTTTTGCTGTTATTCTCTAAAGTTTAATAGTTCTTTTCCCTCATAAAGGGCCACCTGACATCCCTAGGGACACCTCACCCCTTTTCCATTCTTCTTTTGTGTGTTGACTTTTCCCATTAGATTTGTAAATTCTTTGAGGGCAGGCTCTGTCTGTTTCTGTTTGTATTTGATTCCCCAGCACTTAATACAGTACCTGGCATGTAAAAGACATTTAATCAATGCCTACTGACTAATTTATACACAATTCAAGTCAATAAGCATTTATTAAACACTTTTTGTGTGCGAGGCAGTCTGTCAAGCCTAGGGATCCAAAGAAAGGTAAAAGATCATCTCCTCTCTCAAAGAGCTCATTGTCTAACCGAAGAGGTAGAGGTGGGAGGGGGGGGCATTAGTAGCCACAGGGAACAGGATAGGCCTATGTAGCAGATGGTGTTTTCAGCTGAGTTTTGGGAAGTAGTGAAGAGAGATTGCATGGGAGGTATAGGAAATTGCTTATGCAAAGTGGGTGCATTGAGGGAGATGGCATACTGGGAAACTTCATGTCTTCCCCTCCTCTTTACTTTATAGCATCCTTACTTAGTACCCCTGGTCGATCTATTTCACTCCTGTTATGACCCATTAAATTCAACAAACACTGAGTAAACACCTGCTATTAATAAGGCCCTATGTTCAGCACTATAAAAATAAAAGATAAAATGTTTTCTCTTTCTTTTTTCCCTCTGGTAGTCAGGATGTTTGCAGTGCAACCTGGGCCTCCCGAACCCCCATTCCTGGGGGGCCCGCCTGCCTCTGTGTCTCAACATGACTATGAACCTGACAGTAACTCCAACTTTGTGACCAGCACCTATGATGCCAATGAGAACTGGAGCCAAGGACTTGGTGGAGCCAGGGGTCCTGGCCTAGATGCGGGGGAGCTGACCCTCATGCAGAACCTGCCTTCAGTCTCCTCTGACAACCAGGCTCTCCTGGGCAAGAGACAGCACTCTGCCCATGGGCTCGCAAGCCCCCAGTCTGATGGCTTCTTCCTCCCTACAGTAGGGGAGATGCGCAGCCCACCAGAGGGGGCTGAACTCCCCATAGTTACAGGGCCCGAGCCAGACAAAGGAGATGGGGTGGGGGCCACAGCTGCTGCTGGCTCCCCCTTGGAAGATATTGGCTATGCCAGCAGCTCCTTGAGTGTGGAAAGTCCTGAGAGCAGCCCTGCTCCCTCCTGGGACACTCCCAGCCCCTGCCCTGCCCCCCCAGAGCCTGGTCCAGCCCCCAATGCCTTCCTACCCACTGTGACCCAGGCAGTGCAGCAGCTGCTGGCTCGGGAGCGCTATAAAGAGCAAGAGAAGGAAAAACACCACATTCACCTGGTCATGTACCGTCGTCTGGCTTTGCTGCAGTGGATCCGAGGCCTCCAGTGCCGGCTGGCTGGTCAGCAGGCCCGGCTGCAAGAGAGCTTTGACACAATCCTGGACAACCGAAAGGAGCTCATCCGAGGCCTCCAGCAAGGGCTGCCACCACGACCTCAAGACAGAGGCTGAATGCTGACCCCCTCCCATCCCCCTTCCCTGCCAACCCCCCATGACCCAGCCTCACCCTGGGGCTCAGCTATCCAAGGGCTGATAATACCCTTTGGGAGTTCTCCCAGCCTTGCTTCTCCTTCTCCCTTCCATTCTCCAACTGCTTTTTAGAAAGGCTCCTAGCACCACCATTGCCCTCCACAGACACCCCATGCTCCCTTGTTGAGAGGTTTATGGAAGATGGTAGCACATATTTTCAGATTATTCAGGATTTGAGTAATCTAGGTTGTCTGTTCCATCACCTCCATGGTAAAGAGATGAATCAATTATGGTCACCCTGCCTAGAATAATAGAAGGTCAGAACTGGGAAGGCCCTTAGACACCTTCTAAGTCAAACTCCTCAATGGGCAGTTAGGAAGATTCCTTCCAGAAAGGGGAAGGAACCTGCTCAAAATCTCATCAGAGACTTGGTAGCAGAATTGAAATTGGAAACCAGGTCTCCTGGTGACTGGGCTTGATTTAGAGCTCTGCCTCCTCAACCAGATTCTTTATCTGAGTTCTGACCCCAAAGCCTTCTGAGAAAAAGGTTATCAGTAGTATTTATTTGTTACTTATCTCAATAAAAAGGAATGTACATTTATAATTTAGAATATGATGAATGAGATGTTTGAAATGTTGGGGAGAAACTCTGTCTCTGAGTCTTCTGTGCTAAGCTCAAAAAATTTTGAACCCTGAATTTACCTGATAAATTTCTTTAAAGCAGCCTATCAAGTGATAGGGATGCCGAAGCCCAGTCTTGCAAGGAAGAATGCCAGGACTAATGGATGGATGGATGGATGGATGGATGGATGGATGGATGGATGGATGGATGATTCTTCTAAGGAGGGTCCCTGGCTTCTGGAGAAATTGAGATCCTGATTCCAGGAACAACCACCTGATTAGTTATTGGGAACTGAGAAGGAAGTGAATTACAAGTCTTTGGAGGTATTCAAATACAGCTAGGTGGCACGTTGGATAGAGCATCTGACCTGGAGTTAGGAAGACTCGTCTTCCTCAGTTCAAATCCAGCCTCTGACACTGATGGATTAGCTGTGTGACTCTGGGCAAGTCACTTAATCCTGTTTGCCTCTGTTTCCTCATCTGTAAAATGAGTTGGAGGAGGAAATGTCAAACCACTCCAGTATCTTTGCCAAAAAAACAAAACAAAACAAAACAAAAAACCCAATGAGGACATGAAGAGTCAGACAGGACTGAAAAGTATGAACATCAAGAAGGCATTCAAATAGAAGTTAGATTACTTCTCAGGGATGTTGTAGAGAATATTCCTGTACAGTTATGGGTTGCATGAGAGAATAATACATTTAGAGCTGGATTTTTGTTCAATTGTTTTTCAGTCGTGTTCCAACTCTTGGTGACCCCATATGGGGTTGTCTTGGCAAAGGTACTGGCGCAGTTTGACATTTCCTTCTCCAGCTCATTTTACAGATGAGGAAGCTGAAGCAGAGTTATGTGACGGTCACAGAGTTAGTAAGTATCTGAGGCTGAATTTGAACTGAGGAAGAAGAGTCTTCCTGACTCCAGACGCACTCTCTCCACTGCGCCACCTAACCACCCCTTTAGAACTGGATAGTCATCTAGTTCTACCCCATCCTTTTATAGATGAAGAAACTGAGGACCCAAGAGATCATGTGACTTGTCCATGGTCAAACAGTGAGAGCAGTGGGGATTGAGCTCCCATATTCTGATTTTAAACCCTGTGATCTCACTAGCCATGCTCTGAGGTTCCCTCTAGTTCAGATTCTATGACCCTATGAATAAGTGCATCTGAACATCCAGATAGGTTTGTGATGATGATTGAAATTGCTTTGGGGCCTCTGTTTACCCATAGTTCTACCCCATCCTTTTATAGATGAAGAAACTGAGGACCCAAGAGATCATGTGACTTGTCCATGGTCAAACAGTGAGAGCAGTGGGGATTGAGCTCCCATATTCTGATTTTAAACCCTGTGATCTCACTAGCCATGCTCTGAGGTCCCCTCTAGTTCAGATTCTATGACCCTATGAATAAGTGCATCTGAACATCCAGATAGGTTTGTGATGATGATTGAAATTGCTTTGGGGCCTCTGTTTACCCATCTGTAAGGTGATGAGGTTGGACAGGAGACTCTAAGGCCTCATAAAGCTTTTAAGTGTGGGTTTGAAATGGCAGAAGCTACTAGTTAACCAAGCTCGCCCTCCTTGGGAGACAGATGTCAGGGGAAGGGTAAGAAAGGGCAAAGAAAGGAAAGTGGTTAGAGACAGAGGCGTTTCTTAAGTCTTCAGCTCAGTGTCTACCCTTAGGCAGTCAGTCACCCTCCCCCATTCTCTTTTCTACTTGCATAAATTTCCCTTAAGAGGAGACAGCTTCAGGCTATTTGTTTTCCAAGAAATTTCTCCTCCTTCTGATCTCTGATTTTAGCAACAACCCAGCGCAAACTGGGTTGGGCAGAAAGAAGAGACTGTCAGCCTGAGCCTCTGCCCTCAAGGACCACACAGTCTAACAGGGAAAGGTAGCCCTGTCTATACGAAGCCTCTGGTATAGAGGGAGACACAGAGCTGGAACACACATAAGGAACACTGAAAACAACAACAGGGATAGACTTAAAGATAGGAAGGGACTTCAGAGGATATCTAAGCTAACCACCTCATTTTACAGATAAAGACACTGAGTCCCAGTGACTTATCCAAAGTCACAAAGGTTTTAAGTATCAGAGGTAAGGTTTGAACCCGGGTCTTGTGATGGCAGTTGGCGCTCTTGCCACTGTGCCATACTCCCTCCACAGGAAGTCCTAGCTGATGCCTCATCATGGCATGGAGTTAATTCTGGGTGCTCAAAAGCCACGCCCTCAGGGCCAAGCTCTGGCAGGCCCTACCAGGCTCTGTGGGCTTCCATTACCTGTATGTGACAGTGTAGCTTTGCTCTGAGGACTAGCCTAGAGAAGTTTGAAAAGACTCATTTGTCCTTCGTTCTCAAAGAAGACCATGATGTCAGGGAGGCGATGCTGAGGCATCCAAGTGATTTGGGTTTAAGTGAGGGAAGGCTGTGCAAAGTCACCAGCCTCACTTTCTCCTTCAGGGTGCTCACAAAAAGAGGAATTTTCCCACCATAACCAGTCTATAAAGCCATATCCTAAAGCCTCTAGGGAATGAGATGCTCTGTATCCATGGAGCAGAGTCACCACGCTGATGAAATAACCTCTCCTTGAGATGTGAAGACTATTAGACAATGTAGGCAGAAGCCTTCCACAGAAGTTGTCCTCCCCTGTGCCTTCCTCAGAGGGATTCCTGAGTTTCTAGGCAGTAGAGGTTGTCTATGCCAGAGGACTTCCTCTCCACCCCACCCCACCCTCGTCCCAGAGCAGGAGATGGGGACTCCAGAAACCCCTGGAGGAGAAGACGGAGGAATCAATTCTAGACCAGGCTCACAGACTCCTTCCATTATGGCCACTGGGAGTGCCCTCCCTCCCCTCAAAGAGTGGGCTTCCTCAGAGGATTTTGGGTAGTTCACATACAAGTTGAATAAGGTCACATTGGCTTGGTGCATTGATAGTAATGAAAACATAGAGCTAAGCTGATTAAAGTGATGGTCATCAAGTGGGGCTTCCTGGAACTGATGGGAGATTCTGTGGGAGGGGATGTGAGTGGCAGAGTGGAGAGAGGGGAACTGAGGCAGACAGGGAAGCAGGAAGGACTATAGAATCCTTCCCTGAGGTGGTGAGGGAAAGAAATCACTTTCCTTGAGGATTGGAGAACTTAGAATCCAAATGCTCTGGTGCTGATGAATTCAAATGATCTGGGTTAACTTTCCCCCTTTTCATTAACCTCAGAACACAAACTTGAGCATCAGGGAACCCACACCAAGAAGAGCTGCCCTTCCTTCCTTTGTCTCTTTATCTTTTTTCCTTCTCGCCTGCCTTCCCCTCTCCTTCCTTCCTCTTCCTCTTCCTTCCCTCCCACTCCCCTGAATCAGGGAGCATAAGAGCCTAGAATTTAGAGCTAGAAGGAACCTTAGAGGTCATCCAGTCCAATCCCCCTTGAGCTTAGAGGAAGTAACTTGCCCAAGGTCATACTGCCAATAAAACAGCAGATTTATGATTTCCTGACCCCTACACTTCTCTCCTCTAGGTTAAATAAACCAAGCGAGTTTCTTTACCTTGTCCTAATGTGGCATCATCTCTCATTATGCTGATCATCCTCCTCTGGACACCATCCTGGACTCTGACACCAGGAGCATCATGGCCTAGTGGAAAGATGGCTAGATTTAGGATGAAGAAGTCCTGGGTTCAAATCTTGACTCTGAGACTTATCATCTGAGGGACCTTAAGCTACTCAAAACCTCCAGTGACCTGCAGCATCACCTAGGACTTCCCTAAGTCACTGATAAGTTGATAAGACTTGTCAATATCCCTCCTAAAATGTGGCACAAAGAACTGACTAGATGTGGTCAGATCAGGGCAGTGGGACTAATCTTTTCTATCCAGGCACTATGTTTCTCTTAATACAACCTAAGATTATATTAGGAATACTAATGTCACAGTGAAGGGCAAATCAGCAGGATTTTGGGTACACCCTGTATGCACTTTTTCATTCCCATAATCCCCCACCTCTGCAAAGAAAGGAAGGAGGTGCATTTTCTCAACTCAGAACTCCAGCAAAGTTCTCACAAGCAGGTATTTTATTAAGGAATATCCCAGGCACTGTGCTAGGCTCTCAAAGCTAAAAAGCAAAGCACTTATCCTTGTCTTCAAGGAGGTTATATTCTACTAGGAAATTATAAAGTATGCACATAGAAAAGATAAGTATAGAAATTATAATTTGAGGAGGAGGGAGAGAACAAAAAGAACTAAAGGGAGTCTTTTTGATTGATCTGGAAAGGCTTCCTGTAGGAGATGGCCCTGAGCCTCTAAAGGAAGCTAGGGAGAGGCAGAAGGCCAGAAAGCCAGAAGGAAGTGCATTCCAGATGTAGGGAACAGTCTATTCAAAGGTCCACAAGACCCGAAGCTGAAAGGCCCACTTTGAGGGAAAGCCAGCAGGTCAGTTTGGCTGAAATATTAAGAGGGATGATATGTAATACGCCTGGAGAAGCAGGCTGGCCCCAAATTGTGAAAGTCTTCAAATGACAGGAGTTTGAGTTCTATTTTAAAGGCAATAGGGAACCACTGATGTTTCTATAGCAGAGGAGTGATGTGGTTAGATATGCTTTTGGAAGATTATTGGCAGCTCTGTAAATTGGATTAGATCCAATTAGTTTAGAAAGGGAAGAGGTGGCAAACTGGGGATCTAATTAAGAGGCTTTTTGTGATAATCTAGGTGAGAGATTGAGAAAAGCCAGCTCTAGGGTAGGGGCATGTAAGTAGAAAGTGACAGAAGTGGGTGATCTTGTTAGGATGTCATAGGATTATACACACACACATACACACACATATGTATATGTGTGTGCGTATGTGTGCATGTGTGTACACACATACATATATCTCTATCATCTAGTTAGCTATATATAGGATTTATAGAGTACTGGAGAAACTGCCTAGTCTGATCCCTTCGTTTTACTTATGAGGAGACAGAAACAATAAATTTAAGTATCTTGTCCAAGGTCTACACAGATAGTAAATGTCAGAGATGGGATTTGAACTCATGTCCTCTGACTCTGGCTAGCTAGGTGGTGGAGTAGATGGAGCACCAGGCCTGGAGTCAGGAAGACTCAACTTTCTAAGTTCAAAACTGGCCTCAGACACCTACCAGCTATGTGATCCAGCGCAAGTCACTTAACTCTGTTTGCTTCAGTTTCCTCATCTGTAAAATTAGCTGCGGAGCCTCCCAAATACCGAGCTAGCTCTAGCAATGCATGCATCTGAAGGTCTACAGAGCTGTTGTGCTGACCTCATTGTTGTATGCCTGTGAAATCTGGACAGTCTACCAGTCCCATGCCAAGAGACTGAATTGCTTCCATTTTAATTGTCTTATGAAGATTCTGAAGATCACCTGGCATGGTAAGATACTAGACAATGAGATCCTTGGTAGAGCTGAACCACCAAGCATTTGAACTCTGTCGTGGAGAGTGCAACTCTGATGAGTTGGCCACGCTGTTCAAATGCCAAACTCAGATGCCTAAAATACTATTATATGGAGAACTCACACAAGGCAAGTGCTCACAAGGAGGTCAGAAGAATCAGTACAGGGACTCTCTCAAAGTCTTTCTGAAGAACTGTGGAACTGATTGTGAGATATGGTAGACAATGGCACAGGACCACCCAGTATGGAGTGCCCTCATCAAAGAAGGCACTGTGCCCTATGAGCAAAACAAAACTGCAATAGCTCAAAAAACACATGTGACATGCAAATTTCAAGACATCTCTTCTCCAAATGGTCATATGGATTATTTGTGCCCAACCTGGGGTAAAGCCTTCCAAGCTTGTATTGATCTGATCAGCCACAGTCTGACACACTCTACCTTGACCTCTCCCCCACCTTCCGCCCCACATAGTGATGTCATTTTGGTCTTCTTTGAACACGGACAACAGTCAACTAAAACAAGCTGGAGAAGGAAATGGCAAACCATGCCATTATCTTTGCCAAGAAAACCCCAAATGGGGGCTTGAAGAGTTAGACTAACTGAACAACCACCTCTGACTCCAGAACATTCTTGCCACTGGTACCATGCTGTCTTGCCATGGAGGGTGAGGATGAAGACTGAGTTAAGGCCTACTCCTAAACTGCAAACCTGTGTGGTCGGAAGGACTGTAGCACTCTCAATAAACATAGGGTAAGTTTAGAGGTGGGATGGTTTTCAGGGGAAAGAGAATGAATTCCATTTTGGACATGCTGAGTTTGGAAAGCCTATAAGAGATCCAGGTGGGATTGTCTAGGAAGGGACCGAAACTGAAGAGAAAGACTAGGACTGAACGCTGAGAACTGGGCGTCATCTCTTTAGAGATGAAGAGTTGAAGGGACAGCTAGATAGTGCGATGGATAGAGCGCTGGCCCTGGAGTCAGGAGGACTTGAGTTCAAATCCAGCTTCAAACAGTTGACACTCACTAGCTGTGACACTTACTAACCCCCGAGAGAGAGAGACAGAGAGAGAGACAGAGGAATACTTGACTTCCTAGAAGATGATGAGATCATCAAATGAGAAAGTATAGAGAAAAGAAAAGGACTCAGGAGAAAGTTTTATGGAATGCCCACAGGTAGGACTATGTTAATGGTTGCCAATCTAGTGATGAAGTGGTCAGACAAGGTGAGCCTTATGGCCCCTTGCCTGGACTATGGCAACAGTACCTTCAGTGTTCTCTACTTCCACTCTCTCGCCTTCCCAATCCATCTTCCACAGCTGCCAAAATAATCTTCCCAATTCCTAGATCTGATTGGTGGCTCCTTTATTGCCTCTGGTCTAAAATATAAACTTCTCAGCTTAGTGTTTGAAGCCTTTCACAATTTGGCACCAGACAACCTTTCAAAGTTTATTGCACATTACTTCCATTCATTTACTACAGTCCAAGCAAACTGGCCTACTTTCCTGAATTCAGAGGTGCATCTCTCAACTCAGCGAATTTGTATAGGCTGCCTCCTCGTGCTGAGAATGAGTTTCCCCTTCACCACCATCTCTTGGAAAATTTAGCTTTCTTCATGAGGCAGTTCACCTATTAACTCCTAGGGAAGTCTTTCTTGATCACCCTAATTGCCCTCTCTCTCTCTCTCTCTCTCTCTCTCTCTCTCTCTCTCTCTCTCTCTCTCTCTATATATATATATATATATATATATATATATATATATATATATATATATATATCCTAAAACTATCTTGCATTTTCTTCTCTATACAAACATTGTGGGCCCTCCATTTTACCCACACACACATCTCACCCTACAATGTTCCCTACTTCCCCCTAGAATATAAGCCCTTTGAAGACAGGAACTATCTTTGTATCTTCAGAACTTGGAACAGTGCCTTAAGCATCCATGCTTAATTAATATTTGTTGAACAAATGAATTATCCTGAGGCAGTTAGGCAGGGCAGTGGATAGAGCACCAAGTCAGCAGGACCTGAGTTCAAATGTGACCTCAGATACTTGCTGACTGTATGACCTTGAGCAAGTCACTTAACCCCGATTACTTTCACCCCCACCTTGTCAAAAAAAACCCAAGAAACAAATAAATCAACCTGCTCCTGGCTCATCCCTACTCTCCCTTCCTCTTGATTGTAAGCTTCCCCCAGGTTCTTGGAGCCACCGGTGAGGGCTGGATGACAGGTGGGTGAGTAGCCTAGGAAAAGGGATTGGCAAGCCTTCACACCAGAGGTGCTAGTCACCTACAGAAGAGGTGTGGCTCCAAGAAGCTATAGAACCATCTCCGAAGATGATAAACCAGTGGCAGGACAAAAGTCAAGACAATTGGTGATGGCCCAGGATGCAGTGGATTACCTTGGCATCTTTGATGTCTGACCAAGTGCTAAGTAGTCCATAACGTCTGCTTCATGACTGTTGGAACACATTGTTCTCATCCTATTCTACTAGGATAACCAATAGGCCTGAAACCTGTTGGTGTGTTATGGGGATGTCTACCCCAAGCATGGGAACACTTCCCCAGTAGAATAGGATAACCAATAGGCCTGAAACCTGTTGGTGTGTTATGGGGATGTTTACCCCAAGTATGGGAACACTTCCCCAGTAGAACAGGATGAGAACAATGTGTTCCAATACTCATGAAGCAGATGTGGTGGAACGCTTAGCGCTTGGTCAGATATCAAAGACGCCAAGGTAATCCACTGCATCCTGGGCCTTCACCAATTGTCTTGACTTCTGTCCTGCCACTGAACTTTGATAACTCAGGAAGAGAGAGTGAGACTGACAACTTTCTCAACTCTGCCTCACTTAAATACAACTCCTGCACAAGTCAACGCATCACCCATCATGCCATTGATTCTCTTTGAAAAGGAAGAATTGGACAATCTTTTCTTTATTTTCCCAGCACTTAGCATAAGGCAGGACATATAGTAAGTGCTTAATAAATACTTAATGATTAATTAATTGATTATAGTGTCTATCCAAAATGCATGTACTGATCAACCAGCTCTATAGGTTGTCAATACAACTACATGATACAGTTTAGACTAGTAAAGAGGTCTGAGATCATGATATATGATCAGTTGGGGTCATTTAGCTTGCAGAAGAGTATACTCAGAAGTAGACTCATAATAATTATTTTAAAGTATTTTCATTCGAAGCATCTGCATTAGATTTGTTTAAAAACAGAAACCAGGATTGATGGTATGGAAGTTGCAAAGACAAATTAAATGAAATGTTAGGAAAACTTTGGTAACATTTAGTTGTCCCCACATATGATAGATTGCCTCCAAAGGAAGCAGGGTTCTCCATCCCTGGAGTTTTTCAGGTACAGGCTGGATGATAACTTGATGGATACACTGTAGGAGGAATTCCATTACAGGTATGGGCTCTAGGAAAGAGTCATTTAGGTCTCTGCCACTTTTAAATTCTATGATACTGAGGCTCCTTTTACCTCTAATCTCTAAGTCTAAAATTCTGTGACTATAAACTCTTAGGGAAGAAGACCTTAGAAATTCATTAAGAAGAGAAAATGATTCATCTCTTCCTTACCAACTTCAGTCATGAATCTTAGACCATCTGAAGTCAAAAGGAGACTCAGTGGTTTCTAGTACCAGTGAATGGCCAGTTTTCATGACCCATAAAGCATTCATAGTTCAGGGCACATTTTATTCATTCATAGATCACGAATGAACCATGGAGGGGCCACCACGCTGAGACTCGGAGAGTGTTGCTGCCTAGAGACAGCTATATGGTGTATCAGACAGAGCAGTGGGCCTGGAGCCAGGAAAATCTAAGTTTGAATCCTGCCTCAGTCACTAGCTGTGTGATCTTGGCCAAGTTACTTAGCCTCTGTCTGCCTCAGTTTCCTCAATTATAAAATAAGGATCTTATGATTCTTGGTATCTTTTTCACAGATATTGTCTGTAAAGTATTCACTATGTGCCTATAAATTGTAGACACTTAATATTCATTTTCTCCCTCCCACTCAAAGAGCATTAAAAATGAGATAGCAGTCCCTCCATCAGTAGAGAATTTAAGCTAGATATTTTGTCATGCCCATTACTCCACACTGCCTCATTTGACCTAGAAAACAGTGATCTAATCCACCACCTTCTACAGATACACTCCTTTAACCCCTGCCCCCTGTGTCAAGAGACAGAAGATGGTAAAAAACACTCTAAATACCTCAAAGTGTATGAATGTATATGTGCGTTAGGTATATGTGCCTGGTGGTGAGATAGAGATAAACCAATAATTAACAGTCAGACAGAGCTGAAGGAGTCCATCTCTGGAGTCCCTCTCCAGCTCCGTGACGCTATTAGGGCAGGAGGGGGTAAGAGCAAAGGGGATCCTGTACACATCCCCCTTCCCAGCAGCTGCCTAGTCAGACTCCCTAATCCATGGGCCCTCCCGGGAGCCGCCCACCTCTCCTGCCTCCTCCTCATGAACCAGCAGCAGGAGGAGGAGGAAGAGAAGGGCTCAGTGTCAAACGTCTTTTCAAAGGCTGATGGACCCTTTCGGGCCCCCCACGTGTAGCCACTTAACCCCCAGCACAAAGGGCCAAATGAATGGGCCCAGAGCAGCGGCTCGTGCGAAGGGGCTTGCTCTCAATGGGTCTCGGGAGCTGGGTGTATCAATTGCTTTGCTTCACCAGCCTTCTATAGTCAGGGCATGTGCCTGGGGCGGAGAGGAGGCGGGCTGTAGGGACCAGGATGGGGTGTCACTAACCAGGCAGCTGCCTCTTGGTTTTTATTAAGCAATGATTTATTCATCCCTATGGACTCAAGAGGGGCCTAGAGATGGGCAGAGGGAGAAGGGACCATTGAACTGAGCTATTCCTGCAGAAAGCGCCTTGGCTCTTGGGGATCTGTTAAGATAGCAGTGAGGGGAACATAATTTCTCATTCCCTTGCCCCTGGGGGTGTTTTCTTGTCCATCCCCCTGCCTCCAATACATCCTCTAATACAAAATCTTTGTTCTAAAACATGTTTCCCTCAGGATAACACATACTACTTTATGCCTAGATACCTAAGAGTACATTTTAGGAGTCTCTGGTTATCCACAGTTCAGGGCAGGTCTCTGAACAAATTGCCCTCATTCCTCAATTTCCCATAATTCAAGAGTTGTAAGAGACCTCAGATACCCTCTAGTCCAAGGTTTATTAACCTGGAGTCCACAGAACCTCAAAGGGTTTGTGGATAGATTTCAGGGGTCTTTGAACTTAGGTGGGAAAAGAATTACATCTCAATGTCAGTATAATTAGTTTCCTTTGAAATTTATGTATTTAAAAATATTATTCTGAGAAAAATAATGGCTTCACTAGGCTGCCCAAGGGGTCCATGACACCCAAAAATATTAAGAACGCCTTCTCTAGTCTAACTCATACCTGGACAATTATTTCCTCTATGGTGTTATATGTCCTCTATGGTCAACCAGACTTTGAAAATTTCCACCTAGGCCCACTTCACAGATGAACCAAATGAGGCAGCAGATGAATCACAGCACATGCTCTCCTTCTCTGTCTCTTAAAATCCCTCCCTTCAAAGCACAAAAAAAATCACTGTGCATTTACTTTCTACATATTTGGAACATACCCACCTGTGTTCATATTGCTTTTCTCTAATAGAGCATAATGTCCTTGAGGGCAGAGTCTAGTTTAGTTTTTATCTGTATCACTAGCACCTAGCACAGTATCCAGAAGTTGCTTCCAAAATGCTGAATTAAATTGAACTAGTCCCAGGACTGGCCCTGAGTTTGAATGAAGAGAGATTGCCCTCCCCAGGAAGCTGGGGAAGAGAGGTAGCGACAAACTCCCAAAGACTGTTCCCCTATCACCCACACCCTTGACACTCACACCCTATCCCCAGGTCCCAGATTTGGCAGAAGGGATAACACAGGGAAGATGCTTGGACCCAGCCTCATGCCTCAAACTGGGAAGTGACCGAAAATGTCATTGCTCTTTATTCAGCCAGCTCCCCTACCCTGGCTGAGGGAAAGGGGAGAGGGAGAAGTCAGGGGTCATTTTATTTATTACATTATCATTGTGAAGCGCTATCCCTAATCCATCCCTGATAGATCAGACTCATTTCTTTTTCAGGTTGGAAGGAGATTACTTGTAGAAGTTTTGGGAAAAGCAAAGAGTGAAGATAGAAAAGGATTCTTGGTGGGGAGCTTGGGGAAGGGGAAAGGATCCAGTTTAATCCAATAAGCATTTATTAAATTTAAGGCATAGTGCTAGGGACTAGGGATAAGGATAAAAGAGATTCCTTAAAATCTGGGAGGAGGAATGAGGACAGGGAGAAGAGAGGGGTAGTTGTCAGAAGGCTGACTTGTGTTGAATATAAGAAACTAAATTGTAATATGAAGAAATCTGTTTATCTACCCCTCCCCTCATCCCAAGACCATGCTAAATTTCTCTCTCTCTCTCTCTCTCTCTCTCTCTCACACACACACACACACACACACACACACACACACACACACACACACACACGCATGCATGCACGCACACACACATGCACACGCACACACAAATCATCGTAATAAATAAAAATCAATATCAGGAGTGGGACCAGGAGAGCTGGGCTACAGTGCCAGGACCCTGCCTAGCCAGGGCCCTCAGGCCCAAGTAATTACTTTGTCTTGGAGAAAACCAATCTGTCTTGGTTGGCAGGGGAGAGAGGTGGGAGACATTGAGGTGGGATAGGGAGGGCCAGGGGGCTAAGTAGAACTTAGCTGAGCTGAGTGAGTGACAGGAGGTTAATGCTGGAGCTAGGGGGAATGACTCCCACCACTTCCTATAACCCCCACCCACCCCCAGGGCCCTCAGAGATGAAGTAAGATGTTCAAAAGGTCAAGGGGAAAGAGCTGCTTCTCCTTGGCTAATCTGGCCCTGGAACAAGCAGAGAGATGGAAGAGGGATGCAGGGGTGAAATGGGATGCCAATGGATGGAGCCACCTGGTCACTGGGTGCAGAAGGATGGGGTTGGAGGCTCTGGTCCATATTCTAGGAAACTGGAATGAGAAAGGAATAAGGAACTGCAAATGATGCCAAAGCTTGAGGAACAATTCCAATCTGGCCTAGTTGGTGTGCAACTAAGCCTTTAGCTTCAGGAAGGTGTGAGCCATCACTCCCAGGTGAGGGCTAGAACAAGCTAACTAGATGGGAGCCTCAGCTCAGGCCCTAGTTGTCAACCAGCCCATAGACACCTCTGGCCCAGCCAGGTTGCTGAGACATTGCTGCCCTCTGGTGGGCAGAGAGAAGCAAAGCAACCGCCAGCTCCGCAGGGGAAGGCTGGAGACGGACAATGGTCTTTCCCAAATACCTGTTTGTTCCCTACCCCCTTCCCCTGGGAAAGATACTTCCCAGTCTTTTTATCATCTCTGCTCTCCTCTAGCCCTGACTCTTGGGCAGGTGCAAGCATCTCCCCTTATTATGGGAAGGGATAGGAAGCATCTGAACCTTCAATCGGTATGCTTTATGCTCAGAACATGGGATTAGCTGAGGGTGGAGCCCCTCTTTCCTCCCAGCCCCTGCCCTTCCCTCCAGCACATACCTGGCCCACACTCTGTGCCCACAGAAGGAGCAGGAAAGGCCTCCTGCAGAAGGAAGGCCTTGAACTGATTCTTGAAGGAAATCAGGAGTTCCAAGAGGTGGAAGAAAGCATTCTAAGCTCGAAGAACATCCGGTGCACAACAAATACTTGGACCTGGAAGAACCTAATAGTCATCTAGTCCACCTAGCCCGTTTTACAGATGAGGAAACTGAGGCCCATGAGCCAATGAATGGTTCAAAAAGGCCAGTGGAGCCTCCTTCTCTTGAGATTTTAAAGGAATAAAATAGAGAAACCCCTACTCCACTCACAAATGCCCAACCCCACAACCCACCCAAGCTGGCCAGGGAATGGGGAATTTCTTCCTGGTATTTAACTTGGCATCTGCCATGATTAAAACTTATTTGACCATATGCAAATATCAGAAGGGGACAGGAAAGGGAACAGGGAGGATTTAATTCCCTAGGTATAAGAAATATATTCTACAGCAGTGGTGTACCTCAGCTGCCCAGACTGGGGGAGGGGGAGAAGAAAGAACAGTAAGAGACAGAAACAGCCACATCTAGTCTCCTAGCCTCACTGACCAAACGCCAAGATTTGTTTCCTGTTCCCTGAGATGGATGTTGAATTTTCTTGTTTGACTTCAGGTTCCAAAGAATTCAAAGCAAAAGGGACAAAAAGGTCTGTGGTTGGAGAAATGGTCCCTCCTCCCCTGTGGGCCCAGACAATTCACACACCTTTATATGAAGCACTGACCATGGATAGGGTCACAGTTCAAGAGGATCTTTAGAAATGAAAGGATGACACCAACAGTGGGGCTGGGGGAGTTTAATGTGGTTAACTATCCCTCCTCACCAACCCCAGCCCCCAAAACTGTCATTTTGGTCTGACCGATGGTCACATGAGATTTCCCCCCTCCTCCCCAAAGGCTCAAGCTTCCCTCCTGGCCCCTGGGATCTAATTTTTCACATTTGGAAAACCCAGATGATTTTTGCCCGGGTCCATCTGGTTTGCCAAATAACCTGTCTCTTTGATAAATAACGTAAGTTAAATTAGACAAGACAAAGATTGGGGTGGGCAGAGGCTGGCTTTCTCCCTAGGAAGAGGAAGTGGGTGGGGGTGGGGAACAGCGTGTGGGTCAGACCATGACTAGCCTCAAACCTTCCTAGACTTCAGTGTAGGCCCATTACTTCTCAAACCTCAGTCTTTGCCCTTAGCACTCCTGCGTAGCTGGGTGTCCCTTTCATCTCATTTATACAAAAAGGAGCCCAGGCAAGTGGGGAGCCTAGGACCTTCACCCTAAAGCTCCTCATTCTGGGCCATGGGATATGGAAGCTAGGTTTCCTGTCCGCCTCACTACTTCTCACAATGCCTCCAAGCAGCAACCGTGGGTATATGTCTCAGGGAAGCAGGAAACAGGAGCCCCTCCCTTCAAAGCCTTCCACCACAGGGGGAAAGCAGATCAATAACCTGGAAATGAAAAGCCTTTGAGGTGAGAGCAGAAAGAGGGAGGGAG
Source organism: Bettongia penicillata ogilbyi (assembly GCA_023548195.1). Taxonomy (NCBI): domain Eukaryota; kingdom Metazoa; phylum Chordata; class Mammalia; order Diprotodontia; family Potoroidae; genus Bettongia; species Bettongia penicillata. The sequence continues at coordinate 2,651,789 of JAJHZJ010000128.1, forward strand.
AGAGGCAAGAGGGAAAGGGTCACAGTACCACTGGCCTGGCAGTCAGGAGGCAGCCATTAAAACAGACTCAGTGACTGAGATTCAGGTTGCCGGGGAACAAGGCAAACTCTCCAGAGACACTAACAAATCAAAGAGACTTTGTTCACATTTCCAAAATATTGCAGAATCTGGGAGTGATCATGGAGGAAACCAAAGTGAACCCTCTCTGTCAGTTGCCACAGCCCAGGCAGCAGAAGGATGGTGGTAAGGGCATGTTGCAGAAGCTGGGAGGGAAGGCTGATCATCCATCCCCCTAAGCCCCAGGTTCTCAGCCTAGTTCTACCACTAGCTATAGTAGTAGATGACATTTTTTTTTATAACACTTAAGGTTTACAAAGCCTCCTAAGAGTCCTACGAGGGTTGGTACAAATGACATCATTGTATAGCCTTGGGCAAATCCCTTTTCTTTGGACCTCAGTTTCCCCAACTGTAAAATAGAGGTCAAATTAGATGACTTCTAATGTTCCTGGCTCTAAAATTGCTGAGTATCTCTCAGGGACCCAAGGTAGAAAATAGAAATGACCTTCTAGCTGGGTTCAGGGGCTGGACTTCACCTAGGACCCCTCTCTTCCCCACCCCCAACTTAGCATAGTAGAAACAATACTCAAATAAGAATCTGTCTGTTGCACTAACTAGCATATGTCAGTTTTCCTCTCCAGGCCTGTTCTACCATCTGCAGGATGAGAATAGTACCCTTACCTACCTCACAAAGTTTATTGCATGGATTAAATAGGGCAAGTTTTTATAGCACTATGATAGTAAGATGTAATCAATCAGATTTTTGTCAAGCACTAACTAGGTGCCTAGCATTGTGCTAAACACTGGAAAATGATTTGTTCTAGAAGTACAGACTGACTAGAAGTACCTACGCTTGGTGGTGTGGAGGAGGGAATAGTTAAAGATAGGCCCCTGCCCTCAAGGAGCTCACGATAGCCATGCTATTAGAACAATGCTCTCTAGGAACAAGGCCCAGAGCCCTTGGGGGATTTTGGTCCTGGGTCCCAAGGCCCCAGGAATCAGTGGAGGCTACTCCAGGTGGCATCAACCCAAATCTCCCTCTGCCCATCTGCAAAACCTCCAGCGTGAGCCACTTACATTCAATCCTCAAAGCAGGCAAAGTACAGACTGAGGAAATGTTTACAATCCTCCTCCCCCATCCCCATGCCCCCACAAGGGACTGAGGGCACCTTGTCACCACAGGACCTCAGCAACTGAGCAGTAACCTGATGGCTACACATAAAGAGGCCCCTAAAGGGTTTGTGTTAATCTGTGTTAAAGTAATGAGGTGGCAAGGGAATGGAGAGCTCATTAAAATTGGATTTGCTATCATCTCTAGCCTCCAAACCCCGACTTTCAAGCAGGGGTTTTATGTCTCAGACCACTGGCTACATTCATTCCTTTCCCCATCTTTCCTTATTAACACATTCCCACAGATCACCTCTTGGCCATCCCTATGCACAGTAAGCAGCCACTCATGTAGGGGAAGCGCAGTCACCCCTGTTGATTTATTTATACAGCAGCGCTTAGACAAGATCCCACATCACCCTCATAGCAGCTTGAGGAAGGAGGTCCCGCCAAATTATTATTTGCATTTGACAGATGAGGAAACTGAGGCTGACAGAGCTCAACTCCCTCCAGGTCACAAACAGCTCTTCTTATAAGAAATCTGTTAGCTTTCTCTCTGCCTCAGACAGCTGCTCTGTAGCAGTCTAAAGCCAGAGCTGAACCCTGAACAGGAGCAGATGTGTACAGTTCAGACTTCATCCGGGTACAAAGGGTGGTTTAGTGAGGTCAGGCCCCTGCTGAAAAGAAAAAGTCCTCTTTCTCTCTCCCTCTCTAGTTATTTCTTCTGAACTCATCACTTCGGATCTATTAAGCCAAGATCCTTCACCCGGTGTTAGCTGTTTGGCAGTTAAGGTGGTGTAAGGGACAGCCAGCATTAACCCTTTCGCTCAGACTCAATTCTCTATGTGTTGGCTACCAAGGGTTGAAAGAAAGCAACTGGGAGGAAAAATCATCTACTGCGCAGGTTTCTTTGGCACCAGTCATCAATTCTGTCCTTGAAAGGTCACGACCTCTCCCAATTTCTCATTCTCCAATATGCTGAAAGTATGGCCAGGAGGAAAATGTGAGTGCTTTCCTTCCCTATCCTTGTGAGCTCCTGCCTCTTTCTGTCTCCCTATGAGAGCAGCCCTGCTGGGGCCAATACTTAAACAAAGGCCACAGGGAGCTGAGTGCACTCCCATGACTGTCTGCTGAGAATGACAAGCTGGAAGCATTAGCCTGGTACTGTGACAAAGTAAATATACCAGAAGTTCCTAAGGGATAACACAATACAGAGGAAAAGCACTGGACCATAGCCTTGGGTTTGAGTCCCACCCGCTTCACCATTGACTTGTGGTGTTGTGTGACCTCTAACAAGTCCCTCTATCTTTTTTAGCTTTGGTTTCCTCTTAAAATAGATATTAGGATGCTACTAACCTCCTGGAGTTGTTGGGGTTCTTTCTTTTTGGAGGCAATTGGGGTAAAGGGTCATACAGCTAGTATCTGAGGCTGGATTTGAAATCAGGTCCTCCTAATTTCAAGGCTGATGTTCTATTACACCTAAATGTCTGGGCTGTTAGGTTTCAAAATACTTACTATAACAAAATATTTATATGCAAAGCATTTTGTAACCATGAAATGTTTTTAAAATGTGAGTGAAAATAATAGTGATAGTGATGTAGTACCATTTCTCTGGCCCTTTTCAGTTGTATTCAACAACAAATGACCCCTTTTGGGGTTTTCTTGGCAAAGATACTGGTGTGGTTTGCCACTTCCTTCTCCAGTTCATTTAACAGATGAGGAAACTGAGACAAACAGGGTTAAGTGACTTGTCCAGGGTCACACAGCTGGTGTCTGAGGGCAAATTTTAATTCATGTCTTCCTGACTCCATGTCCAGTGCTGTCTGGCTGTCAGCTCCCTCTTCAGCAAGACTTATGAAGAGGCACTCAGGTAAAAGAAAGGCAAAGATAGTCCCCTGCTCTCATGGAGTTCAGTTTAATGGGCAGAGCTTACAGGTGATTCACACTAGCTTCTAATCTACACCTGATGGTCACCAGCAGGAAGGTTAAGAGTGGCAAGATGGCAGAGTAGCTGTTTTCCCCATAACCCTCCAACCAAATTAGAAAGGAAGATCTGCTGTATCTAAAGTAATTAAAGTTGAATCCCCAAGATTGGGATGGAAATACCATACCTTATGGCATCTTCTCTCCCCACCCCAGGCACTAGGTGCAGCCAGCACAAACAATTTCACAGATTCGTGACAGAGTCTAGCTGAATTGGCCCCTACCGCGACCTCCTCTCAATGCACCACAGTACTTTGGGACTCCTCTGTCCAAGGAAGCTCATGCCTGGGAACTCATCATCTCGCCAGATCCCATCAGTCTGGAGACTACCTTATCCCACCCTTGGTCTCAAATGATTGGAGGGTGGGTTCCATTTAAGCAGGAAGTACAGTTCAGAACAGCTTACTTCTCATTCTGCTGGCACAACTTTGGGCTACCACCATGCATCCACATTGGATACCTTCCCTTTCTCCTCCCCCCTCTTTTAAGATCCTTTTGGGGGTCTTTCCCCCATTCGATTGTAAATTCCTTGAGGGCAGGGACTGGCTTTCCTTGTTTGCATGTCCCCAGCACTTAACACAGTGACTAGTACATGGTAGGCACTTAATAAATGCTTACTAACTTCTATGTTAGTGACTCAGTCTGAATCTTCTCTCTCCCACAAAGGGAAGAAAATACTCATTCTGTTCAACCATATTAAAAAAAAAAAAAAAAGGAATGCACCTGTCAGGGTGGAAGAGTGGTCTTCAGAGAGTGGGTTAGAGAGGAAGGAGCTTCTCTGCCCAGGACTAGAAACCTGGCTTGGATCAGGCTTTTCCATATGGTACCACTTACTCTGGGGAAGGAATCAATCATGTACCTCAGTACCCCATTCTTTCCCAATCTAGGAAGCTGAAGATGCTTGGCCTTAGTATTCTCTACAGAAGAAAAAAAATTTGAGCCACATCAGGGGATGGGGACCCAGGAATAAGGAAGGAAGCCAGAGACAAACTGCTGGGGATACGAAGAACAGGCTTGAAAGATACAAAATCCAAGAAAGAAAGACTGGCTGAGAGCCTGGCATCCAATCAGGAAATCTTTCAGTGAGTCTAAGATGCCAACAAAGGGAAAATGGCAGCAGCTCTCTGGACCAGCATGCTAAGGGCATAGCTCATTGATGACATATTCTTTGCAGTTTTTTAAATGGGGAAGATGTGTTCTGAAAAGAGACACGTATCTGACCTCAGAATTTTAAAAATTGTTCAATAGGTCACACACTGACATTTATTACAAACTCTATCAGCATTAAGACATTTCTATACATCTCCCCCCGATAAAATTACAAATATACAAATAGCTTTCTTTGCCCAAGACTTCAGAATCATTAGTGCTGGAAAGTGCTGAAAGCCAAGACCTAATGATGCCAGCTGAACTCATGTGCAGGAGGGAGCTCTTCCCTGGATGGAACAGCTCAGTCTAAGCCACCTTCCCAGGCATTCGGAGGTTTTCTCTTTGGAGTAGCCCAGCTCCTCAGGTCAGGGGAAAAACTGTGGGAACCTTGGGTGGCTAAGAGAGAAGAAGGAGGCTTGGACAGTTCTCTTCAACCACAAAGGTCCTACAGTTTGACAAAAGAGAAAAATTGTCTTTAGCAGGAAGGGCATAGTGGCTGTCTCTCAGATTAAAGATAAAAATGCCCCTGCCCTGGTCAGGAAAGGGCCACACATTCAGCTCTGGAAAAATACAATTAAGTATGTGGGCAGATTCTCTTCTAGGGAGTGAGAAGGAGAAAGTCTAGAGAACCTCTTCTGAACCGGGAAGGGTGATTTTGATCCAGGTGAAAAGATTTCCTGTCTTGTTGGGAATTTAAGGGAAAAAGGAGCAAGGTGCCACATGCCACCAGGTTTGAAATATTACCCTGACTTTGCCATATTTCCTCTCCCTATCAATCTCACCCCCACCAGGGTGAGGGCCTGAGTGCCAGGAGAAGAATCTTTTTTTTTCAAGATTGTATCGTAAAAACAGCAAAGGCAAATTTCTGAAAATTTCAAGCTAATTTAAGGAGAGGAATAAGGGTGGGTAGGTAGATATGTGGAGGGACAGAGGGGTTCAGTGACATCTATAAGACTAGTCTCTGAAGATCTATCACTCTGAATCTTTTGGAAAGGAACAGAATTCTACATTGTGACTACCACTGCCAGTTATTAACACTGGTTTCTTCCTCAATACCAGACTTCTTTAAATTATAATCCCTCTCTCTCGACCTTCCTCCTCCTGTCAGTGTAGGCCTCTGTCCGGACATGGTCTATCAGGCACCAGAGGGAAGAGAGCTTGGGTCACCTGTCTCAGAGCCAACATCCCAAGCACAGCAGCAGCAGACCTGCAGCCAATCCAGAGTCTGATAAAGCAGTAAAGGTATGCTGTAAATGCAGAAAGTTCCAGACTCAGCCTTCAAAGTTTCTTCTTAATGTGCTGACTGAGAAAAGAGAAGAGAAAGATGGAGAAGAAATGGATTCCAACCCTTGGTGCCAGGAAGGTCCCAAGATGACTTCTGATTCCGACTCTTCAACTCAGCTGGTTGTTGGCACCAAATCCCAACAAAGTTAGCTTTCCAAGTACTTAAAGATACTCCGGTTTGATCCTAAAGTGCTGTCTGCTTTGAGGTGCTTGGGAGATGGGGAGGCCAAAGGGAGGCCCTTTCTCTTCACCTACAAGACAGAGAGGGAGTCAGTAAAACAAACACTGTAGGACTTAACTCTTAACCAAAAGGCCTCTTAAATGGAAATAGGTTAACAATGAAACAAAATAACATTTTCTGGGCAGGTCAATATGCTGATCATGCTGTAACAGTGCTCTGGGAATATGGGAATTCTGAGACCAAAGGGTCAGCCCCTGTCACAGCAGCCTAGGTTACAAAAGCAGGAAACGTAATTCAGAAGTCAAGTATGATAGGAGTGGTTCCTCTAGGACTCCCTGTGGCAGAGCCTTTCCCACACCTGCTCATTCCTTTCCCTACCGGAGGCTTAGAAGGCTCCTTCGTCTCCTCGTTCTTGACAGGGGAGAGTGTGTGGAAGACAAAATTCCTGGAGTTTCGAGGAGTGCTAGGGTTGAGATCAGAGAGGGTTGACAGCTTCTGGAGCAGAATTTTGGGTTGATTCAGCAGGGAGCCGGTCCTTAGCTGAGGAGAGAGACAAAAGAGCCTGGGTAAGCACTGAATGCCCCAAACTGTGGGCACAGAGTGAGTGGGAAGGAAGCCTCCATTTTGGTTTTGTTAGCACTCCCTTTCCAAGGCCCAGCAGCTTCATTGCATAAGTGGTACAGATTTTGCTTTAGCACCCATCTACCTCTAACAAAGCAAAACAAAGTTTACAGTCTCCGTCCTCCCACCATCAACTCAAGCAGAGGAAGCCCCAGACTGTGACAACACACAGCTTGCCTGCAATCATGCAGTCAGTCAACAAACATTTCTTAAACACCTACTATGCACCAGTGCCAAGCACTGGGGACACAAGGCAAAAAGACAAAACCATGAGGGATCCCTGAGGCTAGCAGGCATGACCTGGATGAAGAGTCAGCAAAGGAGACAGAGAAGGATTGGTCAGAGAGGTAGAAAGAGAAATAAGAAAGAACAGTGTCTCAAAAACCTAGAGAAAAGAGAGTACCTAGGAGAAGAGGGGGGATCAACGAGGTGAGAGGCTAGACAGGTCAAGAAGGGTGAGGGCTGAGCAAAGACCATTGGATCTGGCCATTAAGAGATGACTGGTATCTCTGGAGAGAGCAGTCTTGTGGAATGGTGAGGTTGGAAGTCAGACTGCCGTGAGAATGAGGAGAGGGAGGGAGCAACCAACCTGGTGGGTACTTCCAGGCCTGATAGCTTCAAAGGGGCTTCTGGGCAAGGATTTTGCTTCTTGAGCAACAGGGACACGGTTGGCTATAAACAGAGAAAAATAGACATGTTTCTTACCTGGCAATGACACAGAAAGAAACCTGTTCTGGGCAAAGCTGCATACATGAGCTTTTAAGTACTAACTGTCTAGCCAACCATGCAAATAAACCAGAGGTGGATGGCAGATGGCAGGAAATACTTTTCAGCTCTAAATATGCGATCCTATGAACCTGGAGGCAGGCGCTGTGATAATTTTATAATGGTGGCTAAGACTAGAGTAAGTAACCATAAGAAATTCACAGTAATAGGTCTGTTGGGAGGGATGGACTTGGTAAAACTTATATCAATACAGGAGCATGAGATTTATTATTGTTTTAAGGATAAAGGAGACACCTCCCTCCCTGTAACACTCTAGTCACAAGAACCCTCCTCATCGCACTGTGGAACGCAAAACTCACAGGAGGTGATAGAGCCCTAAGGAAATGTGATGTGACTAAAGGTTGCAGCAGACTCGAACCTGGGGAACAAAGCAGCACTTAGGCTCTTGAAAAATGGATGGTAGCCCTGATTTTCCCAGAGCTCCTTTCCTTCCAAGACTAGAATGGTGCCCATACAACCCTCTTAACAGCTTGGAATTGTGCTGGGGTTATGTACAGCCTCATTTTTATTTGATGAAACATGTTTGGGGAATATTAGGCAAATAAACCAGAAAAATGAAAACCACAAGTCTCTCATGACCCCCAAAACTAAGATGCCACAGTTCCTTCAACCTGGACTGGTCTTCTTCCATGACCATTCCAAGTAGACTGGCCCCAAAGGGTGGGCAGGCAGCTTACCTTTCTTCTCAAGTGCTTTGGCAGTGGCTTTCTTAGCCAGCATCATAAACTGACTCTCTTCTCCAATTTGATCTTCCTCGTCAGCTGTAATTTTCCCCTGCTGAGCCTGAAAATAAAATTCATATGTCATCAGCAAAAAAAAATCACACGACTTTCCCAGAGCTCCCCAAAGGGCTGCCCTGTCAAACTTGGGGTTATAAGATCAGGGCTACTGAACAGTCAGTCTTCTATTTTGCAATTGGTTTTAAGCAACAGGTTGACAGAGAGATGTGTTTCTGTATTTCTTCTGGCTGCCTGAATTTGATGAAGCAGTACTCCATGGGAGTAGCTAGAGATGGCTACTTCCTAGAACAAAGACTTCAGGGGCTAAGATCTACTATAAACCAAAGAAGCTCATGCCATGAACCGAGCCTCCCAAGGAGATGCTGCTCTAAGCTACTCAAGGGCACCGATGGTGGTCCCTGCCGTCACAGAACTTTAACATAGAGAAGGAACACAGAGACTCTCTAGTCGAATCCAGCAGAGGAGGATTCTGAGGCCCACAGAGGTTAAGAAACTCGATAGTAATCTGTGAATCTGAGACTAGTGCTTTTTCACTTAAAGGCTGTAACAAAAGACCTAGTAAATTTTCCATAGACTTGGTACCTGGTCCCGAAGCCACTGTTCTCGCTCAATCCGCTCTTTCCTCCATTTGGCTTCTGTTTCATCAAACTGTTCTTCATTCTGATCGTCATCGGAGTCTCTGTGAAACATGTCCATCTGGGAAGCATCGTCTAAATCAAGAGAGTCATGGGGGTCAGTTTTCTCTAATCTTAAGAGACAAAAACTGCCTTGTGGAAAACGTGAATTCATTTGTAGGAATGTAGAACTTATCCAAACCACTGTAAGGAAAGATGGATTGCTACCAAGGACCAGGCATTTTCTCCAGCATGACATCTGGCTTCCCACTTCCCTCTCAAACAGGACAGAAATCCACAAAGCATACATTCTTTGCCCCCAAATCTCACCTATGTTTTTCCAACGGAATTTCCTTATTCGCCCAGGGCCATCACTGTGCAGATCTCCATCAGCAAGATACCTCTCCTGGTATAAGCGCAGTTGTCTTTTGTCATCATCTAACACAGCTTTCCTACAAAAATCACAAAGTCAAGGTCAGAATCAACAATCCGACTAAAGGCAAAAAATCTCTTAAGACCCTCACTCTTGCCCTGCCAGGATACTGACATGTGTATTTTGTTGACCTGGTCCTGCAGTTCTTCAGCAGAAGGAAGCTCTTCGTCAATTACATCTTCTTCATATTCATCGATCTCTTCCCCATCGTACTCATCCTCACTTCCCACTTCACTCCCCGACACCTCTGCCTCATCCTCCAGGTACCTCTTCAGCCTCCTACAGAGCAAATTTGAAGGCTGTTAAAATAAAGCCAAACACACACACACACACACACACACACACACACACACAGCCGTAAGGAATCACTGGGGAAAACAGCAGACTCTTTCCCATCCCCAATGGGCCACCTTTTAATCAGAGTACCTGCTGGACGATCAAACCAACTATACTTTGCTTTCAATTACAGTACATCAAGGGAGGCTTAATGGGTGTGAGAGGAACTAAATGGAAACAGAGAATACAGGCAGGTGGTACAAAGGCTTTCCTTTCACAGCTCCTTGAATGATCCTGTTCATCTTCCCCCTAATCTCCACCCCAGCCTTCATGAGAAATAAGCTCAAAGAGCGTAAGATTTCAGACCAAGAAGAGACCTCAGAGATTCTTTAGATCAATCCCAGAAGTCATTTTATAAAAGAGGAAACTGAGGCCCAGAGAAGGGAAGTGACTTGTCCAGGGTCACAGAGGTGACGTAAATCCAGGCCTTTGAACTCCAGTGTTTTTCATAGCAACCCTGTCTTTGGCTCTCACTGACAACAGATTTGCTAGAGTCTGCCACTATCGGAGTTTGCCACTAAATCCTGGAGCCAAAGGCTCCTCCATTATTTGTAAAATGGGGCTGGCTCTGTACTTGGCGTTGCCCTGCTCAAGGCTTTTATCAACAACCAGAATTAAAAGCAAACTTATCAGGTATGCAGCTTAGATAATGAGATAATTGGGATAGTCAATATAGCAGATGACAGAATTAAGGTTCCAAAATACTGTGACAGTATAGATCAGAGGTTGGCAAAATATGGCAAAAATAACCTGTCACCTGTTTTTGTATAGTCTGCTACCATTTGCCAACCCCTGGTCTAGATTATGGTTTCTTTTAAAAAAAAGTAGAAGTACAAAAAAAATCAGGGGTAAATGTAAAATCCTCCATTTGGGTCACCAAAATCAATTTTATACACAGGAGAGAGGGAAGATAGAATGATTGGCATTTGAAGGTATGATTGTGATAATGAGCAAAATAAGGGGCAAAAGCTAAATAGTTCAAGCAAATTTAGAAAAAGCAAAATAGTAGGGAACATAAAAATATACTTGTACCCAATGACAGTTCATTGCTTCATACAGCACGTTGAGTCAAGTCTTGGGCAAACACCTCCTTCTGTTGGGTATGTCAGTACTAAACTTGTACAGCTTGATCCTAGGTATCTCTGCCCTTGCCCCCAGACACTGTTTCTGATTTGGGTCCAGACCCTGCATATGTTCCAGCCTGCCTTCTGTCACTGGCCTACTGGCTCAGCAGCCCACTCCTGGTATAATCAGTGCTGTTATAGAACTTTGGGAGAAATCCTCAGCCATAGCTTTCCTACCATCTCTCAACTTTGGAAGGTTCAAACATCTACAGTCTAACCTCATGGCAGGTATTATCCCCAGCACCAGTACAAGACTTGACCTAATGTTGTGTGACCCTGGCTAAGTCACTTACACCTATTTACCTCAGTTTTTCTCATCTGTAAAATGAGCTAGAAAAGGAAATGGTAATCCACTTCAGTATCTTTGCCAAGAAAACCCCAAATGGGGTTACAGTCAGACACTAATGAAATGACAAAGGGCAGTTCAGGTAAAAATATTTCTGGCATTTTTAGTGGACTAAAGCTTTATCTATCCATGTCAATAAGGTAACCAAGCTATTTAAAAAAACAACACCCTAATGTAATAGTATACTACATTAAAAAAACATAGTATTCTGATCAAGGGAGGCAACAGTTCACTCTATTGTGCGCTGGTGAAGTACTGAAGCACTGTGTTTAGTCATGGACACATTGTAGGAAGCAAAACAAACCAGAGCACATGGAGGGTGGGGGAGCAGAGGGAACTGAAGACCATGTCCTATGAGAAAGAGCTGAGAGAATTAGGGATGCTTTAGCTGAGCAAAGACATGACTTGACAGGCGGAGGAACGACATGAAGATGACAGCTTAGAATTACTCGCTGTAGCTTCAGAGGGCAAAGATAGGACTCATGTATAGAAGTTACAAGGAGCAGATTTTTGGGTCAGTGGAAAGGAAGAAATTGTTTTTTTACCAAGTAGAGCTGTCCAGAAGTACAATAATGACTATTCACCTTTATGTAATACGTAAGCTTTATGAAATATCTTCCTTACCCTAACCTGTGAGGTATGCATGACTGCAAGCACAGGCAAGTAGTATTATGATTGTTCCTGCTTTATGGATGAGGAAAACTGAAGCTCATAGAGGAGGTTAAGTGCTGGGCCAAAAATAACAGGGGTTCCAAGTGTTAGCTCTGGGACTCAAAGTCAGGTTATCCTGACTCTAAGTTTAGCACTCCTTTCACTTACCACAGAGCTACTCATCATTGCAAGTGTTTAAGGAAAATCTGAAGGACCATCTAGAAGGCAGGTTAGAGAAAAAAGTCCTTTAGTTTGTGGAAGGTTGGACTACATCATCTGTTAGACCCTTTCACAATCTTAGAAGTCTATGAGAACTGAAAGAAAAAGTTAAATGTTACTCAAGAGGAATTGAGGCCTTATTTTAGAGGAAGCCCATTTCCCCCAGTAGGAATCTGCTAACTCACAAATATAAACCTAAGCCAGTGAAGTAATGAGGTTCCCAGGGGACATCTTTATGAGTGGGCCCATGTGGTGACAAAAGTGAGCAGGACCCCTTACATTTGCCTTCTTTGTCTTTCGGACTGCTTCAAGAGTTCTTCCTCATCATCTTCGTCATCTTCCTCATGGGCCTCCAGCTCAGAAGCTTCATCACCATCCTCCTGACCTTCAGAAGCTTCATTGTCTGATTCAGAGTGCTCCTCCTGCCACGGAAAAGAGACATACCCTAAGCTAAACACACTGAAACGCGCTTTTCATTGAAGCCAGCTTTGAAATCTTCTTCTGCCCAAACAGTCAAACATTTTGATCTATAGAATTGCTTCTGACATAGTGCCAAACTTGGGGCCCTCCAATGTTTGGGCGGGAGGAAAACGTCCATGTGTATCCATGTTAAGATGGCCAATCATTTCTGTAAAGTTGTGGTACTTACTTCTTCACTATCAAACACATTGCTATCAGTGACAAGCTGAAAATCACCAAACTCCTCCTCTTCTTCTTCACCTTCCCGTTCCCTGAAATGCAAATCAATAAATAAGCTCCTAAAGGCAATCAACCAAACCAGGAATTTAAATTCCTGGCTTCAAGCCTGTTCCTATTACTATGGTTATTTCAGAAGATAGCTAATGAGGCTCCCTGCTTCTGCTAACTCTCTTCTCTAACACAAATGAAACTACTAAAACACCCTCCTGCCACTTATACCTCCCTATGCAAAAGTGTGACACAGATGTGTTGAAAAGCTAACTCCCTATCTCAGGGGACAGAGTCCACAGGATAACAAGAGCCCACTAGGCCTAGGAATAGTCTTGGGATTCAAAGTCCAAGGATGATCAGGGTATCCCAAGCTCCCAATAATCAAGAGGATTCACCTGTCTGTTGGGAAGGAGCCTGAACAAAGAGCCAGGGCTTCAGCCATGGGGTCATCAATGCTCATCTTCTCCTGCTTAGAGGACTCTGAAGGAGCAGGAGTTGAAGAACCTATTATCACAAAGAGCAAAAGGAAGATCTGTTACCAAGGAATATTTCCTCATCTATAAGCAGAGAATGGCTAGTTCAATAGATCTCAAAGTAAGCAAACCAAAGGGCCAGCCCCCCTTGCCCTGACCCCCTAACCAATTATCACAGGTAGTAAACAAGCAGAAAATCACAAATCACAGACTATTCTTTCAAAAATTTACAGCTGCTGCTTTGTCATGCTGAGGAAACCAAAACTTCAGAGGAGAGGGAAATACAATATCAGTTCTGGAAAGAAACACTACTGTATGTGAGGACCTCATGACCCCAAAGAAATGCAAGATTTTCTTCTGAAGCAGAGACTAGGCTATGGTTAGACTTAGAACACTAGCAGTACTCACTTAGTATTTAGTACTTACCCTGAGAAGTGAATTTCCCTGAACAAAGACCCAGAAGCTCCTCCATATCCTCCTTTCTGTCATCCTTCTCAGGTAAAGTTTTTTCATCCTGAGACTTGAACTTTCCTGTACACAAATCCAACAACTCGTCCATGTTGGCATCCATGGCATTCTCATCCATACTGGCCAATGGCACCCGTGGTTTCAAAGCCTGGTATTTATTTCGGTGATTCCCCACATTTAAGAACCTAGAAATACCAGACCCTGTGTTAATTGCCAGGGGAGGTCCAATGACCCAGCGTCCTCCCCGAGATCTCACACAGCACTTTGTCTGCCTCTTTATAAAATACTTTTCATGAAATATGGTACATTATAGTTATCTCATCCCCACTAATAGGATGCATAAGCTCTCTGAGGGTAAAACTAAACTTTCCATTCCCCCTCAGTGGCTAGTACCAAGTTCCATTTCCAAGTAGGTGCTTAATTAAATATCTGTTGAAGGAATGACTTAAAGCATCCATGACAAAACTTTTAACTTGCCTCTTTCTTCATATATGGCACAAAAAACAGGTTTCAGTTCAAAACAAAAGGATTTAAAAACCCCAAACTTTAACCTCTTACTAATCCAACAGAGGGAAGAAAATATGTTGGTGAAAAAACTATGGCTATCCTAAAGGAAAAGGAATAGGCTGGGTTTCAAAGCATACATTCATTCCAAGAGGCCTGTGCAGGCCAGATGGTAGGTCCACTTAACATGACAGAACCCTGTCAATCCTTACTCTAATGAAATAGTGAGCATACAAAATAGTAGGAAGGATGTAGGGATATTTTAATTATTTACAGAATACCATCTGTGTGATTCAAAGAAGTCAGCCATCAAAGAAACCATCCTAGCAAAGTCTATTTACATGTTGTCATCTATCTGTAGAAGACTTTGTTCAAACTTTCAGAGCACAATCCTAGTGGTCCACACACCTTCTCTTTCTCAGAAGTCGGCACTCAGCACAGATGGAGTGACAGAAATTCACTTTATTTTTAACAAAATCAAGCGGCACCCAACCAGCATTCCCACCCACGGGAACATAAGACTACCTACCCATCTGCATCTAACAGTTGGCTCTGAGTGTCATCTTCTAAACAGAACTGGAAGTCTCCTGCTCCCAGGAAGAGAGTTTTCGGCTCCGGGGAGGCGTTATACAGCTCCTGGGAATCCTCTATGGGAAGGGAAGGCTCAGACAGCTTCCCTGAACTCTGGCAGCAAAACAAAACCAAACAAAAACAAAACGTTTTACAAATGTCACTCACCACCATGACAACAACAGAAGCTACTATATGAAACATTTATTCCACTCCCAAGAAATTACAGTTTAGAGGACAACGTACAGCAATGAAAAGAGGAAAGGAAGACGCCTCCAAAATGAAGGAAGGCTGGCTGGGGCTCATTTCTGATGTCTATGTTGGGGATGGTGAGGAGGCAGAAAGGATAAGGAGACATTTTAGGTTCCCAAAGTCTATTCAGCAAGCATTTATTAAGCACCTACTATGTACAAGTCATTGTGCTAAGTGCTGGGAAGACAAAGACCAAAACAAAATAGTGTCTGCCCTCAAGGAACTTACTGTTTTACTAGAGAAATCCAAGATTACATAAATAAGTACCAAGTATATAGACAAAGTAGTTTCAAGAAGGAGAGAGTGCTATAATAACTGGCGTTAATCTGGAAAGGCCTCATCACCTAAGCAGTGCTTTGAAGAAGGCGGGAATTCTGAGGTGGAGATGAGAAAGAACTGAGACACCTGGGGGACAGTCACTACAAAGAGATGGAGGCTGAGAACTTCTCCAAGTGCACCCAAACTGAGAAACAAAGCAGTGGAATTCAGTTGGCATTGCCACTCTTTGTTTAGTAATGAAGTCCAGGGAACTGAGATAGGGAAGAGAGTGGGAAAACGATCACCATCTTACCTTGGAAGTAGAGCTTATCAAACTTGCTCGAAACAACCCAGGAGAGGGGGATCGGATTCCCCCCAGCCCAGGGATGAAGCTGGTGCCACGGCCCGAATGCTTGTTGCAAGGCTGATAGGGAGCAATCATGGAGCCGATCATCTCAAAGCTGCTGTTGTGGCTGCTCTCCTTTGTTAGCAATGAGCATGAATCATCTTCTTCTAAATAAAGAGAAACAGCTTATAAGTGCATTATCTTACAAATAGGATAGGGGTGGGTCTATTTGGAGGCAAGTTGAGTTGTGAATTAAACTGTCAGGTAAAATTCCTGACAATCTCCACAAATTACATGCTCCAGTACATTAAGGGAAGGTAAATTCTTGGGTAAAATATTGAAGCCCTAAAAAAACAAGTCTTCAATTACAGACTGCAACTTTAAACCAAAGGGTTGTTGAGAACTTTCACCTCTTCCATGAAGTTGATCAAAGAGGCTTCCTTTTACCCTGCTCAGTCTGGACATGGTACTTCTGTGACTATTCTCCTCCACTCACATGCTTATCACCTCCATATGATGAAAATACCTTACTAGCTTTCATATGAATCAACCAGTACCTCTATGGTATCTACTATGTGCCACAATTAGACAACATATGCCTCAATGCAGGATTCTGGAATTCTGAGAGAAACACAGAATCTCAGAGTTGGAAAGGATCCCATTGACCATCTAACACAACCAGTACCTGAACAGGAATCTCTTCCATCTACAATATCACCATCTACTGATGGGCAACCCACAATTTCCCGAGGCAGTTCATTCCATTTCTGGATAGCTCTAACTGTTAAAAAGTCTTTCCTTATATTGAGCCAAAATTCTCAAGGGCCAAGGAAAAAAATTTAATCCCCTTTCCACCTAATGACCTTTCAAATACCAGAATACAATTGTAATGCCCTCCTAACCCTTAATTTCTTCAGACTAAATATCTCCAGTTCCTTCAACCACTTCTTGAAGAAACATGGTCTCTAGGCCATTCTGGCCACTCTCCTCCAAATATGCTCCAACTTATCAATATCTTTCCATTGAGTTCATAATTGAAAGCAGTTCTCCGAATGTGGTTTAACAAAGGACAGTAGAACTAGCCTCTCCCTTCCTCGGGCTGCCATACTTCTCTTAATGAAGCTCAATACTGCATTAGTTTTTTTGGCTGATGGGGCATACTACTGATTCATATTGAGCTCCCTTTTAAAGCCCTATCTTTCATGTTTATGGAGGCAATTGTTGTTAAGTGTCTAAGGCCATATTTGAACTCAGGTCTTCCCAGTTCCAGGACCAGTGCTCTAACCACTGCATCACCTAGGTGCCCCAAACCCTGTCTTTCATGCCTTCTCTATCTGGCAACGAAGGATGAACATAATAATCTTGGATTTGTGCAGTTGATTTCTAAAAACCTATACGTAACTTACCTTCACTTAGAAGTATATGTTTTAGCCATTTGAAACACTAGCATCTAAACAACTGTGCTTGGTTAAGTTGAATCTGGCCAGGAATCATTACCATTCCTGGGAAGCCCAGGTCTAGCAAAGCTCTAAAAAGAAGGGACCAAGTACTTACCTAGTTTACTAGGTCTTTTGCCTGTGCTTTCATCAGTCTCAGATTTTTCTTCAGCAGGAAAGTATCTACAAAATAAGGAGAATGAGTCAATAATGACCTTACCCTGAATCTGCCCAACAGTCTAAGGTCATCCAGTGTAAGAGCAAATAGCCTTAACATTTCAATAGCCTCTGAGAGCAACAGTGTCTTTGCAAGTTGTACAATATTTGGTGTTCAGAAGGGTGACTCTGAGTCATCAAGAAAAGATGAAAACTCATTTACAGGGACAACAATTCCTGACCAGAAATTCTATTCCCTAAGCGGAATCACTTACCCCATTTTGGAGGAGCTGTCTTTGAACAGGAGCAAAGTGGATTCCAGAGTGGGAGGTTTGGGAATAGAGCTGCAATCAATGGCCTTGAAAATGTCTGTGTTATCAGCAATGTTCTCCTTATCCATTTCTTTATCTTTCACATCCTTGTCTTCTACCTCTTCATCATCAAGAAGAAATTCTCCTGCCTTTACCAAGAGCACCAAAAGAGAGAAACAAAGAGAGAGAGAGAGAGAGAGAGAGAGAGAGAGAGAGAGAGAGAGAGAGAGAGAGAGAGAGAGAGCACCAACAAACCATTAGCTTGAAGGATGGTTGTTTTTCCTTCTTACAGCCTAGGAATGCAACCTGACTTGAGTTTGCCCTGAGCTAAGGCCATAGTTATTTAATCCTTGCATTTCCATGACACTTTTTAACATACATTATCTCACCTGATTCTTTATGGCACTGGGAGGCAAAGGAAAGGGAAGGAGGGATTATTTAGAGAAAGGGGACTGAGACCCTAAGAAATTAAGTGACTTGCTCAAGGTTAGAAGATCAGAACTTTAAGAGCTGAAAAAGACCTCAAATGCCATCTAGCTCCATGTCCTACCACACAGTCCAACAGATATTTGGTCATCAAGGCTGTGCTCGAACACTTCCAGGTACAAGGAACTCCCAAGGCAAACCTTGTCAGTCAGCTCCAGGTCTTAGAAAGCTCTTCCTTATCGTAGGCCTAAAGGTGCCTCCCTGAAAGTTCTACTCACCCAGCTATGCTCTCTAGGGTTACAAAAAACCAATTTAACTCCCTTCCCCCCAAAAAAACCAAAACCACCTTTTAGATACTTAGCTTCCCTCTTAGTCTCCTCTTCTAGACATTAAACCAACCCAGTTACAAAAGAACCTTCCAATCTAATGAAACAATGTAGTACATATGCCTTATTACACTTATTGCTCCTTGCAAAGGTTACAATGTTCCATGCTGGGGGCGATGGAGGGAAAGTTTCCCTTCACCTAGACTATTAGGGATCCAGGAAAGTCTCTCAGCCTTGATATCTCATTGCCACACCCAGGAAAGTCAGCAATTAACAATCGTCTCTGTTGCTTTTTTCTTTTATTCTAAGCACAGAAAAAATTCACTAAATCACTAAAGGAGGGCAAGAGTTTATTTATACAAAGGGGTCTCAATATCACTTTTACATTCAAAAATAGATACCAACAAATTAGAGTCACAGCCAAGATTTTGAACATTGTAGGTGTTCAATAAATGGTGCTGACAATTGAAAACTCTGGAAAACAGCCCTGAGGATCATGGAACAGGCAATGCCGTCACCTCAATCTGGACAGCTTAAATCTCTTAAGTAACTGAACATGCTTATTATCTTTCTCTGGCAACAATGACAGAAATAATATCTTCCGCCAGTCTGATTCTCTTTCCTTCATTAATCATGACTTAGTCAGCAAGCATTAAAAAGGTGACAAAATTACACAATTGCCAGAGACCTCCTGATTGCCTTCCTCCTCCTCCTCCTCCTCCTCCTCCTCCTCTTCTGATTCATCTGTCATTTCCTCCTCCTCCTCCTCCTCTTCCTCAAACCCATCCTCATTATCCAGCTTGAACAGTGCCTGCCGCTTCTGGCGCTCCTCGAGTCTTCGGAGTTTCATTGCTTCCTGGAGTTTTGCTTTCAGTATCTGTAGCTTCTCACCTGAGCAACGATGAATAATATAAATACATCAGACATGTTACAATGGATCTTTCTAAACATGCAACTTCAGGTAACTAGATTCATATGGCTACTTCTAAAAAGAAAATGAGAGACTAGTGCCTTGGGTCTTCTTTTTGTAAAGATGAGACTTCTTAAACTGATGCTTCAAATCACAAAATTAGTGAACCAGAGGATCCAAAGAGAAACGGAAATGTAGGGTTGGAGGGACCCTGCATTTATCTAGTGCAGGCCCTATCTGACACAGAAATCCTCTCTCTGATATCCCTGACAAGTGCATTTTGTTTCCTGCTATTAAACTATGAGCTCTTTGAGGGTAAAGACAAGCTTTCTTTTCATAAATTGTGTCCTCAGCCCTAAGCACAGTACCTGGCACTTAGGAGTCACTTAAGAAGTATTTGTTTAATTAGATTGGTCGAGGAAGGGAACCTCAAAAGATCACCAAGTCCATTACCACTCCTCTGGCCAAAGTAGCACAAAGATATTTCCTAGTATATTTCCAGGGAAAGAAGTTTAGAATATGAGGCTGGTTGAGTGCTATCTGCTGTCGTGGGCCAGGACCATATCTTGGACACTATCAAATGCCATAATACTATTTGGAGAAGAAACCAAGGCTCTAGGGGTAGGTGGCCCCCAGGGAGAAGAAACAAAATCAACTGGAAATGGAATGGAATCAGTGGAATCAATGGAAACAGGATTCAAATAAAAGTAGATTGATAGGATGTTATACCCAGAAATACTTTATTCCCTTTAAAAATTAGCATAAAAGATGAGATTGCAATGGAAAAAGGACTAGACTGGGAGCCAAGAAACCTAGGCTCGCATTCTGGCTCTTCCACTAAGCTTACCATTTTACTTGGGCAAATAATCTCCCCTACTTTACTGGAAGCTTCATATTGCTCATCTGTAAAATGAGGAGCTTAGCCAACATGGTCCTGGACTCTTAGCATCCTCTAACTGTGATATTCCCAAACTCCCCAGGGCAGGGCCACAATAGCATCAAAGATCTGTTAACAGATGGCATTTTATTTAGAGGACTCAGACAATACCCAGAAACACAAGAACTCCATAAATACCTGGCTTTGCGTAGCTCACTCCATCTAATTTCTCTGTTGCCAAAGTTAGGGGGACCACGTCAGCCTTCAGTTGTTCCTTGCCATCGGCACCCGTTTCCTTCACTATTATGTTCAGGTTTATCTTTCGCTCAGACACAGTTTGGGCCTTGGCTGTGGGGCACACGTGCTTCCAGAAACGCTCCTTCAAAGCTTCCAGTTCTAAACGGAAACCCCCAATTCACTGTTTAGTTTAAGCCCAAAGGGCTTTTTCACCAGTAAAGAATAAAGCAACCAACTGGCTAGTTAATCTTGTTAATGCTGCGACTCTGTAGAAGTCCTTGTAGGGGACTTGGTTAAAAAACATGTATGTATGCACTGTGTATGCAGGTACGTGTGATTCTACCTTACTGAATTCTGTTGTATCCTCCAGTTCTAGGAGGTTACTTCCCTGTTCTGCCTTCAACTCCAACAGCTCCCACCAGCACTACTTCACTAATGTGGACCAAACAAATTTGGTTGAACAAGAAATCCTGCATAAGATGTGCTCGCAAATTTAGTTAGCAGTAAGGCTACTGAAGAAAATACTAGTAAATGGCCAAATTCTAAGTACTATGGAATAAAGGACACAAACCTAAATCATGTGGATTAAACTTCCTGGTTCGGCCAGAAAACCAATTTTTTATTACCTCTATTACGTCATCTCACATTATTATTGCTATTATTATTATTGTACTGATAGAACAGGTGCCCAGGAGGTACCCAGCCTTGACTAAGTCCTATACCAAAGTGCCCCAGGCCAGGGTTACAGTAACTGTGAGAATTGGCTAACTCCACGGAACAAGACGCCTCCAGTCAGGTACCCAGGGGTCCTTTCCCATTTCCCCTTTCCAGCTTTCTTTTGTGTATTGCCTTCCCGTTAGAGTGTAAGCTCCTTGAAAGCAGGGCCTATCTTTACTTATTTGTATCTCTAGTATTTAGCAGTGCCCGGCACATGGTAGTCACTTAATAAATGTTTACTGCATTGAACTGAAACAGCATTATGGAGGTTAGGAGCTGGAGGGAACCTTTTCTGAGGCCAGCTCTTTACTAAGAGAAGGAAAGGTCCCAGGACAATCTACAAATGTACCGAGGAAGCACCTAGAATTATTTTCTCAATTACCATTAATACTAGTTTAGCAACCTTCTATGTACAATTACCTATAGATCTCTTCAGAGCCTACTAAAGACATCTCACATTATTGTTGCACCAAAAAGTACACTTAGCATGCTGATTTTTAATATCATAATATCAAGACTATCTTTAGGATACAAGCCCAACAATAACTCAAAACTCATCCTTTCCCTTCTCATCCTTCAACTCAATATATATTGTTTGCAGATACAATGTATACCCAACATTGGTTTTATACGATTAAAAAAGGTACACTCTTTTTGCCCTCTATCTATGAATAGTCTTCTACTACACTAAGGGTTTAGATGTATATATGACAGTCAAAAAACCCCCAAGGTGTGGCCACAATAGCATCAAAGACCGGTTAACAAGAGGAGTAAGGCTTCCACTTGTACGTGCTAACAGGTTTGGGAATTATCTATTGATTCCTGCTTTCCCATCTAAAGTCATCACAGATATTTGAGAATTGTTTGCATTAGCTATATCCAAAGTGGAAGAAAACCTACTACTATTCAGAAGAGGGGAAAGCCCCAGTTCACAGAATTACCTTTATTGGTTTCAGGCTCATCGAGAGTCACAAAAGAATCTTCATCAGCCCCCAACCTTGGCTTAATGGAGAGATCTACTCCCAGTCGCTGAAGTTTAACCAGTGTGACCTTTCTTCCTTTTTCTGATGGAAGTATGGCTGTTACCATACCTTGCTGCCTGACATCATCTATCTTTCCCTTTGTTTCCTTAGGATCCTGTGGCTCTTTCTCTTCCTCCAAAACACTGAGTTCAAGTGCCATAGGGGCCCTAGCCTCTGTCTGTTCCAGCCCCTTACTATTGAAAACATTGGATTCCTGCTGATGCTCTGAAACATCCTTGAATGAAGGGCCCATTGTAGCCTCCAAGTCTTCCTTCTGTCCTTGATCCGCATAACATCCTAACTCATCTTCTGTCATATCTTCACAAGCAGTCTGGTCAGTAGAATCAGCAGGGGTCTGAGGAGCATCAGGAACTAAAGGAAGTGAGCTGTTCTCACGTTGTGGTTCAAGACCCAAATTCTGGTTAGAACCTCCAGTGTGGCTGGCACTGCTGCTATCACTTGGGTTAGTACTGGTGCTGATTTCTTTGCTGGGGTTTGCCTGATACTTAGATGACCTGTCAGGAAGGAAGCAGCCTGAGGTAAATCCCATTCTCAATGTGGCATATTCTTGACCCTTAATAAAGTGCTTTGTGGTCATTATTTCACATGATCCACATGTAAGGAAAGCAGGGCAGGAAACATCATACCCATTTTACAGATGAAGATGAAATGACTCACTCAACTAGAGTGACTCAGCTAATACAAGGCCAAATCAGGACTCAAAAACCAAGGCTGGTGCCACTGAGTCCAGGGCATTTTCCATTAGACTATGCAGGCTTTCAGCAATTTTGACAATTTTTTTATCTGGGAAAAGGGCTGGGGGTGAGAAGAAGCTATTTACCCTAAAAACTGGCTCCTCAAACTAGTGTCTAAGAAAAATCCAGTCACATAAAGAGAAAGGGCTCTTACTTCAGTAGTGCCATGGCGTTTCCCTGGCCAGAAGGTCGCAGCTTGCGTTTGTAGAAGTCATGAACGGTTTTGTTTTCAGGCATGTGATAGGGAAGAGAGAGCGCAGACTCTGCCAAAGGTAACAAAAGCAAAAAGTCAGCCAAATACTGAAGCAAATGCACAGTAAGTAATTGCATGAAACGCCACTAGCCAACAGTAAGAGGGCTAGAAAAGACATGATCGTTCCAGCAAAGGGAAGGTCTGGAGACAAAGGGTCTTCCTTATGGAAAAGCTAAGGTTATTGCACGTCTAGAAGCACATTCAGTTTATACTAAGGGGCCAAGAGTTTCACAGTGGTGACTCTTTTCCACAATCCACGAGGCTTAAAGACCATGAAATCATAGAGTCTGAAGATCTCAAAGGTCATCTAGTCTAACTGTACATGAGAAATAAATTCCCACTACCACATGTCTACCTAATAAGCAGTCACCTAACTTCAGCTTAAGTACCTCCAGTGATGGGGAACTCACTACTTCCCAAGGTAGCCCCTTAAACTTTTAGACAAGACAGCCCTTTTAGTCTTTTTCTGATTATTAGCAAATTCTTTCCTATAGTGAGATCAAAATCTGCCTCTTGTAATTCTAACACAATGGTCTCTGGAGTCAGTCAGCCAGATTCCTCTTCTATTAGACAATCCTTCAGATACTGAAAGATGATGATTATGTGTCCCCTTCAAGTCTCCCCCTTATCCAAATTAAAAATTCACATTTTCTATAACTAATCCTCACTGGATAAGAATCCTGGTCACATGCCTCTGGATATTCTCCAGCTTGTCAATTTTTCTCCTAAAATATAATATTCAGAACTGATCCTAAGATGTGAACCAACTAGGGCTGGGTACTGAGGGACCGCCTCCCTGGTTCTGAATACCAACATTAATACAGCCTAAAACCACATTAGCTTTTTTGGCCAAATCACGTGAACTTGCAAAAAGACTCAAGTCTTTTTCATCTGACCTGTTATTAAGCCATGTCTTTTGCAGGCTTGTGCAGCTGGATTTTTGAAAGATAAGTACTTTTATCCCTATTATATTTAGATTTGGTTATCATTTCAGCCTTTTAATAGCTTTAGAAATCACAATTCTATTATCTAGTATATTATTTATTATCTAAAATCTCACAGATTTTTCTTGCTCATGGTACAATATTATCTTTTGCTGCAGAGAATCATACATGCATGTAAGCCTTGCCCATGCATACAAGAATGCAAGTATGAAATTAAAACAATTTGTGGGAGATGGCACAGTGGATTGTAAGGATACACCCCACCTATCCCAATGAGTTACAGAATTATATAAAGTTAAAGCTAGGAGATCCTAGTATCCAATTCTTTTATCTTATAGATGAAGAAATTGATGCTTAAAGAGCTCAAATGACTTGTTCGGGTCACACAGCAAGTGAGTAGCGATGTTAAGACTAGCACTGATTTCCTGATTCCCAGTTCACTGTCCTTTCTTCTACACAGAGGCAACAAGGTATAGTGATAGGAGGACTGGATCTGAGATTCAGGTGGCCTGAGGTTCACATCCAGGCCTTTATGCTTATTCTAGGACCATGGGCAAGTCATATGCTTTGTGAAACAGTGGTGTAGAGCAAAAGGATCACTAGACTGAGATTTAGGAGATCTGGATCTGAATTCTAGTTCTTACTGCCTATGTAACCTTAGGCAAATCACTTAAATGCCCTCTACCTTAGTTTTCTCATCTATAAAAGGCAATATAATGATGTCATATTTGCCAGTAAGGGGAGTGAGGTGGGGCATCCTTGTAAATATTACTTGTAATCTCTACCTCACAAGATTGTTCTGAGTGAGCAAAGTGCTTGGCAAACCTTCAGGTGCTCAAATAAATATGAGTTATATGAATTACTACACTATTTCTCCGAGCTTATGTCATCCAAAAACTTAATAGGTATGCCACCAACTTATTGATAAAAATAAAAATACTGAACAGAACAGGGGTATAAACTAAATTTAGATGTAAGAACGTCAGAAGCATAATTTGAGACAAAATCAATTTCCTTATGAAGACATCACTTGTGTTTTCCACAAAGTGCAAGCAGTAATAACATTACCTCGAATAAGGCGTTGGGTCTCACTATGTAGTCTTTTCACAGCTTCCTTACTTAGCTTGGCCGCCTTCCTCTCCTTAAAGAGAAAAGAAACCTACGTTGGTGCTTTGCATAAACATGGATGCTTCATCCTGAAAGAGGCTTTTCTTTCTAAGGAAACAAGGAGGAAAGGGAATGGTGGGGAGGGGCTGTGAAGGGAGGTGCACACATGCACAGGACTATTACAGGACTTGGTACAGAATAAACACAAGGAGGGGAAAATGAACAACTCAATGGGAAGAAATCAAAGGGAAGATGGCTTCTGAGCATTACTTCACCTTTCTTATCATTCCTTGTGACAGCTCCTTTTCATCTTCAAATGAACAGCCCCCACTTTCCAAAGAGAGTTCCTTTTTCTAAAAGACAAGACAGTAAAGTAATCATCTCAAAGAGAAGAGCTGACATGGCGCAAGGAGAAGAGCCCTGCACTGGGTGTCGAGAGGCCTTGGTTCTAGTCCCAGTTCCAAGCACAGATTCATCATTCAACCTCTGGCATATCAGGTTTCCCTTCTGGTGGCCTCCTCTGTTAAAATGAGGTGGTAAGGCCAGGCAAGTGAAGAAAGCTAAGGAGTATGGTAATTAGAGCACCAGGCCGCAAGTCAGGAAAACCTGAGTTCAAATCCACCAGACACTCACTAGCCATAGAACCCTGGGCAAGTTGTGAGGCTCAAATGAGACAATAATTGTAAAGCCTTTAGCACAGTGCTTGGCACGCAGGAGGTTCTACATTAATGTTAGTTATTATTGTCAGCTATGAGATGGTCTCTAAGAAGTCTTCCAGTTCCTACATGCTATAGTTCTCTCCCATAACTAAAGGGATCAAATGTCTATGTGGGCTGAGAAGATGTTTCTTACCAGAAAGTTCTGAGCACAGATGTGTTTTCTGAACCTAGGCATATTGGACACTGCCTTCAGATTGAACCAATTATTTAACAGGTATAAAATCTCCAAAGAATGGCAAGTTGCTTGGATCCCACACATTCAAAAGAATGCCCAGAAAATAAATTTGATGCCCTCAACAAGGCTTACAATATAATAAGCATTCGACAGCAGCTCCCTAAAGCACCCTTCTCCTCCAAAAGCTTCTTATGCTTCCAAGGAGATCAGAAAAACCTCTGTTGCAGGCACCATGGTGAAGTACATAGAAACTTGGAGTGAGAAGATTCTATCTTCTGATTTTATTAGGTCTGCAACCAAGGGCAAATTTATTTCTTCATCTAAAAGATGGAGATAATAATAATATCAGTAAGTATTCACCTCCAACCTCACAGAGGTGCTATAGAACCCAAATGAGGTAATGTACTGTAAAGGGCTTCATAAACTGTAAGGCCCATATATGAGAAGCTAAGTGACTTGCCCAAGGTTGCTCGGCTAGCGTATCACACGGCGGAATCCACGTCTCCTCAACTCCAAGACTGATTCTTGTCCACCATATACAAGTCAGCAATCATCACTAGTGCGTCTGCCTCAGGGGCTCAAGGAAGAGCTGTTCTTATTGCCATCTCCCCTGATTTCTCTTAGAGTTGTCCCCTTTTGACCCCACCTGTGTGCTTGGTACTCTGGTCCCCCTATCTGCAGTCTATGTTTCTATTAGAAAAAAAAAAGAACCAAATCTGTTCCATCCAGGACTGTGAGCTTCACACCCCGGCTGGAATTCAACACCACCTTCTGATTGCATCCTACCAGGGTATGTGTGATTTACAAACCAAATTGGGGAAAACATCCTAATGACCATCCCGTTCCCATGGGAGAATTTTAACATTTTTACAGAATCTGAAGCAACACTTGCTATCAGTCAGTCCTAATATGGCAATACTACCTCAGCCCCAGTTTCCCGACGGGTTAGCATGTCTGTCACCTGTACAACAGTTTCCAAAATTAACAGCCGCTGAAAAACCTAAATCAATCAGCACGTAATTTTCTTCAGTTAAAAAAAAAAAATCTTTATCAACATCCAACTCTAAGCTAAAGAAGGAAAACAAAGGCAGGGAATGATGGGAAGGCCTGGTTTCATTAACCCTTTATTCACCTTGTGCTTTCTGACTTTGCCTTTCACAGAGGCTCGTATTGCTTCTAATGATACTTCATCTTCCAATGGGAGATCATTTTCTTCCTCCACTCCAGTCTCAAAAAGATCATTGTCCCCAAGAAGACAGCCACTATCATTAAGTGGTTGTTTGGTTTCACCTTCCTGTGTGACATTACCAAAAAAACTAAATGAAACAAAAGTAAAAACAAAACCTATGTTCTGCTCATTCTGCAACTTAACATCATCCATTGTTTATTCATTTAAGATTTATGCCCCACGTACCTCTGAAAAGGACTTTGAGGTGATCCCATTAATATTCTGAAACAATAACAACTCTGACTCTGCCAAAGTGAAGACTTATAATTAGTTTACAACACCCATCTCTCCCTGACACGGAAAGTTCTGTCTACAAACAATTGTCCAAAATGTACTTTGAAATTAGTGACTGGCTTTTTGAGAACTGAATCATCTGTATTGGGTGCTTACTTTCAAAACTAATTAGGGCTGAATTGTGACTTAGCAAACAAGGTACTCTAATTGCTGGAAGCATGCTAATTTACATGAGAAATATAAAAAATTCACTTTCATTTCAAACTTAGCTTGCACTCTTCAATTCAAACACTAATTGTCTATTATATTAATTGTTCATATTTACATAACACTTGAGAATTTACAAAGCCCTTTCCTTAGAATATCGTGTGATATAAGAATTATTATCTCCATTTTGCAGATAGGGAAACTGAGGTCCTGAAAGGTAATATGATTTGCCCAGTGATATAACCAGGACCAGGGCAGCTGGGTGGTACCATAGACAGAGTGTTGGGCCTGGAATCATGAAAACCCCTTTTCCTGAGACAAATCCAGCCTCAGACACTGACTAGCTGTGTGACCCTGGACAAGTAACTTCACCATTTGCCTCAGTTTCCTCATCTGTAAAATGAGCTAGAGAAGGAAATGGCAAGTCACATCTTTGCCAAGAACACCCCAAATGGGGTCATGAAGAGTCAGACACAACTGAACAACAATAACAAGAAGCAGGACTAGAATCCAGGCCTGTGATTCTAAGTCCAAGGCCTTTTTCACCATCCCTCCTGTCTCTTCACACTGTGCTAAGTTGTAAAGGGAAAAGACATATGGAACATATAGTTCCTGTCTTTTAGGAGTGAAAAATAAAATATGGAGCTAGGTCATTAAAATACAAACTGAATATGTTAAACACGTCCCAGAAATATCTGAATGACCTTTAAAAAAATACCTCATTTTTATTTTCCTTTTTTTTCAGTCGACTAATCACTTCCATCTTTTTGGATTCTTTCTCAAGTCTCCTCTTTGATCTCCCTTTTGTTTTTTCTCCAGCATCTCCTCTATCACGAGTACACTCTTTGAACCTTTTCCTGGCACCTGCTGGTGAGATCAGAGACCTGGGGGATTGGGTTCCCAGATCTGAGGTACTTTCAGCCAAAGGAGCCATCACGCGGCTGTCAAGGTTCTTCTGGTTTGGTGGCTCCCCAACGTCACTCTCATCACTGTCCCTCAGAGCCTGGTAAATCTTTCGAGCTTTTCCTTTTTTCCCCGCATAAATGTTTTCTTTATTCTCCCCACTTTCCACCTCTGTGTTTCCGTAGTCAGCCTTCTTAGGAAGGCCACCTCTGTCATCTACTTCACCTCCTTCACTGTCACTGTCCTGCAAGAGGAACTTGTTACGTTTCAACTTCTTACTCACAAAGATCTCTTCATCTGAGTCTGGAATAAATGAAAGATGAAAGAGTGTTACTTGGTCACTTGGACTTGTCCCCATCTCCCCCAAAATATTCATCTGCAGAAGTGGATGGTTATGATGCGTCAGAGATTTATTTCAGCTTGTGAAATCTTGCAACTACCACTAAAGGTTTATTTTAGTACAGCAAATCGAGCCTTATCCACATTATGAAAACATTTTCCAGAACCTAACATAGCTTTCACATATTGAGAAATGTAATTATCCACACTTTAACAACTCAGTGTAGAAAACATTTCTAATCTATATGAAATTTTACAATTCTGACAATGTAGCTCAAATGAGTTCATCCAAATATGTTTTGTAAATCATAGAATTTTAAAGCTGGAAGGGACTTTAGAGATCATCTAGTGCAACTTCCTCATTTATAAAGAGGAAACAGCAACCTAGAGAAAGAAAGGGAATTGCCTAAAATTACATGAGTTAGTGGTAGGGCTGGGACTAGAATTTGGGTCCCCTGATGCCAAGCAATCTAAGCTAATCTCCAGATTCCCAACAGAAACCTATATATACCTGTTCAACCAAGCAAAATGTATAAGGGCATCCTCCAAATTGAGTTACACATCTAATCTCAAGTCAACTCAATTCAATTAGACAAACACCTATCAAGTTCATGCTATTGTGCTCATTACTAGAGATGCAAATACAAAACTGAAATAGATCCTGCCCTCCATGAGCTTATGTGCTACTGGAGGGATACAGCATGTACAGAGGGATTTTGGCACAATTTGAGGATGGAAAGCACTAACAACTTGGAGAAACAGGAAAGACACTGCAAACGAAGAGCTTCCCTGAGCTGAGTTTTAAAAAAAGACAAGGACTCTGACAGGTTGAGAGGAGGAAGGAAAAAATTACAGGCACGGAGGGCAAAGAGTTTGGGTGAATGCAGAGTCAAGAGGCAGACTAGTGAGTTCAATGCATCTCCAGCAGTCCAGTTTAGCTATAAGAAGAAAGATGTGAAACAAGATTGCAAAGGTGAGCTCAAGCCAAATTGTAGAGAACCCTGAATGCCAGCTTGAGCAATCTGAATTTTATTTTAGAGTCAACAGGAAGCCAGTAAAGGTTTCGGTTAAACCCTATGCCTTTATTAAGATTATTTTAGATGCCCAAAGGGCTACAAAAATGTGAATACCCAGCAGTACTGCTTCTAGGACTGTATCCCCAAGAGATCATAAAAATGGAAAAGGGTCCCACATGTACATAAATATTTATAGCAGTTCTCTTTGTGGTGGCCAAGAACTGGAAATCAAGAGAATGCCCATCAATTGGGGAATGGTTGAATAAATTATGGTATATGAATGCAATGGAATACTATTGTGCTATAAGAAATGATGAACAGGAAGATTTCAGAGAGGCCTAGAAAGACTTATATGATCTGATGCTGAGGGAAAGGAGCAGAACCAGGAGAACTTTGTACACAGTAACAACCACAGTGTGCGGGGAATTTTTCTGGTAGACTTAGAATTTCATTGCAATGCAAGGACTTAAAAAATTCCCAGTGGTCTTTTAAGGTAAAATGCCTTCCACATCCAGAGAATTGGATTCAATTGCAGATTGTAGCATATTATTTTCTTTTGTATTACATTTTGGTTTGGTATATGATTTCTCCCATTCATTTAATTCTTCTATACAACATGACTGTGGTGAAAATGTATTTAATAGGAATGTATGTGTAGAACCTATATAAAATTGTATGCTGTCTCAAGAAAGGTAGGGACAGGTGTGGGGGAGGAAGGGGGAGGGAGGGAAAGAAAAAATCTAGGCTGTATGGCAGTGATTGTGGAACACCATAAATAAATAAATAAATAAACGAAAATTTAAAAAGATTATTTTAGCAGCTACATAGAGGATAAACAGGAGAGATTAGAAACAGAGGAACCAATTGGAGGACAACAAAAGTCTAGGCAAAAGAGAAAAGGAACGAGGGTAGTAGCAGTATGACTAAGAAGACATATTCAAGAAAAGATGGGCAAGAAGAAGCAATTAACAGGAGGTGGGAAGTGAGGAGTGAGAGGGAAGAATCAAAGATGGCTGAGGTCAGGAAGCTGGGTAATTGGAAAGATGGTGGTGTCCTTAAGCATAAGCAAAGTGGGGATTTTTTTGTTGGTTTTTTTTCTTTTGGAGTTCAGTTTTCTAGGCTCAGGTCAAATTATAAACATCTGAAGGATAACTTCTGTAATTCACAGCTGTGCTGAGTCACATGGGTTGTGATGTTTTCTGGCTCTCAGACTATTAGTTGAAAACTACATATACTGGGAGGTTGGTATTATGCTTTGGGGGCTTGCTCATGAGAAGGACCTTTTGATTCCCTGAATGCTGGGTAGCCTATTTGCTAAGAGTCCCCTCGACTACTCAGATGTTGGTACTCTACTGGTCTGGTAGTGTATGTCGGTGGTTATATTACTTTGTTCAGATAGTTGGAGCCTTGTCTGTGGAATCTCTGTGCTAATTTCTCTGCTTGTATCTATTATACTCACTTTTTCTACTTATCTGTAATTAAAGTAAGATTGTTGACCTTTGAAGCTGTCTTTCCTTTAGAAAAGCAGATCAAAGTACCTGTGCTAGCAGCCCCCTCTGTGTGCTAGTGTGGTTGCTTCTATATGTCCTCAGCAAAAAAAGAAAAAAAATAACTGTATCCATGCACAAAGTGAACTCTGGAGGCTTCACCTGTGAAAACAAGGGATCAGATAATATTACAAACCTCTTTCAATCAGGGGTGTGCTTTTTATGTTGGAATGGCTTGGAGATCCTGTTTCACAGCTGCTCTGCCCACTGTCTGAATCAGTTTCTTCCTTTGTGCTTAATTTGGGATCTTCAACATCTAGGTGAAGCTAGAAAATTGGAGTAAATTTTTAATTAATCTGTTAGTCAAGCAGCTCTCTTGACAATGTTTGTAGATAACAAATAACTACTTGGGTATTGTTGTAATGTTGAATTTACAGTTAACTGTTAGTAAATTGTTTGAGGGAATAAAAGTTTAGGATCATCATATTAGTTTAAGATAGCAACAATGAAAGTCACAATATGGTAGAATAAAAAGGAAAACA
The DNA here is from genome assembly GCA_023548195.1 of Bettongia penicillata ogilbyi. Lineage (NCBI taxonomy): Eukaryota > Metazoa > Chordata > Mammalia > Diprotodontia > Potoroidae > Bettongia > Bettongia penicillata. The sequence goes on from JAJHZJ010000128.1 coordinate 2,683,308, forward strand.
CTAGAGACCAAAATGAAATAGAAATACAAAATACAAATAGAAATACAAAACATTTCCCTAAGGCAACATAAAAACCAAGCCCCACTCAGCTTTCCTTTTGTCCATAGGAACTATTTATTAGATAAAATTACCAGTTTTTCTGTCTGAACTAGCTGCCTGGTAGGCAATTCATCAGTTTTGTTCACTTGAGTTCATTTTTTTGTTTTGTGTGATTGGTCAAGTCCTAGCCATCAGACCCGTCATGAATTACATATTTTGCAAAACCTTGCTACGTATGCTCTTTCACCAACATCAGTATAAGATGAGCCTTAGGGACTGTCATGAATGATCACAAACTCTTATGGTTCTCTATGAATCCATCAGATGCACTGACTTCTTGGTTTACTATCGTGTGGAAGCACTCTAGTCTTCCTTCAGTTTGTTTAAGTCTTCCCAAGCTTCTCTATATTCTTCATACTCATTCCTCAAAGCATGGTAATATTCTACAACAATCATATAACACAATTTAACCATTCACCAATCAATTGGCAAATATTTTGTCTCCAGTTTTTTGCTACCACAAAAAGGGCTGCTATGAATATTTTGGTATATATTGGATCTTTCTATCTTTGACCTGAGCAATAAGGCAGCACAGTGGATAGTGCATAGAACTTAAAATCAAGAAGACACAAGGTTAAATTTCACTCTGGGCAAGTCATTTAGCAATCATAACTATTCACATGAAAGAGATGTAATTAGCCATAAAATGGGAGATAGTAAGATGAATTAGAAACCATATTCCAACAATATATTATTTATAAGAAACACACTTAAAACAAAGATACACACCAAATTAATTTAAGGGGCTGAAGCAGAATCTATTATTTGCAAGATCTCAGACAAAACAAAAGCAAAAATAGGCCTATTTAAAAGAGATAGGCAGGAAAACTATATTTTCCTAAAAGGTACCATGACAACGAATTATCATCAATACTGAACTTATTTGCACCAAATGTTATAATAGCTACATTCTTAAAAGCAAATTTAAATGAGTTACAGGAATAAATACTAAAACTTTAATAGTAAGGAGTCCTCAATATACTCCCTGTCAAACCCAGATAAATCCTACAACCAAAAAATAAACAAGAAAAAAAGTTAAGTCTGAGAAAATTTTAGAAAAGTTAGATATGACAGATTTCTGAAGAATATCAAATAGGAACAGAAAAGAGTATATCTACTTCTTAGCTGTGAATGGTACCTTTAAGAAAGCTCACCATGTATGGGGGCATAAAAACCTCACAAATGCAGAAAACAGAAATATTCAATGCATATTTTGCCAACCATAATGCAATAAGAATTAGATTCAGTGAAGAATCTTTGAATCAAAAGTTAAAAATCAATTGGAAACTAAATAACTTAAGCCTAAAGAATGAGTGGGTCAAAGAACAAATCATAGAAACAAGCAATTTTACTAGATAATGACAACAGTGAGAAAACATACCAAAATAAAATATGTACACATGTAATACAAACTATCTGGTACAATGGAAAGTGTGCTGGTTTTGTAATCAGAAACTATTTGAATCTGAGCTCTGCTACCTACATGTGTAACCTTCAGGACATCACTTGACCTCCCTATGTTTTTTATTATTAAATATTACTTAATTTATTTTTATTATTATCCATTTTATTCTCTTAGACTTTTCCTTCTCTTTTTTCCCTGTTTCCTCTTTAAGAGTATGCATTACTTTTTGACTAATGCCTCCCTCGATCTATCCTCCCTAGTAATCCTCCCTTTTCTTTTAACTTCTTTCCCTCTTAGGTAAGGTATTACCTAAGTATTCAACTGTGTGTGTTTGTATTTTCTTTCTTCTTTAACCAGTTTAGATAAGAATGAGACTGGAGCCTCATCTTTTACTCCTACTGCTTTCTCACCATTGAATACACTTGTCTTTACACACCCCATTTATGTGAAATAATTTCCTCCATTCTTCTTCCTTCCTTCCTTTCCCAGTGCATTCTTTTTCCTCACTCTTTCCATTCCTCTTTTGAGATCATCTAAACATAACAGAATCACACCCAGGCCCTCTATCTAATTAAGACGGCCTCCTATCATCCCTAGTGATGATAAAGCTCTGAGGGGCTACATGTATCAACTCCCATATAAGAATTGTAAAACACTTTAACCTTGTTCAGTCCCTTGTGATTTCTCACTCACCTTTTTTTTATGCTTCTTTTGACTCCTGTGTTTGTATGCTAAATTTTCTACTCAGCTCTAGTCTTTTCATCAAAAATGTTTGGAAGTCCTCTATTTCATTAAAGATATATTTTCCCCCTGTCAGTTTTTTTGGGTAGATTATTCCAATTTTCTACCTCATTTTTGTTAAGGCCAAGGCACTTGTTTTGGACTTTTTTGGCTTCTCCAACATGTTCCCAGTAAAATCATCACTTGGAAATGTTATCATCTTGCAAGATCTAATCAGCCTCATTACTCAGACTTTATAAGTATCCTGTGGCTCTCTAAATAGAAGGTGGAGTCACAAATTCCTTCATTTAAGCAGAGGGGACAGGACAGGCATCTCAGAAATCTCTTCCTTTCTCACCTGGCTTGCTCATTTTGGAATTCTTCAGCTTCTCCACCATGCCCCTGTGCTGAGTACCTTCCTTCCTCCTCCACTTTTCAGCTTTCTTTTGTGTGTTGTCTCCTCACATTAGATTGTAAGCTCTTTGAGTATGAGGACTATCTTTTTTATATTTATGTCTGCAAATGCTTAGCACAGTGCCTGGAATATCATAGGCATTTAATGTTTATTGACTAAATAATTATTGGTTATAAGCTCATTTCTTTTACTTTCCAGAATATCATTCTAAGCTCTGCATTCCTTTAAAAGGATAACAGCGAGATCTCGGGTGATTCTAATTGTTGTTCCTACTTGAATTCTTTCTGGATGCTTACAGTATTTTTCCCCCTTGACCTAGGAATTCTGGACTTTGGCTATAATCTTCCTTGGAATTTTCTTTTTTTTTTTAGCAGGCGACTGGTGGATTAATCTAATTTCTATGTTGCCCTCTGGTTCTAAGATACCTGGGCAGTTTTTTGGGGTTTTTTTTTTTTTTTTTTTTTTTTTTAGGAATCCATGAAATACAATATCCAGGTTCTTATTGCTGTTGTTGTTCATGGCTTTCAGGTGGCCCAATAATTCTTAAATTTTCTCTGCTCAATCTGTTTTCCAAATCAATTGTTTTCCTATGAGGTACTTCATATTTTCCTTCTTTTCTTTCCCCCAGTCTTTTGACTCTGTTTTGCTGTTTCTTGATATCTTATAGAATCATTAGCTTCCATTCAGTCAAATCTAATTTTCAAGGAATTATTTTCTTCAGTAAGATTTTGTACCTTTTTTCCAGAGCTATCAATTCTCTTTTCATATCCTTCCTTGCTCTTGCTTCTTTTCCCATTTTTTCCTCTATCACTCTCATGTGGATTCTTTTTTTTTGTGGGGGGGAGGGGAGGCAATCAGGGTTAAATGACTTGCCCAGAGACACATAACTAGTAAATATCTGAGGCCATATTTGAACTCGGGTCCTCCTGACTCCAGGGCCAATAACCTATACACTGCATCATCTAGTTGCGCTATCATGTAGATTCTAAAATCATTTTTTAACTTTTTGGGAAATACTCTTTCAAGAATTCTACCTGAACAAGGTGTCCAAGCTGGATTTTTCTGTGTGGCTTTGCTAGCAGATTTTTTTTCTTTTTCTGTGTTTGTATCTTGAGATTGGTGTCTCCATAATTCCTCTTTACAGTCAGGTACTTTTTATTTATTTATTTTTTTTTGCTCAGTCTTTCAGCCTAGTTGACTTAGGACTTTAAGTTAGCACTAGGCTCTGAATACTTCTGGTCTGAGCTTCTGTCCTCTTACATCCGTCTGGTGCTGGGAACCTGTAAACTCTCAATGCTCTGAATATGGTGTGACCAGAGGGATAGAAGATGAGGTTCCTATTCACTGCCATCCTGGTTTGAGTTTTGTACTTTCTTGTTGAATTCAACCACTATTAGCCAATTGAGTTTTGCAGATTCAGAGCAAATGAACTGTGTATTTCCCTTAGATCTGGGACACTGTACTCTGCTCCTGGAATCAAAGTCATGCAGCTCACATGTGCTTCCCAGAACTTGTTCCTTACTCAAAAGGCAGCTTAGGATCAATTTTCAAGACTGCTCCTCTCCATTACAGATCTAATACCTGGAATTGTATATTGGGTTATAGAACTGCCAGATGGCACTCATTCCTTTATATACAACTTGTTGAGAGATCCCCTGAGATCTCTTTCTGCCCCATATTTCCTAATATAGTATCCTGTTTCAGCCCTCTTACACATACTCTTGACCAGCCCCATCTCTAATGTCGGCAGATCTCCTCTCTAATTTGCCCTGGGTTAGAAAAGGTCCCTCACTGTGACTTTTTCTTGGCTTTCCTGATAATGATTTGGTATGGTACATTTTCTGGATGTTTGTCAAGGAGATGAGATAGATGAGCTAGATTCTAATGTTTCCTCTCACTCTACTACCTTGACTGTAGCTCTCACTGGTAACTTTGGAGAAAGCAATTTCATTTGAGTGATAAGAATGTCATAAATTTAATTTAGGCAGCTAAGTGATACAATGAATAAGAGGCCTGAACTTGGAATCAAGAAAATCTGAATTCAAATCCCACCTCAGACACTACTTACTATGTGACCCTGGACAGATCACATCCTCTCTGGCCTCCATTTCCTCAAATCTGTAAGACTGGAATAACCTCACCTATCATCCCAGGGATTTTGAGAGGATCACATGAGAGAACATATTTACAGCACTTTGCAAAGTTTAAAACATTATATAAATGTTAGATGTTGTTATTTAAACCACCAAACATTTGTTGAGGTAGTACTATGTGTGAGGTAATATGTAAAAGCATCTTGTCCAACTGGCATTCAGTGTCCACTACCTAAACTGATATAGTATCCACAACTTACTATTTAGAAAGGCTGTTAACTAAGACCTAAAAGGTTACTGGACTAAGAGTAAGAATTTCAGGACCTTTATTTGCCACAAATAAGCTGTATGACTTAATCTAAGTGACTTCACCATTCAATATCAATTTTCTCTTCTACTAAATAAGGGTACTGGACACAAGTGAGGCATCCTTCAGAAGAAATTTTGTGTCTATGACAACTCACATTAACAAAATAAAAGTGATCCAGGAACTGACCATACAGTTAAAAAGATTAGAAAATGAAAAAGCTGAGAAACCTAAAATGACTACAAAAAAAGCAGTATGGAAAATTCGAGAAAAGAAAAACTTGAGAAGAAAAAAATTGCAGTACTGATACTTTTAAGAGCTGGTTTTTTGAAAAGGTTAATAAATTTGCTAAATGATTAGCTAACCTGACCAATAAAGAGAAGAGTAATTCTAAATACTAAAAATAAAATGCAAACAAGGTGAATTTACAACAGAGGTAATAAAAAATAATCATCACAAATTATTCTATGTAATTATGTACCAGAAAAACTAAAAAGTCAAAACTAAGATGTCCAAAAATGTGAAATACCCACACAAAACAAAAAATAGAACTATTAAATCATCCAATCTTAGAAAAAAGAAATCAAGCAAGCCATAAATGAACTGCTAAGGAAAAAATCTTGAATCCAGATGGATTTACAAATGAATTCTATCAAACATTTAAAAAGCAATTAGTACCTTTGCTACAGGAAATATTCTCAAAATAGACTGAAGGAACTGTACTAAACTCCTTTTATGAGACAGATATGGTCCTGCTACCCAAAGTAGACAGAAAAAAAAAAAAGCAGAGAAAGTGAACTAAATAGGAATCTCACTAATGGACACTGATGCAGATTGCAATCTTCACAAAGATGCCAGTGGCAATATATGCAGAAAATAATTCATTATGACCAACTGGACTTGTATGAATCAAGGTAGCAAGGATAATTCAGCATTAGGAAAACATTTAGCATAATCAATCATATAAACAAATAAAAACCATGATTATTTTAATAAAGAAAATGCCTTTGACAAAATATAGTATTCTTTTATGTTGAAAACTCTAAAAAAACAGAGTAGGGAGAAAAACCCTGCTTGTAATCAAAAACAAGTATTAAATTCAAAGTCACAAAGAATTTTTTTCTCTAAGGGAATAGCTTATAGAACTAGGTGAAATAATGATAAAATTCATTTGAAAGACCAAAAGGTCTGGCATAAAAATGGAAATAATGAGAAAAAGTATGAATAAAGAGAGTATATAATTACCAGATCTCAGACTATATTATAAAGCAATAATCATTAAAACTATTGAGTACTGATTTTAAAAAAAATCCAGAAAAGTACATCAGCAGAACATACTAGACAATGAAGTAATAGAAGCAACTGAAAACAGTAGCTCAGTATTTAACAAGCCCAAGCAAAGAAATTTCTATAAAAAGAATTCCCCTTCTGACAAGAATTCTTGGGAAAGCAGTTTGACAAAAATTAGATTTAGACTAATATCTTAGATCAAATACTACAAAAGCTCAAAATGGATATTCAATCTAAATATGAAGGTTACACCATAGGAAATAAATATTAAAAAATGAAATAGGTACCTTTCATACTATCACGAGAGGAAGAATTCAACTAAATAAGGGATAAAGGAGATCATAAAATATAAAATGGATAACTTTCACTGCTTAATATTAAAAGATTTTTGCACAAATAAAATCAATGAAAATAGAATAAGAAATTATCAGTGGGGAAAAGTATTTGCAGCAAATATCACTTTAAAAAAAAGGTCTGAAAGCCAACATATAGAAGTAACTGACATAAACATCTAATTATCATCAAGTTTCCTAATAGGTCAAACAACATGAACAATTTTCAAATGACAAATCACAGACTCTGACCACATGAAAACGGCCTCTCACTAATAATGAGAATGAATACAATTCAAACACCTCTGAGATTTCAGCTCTTATAAAGCAAAAATGGCAAAGATGATAAAAGATAAAAATAGTGTTGGAGGGGCTGTGGGAAGACAGGCACACTGATGAAGACCTGGGAAATGGTCCAACCACTCTGGATATCATCAGCAGCAGCAGCATCATTTTCTTCCCTCTCCTCCTCCTCATTATTGATAGCATTTATATAATGCTTACCCATATGCCAAGCACTATGCTAAATGCTTTACAATATCATCTCATTTGATCCTCCCAACAACCCTGGGAGGTAAGTACTATTATTAATTATTCCAATTTCACAGCTGAGAAAACTGAGGCAGGCAGAGCAGAGGTCACGTGACTTACCCAGGGTCACTTTGTGTCTGAGGCCAGATTTGAACTAAGTTCTTCCTGATTCACAAGCCACGCATTGCATCCACTGTGCCACCTAGCTGTCTATTTGGAGTTATATAAGAAAAGGGACTGAAATGTCTCTCCCTTTGAACCAGCTATCCTTGGCACATACCCCAGTGAATCAAAGATGAAAACAAAGAAACAACATATACCAAAATATTCACAGCAGCACTCTTTGTCACAGCAAGGAACTAGAAACAAAATGGGCACCTATCTATTAGAAATGGTTGAAAAACCTAAGGTATATGAAAGTAATGGAATATTATTGTTCAATACAAAATGGTTAAATTAGAGGCACGGAAAATCTTTATGAATTGATACAGAGTAAAATAAAAACTAAGAAAAATATACAGATACTATACATAGATTTACAATAACGTAAATTAAAGGATCACAAAAAGTCATCGAAAAATCAAAGACAATCCAACAGAACTACTATTAAAATACAACTGCAGCTCATGACAGAAAGATAAAGAACAACTAGAACAGAATGTAGACGTTACCAGATGGGATCACTTTATTGGATGTTTTTGCTTTTTTTTCCTTTTCACAAGGGAGGGGTAAAGTGGCTAACATAAATACCAAAGACCGATAATAGGTATTTTTCTAAAAAGTAGAAAGGACAACATTAGACTAGACTCTGGGGAAGAGAAGCTGCAACTTCCAGGCCACATGTGGCCCTCTAGATCCTCAAGTGTGGCTCTTTGACCGAATCCAAACTTCAAGGGCTGCACATGAGGACTTAGAGAGCTACATGTGTCCTGGAAGTCACAGGTTCCCCACCTCTGGTCATTGTGTTCGTCCTTCGTTCTCGAAGAGGACCATGACATCAAGATGATGACATGACATGCAGTTGACTTTGATTTGAGTGCAAAGTCTTCTTAGGTCCAGTGGCCTGATATTCTCCCACTAGAGATGGCCCAGGATGCAATGTGAGACCCTGGTCCCTTCAGGCTGTCCTATCACTATCTCACTTTGAGTGAGATATACCCTTTCAATGAATAGGCTTCAAGGGATGGCCCCTTTAATCCAAAAAAAGAAAAAAAAAACAACCAAACTGGCAGGGGAAGACCCTCAGGGACCCTGGGTAAAAGAGAAACAGTTACTATTTAGTGGGCAATGGAAGGTTCCCTAGTAGACAATCTTAGAAGTTTGATATTCTGATCCTATTAGGTAACCAACACATAATTCTTTCAGGATGCTGGTTAGATGTAGCTCATCCCCTACTTTCTGGAAGCAACTACTAAGTTACTAAGCACAATTCTGTTTTTATAATTTAATATATTTTGCATATGCTTATGTACATGTTTTCTCCAACAGAATGTAAAGTCCCTGAAACCAGGAACTGTTTTCTTTTTGTCTTTGCATCTGTAGCACCTAGTACAGTGCAGTCACATAGTAGGCATTTAACAAAACTGAATCAGCTGTATGAATTCAGTCAGAGCTTGGAATAATTACAGTAAAGGTCAAAGCAATTAGAAAAAGGATAAAGATGAGTAAATAGTAGATGGATTTACAACAATTTCCACCTAACATTCATATAAGCTGTTAGCTCTGAAAGAATAAAAATGAAAAACAGAATTGGTGGCAGAGATTGCTGGATATGGAATTATGTAATATATGTAAATATAACATATGAAACCCATGTTTAATATCTGCCTTAGATAGTTATTATTGTGTGATCCTGGGAAAATCACTTTGTGCCTGAAGTTGCCACATCTGTAAAATGGGACGGTAATAGCCCTTACCTCACAGGGTTCTTGTGAGGATCAAACATGTTAATACGTGTAGTGGTTTGCAAACCCTAAAGTACTTTCATTATAGACAAAAATAAAGGCATCAACTGATTATCACCATTCTTAGAGAAATTTAATTGATATTAAACAATCACCAAAACAGTAAAAGGAAGAAAGCTTACAGACAAAACCAGGAAATACTCAATCTCCTTGTCAGGCAGAGACATGGCAGCCAAATAATTCAAGAGCATTTGCAAATTCTTAGGAAGAGCTGAAGTTTAGCTCAGAAAACACTGCGAAAGCCTTCGAGAAAAGGAATCTACAGAAATATTGACGTGAGACTCAAATAAAAAAGATCATTCCAACAGTATTTTCCAAAACTGGAAGGGAAACAAATATAAATAAAATGGAGCATATCTGCCAGCATGTTTACAGAAATATATTCTCATAATCAATTACAATGGAACTACTATATATGAACTCCAGATGTGCTGGTACTGAAATGTAAACGGCACTCAGGAAAATGAAGTTCTTTAAAAAAAATGTACCTGCAGGACAAAATAAATAATGAAAGCTACACAATTTTAAAGATAATCTGGAGAAGATATATTCAGGATATCTCAAATAAAAGATTCCTTAAAAAATTGGAAAAGATGATCGATGGTATAATGATTCAACAGAACTAACCAAGAAGACACTAGCAACTACTAAACTATATGCCTAATTTCTCAACCCCACAGATTCTTTGATATAGCCACACTTTTTTGTGACAGCAAAGAACTGGAAACAAGGTAGATAAAAATAAAATGAAATACTACCACTGACACAGCTGGCTGACCCAATGGATAGAGGGCCTATCAGGAAGACCTAAGTTAAAATTCAATCCAGCCACCAACACTTAACAGCTATGTGACCCCGGACAAGTCACTTAACCTGCCTACCTCAGTTTCTTCATCTGTAAAACATAGATAATAATAGCATCTATCTTCCAGTTGTATCAACTGAAATAATATTTGTAACAAGCTTTGGCCCAGAGAAAAGATAATTCAATTGGGATATTTGAAGGCTGTCATATGGAAGAAGGATTAGGTTTGTCTTGCTTGGTGGGGAGCCAGAACTAGAAAAGAAATGAGAAGAGTTTGGAAAGAGGCAGATTCGATCTCTGTAAAAGGGGGGAAACCCCAAATTTCTTAATTAAAGCTGTCCAGTACCTGAATGGACTGCCTTGGGCTGCTCCAGTAGAAGTTGGAGTACCATTTTTCAGGTTCAGGTTTGACCTGATATTGTTTATCCGGAAGCCCTTCCTGCTCGGATAAAGTGAACTAACTAATCACTTAATCTCTTTATGCCTCATTTTCTCCTGAGAGGGCTGGACCAGATGACCTCCAAGACTCCATTCAGCTTTAAAATCTATGAACCATGTGACCCTATGTATAGTAATATATTTCCAATATATTATATATTTTCAATATATTATATATGAAAAATAGCCTTGCCATTTTCAACAAAATAAAATCTTATCATTAGATTGATAATTAGAAGGGACTCTTTTTGCAAAGAAGACCTAAGTCTTGCACAGAGGTCACACGACTAAGAAGTATCAAAACCGGCTTTCTTAGGCTCTCTGACGCCGAATGCACGCTCTACTTAACCCCTTTACCTTCTCTCGCACCCCAAAGCCGGAGCACCTCTTAATTCCCGAATTCCTAAGGGACCAACCGGGAAACTAACCCCTGTCACCCGCCACCGGCTTCCATCAATTCCTACCAGGAGCGGTAGTCCCCCGAAGCCGCGGGGCATGCTGGGATTTGTAGTTCCCATCCCACATTCCCCCGACTGTGAAAGGTATCCCAGTGCCCCCACTCACCTCAGCCGCCACCTCGCCTGCCATGGCCTTCGGCACGCGAGAGCTTCTCTCCAGAAGAACTGGAAGCGCTGCTGCCGCTCACTCAGACCCCAGGCCGGACTCCGGCCCTTACCTCCGCAGCCCCTGTGCAGACTCAACTCCCGCCACAGACGTTCGAGCTTTCGCGCTCAGTCAAGGCTGAGGCCCCACCTCTACCGCTTCCGACCAATCCCCACAGCCCTCAGCTGACGTCACGGAGATCCCACCTCCCCTTTGGCGCGGGAGGCGCTTGGCGCGCGCTTGTCTCCCCGCCCTTTGCAGGCGAGTCGCTAGGGGGCGCTCTCCGCTAGCGGTCCCAGAGACCTCCGGTCCCTGTGGTCAGGCGTGGTGACCTTTGCCTTTTCCCCCGGCTTGGGACTGCGCGTGCCTAAATTCACCTGGGGCGCTGCAGGCCGTCAGGCGGGGGGCCCTGAGATAGTTTTTGCCCAGCCCCGGCTCCTGTGGGCGTTTTGCTGGGGCTGAGGCCCTCTATGTGAGGGCACCCGGCCTTAGGGCCCACCTCCTGGGGCGCCCTGGGGATAGGGCCCATTTTGTGGAGTACCTGGGCTTAGGGCCCATCTCGTGGGGCGCCCTGGGGATAGGGCCCATTTTGTGGGGTACCCGGGCTTAGGGCCCACCTCGTGGGGCATCCTGGCTTAGGGCCCACTTCATGGGGCACCCTGGGGATAGGGCCCATTTTGTGGGGCACCTGGGCTTAGGGCCCACCTCGTGGGGTGCCCCAGGGACAAGGGCCTTTCTAGGAGGGGCTTCCTTAGCCGAGGGCCCAAATCCTGGGGATCACCAGTTTTAAGACCCACTTTATGGGTTTCCCAGCTCTGTCTGAGGCCAGCTTTGTGGAATCTTCTCTGTGGGAAGCCCTCCAAGGTGAAAGGCCCTCCCTTTGGGGACTAAATCAATTTTCTGGGCATAAGGCTCTCCTTATGACCTCAGGCCCTCTCTTGGGAAGCTCTCCGAGTCTGATTTGTGAAGACTTCCATCTACAAGCGAGTTCTTGTGGATCTCCCTAGATCTAGGGCCCCTAAATAGCCTAGACCCATTCCTCTTTTAACTTTTTAGTCTTCAGAGGACAGAAGTTGTCCATTTTCAGTCACACCTGACTCTTTGTGACCCCATTTGGCATTTTCTTGGCAAAGATACTGAAGTGGTTTGCCATTTCCTTCTCCAGCTCATTTTACAGATGAGGAAGCTGGTGACTTGCCCAGGGTCACACAGTGTCTTAGGCCAGATTTGAACTGGGAAAGATGAGTCTTCCTGACTCCAAGTCCCATGCTAGCTGCTGCAAAGGATAGAAAGAATATAGTCAAGTCATCTCTTTTTATCTCAGGTCCACGTTATTATTACCCAAAGCTGTACCTTGTATGTGGTGTGTGGTGTGGCCCACCTCACATATCATATGGGAAAAGTGTGAAAGCCTTCTTCTTTTTAGATTTAGAATCAGGGTTTATTTAGATCCCAGCTCTGCTACTGTGTACCTGTCTGACTTTAGGAAACACTATTCTCTCTAGGCCTTAGTTTCTTCCTTAGCATTATTGAGGTAGGGAAAGAGAGAGGAAATCTATGAGAACATAGTATTATCATTCTTATAAATTGTAATCATTATTTTGGATACTTTTTTAATTGTTGATTTTTGGCATAAGAGAGAGTTTGATCTGGAGCAGGGGAGGGTTTTGTGGTTGGTTTTTTTTTCTTTTTCCAGAGATGACCATAAAGACAAAATCCACTAATGAAACATTTTTTAAAAACATTAATTAAAAGGTGAGGATTGAACTAGATGACCTTACAATTCTAAATTCTTTGATTTTATTCAGGGTTAATAAGAAACATGGAACCTGCCTCTACTCCTCTAGGACTCCCTGAATTTGAAGTGTGGAAGCTGCTGACAACCTCAGTAATTCAGGAAGAGGAGCTACTTTTATGAGAATGGTAAATTATGAATTTCTGCTCAGAAACCTGGCAAAGCTAAGTAGTGAAGGCTTTTTTTCCTTTCATCCCTAGAGAATCACTGCCACCCTGTGGTGTACTCATCCTCCTAAAATACACTGTAGGATTTTTAGCAATTATGGCAGTCAGTGACTCTGTAAATGCATTTTCTATTCATAATTTCAGCGGACATCAAGTCAGTAAGCATAATTAAGCACCTATTATGTTCCAGTGCTAAGCACTGAGATTATAAAGGCAAAAACAAGCCAGCATTGAGATGCATTGTTTAGACTTCCTTTTCTGAAAGAACTCGTTATCCATCTCCTGCCTTTCTTCACTGACACAAGCCATTCCTCCGACCTGAAATGAACTTGTTCATTTCCATATCTTAGATTCTTTATCTTCGTTCAGGGTAAGCTCAGATTCTGCCTTATTCTTTCCCTTACATATTTTTATTATATATGGGGTAGCGTCAGACTAGGAATTAGGAGACCTGGATTCTGGTCCTAGTACTTCCGAGTGATGAGAAATAAATGGATACACTGATTTAGCAGCTTATTGTATGAGAAGCAGAACTAGATTTGGGGTCAGAGGACTTGGGTTTGAAATCTGACACTACAGTTTGCTAAATATGTGGCAAGGGGATCTTAGTTTATTCATCTATAAAATGAAGAGGTTGGAATAGATGGCTTCCAAAAGTCCCTTCCAGCTTTAATTCTTTTTTTTTTTATTTTTATCAACATTTTCTATTTCTGTATCACCACAATTTCCCATGTATCTCTCCCCTGCCTCCTCCTGCTCCCAGAGAGCTATCGCATATGACAAATATTTTTTTAGATAGAAGAAAAGGCAGAATAACTGATAAATACATTAGAAAGGTCTGAAAATATGTGTAACACCTGTCCACTTCCCACCTCCATGAAAGGATAGGTGTAGAGTGTCATCTCTTCTTTTTAGTCCTTCTTAATCTTTATAATTTTGTTGCATTTACTTTTTTAGTCATCGTTCTTTCCAATTACATTGTTGTAGTCACTGTTGTATGTTGATTTCTTGCCTCTGCTTAATTCATTCTATATCAGTTCGTATATATCTTCCCATACTTCTCTTTTTTGTCACATACATCATTTCTTATAGCATGCTGATATTCCATTACATTCATACACTACAATTTGGTTAGTTGCTTCCCAGTTAATGGGCATCTACTTTGTTTCCAATTCTTAGCTATCACAAAAAGTGCTGCTATAAATATTTTGAAGTATGTATTTTTTCCTCTCAGTGGCTTCCTTGAGGCATAAATTCAGTTATGGAGTCTCTAGCTCAAAGAATATTTTGGTCACTTTATTCACATAATTCTGAAATGGTTGTACTATTTCACAGTTCCACCAACAATGTATTAATATGTCAATCATCCAACAACCCCTTCAACTTTGACGATTGCCATTTTTGTCATTTTTGCCAGTTTATAAAGTGTGATATGAAACTTCAGTTTTGTTTGGGTTTGCATTTTTTTTTTATTACTAGTGATATGGAACATTCTTTCATGTGGTTGTGAATACTTGGCAGTTCTTCTGTTGGAAACTTCATATCTTATGACCATTTATCTATTGGGAAATGGCTATTTCATATATAATATATATATATGTATTTAGTAATTATCTACATATATAGGATACCAAACTCTTATCAGAGAAAGTTAATACAAAGATTTTTTTTCTAATTTGACCACTTCCCTTCTTATTCTGGTTGCATTAATATTGTTTGAGTATTAGCTTTTCCATTTCATGTTCTCTCTTTTGCTACAAACACAGTATTATGTTCCCTTCAATTACTTTAATCTTTTTTTGAGGTGGCACTGTTCCCACTGGCTCTCTTCCCTACACCTCTGATCCCCTCTTTTCATTTGATACCCCTTTCCCGTTAGGATTTTGTTTATTAGTTCCTTTTTCTCTCTTGCTATTATGTGGTTATATATTTCTTTTCCCCTTTTTTCCCCTCAGTCAAATAGATTTTTCTTCCTCTCCTGCAAATCAGTTAATTCTGTTCCTTAGATTTCTAATTTAATTTTTATACCCTTTTCCAAAAAGGGTCTCTCTTACTCTCTTCATCATCCCTCTTTCTGTTTATTCTAGACCCTCATTCTCTGATTTATGACCCCTATAATTATGTTTTTTCTTTTTACTCTGTCTTCTTCATACAGTCAAAGCTTCTAAAGTATCCATTCCAGGATCTCCCTTGTAGGTACTTTCTGCTCCTGCCTCATAGGAATTGCCCCCAGGATTTACCTTTTCCATTGTACCATACTCTCAGAACATTGCAATTTATTTCAGTTGTCAGAGAGGACATTGCCTCATGATAGGACCCCTCACCCACCCTGCCCCTAATTAGATGGGTCACATTGATCTATACCCTCTCTTGTTGATATTTTTTCTACATTTGCCTGGAAATCTCCTTGTGTCCCCATGTTCTCCCACTCCTTCAAGTGCTACTTTTCCCAGGCGTTCCAACTTCCTCCCTCCTAGGACAAGTAGACTTTTAAGCACCAAATTCCCCAAGTATCATCTACTCATCTGCCTTCCCCAGCCTTCTCTCTTAACCCATAGGAGCATTCATCAGCAAAACCCCTTCTCATTTCCAAAGTAAGGCCTCTTTCCTTTTACCCCTCTTCCTTTAGTGTTTCCCCACTCCTCCTCACCCACTCTTCTGTAGGTTCTTCTCTTTCTAAGACCACACAAGCATGTTCCCCTCTTTGCTAGGCCTTGATTTGACCCTACTGCATCACTTATTTCTCTATCTCCCTGCTCCTCTCCCACCTTTTTATGTATCTTCCTGTGTTGAAATATAGTTCCACAAAAGAACTCATCTGTACACAGATTGTTGCTGAATTTTATCCATAATACCCCCAGTCTGTCTCTTCACTGTTATCTCTACCAAATTTCTGCCTTCACCCCTGTCTCCTTAAGTACATTTAACAGAATATTCATTCACTCCTGCATTTCTGTTTTTTGAGGTGTTTGAGAGGCAGATCTCTTCAGTTCTGATTTCTTTTCTTTTACTTATTTATTCATTTGCTTATTTATTTATTTAACTTTTTACATTCATTTTCACAAAATTTTGGGTTCCAAATTTTCTCCCCTTTTATCCCCTCCCCCCACCCCAATACCCCAAGCATCTAATTTTCCCTATCTCCAATCTGCCCTCTCTTCTGTCAACCCTCCCTTCTCTTGTCTCCATCTTCTCTTTTCTCCTGTAGGGCCAGATGACTTTCTATTCCTCATTAATTGTATGTCTTCTTTCCTAGTAGCAACAGCAATACTAAACAGTTGTTCCTAAAACTTTGAGTTCCAAATTCTCCCCATCCCTCCCTCCCCACCCATTCCCTTTGGGAAGGCAGGCAATTCAATATAGGCCATATCTGTGTAATTTTGCAAATGACTTCCCTGATAGTCGTGTTGTGTAAGACTAACTGAATTACCCTCCATCCTACCCTGCCCCTCATTGTTTCTCTTCTGTCTTTTGATCCTGTCCCTCCCGAAGTGTTGACTTCAAATTGCTCCCTCCTCCCCTTTGCCCTCCCTTCCATCATCCCCCCCTTGCTTATCTCCTTCTCCCCCACTTTCCTATACTGTAAGATAGGTTTTCATACCAAAATGAGTGTGCATTTTATTCCTGCCTTTAGTCAAATGTGATGAGGGTAAACTAATTGTTTTTTTTTTCCTCAGCTCTCCTCTTTTTCCCTCCACTAAAAAGTCTCCTACTTGCCTCTTAAATGACATATAATTACCCCATTCCATTTCACCCTCTTTCCTCCCACTACATTTCTCTCTCACCATTTACCTTAATTTCTTTTAAGCTATGGTCCCATCCTATTCAATTCACTCTGTGCTCTCTGTCTGTGTGTGCATGTGTGCATGTGTGTATGTGTGTGTGCGTGCATGATGTACCTGTGTGTGTGTGGTCCCACCAACTACCCAGATACTGAAAGGTTTTAAGAGTTACAAATATTGTCTTTCCATGTGGGAATGTAAACAGTTCACTTCTGGTAAGTCCCTTAAGACTTCTCTTTGCTGGTTACTTTTTCATGCTTCTTCTCATTCTTGTGTTTGGAAGTCAAATTTTCTTTTCAGCTCTGGTCTTTTCATCAAGAATGATTGAAAGTCCTCTGTTTCATTGAAAGACCATATTTTCCCTTCAAGTATTATACTCAGTTTAGCTGGGTAGGTGATTCTTGGTTTGAGTCCTAGTTCCTTTGCCTTCTGGAATATCCTATTCCACGCCCTTCGATCCCTTAATGTAGAAGCTGCTAGATCTTGAGTTATCCTGATTGTATTTCCACAGTACTGAAATTGTTTCTTTCTAGCTGCTTGCAAGATTTTTTCCTTGAGCTGGGAGTTCTGGAATTTGGCCACAATGTTCCTAGGAGTTTCTCTTTTTGGATCTCTTTCAGGTGGTGATCGATGGATTCTTTCAATACTTATTTTGCCCTCTGGTTCTAGAATGTCAGGGCAGTTTTCCTTGATAATTTCATGGAAGATGATGTCTAGGCTCTTTTTTTGATCATGGCTTTCAGGAAGTCCCATAATTTTTAAATTGTCTCTCCTGGATCTCTTTTCCAGGTCAGTTGTTTTTCCCATGAGATATTTCACATTCTCTTCCATTTTTTCATTCTTTTGGTTTTGTTTGGTGATTTCTTGGTTTCTCGTAAAGTCATTAGACTCCATCTGTTCCATTCTAATTTTGAGAGAACTATTAAATTCAGTGAGCTTTTGAGCCTCTTTTTCCATTTGGCTAATTCTGATTTTGAAAGCATTCTTCTCCTCATTGGCTTTTTGAACCTCTTTTGCCAATTGAGTGAGCCTATTCTTCAAGGTGTTATTTTCTTCAGCATTTTTTTGGGTCTCCTTAACCAAGGTATTGACCCATTTTTCATACTTTTCTTGCATCTCTCTCATTTCTCTTCCCAGTTTTTCCTCCACCTGTCTAACTTGCTTTTCAGAATCCTTTTTGAGCTCTTCCAAGGCCTGAGCCCACCTGACATCCCCCTGGGGTGTCTGGGGTACCGAGGCCCCCCCTTCCACGGCTTTCCCTGATGGCAAGAATACGTCCTCGTCATCAGATCCGAATGTCGGGATGATTTGCATTTGTTGGAAAAAACTCTCTAGTAGTCTTATTTTTCTTCCCTTTTCTAGGCATTTTCCCAGCCAGTTACTTGACTTCTGAGATTCCTGTCCACCCCCACCTAGATCCGCCCAGCTAGTGCTTGGGCTCTGAGATTCAAATAGGCTTTCCACGCCGCCCACCCAGCTGCTAATCAATGAGCTTTAGTTCTGGTGCTGGGGTGGGGGCAGGGCCACCTCCCAGGCTCGGCTTCCTCAAGGGCTTTATGCAGAGACTTTCAGGAACGGAGCGGGTGGGGGGGGACCGCCTCCCAGGCTCAGCTCCCTCAGGTTGTTTATGCAGAGACTTTCAGTAATGAAGATCCTGCCTGCTGCTGGGGGAGTCCCGGGCCATGGCCGCGCTGCTGCTGCCTCCGCTGCTGCCCACGCCTCTGCCTCCGCCGCTTCCTGTCCCCGTCTCTGCCGCCGCCGCTTCCTCCCGAGGGGGCCTGAGTCACGGAGACACTCCGCTCCCCCTCTCATCCAGCCCAGCCTTCTCTCTCACTGACCTGTAGCTTCTGTGGGCGGAGGGACTTTCTCGGCTGCCGGAGCTTCCGTCCCTGAAGCCTGCTCGGGTCAGGTTCTCTGGGGCCGCGGCCAGGGCAGCGCTGGGGTGGGGTCCGCTTTGTGGGGCACGATGGACCCTGGGGACGGCTCTCCAGGGCTCCCTGGAACAGAAATCTCTTCCACTCCGTTTCTGTACACCTTTCAGTGGTCCAGAAGTTATGGGGGTGTCTTTTTACATTAATTCTATGGGCTTTGGTTTCGGAGCTCCTAAACGTGTGTCCTTCTACTCTGCCATCTTGGCTCCGCCCCCTCCTCGTGGCTCCACCCCCTCCTGATTTTCTTTCTAAAAATATTTCTAACTCTTCTTT
The DNA here is from genome assembly GCA_023548195.1 of Bettongia penicillata ogilbyi. Lineage (NCBI taxonomy): Eukaryota > Metazoa > Chordata > Mammalia > Diprotodontia > Potoroidae > Bettongia > Bettongia penicillata. The sequence continues at coordinate 2,702,258 of JAJHZJ010000128.1, forward strand.
ATTATTGAATGTCCAGGTCTTTTGTCCTCTCTGGTTAAGTTCAGATTTGCAGGATAGGTGACTCTGAACACATCCCTCCTCCTTTCTCTGGTAGGTACAGAACAGTCTTCCATTATTCAAATGTCCTTTCCTTTGTATTTGAAGGACCTTTTCTTGATGATTTCCAGATTCTGTTATTTCTGAGTTTAATTGTTAAGTTTAACTACTATATGTCTTGGGGTTTGCAACCTTGAGTTTTTTGTTTGTTTTTCTGAAAGCAATTTGTGCATTCTTTCAACTGGAATTTCATTTTATGTGTTTAGAAGTTCTAGGTTGTTCTCTTCTATTATTTCTGTTATGTTCTTATAGAAGACCTATAATCCTTAGCTTGTGTCTGTGTGGCCTGTCTTTGAGTTCATTATGTTTTGCTTGCACAGTGAACATATTTTCTTTTAACTGCTATTGTTATTTGTTTCTTTTCTTCTAAGTTGCCCTTCACTTTTATGTTTTTGCAGTCCCAATCTATCATTCCCTCCTTTGTTTCTTTGATGAGTCTTGTCACTGCAGATTCAAATTTTTCTATTCTGTTCATTATTTTTGTTGTGCAGGGCATGGATTCTCTCATAATTCTTTTTTTTCTTTTAGACCACTTAGGAATAGACAGGGCCCTCTGTTTTATCAAGTGTTGGATCATTTTCCTTTAATTTGCAATATTTATTTATAGATACCTAAACTCATTTACCAGATCTGTAGGCCATATTTCTTTCTGCTGTCACCATTTTTCATGTTGATTTATCTGTTTATATTCAAAGTCTATGAGTTTTCTTCTTCCTGAAATCTTGGGTCCTTTCAGTCTCCCCCCACTGCCATCCCCAAATCTTCCTTATTATGCAACTTTTGGGTGTTTGACAACTGGCCCCAGCTGATGCTGTACTCTTTCCCTCAGGCTTGGTGAAGTGCTGCATGGCACCTCACGTGAATAGTGTCTTGTCCTGATGACCTTTCTCATTTCTTCTGTTCCTTTGTTCTCTAGCCAACACCAACTAGAGCAGACTTTTCCTTCTGAAGACAAAACTAGCTGTCAAGGCCTGAGCAAACTTCCATAGTCTGGAACTGAGGACTCTATGGCACCAGAAGGAGGGGAGAAGGGAATGAAGTGCAATGATGGATTTTGTTGCAAACCTGTGTCATGTCCTTGGGTCCATTAGCATGGTCTTGCTACTAGTAGCATAGGAGGTGGGAGAGAGTAGGTTCAGGGTCAGTGAGCATGAGTCCCTGGGGATTGGTCTTGTTGTCATAGACCATGGAAAAAGATGAGGTTTGAGAGATCATGGAGATTAAAGAAAATATTTAGTCTGCCATCTTGTTTCTCACTTGCAAGACCCAAATAGCTCTTTCCAGCTTTAATTCTGAGGCAATTTATTGGATAGATTATTTCCATTCATTTAAACATTGGCAGTGTTGTAGACAAAAAAAAAATACAGCATTTGCCAAAAAACACAATGAAGAATCTAAACTGTTTATAAATATTGAGCAAATAAACTAAAGTATAAGGATTTTATGGAGTATTCAGTAATTCTTTGCTTTTGAAAGAAACTTTCAGGTCATATTATGCTATCACATATCTGATTTCCAACAAAATAACTGCTTGTCCTCTAAAAGAGCGCTCAAAGCTACAAAACATAGGCCAACACACTCTTTCCCCCTCAGCTCTCGTGTGTAGTTTGTTTAGCTGTCTCTGTCTTTTTATTTTTGCTCTATCACTTACTAGCTTGGAAACTCCTTGAAGAAACAGATCATGATTTCCATTTTTTTGTAACACGCCACAGCTCTAATACTATACATAGTGTTTTTATAGATTTTGAATGATAAAGTAAGATCCACTAATCTCACTTTCCTTAGTAGCAGGCATAAGAGGCATACACTACCACACTCACTATAGCATGGTTTCTTAAATACAGGCTACAAGGATGTAAAAGGAACAGGCTTTTACAGAACACTGATTTTCCAAATAAAAAATAAGTAGCAATTCATAAGATATACGTTGAGAACATTTTCCACTAGGAGTAGATGCAGACAGTTGTCCTTTTGCAGAGAAGTTAATTGAATCTTAAAGTAATATGATAATGTGTATAATGCAGTTTTTTTATATTAACAGTGTTCCACATTTTCTAGCTGTGCAAAAAATCTTCCTAGACTTTTTATATCTTCCATAATGTCCACTCTCCTTACATCCACGTTCATAACTTCACCATCATTGGTGGTGAATTTGTTTTGAACTTATTTACTCATCTTGTCTGTTCTCTGTCCAGTTTTATCCTTAAATGTTCAGAGATTGACTTTGCTCAGTCGGCTTTCTCATTGAGATTTCCTTAAACTTTTCTGCTTTTCTTTCTGAGTTGTTGAATGCTACTAGAGGAAGTCAGGCAACTGTACCTGCCAGGTCCACTACAAATACATGTTAACTAATCTCCACTTGATTTTTGATGCTGCTAATTGTCTCTCCCACACTCCCTACAATGACTGCCCTAACCCTTCTCCTTTGACCTTAAGCCCTGAATTTCCTAAATTCATAATTCACTGAAAAGATTGAGATCGTTAATTATGAGCTCCCTTTTCTTTTCTACACATCTTTTTGTGTCATCAGTGGTCTTTTCAGTTTCAGGGAATGTTCATTTTGTTCAACTTGGTCATTTTGATAAGACTAACATCTCATTATGTAGCCTTGATTCATTCCTCTCCCATTTCCTCTAGGAATTTGGTCCATGAATGCATCTCTTTATCACTGGCACCTATCATAGTATCTTATACAAAGCAGGTAATTAATTAATATTTGAGAATTAAATAGAATTGAAGAAAAAATTTAGTAGAGAGAAATGTAGACTTATACTTAATAAAAAAAAAACAAATTTAGAAATAAAGGTAGAGGTGTTGTGACTAGATATCAATTTCCCTGAAAATATTCTGGGGGTTTTAGTGGACAGTAAACTCAGATTTGAGTTAACAGGGCAAAATGGTGGCATAAGAAAACAATCTTGATCTTCGGATTTATTAAGGAGTTTAGTATCCAGAATTAAGGAGTTGATCATCCTGTTGTATGCTACCCTGGTGAGGCCACATATAGCACATATATTCAATTTTAAATATTTTAGGAAGGACATTGATAAACGAGAGAATCCAAAGGAGAGCAACCACTCTGTCCTAGAGTTTATGATAGAGGAGAAGAAAACTCAGCATGATCTGATATGCTCCCTAAATTTGGGGAAAGCAGATTTCAATGGTTCAAGATGAAAAAGGATCCCCCCCTACAAAGAGTTATCTGCACAGACTCCCTCCCCTTTACTATGCATCACCTTCTCAGATCCTGTCAGTTTGACCTCTAATTCCACCACACTAATGAAACTGTTCTCTGAAAGGTTATCAATGATTTCCTAATTTCTAAATTTGATGACCCTTTCTCAATTCTCATCCTTCTTGACTTCTCTATAGTTTCTGGCTCTTCTAACCACCCTCACCTCCATAATGCTCTCTCTTCCTTTACTTTCCATGACATTCTTCACTCCTCCTGCCTGTCTGTCCACTCTCAGTCCTTTCTGCTAGATCGTAAACCATTGACCACCCCTAAGAGTGGGTGTCCAACAAATTCTGTCCTGGGCTACCTTTTCTGTACTATGTTTATACTCTTCCTTGATGAAATCATCTGCTTCTTTGACCTCAGTTATTTTTTCTACATAGGTGACTTCCTTTTTTTTTTTTTTTTAGTCTAGCCCTAATTTTTTTCTTATATTTCCAACTGCTTATTAGAGTCTTAACCTGTATATTCCATGGGAATTACACATTTAACTTGTCTGAAGTGGAGTTCATGATCTTTCTCCTCCTCTAAGCTTCCCTATCTCTTAAAGGAACCATAATTCTCCAGGTCAATTTGGTTTGTAACTTAAGGTTTATATTTGACTCTTTCCCCTTCTTTCATCCCCTGTATACAGTCATTTGCCAAGTCTTGTCACTTCTAGAACATCTTTTGCATCTGTCATCTACTCTCTGTTCACATAACTACTATCCTATTTAGTTCCTTTGTTGTATCTTGCCTGGATTATTGTACTAACCCCCTAATTAGGCTTCCTGCCATCTGTTCCTTTCTAATCTATCTTTCACATTGCTACCAAAATAATTTCCTTAAGGTATTGATCCAATTGTGTAACTCTCCTGCCAAAAAAACGTAATTCCTTATTGCATTTAGGACTCCTTGGTCTGGGATTTTTGGCCCTCCACAATCTGGCTCTAGCCTATCTTTCTAGCTTTACTTCACATTATTGCCTTTCAATATTTCTCTTCTAGCCAAACCAGGTTACTGCTTTTCTTTGAACACAACATATCCATCTCCTGCCATTGTGTTGGTAATACTCACCTCCTGTGTTAGGAATGAGTTTCTTCCTCATCTTTGTTTTTCAGAAACCTTCCTTTCCTTTAAGACTCAACTTGTGTGTCACCTCCTCTGTAAACCCTTCTCAGAATTTCATAACTGTCATTGCTCTCTCCCTTGTCTGATATTTCTGGAACCCTTTGACTAATCTCTCCCTTACCCTCTTTACTCACTGTCCTGTATTAAAGGACTCTGTGGTGACTCAGTTTAATGGACCTGGAATCAGGAGCACCTGACCTCCAACATTTCCTAGCTGTAGGATCCTGGGAAAGTCATTTAACTTGTGTTTGCCTTGGTTTCTTCATCTGAAAATGGGAATCCCATGGTTGTTGAGAAGATGAAATGAGGTAATTGTAAAGTTGTCAGCACAGTGCGTGGCACACAGCAAGTGCCACATGAATGTTAGTTGGTTTTCATTGTTACTATTATACAGTAGTGAGCACCTTAAGGTTACAAGGACTGTTGTGTTGTTTTTCTTTGTATCCCTAATGCTTAGCACGGTGCCTTGTTATATAGCAGTGCTGAAGAAACAAAGTCATCAGTAGTTGTTGAACTTAATAATCCTTACTCTAGCTTATAAATTACTCTCAACCCACCTATATTTTAAAGAAGACAGTCTTGATATAAGAGGATGAGAAAGCTCTCACACAGTCTTCCTCCATTTTGTCCAACCCATGCTTAGACAGGTAGGGGTCTTTTTATTTTTTTATTTTTATTATTTTTTTATTTTTTATTATTTTTATTTTAATGCACCTCCTAAGAAAGAACTGTCTTACTTAACTTGTTCTTTCTAGAATCTTGCTTGTTCCAAGATGGAGCCCTCCCTTTAGCTGACTGAAGATATTTCTGTTTCTATTGAAATAGAACAAGATTTTGAGGAATTCTTAAAACAAAAGTATGAATGAACTGCTGAGGACAAAGCACACATGAAAATTTGCTAGCACAAAACCTCAACCAGCTGTCAAGTTAAGGATGATGCCCCACCTCAGGAACCTTTGTCATGTCCTTTCAGCTGCTTTAAGAGCAAATCTTTATGTAGGATGGTTCTACTGAGCTCCCTGCATCACTTCCATATAATAATAATAGCTCACATCACAGAATGCTTTTATCTTAGAAGAATCAAAATTGTAGGCGATTCCAAGAGCTATGTAAAGCTCTATCTACGTTGTGTGTGTAGGCTGTAGTATATGACTAAAAATGACTTATGCCTCATAAGAAGTGCCATTAAAGGCATCATTGAGGACATAGGAGTGGAAAAGGAAGTGGGTGAGAGTAAGAATGACAGACAGCTCCAGGGCTGCACTCATGCCCTACCAAATATTAAAAGTCAGAGGAAGACTTTTAGCACATTGAATAGATCCTTTATGGAAAATTTTCAGAAAAATGAATAAGAATTACACTGGATGAGAAGGCATACAAGGGTTGTGATCTGCCCTGATGTGAAAAGAATCATTGTAATCACTGATGCATTGAAGTAAACTCATTTATTTATATAGTGGGTTTTTTTTTTTTACTTACAAAGCACTTTACATACACTATCATGCTGCCAGGAACCTCCCCATCATGCACAATCACATCAGACTTAGTACTCATACTTCATCAGTATCCTCTGATTGAAAGGTGAACTGGGAGCATTCCCAGAACCTCCATTCCTGGAGAGCCCCCAAGTCAGCCATCTCTTCATTTCCCATTGTACTCCTTTGAATTTCTCCATCACATTCCCATACTGGGTACCTTCCCTGCCCTGCCTCCTATCTTCTCAGCTTCCTTTTATGTGTGATCTTCATCTTTTAGTCTATAAGCTCTTTGAGAGCAGGGACCATCTTTCTTTTTTGTATTTGCATTTTAGTGCTTAGATCAGTGCCTGACATAATGTAAGTCTCTTAATAAATTTTTATCCAGGGGGGCAGAGCCAAGATGGCGGAATAGAAGGACACACGTTTACGAGCTCCGAAACCAAAGCCCATAGAATTAATGTAAAAAGAGACCCCCATGACTTCTGGGTCAATACAAGGTGTGCAGAAACGGAGTGGAAGAGATTTCCGTTCCAGGGAGCCCTGGAGACCCGTCCCCAGGGTCCGTTGCACCCCGGGAAGTGGACCCCACCCCCAGTGCTGCCCTGGCCGCGGCCCCAGAGAAGCTGATCTGAGCAGGCTTCAGAGATGGAAGCTCCGGCAGCCGGGAAAGTCCCTCTGCCCACAGAATCTACAGGTCAGTGAGAGAGAAGGCCGGGCTGGAGGAGGGGAGCGGAGCGTCTCCGTGACTCTGGCCCCCTCGGGAGGAAGCGGCGACGGCAGAGATGGGGGCAGGAAGCGGCGGAGGCAGAGGTGTGGGCGGTGGCTGAGGCGGCAGCGGCCCGGGACTCAGGAATCCCCCAGCAGCAGGCAGGATCTTCATTACGGAAGGTTCCTGCATAAAACCTGAGGGAGCTGAGCCTGGGAGACGGCCCTGCCCCCACCCCGCTCTATTACTGAAGGCTTCTGCATAAAGCCCCTGAGGGAACTGAGCCTGGGAGGCGGCCCTGCCCCCACCCCAGCACCTGAACTAAAGCTCACTGATTGACAGCCGGCAGGAGGAAAGCCCATTTAAATCTCAGAGGCCAAGCACTAGCTGGGCGGATCCAGGCGGGGGTGGAAAGGAATCTCAGAAGTCAAGTAACTGGCTGGGAAAATGCCTAGAAAAGGGAAGAAAAATAAGACTATAGAGAGTTTTTTCCAACAAATGCAAATGATCCCGACCTTCGGTTCTGATGACGAGGACGTATCCTTGCCATCAGGGAAAGACGTGGAGGGTGGGGCCTCAGTACCCCAGACACCCCAGGGGGGTGGTGGGTGGGCTCAGGCCTTGGAAGAGCTCAAAAAGGATTTTGAAAAGCAAGTTAGACAGGTGGAGGAAAAACTGGGAAGAGAAATGACAGAGATGCAAGAAAAGTATGAAAAACGGGTCAATACCTTGGTAAAGGAGACCCAAAAAAATGCTGAGGAAATTAACACCTTGAAAAATAGGCTCACTCAATTGGCAAAGGAGGTTCAAAAAGCCAATGAGGAGAAGAATGCTTTCAAAAGCAGAATGAGCCAAATGGAAAAAGAGGCTCAAAAGCTCACTGAATTTAATAGTTCTCTCAAAATTAGAATGGAACAGATGGAGTCTAATGACTTTACGAGAAACCAAGAAATCACCAAACAAAACCAAAAGAACGAAAAAATGGAAGAGAATGTGAAATATCTCATGGGAAAAACAACTGACCTGGAAAATAGATCCAGGAGAGACAACTTAAAAATTATGGGACTACCTGAAAGCCATGATCAAAAAAAGAGCCTAGACATCATCTTCCATGAAATTATCAAGGAAAACTGCCCTGACATTCTAGAACCAGAGGGCAAAATAAGTATTGAAAGAATCCATCAATCACCACCTGAAAGAGATCCAAAAAGAGAAACTCCTAGGAACATTGTGGCCAAATTCCAGAACTCCCAGCTCAAGGAGAAAATCTTGCAAGCAGCTAGAAAGAAACAATTCCAGTACTGTGGAAATACAATCAGGATAACCCAAGATCTAGCAGCTTCTACATTAAGGGATCGAAGGGCATGGAATAGGATATTCCAGAAGGCAAAGGAACTAGGACTCAAACCAAGAATCACCTACCCAGCTAAACTGAGTATAATACTTGAAGGGAAAATATGGTCTTTCAATGAAACAGAGGACTTTCAATCATTCTTAATGAAAAGACCAGAGCTGAAAAGAAAATTTGACTTTCAAACACAAGAATGAGAAGAAGCATGAAAAAGGAAACAGCAAAGAGAAGTCTTAAGGGACTTACCAGAAGTGAACTGTTTACATTCATACAGGGAAAGACAATATTTCTAACTCTTAAAACTTTTCAGTATCTGGGTAGTTGGTGGGACCACACATACACATGTACACGCATGCACACACATATACACATGCACACACATACAGAGATAGAGAGCACAGATTGAACTGAATAGGATGGGACCATACCTTAAAAGAAATTAAGGTAAATGGTGAGAGAGAAATGTAGTGGGAGGAAAGAGGGGGAAATGGAAGGGGGTAACTATATGTCATTTAAGAGGCAGGTAGGAGTTTTTCTTAGTGGAGGGAAAAAGAGGAGAGCTGAGAAAAAAAACAAAAAACAAGAAGTTTACCCTCATCACATTTGACTAAACGAAGGAGTGAAATGCACACTCATTTTGGTATGAAAACCTATCTTACAGTATAAGAAAGTGGGGGAGAAGGAGATATTGCAAGGGGGGGGAATGATGGAAGGGAGGAGGGAGCAAATTTGGAGTCAACACTTGGGGAGGGACAGGATCAAAAGACAGAAGAGAAACAATGAGGGGCAGGTTAGGAGGGATGCTAATCCAGTTAGTCTTACACAACACGACTATCAGGGAGGTCATTTGCAAAACTACACAGATATGGCCTATATTGAATTGCCTGCTGTCCCAAAAGGAATGGGTGGGGAGGGAAGGATGGGGAGAATTTGGAACTCAAAGTTTTAGGAACAACTGTTTAGTATTGTTGTTGCAACTAGGAAAGAAGACATACAATTAATGAGGAATAGAAAGTCATCTGGCCCTACAGGAGAAAAGAGAAGATGGAGACAAGAGAAGGGAGGGATGATAGAAGAGAGGGCAGATTGGAGATAGGGAAAATTAGATTGCTTGGGGTATTCGGGTGGGGGGAGGGGATAAAAGGGGAGAAAATTTGGAACCCAAAAATTTGTGAAAATGAATGTAAAAAAATTAAATAAAAAAATAAAATTTTAAAAAATAAATAAATAAATGTTTATCCGCCATTTATTTGAGCAATGTAATGACCCTCTGATATAAGTAGTCACCAGTATACCCATTTTTTTTTAGCTGAAGGAAACAGGTTTAGAGAGGACTAGAGATGTATAATCTATATCTAATTGCTTGCTTTCTCAAGGAGGGAATTTGTAACTAAAAAAATTTTTTTTAATGTTAAAAATAATTTGTTTTTATGTAATTAAGAAAAAAAATAAACAGGAATAGTGACTTATCCAAGGTCACAGTGTAGGTAGCAACACCAGAACTGAAACCCTGAAACCCATGTCCTCTGACTCCAAATCCACACTTGCTACAATATCCTAATTCAACTTCTGCCTTTGTTGCATTAGGAAGAAAAAATGATTGCTTCTAATTTTCATTTGTTTCTTTAAAGAACCTCCAGCTGAGTAAGGCTAACTTGCAACAAGAAACTCCACAGAAGTTGCTGTTTGCAAGAGCCTTTTGATGTGTTTCAGCAATTCAACAAGTATTAAATGTCTTTTGTGAGCATAATATTATGCTGGGAGCACAAAAATGAAAAAATGGCCCATTCCTGTTCTCCTCCTATTCTTCTGAGTATGTTTGTTTGGAAGGAGGCAGAGAGGGTAGTTTTTATCACATTGTAAATTCTTCTCAGATAATACCTCAAGGGCATAGATAAAAAAATAAAAGGATTAACCACCACCACAACAAAACTATCCACCATTAATCCATGGATTATATTCAAGCTAGGTGCTGACATTCATAGGATCATAAATTTAGAGCTAGAAGAGACTTTAGAGGTCATCTAATCCACCTTCCTCATTTTATTTCCCAGTGAGCCTACAACAAGTATCCTTTCCCCTCTTCTTTTACTCTCTTGGCCTGGCAATTGAATCCAGGCATTCACCCTTTTGACAGACAGTATTTAGGCAGTCACTCATTGCAGTGTGACCTCCAAGTTTTTGCCTACACTATGTGGAGACTAATGTATCAGAAGTCATTGCAAGCAGTGCCTTCCTATCACAGTTTTTGTACTGTGAGATTTGCATATCATGTAGACCTGGGCCTAGAAGGAAACTTAATGAATTTCAAAAAAAAATTCCTTATCTTCTTAGTTTTCAGTGGTATATCTTTTTGGTAAACATTTTTGTTCATCTAAATCAGTGATGTCAGAGAAACAGAGCACACATAAGGATAACAAACCACACATAAGGATCCCCACAGGTACCATATTTATTGGGAAACCACATATTAATGTTATTCATGTTCTATTTTGTTAATTTTCAATTACATTTTAATATGGTTCCCCTAACTTAGGTATCAAAACCCAGGCTGTTTGAAACTTCTGGTCTAAATTGTACATTAAAAGAAATCAGTCAACAAATATTGATATATAGTAAGCAAGAACACAAGATTTGGAGTCATAATATCTGGGTTTGAATATCAGCTATACTACTTACCGACCTCTGCGACTTCATTGAGAAAGTCATTTCCCATCCCTGGGCTCAGTTTTGGCATGTTTAAACTGTGGGGCTTTGACTAAATGAAGTCTTAAGGTCCTTCTATCTCCAAATGCTTTGATCCTGTGAACACTTAGTAGGTCAGCCACTGGTATGAGCTACAGGGCCTTCCCTTTGGGAGCTTATAAAATAGTTTAAGTGATAAAATATATATAGTAGGGGCAACTGGATGGTGTACTAGTAAGAGCACCTACAATAGAGTCAAGAGGACCTGAGTTCAAAGGTGGCCTCAGACGCTGACTACCTGTGTGACCCTGAGCAAGTCCTCCCTGAATTGCCTCCAAAAAAAAATACATGCATATGTATGTGTGAGTGTATGTGTATAGTGTAAGCCCAGATAAATTATAGAGAGCTTTATGTATTTGCATGTACTCATTTTACATAACTGGTCCCAGGAATTGTGGACATTTAAACCCTACTCTTGGGTGAATCCTATAATAAGGAGTCAGAGAGATGCAAAGTATCAATTTGGTGACTACAAGGTGTCAACAAAGAGATGAAGATATTCTCACCCTCTAAGATGAAGTCTAGGACTTAGAAACAGAAATAATATTATAGTTTTAGGGCTATATGAAAAACAAGAGATTTGGAAATCAAAAGTTTGAGGTTCATAAATTTAAAATTGCAGTGGACCCCAGAGGTCATCTAGTCCAAACCTTTCATTTTATAATGAAGAAATTGAGTCCTGGGGGGCGTGGGTATGCCCAACGTCACACATGTAGCAGGTATGGGGATTTCAGGGAGGACTAGCCCTTCTGATGTGAGGGTTTGCCGAGCCCTTTTCAGGGCTCTTTATTCAGCTTTGGTAGGTACCTGTCACTCATCTCTTACCTTTAGTTCTAAGAAGCTTTAGCATGAACAGTAGCCATACCCCAGTAAAACGTCTTGGCAAACCAGGTTGAGGGTAACCAAGAGGCCTCAAACCCATCAGTGAATTAGGGGGATGTCTGTTCCAGGCATGTGAAGACTTTCCCTAGCAACATGGGTAGATGAGAACAATTTATTCCAGTGGCCATGAAGGCAGCTGAAGCAGGTGCTGTGAAGCACTTTGAGCCTACTCAGATAGTAGGGATGCCAAAGTCATCCACTGCATCCCAGGCCATCACCAGTTATCTTGATGCTGTGAAGCACTTTGAGCCTACTCAGATAGTAGGGATGCCAAAGTCATCCACTGCATCCCAGGCCATCACCAGTTATCTTGATTTTTGTCCTGCAACTGGACTTCGATGACTCAGAGAGAGTGAGGCTGATGACCTTGTGCAGCACTTCCTCTTTTAAATCCAGTTCATGAACAAGTCAAGACATTGCCCATGATGTCATCGATCCTCTTAGAGACAAAGGAACAACAACAAAACTAGGATTTGAATTCAGTTCCTTTGGATCCGAAGCCTACAGTCTCCATTGTACCAAGCAATTGGTGTTGTATGTATTTTCTTCTCCAAGTTCTGTGAGGAGCTCCATGAAGGTAGGAACACTGTGTATGTGTGCAGAGATACATATATGTCTACATATGCACATATATACACATATACATATGTTTTGTATACATATTGTTATATTCCTATGCATAGATATATCTTTGTATCTCTTCCAGCCTGGCTTAGAGCCCTACAAGTAATAGGTGCCAACTATTTTTGGAATTGCTAATAGTAATAACAATAATAATGGATGATACTATATAGTGCTTGATGGTTGTCAAAACCTTTTACATAGATCCTGTACCTCTAGTTCTTAGAAGCAGACTGCCAAGAATTGTGATTGTACATGCCAAAGTATTCATTTGGAAATTGAGTGTGCTGTGGGCTTCTTTGTTCTTTCTGGTTTTCTTTATTGTGCTCTGATACTTTGTATCAAAAATGATTGCAAGGATGGCATGGGTACCATATTTTCAATTTATTTTGTACCAAGATTTTTCCAGGACTCTGGTTGGCACTTAAAGAGAGCAAACAGAAAAATTCTCCATCCCTTTTCCCATAGGTGAATCATACTTTGCTCTACTAACCAAGGGTTGCGGAAATTAAGAATACAAGGAAGTGTGCAATAAGGGCTAGATGAGCCATACTGATAGCCCTTCATTAAGTGATTAGACTAGATTCTATTCAATTGGACAAACATTTATTAAGCCCTTTATAAGGCCTTGGAATCAGTGCTTGGGGATACAGGGACTAAAGATAACCCAATTGAAGCCCTCAAGAAACATTGCAATCTAGTAAGGGCAGGAAATATATACAAATATTTGTAATAAAGGTTAGAAAATTATGCAAAGGGGAGGTTAAACTAAGGAGCCTGGGAGAATCAACAGGATGGATAATTTATAGCTGGAGGATTGGAAAGACCTCATGGATCTAGGGCCTTAAAGGAAGAAAAAGAATTCATTAGGCAAAAATGGGAGAGGGAGAGTTGGGGCTGTTTTATGAATAAAAGCTACAGAGACAAAGGTAAGGATTTAGAAGACAACAGAACAAGATCAGGAAACAGTAGGTATTCCAGTTTGGCTGAACTGTAGTCTATGAGAAGGAGGTAAAACTAGAAAGGTAGATTAGATTATCTACATTAAGAACCTGCCATGTGCAGGAACTGTGGAGGATGGTAAGATGAAGAAGGCACAATCTCAGCTTTTGGGATGTTATGATACAGTGTAGAAGTTCTTGACCAGGAGTCCATGAATCCCTTAGGGATCCATAGATAGATTTCAAGGGGTCCTTAAACTTGTATAGGGGGAAAAGTAATGTTTTTATGTTGGCCAAACTTTGCTTTCCTTTGTTATCTGATAAGATTGCACTCTGTGGAGGGAGGTGGGGGAGGGGGAGAAAATCTAAGACTTATGGAAGTGAGTGTAGAAAACTGAAAACAGCGGGGAGGAGCCAAGATGGTGGAGTAGAAAGACTCACGTATGCTAGCTCCGAATCCACAGCCCATAAATTTCCTGTAAGAAGAACTTCCCACAAATTCTGGATTTGCAAGGCACACAGAAACACAGTGGAAGAGATTTCCGTTCCAGAGAGCCCTGGAGAGCTGTCCCCAGGGGTCCATCGCGCTCCAGAAAGCGGAGCCCACCCCTGAGCTGCCCTGGCCATGGCCCCAGAGGAGCAGATCCGAGCAGGCTTCAGGGACGGAATCTCCAGTGGCCGCGAAGGTCCCTCCACCCACAGACAATACAGGTCAGTGAGAGAGACATCTGGGCTGGCCAAGAGGGGAGTGGGGTGTCTCCATGACTCGGCCCCCTCAGGAGGCAGCAGCAGAGGCAGCGGCAGAGGCAGTGGCAGCGGTCCCCGGAACTCCCGGACCAACAGGAAGAAGTTCAGGGCCATTACTGAAGGTCTCTGCATAAACCCCCTGAGGGAACTGAGCCTGGGAGGCAGCCCTGCCCCCACCCGCTCCATTACTGAAGGTCTCTGCATAAAGCCCCTGAGGGAACTGAGCCTGGGAGGCGGCCCTGCCCCTACCCCAGCACCAGAACTTAAGCTCATATTGAATAGCAGCCCTGCCCACCACTGAAAGCCCTGAGGCTGGGGAGCAGCATTTGAATCTCAGACTCCAAGCACTAGCTGGGAGAATCTAGGCAGGGGTGGCAGGAATCTCAGAAATCAACTAACTGGCTGGGAAAATGCCCAGAAAAGGGAAGAAAAATAAGACCATAGAAAGCTACTTTCTTGGGGAACAGATGTTTCTTCCCCCTTTCATTTCTGATGAAGAAGTACAATGCTTGCCATCAGGGAAAGACTTGGAGGTCAGGGCCTCTCTTTCCCAGACATCCAAGGTGGATGTCCAGTGGGCTCAGGCCATGGAAGAGCTCAAAAAGGATTATGAAAATCAAGTTAGACAGGTGGAGGAAAAACTGGGAAGAGAAATGAGAGAGATGCAAGAAAAGCATGAAAAACGGGTCAATACCTTGCTAAAGGAGACCCAAAAAAATGCTGAAGAAAATAACACCTTGAAGAATAGGTTCACTCAATTAAGCCAATGAGGAGAAGAATGCTTTCCAAAAGCAAAATTAGCCAAATGGAAAAAGAGGTTCAAAAGCTCACTGAAGAAAATAGTTCTCTCAAGATTAGAATGGAACAGATGGAGGCTAATGACTTTCTGAGAAACCAAGAAATCATCAAACAAAACCAAAAGAATGAAAAAATGGAAGAGAATGTGAAATATCTCATTGGAAAAACAACTGACCTGGAAAAGAGATCCAGGAGAGACAATTTAAAAATTATGGGACTACCTGAAAGCCATGATTAAAAAAAGAGCCTAGGCATCATCTTCCATGAAATTATCAAGGAAAACTGCCCTGACATTCTAGAACCAGAGGGCAAAATAAGTATTGAAGGAATCCATCAATCACCGCCTAAAAGAGATCCAAAAAGACAAACTCCTAGTAACATTGTGGCCAAATTCCAGAGTTTCCAGGTCAAGGAGAAAATATTGCAAGCAGCTAGAAAGAAACAATTCCAGTATTGTGGAAATACAATCAGGATAACACAAGATCTAGAAGCTTCTACATTAAGGGATCGAAGGACGTGGAATAGGATATTCCAGAAGTCAAAGGAACTAGGACTCAAACCAAGAATCACCTACCCAGCAAAACTGAGTATAATACTTCAGGGGAAAATATGGTCTTTCAATGAAACAGAGGACTTTCAATCATTCTTAATGAAAAGACCAGAGCTGAAAAGAAAATTTGACTTTCAAACACAAGAATGAGAAGAAGCATGAAAAAGTAAACAGCAAAGGGAAGTCATAAGGGACTTACCAAAAGTGAACTGTTTACATTCCTACATGGAAAAACAATATTTGTAATTCTTAAAACGTTTCAGTATCTGGGTAGTTGGTGGGACCACACACAGATGTGCACACACACACACACATGCACACACATGTACATGCGTGCACGCACACACATATACACAAACATGCACACACAGAGACAGAGAGCACAGAGTGAATTGAATAGGATGGGACCATATCTTGAAAGAAATTAAGGTAAATGGTGAGAGAGAAATGTAGTGGGAGGAGAGAGGGTGAAATGGAATGGGGTTAATGATATCTCATTCAAGAGGCAAGCAGGAAACTTTTTAGTGGAGGGAAAAAGAGGAGAGCTGAGGAAAAAACATGAAGTTTACCCTCATCACATTTGACTAAAGGAAGGAGTAAAATGCACACTCATTTTGGTATGAAAACCTATCTTACAGCACAGAAAAATGGGGAAGAAGGAGATAAGCAGGGAGGGAGGGATAATGGAAGGGAGGGCAGTGGAAGAAGGGAGCAATTTGAGGTCAACACTCTTGGGGGGGGACAGGATCAAAAGACAGAATAGAAACAATGGGGGGCAGAATAGGATGGAGGGAAATACAGTTAGTCTTATACAACACAACTATTATTGAAGTCATTTGGAAAACTACCCAGATATGGCCTATATTGAATTGCCTGCCTTCCCAAAGGGAATGGGTGGGGAGGGAGGGATGGGGAGAATTTGGAACTCAAAGTTTTAGGAACAACTGTTTAGTATTGTTCTTGCTACTAGGAAATAAGAAATACAGTTAATGGGGAATAGAAAGTCATCTGGCACTACAGGACAAAAGAGAAGATTGGGACAAGAGAAGGGAGGGATGATAGAAGAGAGGGCAGATTGGTGATAGGGAAAATTAGAATGCTTGGTGTATTGGGGTGGGGGGATGGGATAAATGGGAAGAAAATTTGGAACCCAAAATTTTGTGACAATGAATGTAAAATGTTAAATAAATAAATAAATTTTAAAAAAAGAAGAAAAATATCTGAAAACAAATTAATAATAATTTTTTAAAAAAACATTCTGAGAAGGAATCTCTAGGCTTCATCAGACTGCCAAAGGGGTATATGACATAAGAGTAAAGAACTGGTGTACTGTCAAGAAAAAGACAGAGTTGCGAGGTGGAGCCAAGATGGCAGAGTGAAAACAGGGAGTTTCTTGAGTTCTCCCCCAGATACCTATAAAAATAATTACTCTAAATTAAAAATTACTGTACAAATTCTGGAGCTGCAGAACCCACAGAATGACAGAGTTCAGCGAAGCTCCAGCCCAGGGTAGTTGGAGAAGATAGACGACACAGGGTGAGTTGAACATGAAGGAATGATATTTAAAAAATAAACTTAAAGGATGAGAGAGGAATATATTGGGAGAAAGAGAAAGGGAGAGATAGAATAGCATAGAAAAGGCAAGAAAAAGGTATCACAATGGAAGGGAAGAGGAGGGAGGTGAGAGGGAATCAGTGAACCTTACTCTCATCAGATTTGGGTCATGGAAAAAATAGCATACACACCCAATTGGGTATCTTATCTTGCAGGAATGTAAGGGGAAAGGAGATGAGGGGAAGGGGACGATAGACTGGAGGGCAGATTGGTGGAGGGAACACTTTTGAAATGGGAAAAGATCAAAGGGGAAAATGAAATAAGTGGGAGGCAGGAAGAATAGAGGAAAATATGACAACATGACTTATGCTAGTGTTTTGCTTAACTATACATGTATAACCTATATTGAATTGCTTGCCTTCTCAATGAGGGTGGGTGGGGAGGGAAGAAGAGAGAGAATTTGGAACTCAAAAGTTTCAAAAACAAATGTTTAAAAATTGTATTTACATGTAACTGGGAAATAAGATATACAGGCAATGGAGTATAGAAATCTATCTTGTCCTACAAAAAAATAAGGGGAAGGGGATAAGGGCAGGAGTGATGAAAGGGAAAGCAGACTGGGGAAAGGGGTAACCAGAAAGCATGCCATCTTGGGGTGGGGGGAGAAAATTTGGAACTCAGTCTTGTGGAAATGAATGTGGAAAACTAAAAATTAATTAATAAGAAAGAAAAAGAGAAGGAACCCCAGAGGCCATATAGTTCAACCTCTACCACAATGTCACTATAAATGGTCATCCAGACTTTTCTTGAAGATTTCTAAAAAGAGGGAACTCATTACCCCAGAGGGTACCCATTCCACTGTTGGACAGCTCTCATTATTAAGAAGTTTGTACTTACACCAATCCTTACTATGCTTCATTTTAGTTTCTATTGATTCCTATTTCTGCCCTTTAGGACCAAATGAAACATATTCCTTTTTTACATGCTAGCTCTTCAATACTTAAAGACATCTATCATGTCTATCCTATGTCTTCTCTAAGCTAAGCAACTGACCTTCATGTGTAATGATCTCAAATTCCTGGTCCCTCTCTAACATGTCCTTTAAATGTGGCACCCAACACTGAGCACAATTTAGGTACATTCTGACTAGGGTACAGTACAATGGGAACCATAATGTACCTCATCTGGACAACTTGATTCTCAGTACATTTGTTTCTTCAATTTCTAGGTGTCACTGTTGAGATCTCACTGACCTTATAGCCCACCAAAACCCTGAGATCTTTGACATAAACTTCACCTAACCTTGCCTCTCCCACTTTTTACTTATGGAATTGATTTTTTTAAGCTTAGGGGTGGGGTGGGGAGAGGCTTTACATTAATTTCTATTAAATTTCATTTTCCTGTATTTAGAAATCAAGGGAATATAAAAACAAAAGGTGTCAATGTGACACCTATGCAGATGTAATGTACTACTGCACATTATCAACAGTTGTGTTTTTTTTTTTTCTGTTAAGCACCTACTACGTACCAGACACTGTACTAAGTGCCAGGGATACAAAAAAAAGGGCAAAAGACAGCCCCTGTCTTCAAGGAATCCACAGTCTAATGGGGGAGACATAAAAAAATGTACAAACAAGCTATGTACAAGATAGAAGGGAAATCATTAAAGGAGGGAAGGCACTGGAATGAAGAGGGATTGGAGAAACCTTCCTGTAGAAGATGAGATGTTAGATGGAACTTGAGGGAACCAGGGATGTCAGTAAACATAGAAGAGAAGGGAGAGTGTACAAGGAATAGGAAAAGCCAGAGAAAATGCCTTGGAGCTGAGAGATAGAGTATGTTATTCATAGAATAGTCAGCAGACCAGTGTCACTGGATTAAAGAGTACGTGTTGGGAAGTAAGGTGTAAGAAGACTGGAGAGGTAGGAGGGCATATTTTTTTAAGAGCCTTTAACAAAATGGATAAAAGGAAGAATATTTCAAATGGAAACATTACTAATTTAAGAAAGAAGAGGCACATTACATCAGAACAAAAATTTGATGTAACTGAATGTCATGAATGTAATCAAAATTAACTCTAAAATAGAATGAAATATCAAAATGCCTGAATCTACAGTACAGAACATTATAAACAGGCAAAATAAAAGAACATTGCATCAGCTTTTTGTGGTTTGCAAATAAATGTGGGGAATAAACATGTTACAGTGATAGAAATGGAGCATCAGTTAGGTGCATGGATTGAGGATCACCTTCAAAAACACATTTCTCTTAGTAGATATTCAGAAAAAAACTTCCAATTTGTTTAAAGCAGTGAAAGTAAATGGAAAGAATATGCATAGTGAAGAAACTTTTACTTTTACTTTTGATTAGTTCACTTTAAAAATTGAGTTTAATTGCATAATCTTAAAACTACTAGAGAAATAGCTAGTATAAATGAGGATACAGCAGCTAAATATCCTGAAGATTTGAAAAACTGGAGAAGCTGGATATATAATGATCTATGGATTTTTAATGTTTTAATTTTTATTTAAAATGTTTATTGGAAGGTAATACTAAAGAGGATTTTAAGTTAAAAACCAATGCTTGTCTAGCATTCTCCAGGTCTTTGCACTCTGTGCAAAAACTTTTCAATTTAATGTAATCAGAATTATCCATTTTGCCCTTCATAATGTTCTCTATCTCTTGTTTGGTCAAAATTTCTCCATTCTCCATAAATCTGACAAATACACTATTCCTTACTCCCCTAATTTGTTTATAGTATCAATCTTTATACCTAGATCATGAATCCATTTGGACTTTATTCTTGTGTACAGTCTCAGGCATTGCTCTATGCCCAGTTTCCGCCACACTGTTAATCCAGTTTTCCCAGTAGTTTTTGTCAACAGTGAGTTCTTATCCCAGAAGCTGGGGTCCTTGGGTTTATCAAACAGTAGATTGCTATATTCATTGACTATTGTGTCTTGAGTACCTAACCTATTCCACCTAACCTATATACCCCTCTATTTCTTAGTCAGTACCAAGTGATTTTGATGATTGCTACTTTATAATACAATTTGAGATCTGGTAGGGCTAGGACACCTTCCCTAAGCATTTCTTTTGATTAGTTCCTTGATGCTCTGGACTTTTTGTTCTTCCAGACGAATTCTGTAATTATTTTTTCTAGCTCTAGAAAATAATTATCTGGTAGTTTGATTGGTATGGTACTGAATAAGTAAATTAATTTAGGTAGAATTATTAGTTTTATTATATTAGCTCGGCCTACCCATGAACAACTGATGTTTTTCCACTTACTTAGCTCTGATTTTACTTGTGAGTCCTTGCCTTGCACTCTGAAAGCATTTCCAGTTCTTTTGATAGTCAAATAAGAAAGCATGGGTGACTAAAACTGTTTTTGAAGACTGATTTTTCAAGTTATTTTAGCCCACTTGTTGAAAATATTTCAACAAGGTCACTTTCTGAGTTTACATGATTTTAGATAATGTCCCAGGTCATCTAGTTACACACTTCATTCACTGTGTAAGAATGTAAGAATGCAAATTTGCCAAGATGTGGATAGAGTCCTTTTCACCTACTAGTGTATATATAAAGATTTAAAGAAAGGACGATTTAGTTTATCCTGCAAAAAAGTATTTCAAATGACAAGAATGATGTTTTTGTCCCATATCAGTGTAAACTTACCTTTATGTATGATATTCGATCAGTTTTAAAAATTTTTTTCCTTTTTATAAATACTCCATTACTTTACAATAAATTGGAATCAGAAATAAATTTTTTCTTATCCTTTGTTGTTATATTACATTAATAAAGATTTAAAGCTTATTTTTTATTTTAATTGCCAATTTCTACTGGGCTAGAACTAATTACTATGTTTTATACATGATTATAACTTTGAAAGTGCAAGTTTGAATAATGTAGTATTCATTCCTTCACAGGATTCATTCTCACTCATCAGAATCTGGCAGTATTCCTACCATCTACAAATACTCAGCAACACTGTTGCTTTTTCGTGAGATCTTTATATTTTATTCTTTTTATTTTTATATACAGTGTCGAGCAGTAGGGTAGGGTACATAAGTAAGTGTTTAAAAAGTACTTACTGGTTGACTGATTCATCTTTGTCTACCAGCTGATGGATCACTATACTACTAGAGAAAGCGAATCACATCTTAATGATCAGAATGTGTAAAATGAAGTTTAAAGAAGAGAAAGCTAAATAAACGAGTTCAGTTGACTAGTTTAAATGCTCCTCTTTGTTAGGTGTTAAGGTGTGAGAGCCCAGGGGGTGTCAATATCTAGAAACATTCAAACTATAATTTTAAAAAAGCATCAGTACAACTTTTAAAAATGAGAACATGGAAGGACATCTCACAGGTTCTTCTAACTAACGAAGTTAGTTTCATTGTGTATCCAGAGGAAGCAAGAAGAAACATGATTTAATGGTAATATTGTTAATCTTGCCTTAAAATTCTCATGGTGATGACTAACCTAAATAAACTGACCACCTGTATTGCAAAGGGTGAAAAAGTAAAGAAATTCTATGAAGAACTTGACAGGATCCACCAAATCAGGGCAAACTAACACCATAATTAAGGTAAAAGGTATGCCTATGGGAAGACAGTAAAAAAGATGTTGTAAAATATGATTTAGAGCAAAGAGAATTTTTTTAGAGCAGAACACTTTGAAACTTTTTTTTCCTCTCTCTATTCTGAAATGGTAATGGGGTATAATACATAGTGAAGATTTTTTTCCTGAGATAACACAGAATCCAGACAGTGGTAGAGTCCAAGGGGCACATATAGATTCATAGGAGAACAACTCCCCAGAAACCACCGGGAATAAAACAGATGAAAAAAATAATAGTAATTACACATATTTATGTAGCTCTTGGAGAGGTAGCCTCAAAGCATCCAAAACTTAGATGCACAAATTAGCCGTGTGACTAGAAACAAATTACTTCGCCTCTTAGAGCCCCAGGCCAATTTCAAAGGCTATAAATTACAAAGGAGACTCTTTAGTGAAGGGTGTTTATATAAGCAGAAGTTCTCCCTACGAATAAAATCATAGATCAAGCCCCCCCAAAATCATCATTTTAGTATGTTTGCTGATTGAATAGTCATTTATAAATGTGTATTCTGCGTGTGTTATCAAAGTTTGAAAGTGAACAAGTAAGCATTTTCAAAGACTAAAGACATCTCTCATTTCAGAGAACTTACATTTTATCAGGAGAAACTCTATGTGTGTTCACACACACATATACATGTACACACTGAATAAAAATCAGTACAAGATAGGGAGGGAATGCACTAGAGTTGAATCTTGAAGAGTTTTGTATAGAGCAGGAATTCTTATCCAAGGGTCCACAGAACCCTTAGGAGTTTGTGGAGAAACTTGGATGGGGAAAAAAATTAATATAATCTTTAACAAACGTAGAGGTTAATGCGGGCAACAAATGTTCTTCTGAGGAGGGGTTGTTGGCTTCATTGGACTGCCAACAGAGTCCATAATAACAAAAGAAAAATGGTTAAGAACCTCTAGCGTAGGAAGTTGTACTTGAGCTGTATCTTGAAGGAGAGAGATTCTGTGAGGCTGAGGAAGGATGGAGGGAGACGTTCATTAAACCCCTGCTGTGCGTTAGGCCATATGCAAAGCACTTTAACTACGGTATTATCTCTTTTGATCCTCACAACCTTGGGAGGGAAATGCTATCATTATCCCCATTTTACAGAAGGTTAAGAGATTTGCCCCAGATCATAGTTAATAAATATCTGGATTTGAACTGGAGTTTTCTGACCCCAGGCCCAGTGTTCTGTCCAAAGTGGCCAACTAGGTGCCTCTCGACACTACATTTCAGGAAACAGTACATTCCAGGTAAAAGGAATGATTTCCTGAGACACTGCTTATTTAGAGGCTTTTTCTGATACCTTAGTTATCATGCTCACCACCAAAATGAATTACTTTGTATTTAAAAATATATGATATTTGTCTTTGATTTGCTTTGGTTCTTGCTCTTTCCAATGTATAGAAATACACACACACATATATACATACATACATACACATAGGGAAATAGCTATCACATAGGAGTTTGGAGTAACTCAGAGGGCAATATCTGAGTAAGCCACTAGCTCATCCCTACTTGAATTGTTCTGTCCTTGTATTTGCTGAGTGCAACTCTTAACCTTTTACAATGTGCTAACTGGTCCTCTGGCCACTAGAGGGTACTCAAAACCCGAGCTGTTCCTCTTAATAGAATCTGACAGCTTTGGCCATTCATATTTCTATGAAAGAAGCTTTTCCCCCTTGCACAGATTACTGTTTCTTAAATTCACAGTCTAGGACTGATTAATATTAAGATATAGAGTAATTTTTATGGTTATCTTGGCTCTGCCCACATTCTTTGTAATAATCCACTCTGAGTTTCTTTCCTTTTTGTCCTCAATAGATTCAGTGTCTGTAGACATCACTTCAGTTTTAATACATATGAAATTAAAGTGAAAGTGAAACATCCATTCCATTTCCTCATCTTTCTTTTCTCCCCATGTTCTCACTTGCTTATTGATGATCATACATTCCCCACATAGTCTTCTGACTCGTAGAGAAGGGGAAAGTGAAGGAGTCTCCCAAAATTTCTAAGGCCAAAGTAAGGCAAGGAAACAAAGTAACTAGATAGGTTATGTCATGGCTTGAGGTCCCTAGCAGATTCAGGAAGAGAGCTGATTATGGCAGTTTCTCTCATAGTAATTAGGCTCATCGCCACATAGAACTATACTTCCTAACATATTGATGTTCTTATAACTTAACCTAGAAGTTCTCAAAGGGCTATAAAATACAGCCATCCTTCTCTATTACGTTTTTTGGCACAGAAGAAATTAGTATGATCCTAAACCCCGTCCCTTTATGGTAGAAAGCTCCCCAAATCTGTTCTGCTTAGTTCTCCCCTCTGAATCCCCTAATAATAGCTAGCATTTATGTAGCATTTTAAGATGTAAAACCTAGGTCATGAAGCTAATAAGTGTCAGAAGTAGGATTTTAACTCAGGTTTTCCTGCCTCCAGGTCTAGCACTCTTACCCACTAAGCCACCTAACTGTCTACTTAGGTTTTTGGGAGACTCAAAAAGGAAGAAACAAGGGCAAAATTCCTACAGATTACATATGTACTTTCTGTTTACTTATTTGCATACAAGTTTAACGTATTGATGAGAGATACCCTCCTGAAAGGAGTCCATAAGGTGTCATTTTGCTCAATCAACTTGTTTGTTTTTAAATAACAAAAAATAAATAAAATGGGATCTTCTATTCTCTACATCTTTCCATCAGTTGTATAATTGTAAAGATGTGATCTCCTATGGGGTATTGTTTGTAAAAACCTGCCTTTTTTTTCCTAATATCAAAGATTCCCTTAACATGTGTGTAGATGATTCTCATAAAACTTGTAACCATATGTGTTCATATATGCATGTGCATGTATGTGTAGAGGTTTTGGTTGATAATTGTTAATATCCTATTCATCATTTTTTTCAATATTAATGAAATATTTTGTGCATATTTTTAAAATCTTCTCTCCTTTAAATGCTCTTTGCATTGATGTTTAAATAATTTCACAATTGTGTCACCTCCAGCAATAGATCTCTTTTTTATGTACTGCTTTTTTTGTCTTCGTGCTTTTTAGTATCATTTTGGTCATCTTGATAAGCATTTTGTGTGGTGGCTTTATTATCCGTATTAATGGTTTAAAAAGTCTTTTGTAAAAATCTTTGCAGATTTTTTTTTCCATTTTTTCTCTGATGTTTAAATTCCCTCAGCATAACTTTACTTAGTTGAGTCTGTCATTAGGCTTTCTTGTAGCTGATTTGACTGCTTCTTTCTGCTTTCTAAAGTGATAATTCTTCAAACACGTTTATATTTTTAAATTGGTGTTGACTTTTCTTCTGCCTGGCAGGTAACTCATGTTTACTGACTAAAGTACTTTTTTAGGTGCTTTTAAAGTACTTGTTTGTTAAAAGATACATTTTTCTTAGGGGATGAGGTGAGTCATTGGGAGGTAAGAGTGATATTTTTAAAAAAGGGATAAAACAGCAAACTTTTTTTAAAGTGTGTATGTATGTATTTTAAAAGTAAAATAAAGGTTATCATTATCTAAGCATGTGAGCAAAAAAGATGATGAAAGTTTATGTGGGGAGTCAAATGGAAAGCCTGAGTGCTCCACTGGTATCTTCAATATGGTAGAAGAAAGTGAATAAGGCTCTCAAGGACTTTGGGAGCACACATTTTGGTGAAATCAGAGGTGGGGCTATATAGGAGCCATTATGTCTCTGCTGTACAAGAAAATTAAAACTTAGAAAAAACAATTTAGATTATAAATAATTGGATTATAGAAATAAATGTTAATAAGTACATTAATGCTAAGTTGTTTTAAAAGAAAAGGAAAATGTGGTTTGGAAAAAGAAAATGAAAGATGCTGTTACTTATACTCAGACATCTTATCTCTATAGGTCTTATATATTTTTTTCAAGGAGATATCAGATTATAGTCACAGTAGTAACCATTTATGGAAGAAACTAGGGGAAAACAGATAGATATGAAATGAAATAGATTTGCCAGCCTTTTATGAGCTACCACATTCAGATTCTAACCCAGCAATACCTATTGTGAAGTATACAAGGAAATAGGAGAGGCATTTAAGAAAATGGGTTTGAGAAGAGCAGCTGGAAGGGACCAAATATGTATAGAAGAAGAATGGTGAAAGGTTCTGGATGTGGTGATCATCAAATAACATTTTTTTTTTTTTAAAATGAACTTGACTGTATCTTAACACAGGATGTGACTGGTTAATATCATAGTAATCGCTTAAGAATCTATGTGTAGCATAGTCACTTCCTCTTTAAAATAAAGGCTCAAAATCAATACCAGATTAGAAGAAAGGATTAAGTTGAGAAGACATGAATGAATTCAAGTAAAACAGCTCCAACCAAAGTTATCCAAACTAATAATTAACTTTGAAAACTAGGAACAACTTTAAAATAGCTCCTCAAATCAAATAAAATTCTGAAACAGCAAAGCTAATAAAAGGTCAGTTGAAACAATTTTCCAGCCCAAGACAACAGGAAGGGTCGGTCATACCAAAGTAGTGGTTGGACCCAGAGCACAGTGCAAGCTGTACTAGGGCAATGTCAGAAGCAGGCCTTGGAGGCAGCTGCAACAGTGGCAGCAGCTGATAGATGGTAATGGGGGTTGGACAGCTGGTCAGAAAGAGAATATAAGGGACCCCATGTTGGCACTAGGTTCAAGACCTTGTTGCATTGCCTATGCATAGTTGCAGGCCACAAGTGAAGAGGTGATTGGTCATACTTCCAGGACCAAGAGGAGCATTAGCACTTGAAGCTACAAGGGAACAAGGTTCTTTCCTGGGTCAGGAAAGCAGTGATCACACCTCTCCTTAGATCACACCTCCTTGGAAAAACTAAAAACTTACAGACCTTCAGAACTAGCATTGAAAATATTAGCACCAGTATTTATAGCAGCACTCTTTGTGGTAGCCAAAAACTGGAAGTCAAGGGGATGCCCATCAATTGGGGAATGGCTGAATAAATTATGGTATATGAATGTAATGGAGTATTATTGTGCCATAAGAAATGATGAACAAGAAGACTTCAGGGAGGCCTAGAAGGACTTATATGATCTGATGCTGAGTGAGAGTAGCAGAACCAGGAGAACTTTGTGCACAGCAACGACCACAGTGTGCGAGAGTTTTTTCTGGTAGACTTGGAACTTTGTAATAACACAAGAACTTACTGAGAAAAAAAAAATCCTAATGTCAGTCTTCTAAGGCAAAATGCCTTCCACACTCAGAGAAAGAAATATGGAAGTCATTCACAGAATGTAGCAGATCATGTTTGTGTGTGGGTGGGTTTCAGCGTATTATGTTTTGATTTGTTATATGATTTCTTCTATTTATTTTAGTGCGACTACATAGCATGAGTATAGTGAAAATGTGCTCAATAGGAAAGTATATGTAGAACCTATACAGAATTGTATGCTGTCACGGGGAGGGAGGAGGGTATTGGGGGAAGGGTAAGGGGGATAAAATCTTAACTTTAAGGAAATGATTGTAAAACATTAAAAAAAAGAAAATATTAGCACCCCCCAAAAAAATAAACCCAGAACCTTGGGACAGTGATCCTCCACCTCAGGAGTAGAGCCCACCTGTAACATAAAGTTTAAAGTCAAAAAATAGGCTGGGAAAATAAGGAAACAACAACAACAAAAAACCTAAACATAAAAAATTTACTATGGTGACAGGGAAAAGCAAGAAACAAACTCAGAAGGAGATAAAGATGTCAAAACAGAAGGAAAGCCTTAAAGAAAAGATGTTAATTGGATACAGCTCTTAAAAGGACTTTGAAAAATCTGATAAGAGAGGTAGAGGAAAAAATTGAGGAAAGAAATGAGAGTGATGCAAGAAAATTATGAAAAGAGAGTAGTTTGGTAAAAGAGGGACAAAAAATACTGAAGAAAATAACACCTTTAAAAAATAGAATTGAACAAATTGTAAAAGAAGCACAAAAATCCACTGAAGAGAAAAACTCCTTAAAAAGGAGAATTGGCCAAATGGAAAAGAAGGTTCAATTCTACTTAAAAAGTAGAATGAGCCAAATGGAAAAAGAGGTACAAAAACTCACTGAAGAAAATAATTCCTTAAAAATTAGAATTGGGCAAGCGGAAGCCAATAATTCCATGAGACATCAAGAAACAGCAAAACACAGTTAAAGGAATGCAAAAAAATAGAAGAAAATATGAATCTCATTGGAAAAACAGCTGACCTGTGAATGGACTACCTGAAAGTCATGATCAAAAAAAGTCTAGAAATTCTATTTCAAGAAATCATCAAGAAAAACTGCCTTCATATCCTAGAACTAGGAGGTAAAATAGAAATGGAAAGAATCCACCAATCACCTCCCAAAAGAGATCCCAAGATGAAAACTCCAAGGACTATAATAGCCAAATTCAAGTTCTCAGGTCAAGAGGAAAATATTGCAAGCATCAAGAGAAATTTAACTGATAGAAGACAAGTGCCACCAGAAAAAAGAGAACAAAAGAGGCATGAAAGCACATCATCCAATAAACATTTAATCTCATTGCCAATGGTAGCCAAGGGCAACAATGATTTATAGTACAAACTTATTTGTAGAACTTGGAGGAAGATTAGTAGAGGAGACTAGAAAGCAGTATCACCTTATTAAAGATCAAAAACAGGGGAGAGGAGCCAACATGGCAGAGTAGAAAGACTCACATATGCTAGCTCCAAACACACAGCCCATAAATTTCCAGTAAAAAGAACTCCCCACAAATTCTGGAGCAGTGGAAGCTGCACAGCAACACAGTGGAGGAGATTTCCATTCCAGAAAGCCCTGAAAAAACGGCCCCAAAGGTCCATCACGCACCAGACGTGGAGCAGAGCCCCTGCCCTGCCCATGCAGCCCCGAGAGGAACAGATCCGAACAGGCTTCAGGGACGGAATCTCCGGCGGCCGTGAATGTCCCTCCACCCACAGGCACTACAGGTCAGTGAGAGAGACTTCTGGGCTGACCGAGAGGGGAGCGGGGTGTCTCCATAACTCAGGAGACAGCAGCAGAGACAGGGACAGCAGCAGACCCGGGCTCCCCAAGCAGGTAGGAACTCTGCTCCATTACTAAAGGTCTCTGCATAAACCCCCTGAGGGAACTGAGCCTGGGAGGCGGCCCTGCCCCTACCCCAGCACCAGAACTTAAGCTCACATTGAATAGCAGCCCTGCCCACCACTGAAAGCCCTGAGGCTGGGGAGCAGCATTTGAATCTCATACCCCAAGCACTAGCTGGGAGGATCTAGGCAGGGGTGGCAGGAATCTCAGAAATCAACTAACTGGCTGGGAAAATGCCCAGAAAAGGGAAGAAAAATAAAACCATAGAAAGCTACTTTCTTGGGGAACAGATGTTTCTTCCCCCTTTCATTTCTGATGAAGAAGTTAAATGCTTGCCATCAGGGAAAGATGTGGAGGTCAGGGCCTCTCTATCCCAGATATCCAAGGTGGATGTCCAGTGGGCTCAGGCCATTGAAGAGCTCAAAAAGGATTATGAAAATCAAGTTAGACAGGTGGAGGAAAAGCTGGGAAGAGAAATGAGAGAGATGCAAGAAAAGCATGAAAAACGGGTCAATACCTTGCTAAAGGAGACCCAAAAAAATGCTGAAGAAAATAACACCTTGAAAAATAGGCTCACTCAATTAAGCCAATGAGGAGAAGAATGCTTTCCAAAAGCAAAATTAGCCAAATGGAAAAAGAGGTTCAAAAGCTCACTGAAGAAAATAGTTCTCTCAAGATTAGAATGGAACAGATGGAGGCTAATGACTTTCTGAGAAACCAAGAAATCATCAAACAAAACCAAAAGAATGAAAAAATGGAAGAGAATGTGAAATATCTCATTGGAAAAACAACTGACCAGGAAAAGAGATCCAGGAGAGACAATTTAAAAATTATGGGACTACCTGAAAGCCATGATCAAAAAAAGAGCCTAGGCATCATCTTCCATGAAATTATCAAGGAAAACTGCCCTGACATTCTAGAACCAGAGGGCAAAATAAGTATTGAAGGAATCCATCAATCACCGCCTAAAAGAGATCCAAAAAGACAAACTCCTAGGAACGTTGTGGCCAAATTCCAGAGTTCCTAGGTCAAGGAGAAAATATTGCAAGCAGCTAGAAAGAAACAATTCCAGTATTGTGGAAATACAATCAGGATAACACAAGATCTAGCAGCTTCTACATTAAGGGATCGAAGGGCGTGGAATAGGGTATTCCAGAAGTCAAAGGAATTAGGACTCAAACCAAGAATCACCTACCCAGCAAAACTGAGTAGAATACTTCAGGGGAAAATATGGTCTTTCAATGAAACAGAGGACTTTCAAGAATTCTTGATAAAAAGGCCAGAGCTGAAAAGAAAATTTGACTTTCAAACACAAGAATGAGAAGAAGCATGAAAAAGTAAACAGCAAAGAGAAGTCATAAGGGACTTACCAAAAGTGAACTGTTTACATTCCTACATGGAAAATATGGTCTTTCAATGAAATAGAGGACTTTTAAGCATTCTTGATGAAAAGACCAGAGCTGAAAAGAAAATATGATTTTCAAACACAAGAATGAGAAGAAGCATGAAAAAGTAAACAGCAAAGAGAAGACATAAGGGACTTACCAAAGGAGAACTGTTTACATTCCTACATGGAAAGACAACATTTGTAACTCTTAAAACTTTTTAATATGTGGGTAGTTGGTGGGACCACACACACACACATACACACACACACACGTACACGTGTGCGTGCACACACATACAGAGACAGAGAGCACAGAGTGAATTGAATAGGATGGGACCATATCTTAAAAGAAATTAAGGTAAACAGTGAGAGAGAAATGTAGTGGGAGGAGAGAGGGTGAAATGGAATGGGGTAAATTATCTCTCATTCAAGAGGCAAGCAGGAGACTTTTTAGTGGAGGGAAAAAGAGGAGAGTTGAGAAAAAAACATGAAATTTACCCTCATCACATTCAACTAAAGGAAGGAATAAAATGCACACTCATTTTGGTATGAAAACCTATCTTACAATACAGGAAGGTGGGGGAGAAGGAGATAAGCAGGGTGGGGGGGATGATGGAAGGGAGGGCGATGGGAGAAGGGAGCAATTTGAAGTCAACACTCGGGGAGGGACAGGATCAAAAGACAGAATAGAAACAATGGGGGGCAGGATAAGATGGAGGGAAATATAGTTAGTCTTACACAACATGACTGTTATTGAAGTCATTTGCAAAACTACACAGATATGGTCTATATTGAATTGCCTGCCTTCCCAAAGGGAATGGGTAGGGAGGGAGGGATGGGGAGAATTTGGAACTTAAAGTTTTAGGAACAACTGTTTAGTATTGTTCTTGCTACTAGGAAATAAGAAATATAGTTAATGGGGAATAGAAAGTCATCTGGCCCTACAAGACAAAAGAGAAGATGGGGACAAGAGAAGGGAGGGATGATAGAAGAGAGACAGATTGGTGATAGGAAAAATGAGAATGCTCAGTGTATTGGGGTGGGGGGAGGGGATAAATGGGGAGAAAATTTGGAACCCAAAATCTTGTGAAAATGAATGTAAAAAGTTAAATAAATAAATTTTAAAAAATAAAATAAATATCAAAAACAAAAAATAGTGAACCTGCTAAAATTTTGGCTTGAAAACTAACCCAAATAATTCTGAGAGTATTTATAGAAATAAAAGACAGCAAAAAAATATGAAATAGAATAAATTTGCAAGCTTTTTAATCAATTTTTTCAATTTCTTTTTGTTTTTTCCCCATATCTCCTTTTCCCTCCCCTTTCCAGTGAGCAAAGCTTTTCTTTTTTTTTTCCTTTATTTATTTAACTTTTTACATTCATTTTCACAAAATTTTGGGTTCCAGATTTTCTCCCCTTTTATCCCCTCCCCCCCACCCCAATACCCCAAGCAATCTAATTTTTCCCTATCTCCAATCTTCCCTGTCTTCTGTCATCCCTCCCTTCTCTTGTCCCCATCTTCTCTTTTCTCCTGTAGGGCCAGATGACTTTCTATTCCTCCTTAACTGTATGTCTTCTTTCCTAGTAGCAACAGCAATACTAAACAGTTGTTCCTAAAACTTTGAGTTCCAAATTCTCCCCATCCCTCCCTCCCCACCCATTCCCTTTGGGAAGGCAGGCAATTCAATATAGGCCATATCTGTGTAATTTTGCAAATGACTTCCCTGATAGTCATGTTGTGTAAGACTAACTGAATTACCCTCCATCCTATTCTGTCCCTCATTGTTTCTCTTCTATCTTTTGATCCTGACCTTCCCCAAGTGCTGACTTCAAATTGCTCCCTCCTCCCTTTGCCCTCCCTTCCATCATCCCCCCCTTGCTTATCTCTTTCCCCCCCACTTTCCTATACTGTAAGATAGGTTTTCATACCAAAATGAGTGTGCATTTTATTCCTTCCTTTAGTCAAATGTGATGAGGGTAAACTTCTTGTTTTTGTTTTTTTTTTCTCAGCTCTCCTCTTTATCCCTCCACTAAAAAGTCTCCTACTTGCCTCTTAAATGACATATAATTACCCCATTCCATTTCACCCTCTTTCCTCCCACTACATTTCTCTCTCACCATTTACCTTGATTTCTTTTAAGCTATGGTCCCATCCTATTCAATTCACTCTGTTCCCTCTGTCTCTGTGTGTGTGCATGTGTGTATGTGTGTGTGCGTGCATGCGTGTACATGTGTGTGTGTGGTCCCACCAACTACCCAGATACTGAAAAGTTTTAAGAGTTACAAATATTGTCTTTCCATGTAGAAATGTAAACAGTTCACTTCTGGTAAGTCCCTTAAGACTTCTCTTTGCTGGTTACTTTTTCATGCTTCTTCTCATTCTTGTGTTTGGAA
Organism: Bettongia penicillata ogilbyi; assembly: GCA_023548195.1. NCBI lineage: Eukaryota > Metazoa > Chordata > Mammalia > Diprotodontia > Potoroidae > Bettongia > Bettongia penicillata. Next base: position 2,734,531 of record JAJHZJ010000128.1, read on the forward strand.
GTCAAATTTTCTTTTCAGCTCTGGTCTTTTCATCAAGAATGATTGAAAGTCCTCTGTTTCATTGAAAGACCATATTTTCCCCTGAAGTATTATACTCAGTTTAGCTGGGTAGGTGATTCTTGGTTTGAGTCCTAGTCCTTTGGCTTCTGGAATATCCTATTCCACGCCCTTCGATCTCTTAATGTAGAAGCTGCTAGATGTTGAGTTATCCTGATTGTATTTCCACAGTACTGAAATTGTTTCTTTCTAGCTGCTTGCAAGATTTTCTCCTTGAGCTGGGAGTTCTGGAATTTGGCCACAATGTTCCTAGGAGTTTCTCTTTTTGGATCTCTTTCAGGTGGTGATCGATGGATTCTTTCAATACTTATTTTGCCCTCTGGTTCTAGAATGTCAGGGCAGTTTTTCCTTGATAATTTCATGGAAGATGATGTCTAGGCTCTTTTTTTGATCATGGCTTTCAGGAAGTCCCATAATTTTTAAATTGTCTCTCCTGGATCTCTTTTCCAGGTCAGTTGTTTTTCCCATGAGATATTTCACATTCTCTTCCATTTTTTCATTCTTTTGGTTTTGTTTGGTGATTTCTTGGTTTCTCGTAAAGTCATTAGACTCCATCTGTTCCATTCTAATTTTGAGAGAACTATTAAATTCAGTGAGCTTTTGAACCTCTTTTTCCATTTGGCTAATTCGGCTTTTGAAAGCATTTTTCTCCTCATTGGCTTTTTGAACCTCTTTTGCCAATTGAGTGAGCCTAGTCTTCAAGGTGTTATTTTCTTCAGCATTTTTCTGGGTCTCTTTAACCAAGGTATTGACCCGTTTTTCATACTTTTCTTGCATGTCTCTCATTTCTCTTCCCAGCTTTTCCTCCACCTGTCTAACTTGCTTTTCAAAATCCTTTTTTAGCTCTTCCAAGGCCTGAGCCCACCTGACATCCCCCTGGGGTGTCTGGGGTATTGAGGCCCCGCCCTCCACATCTTTCCCCGATGGTGAGAATAAGTCCTCGTCCTCGCCATCAGATCCGAATGTTGGGATCATTTGCATTTGTTGGAAAAAACTCTCTATAGTCTTATTTTCTTCCCTTTTCTAGGCATTTTCCCAGCCAATTACTTGACTTCTGAGATTCCTGTCCACCCCTGCCTAGATCTGTCCAGCTAGTGCTTGGGCTCTGAGATTCAAATGCGCCGCCCAGCTGCTAATCAATGCGACCTTTTGTTCTGGTGCTTGGGTGGGGGCAGGGCCGCCTCCCAGGCTCCGCTCCCTCAGGGGCTTTATGCAGAGACTTTCAGGGACTGAGCGGGTGGGGGGGGCGCCTCCCAGGCTCAGTTCCCTCAGGTTGTTTATGCAGAGCCTTTCGGTAATAAAGATCCTGTCTGCTGTCAGGTCTGTCCTGGGCTGCCGCGGCCACGCCACTGCTGCCTGCCTCCACTGCTGCTCACACCTCTGCCCCCGCTGCTTCCTCCCGAGGGGGCCCAAGTCACGGAGGCACTCCGCTCCCCTCCTCCAGCCCAGCCTCTCTCACTGACCTGTAGCTTCTGTGGGCAGAGGGACTTTCCCGGCTGCCGGAGCTTCCATCTCTGAAGCCTGCTTGGGTCAGCTTCTCTGGGGCCGAGGCCAGGGCAGCGCTGGGGGTGGGGTCCGCTTTCTGGGGCGCAACGGACCCTGGGGACGGGTCTCCAGGGCTCTCTGGCATGGAAATCTCTTCCACTCCGTTTCTGTACCCCTTTCACTGGTCCAGAAGTTATGCGGATCTTTTTTTACATTAATTCTACGTGCTGTGGGTTGGAGCTCGTAAACTTGCGTCCTTCTACTCTGCCATCTTGGCTCCGCCCCCCCAAAGCTTTTCTTGTAATAAAGTTTTAAAAAGAAAGAAAAATTCTGCAAAACTGACCAACACATTGACTTTGCAAACCAAGCAACACCATGACCTCAGAAGACTCAAAATTTCATATGACCCAAAATGCCACAAGGTTGCTTTATAGTAGGCAAAATGCTAATATAATTAATTTGGAGGAATACTTTTTTTTTTTTAAGATAGACCAACCATTTTATTTTCCTCTGATTAGTTCAGGAATGTTGATGGGCAGATAGTTCTTTACATGGACTTTGGAGGAGGTCTAGGCGCAGCACCTGCAGGTCTGAATCGAGGTGGGGGTGTCTGATCCTTTCGTGCCTCCCGGGAGCGATTTGTCACTACCTTGCTGTGGATCTCGCAGCTCACACAGTGATGTAGTTTCACACACAGTTTGGGCAGCACAGCGGAGTCGAAGACGCTGACATCGGAGGTGTCCCTGACTGCTGCGGCTTCCACGATATTGCAGATGATGAACTTCTTGATGCCTTGTCCTTGGGCGCTCAGCGGATGTAGTTGGTGCAGCAGGCGGGCTGCACGTGGCCGGGGCCCTTCTTGGCCCCATTGTTCCTTCTCTTCTTGGTCATCTTGGAAGCCAAGAACCAAAAAAGGGGACGAATAAAATTTGAAGAATTTCAGGTGAAATAATTTTTAAAGTACAAATAAAAGGAGCTAAGCATGACCCTATTTTAGATTAAAATGTAAAGTATAACCATCAAAACTGTTTGGTACTGGTTTACCAGTAAGATCGAGGAGCAAATGAACTAAGTAGCTCAGTGTTCTTAAACACAAGAAGACAGACTGCTTAAGGGAAAACTCCCTATTTGACAGAAATACAGGAAAGACTAGAAAGTAGTTTGATGGAAAATAGACTTAGATAATCATACTATACCATATGAAACAGTATGTGCCAAATAAGTAGTAGACATGTTTATATGAACTCAAAAAGTCACATCATAAAAAACCACTTGGAGGAAAAAAGGTAACTTTCATAACTGTGTTTAAGAAGAGAATTCATAACATAAGGGAGATTGAGATAATTATCATAAAAGACAAAATAGACTTTGACATTTGTAGAATTTATTTGTTTAAAATAATGTTTTCCCTAATTATATGTAAATATAATTTTTAACATTCGTTCTTTTTTAAGTTTTAAGTTCCAAATTCTATCCCTCCCTCCCTGAGATGGTAAGCAATCTGATACAGATTATGCATGTGTAGTCATGTAAAACATCTCCATATTAGTAATTTTGTGCAAGAAAACTTGAACAGAAAAAGAAAGTGAAAATAATATACTTCAGTCTCTATTCAAACAAAAGTTTTTGTTCAGGAGGCAGATAGCATTTTTCATCATGAATCCTTTCTGATTGTCTTGGATCATTGTATTGCTGAGCATAGCTAAGTCATTCACAATTCTTCATCATATAATATTGTTGTTAATGTGTATAATGTTCTCCTGGTTCTGCTCACTTCACTTTGTATGAGTTCATGTAAAGATTTTGTTTTTTTCTGAAAGCATGCTACTCATCATTTCTTGTAAAACAGTAATATTCCATTACAATCATATACCACAACTTGTTCAACCATTTCCCAGTTGATGGGGCTTTCCTCAGTTTCCAATTCTTAGCTACCACAAAAAAGAACTACTATAAATATTTTTTGTACAAGTGGATTCTTTTCCCCTTTTTAAATAATCATTTTTTGGGATACAGACCTAGGAGTGATATTGCTGGATCAAAGTGTATGCATGGTTTTGTAGCCTTGTAGCCCTATAGGTATAATTCTAAGCTCTCCAGAATAATTGGATCAGTTCACAATTCTACCAACAGTGCATTAATATCCCAGTTTTCCACATCCCATCCAGCATTTGTTATTTTCCTTTTTTGTCATATTAGTCAATCTGACAGTGTGAGGGGTTACCTCAGAGTTGTTTTAATTTGCATTTGTCTAATCAGTAGTGATTTAGAGCATTTTTATATTACTATAGATGGCTTTGATTTCTTTGTCTGAAAGCTGCCTGTTCATGTCCTTTGACCTTTGACCATTTATCAATGACTTATATTCTTATGAATGTGACTCAGTTCTATATATATATTTGGAAAATGAATCCTTTATCAGAGATACTCCCTGTAAAAAATTTTCTCCCAGTTTTCTGCTTTCTTTATAATTTTGGTTGTGTTGGGGTTTTTTGTGCAAAACCTTTTTAATTTTATATAATCAAAATTATCCATTTTACATTTTGTAATTCTCCCTATATTTTGGTTGGTCTTCATTTCTTCCTTTATCTGTAGATCTAATAGGTAAACTATTACATGCTCTTCTAATTTGCTTATGATAATACTATGTGTAAATCATCACATATAGAATTTAAAAGCTTTTACATGAACAAAATCGGTATGGCTAGAATAATAGAAGATATGGTTAGGAAAACATCATTGCATCAAGCATCACTGGCAAAAGTCTAACATCTGAATCATATAGGGAATTGATACATAAATAAGACCAAGAATCATTTTATAATATCTGTGTTAAGAAAAAAGTGAACAATTTTTTCCTTTTTAAAAAATATTATTGTTGCCTTTTGTTTTTGTACCAGTCATTTCTTCCTAACCCTTTTATCCCTTGTGACAAAAACTAGTCAAAACCAACTGATACTGTGACCAGTCTGCTGGCATCTACTTCATTCCTAGTTCCCTACCTCTCAATTAAGAGAGAAGTAGGTTTCATTATCTCCTTTTTGAGAAAAGAGTAATTATAATTGGCCAGAGCTTTTTAGCCCTATTGTTTATATCATTGTTGTTCTGTTTGTTGTTTCTGCTTTCTTTACATTATGTCACTACATACAAGTCTTATGTTTTGTTGAATTCCTCATACTCACTTTTTGTTATAGTACAATAAGTAGCTAGATGGTACCCTATCACACAGAGCCCTGGGCCTGGAGACAAGAAGACCTGAATTCCACTCCTTGCTCAGACACTTAATAGCTATATAACCATGAGCAAATCACTTAATCTTTTTTGCCTCAGTTTCCTCAACTGAAGAATGGGATATAATAATAGCCCCTACCTTTCAGGGTTGTTGTGAACAAGAGTTATTAACTATATAGTGCTTGTTGTCCAGGACCCCAGGCATGTCTCAGCACCCCAGGGGAATCAGAAAGACTAGCCCAGATGGGGATCACCAACCACTGAGCTTGCCTATGCTTTCACTCGGCAGAGGAGACCTCCTGTACCCAGACTACCCCTCCTCCACACTTAACAAGCTAGCTCCAGGGTAACTGCAGGGGGAGGGGGGGAACCCAAAAAGACCTCACCTGGCCTCTGCTTTCCAACACCAGCCAGCTCAGCACCAGATAAGCTGCAGCATTTTAGCTTCTACCTAAAAGAACCAGAGGCCATAACACACCAAGCCTCAAGTTTTAGACAGAAGAACTGTGGGACAGAGTCCCCTGTACCCTAGATGCAGAGATCTATTTTTAAAAGCCAGGAAATGGGTGATTAACATGAGTAAGAAGCAAAGCACCAAAGAAAAGACCATAGAATCTTTCTATGGGGACAAGGACCAAAACACAAATACCAAAGAGGTCAACACTGAGACTGTACTCCCATCTGAAACTTCAGAGGGAAATATGAACTGATCTGAAACACAAAGAGCTTTGTTGGAAGAGCTGAGAAAGAATTTTAAAAGCCAAATTAGAGAAATAAAAGAAAAATTGACCAATTACTTTAAAAATATGAAAAAAGAAATCACAGAAGAATTTAAAAGAACAATTCGACAAATGGAAAAGGAAGTACAAAACCTAACTGGAGAAAATAACTCCCTAAAAGGAACAATTGGACAGATGGAAAAGGAGATGCAAAAGTTAATTGAAGAAAACAATTTGATAAATATCAGAATCAGGCAAATAGAGCTAATGAATCTATGAGACATCAAGAATCAATCAAACAGAATCAAAAGAATGAAAAGATAGAAGAAAATATAAAATATCTAATTGGAAAAACAACTGACCTGGAAAATAGATCCAGGAGAGAAAATCTAAGGATTATTGGTCTCCCAGAAAGTCATGATGAAAAAAAGAGGTTAGACAATATCATCCAAGAAATCATCAAGGAAAATTGCCCAGAAGTCCTAGATCCATAGAAAAAATATTTTTCGAAAGAATCCACCGTTTACCTCCTGAAAGGGATCCCAAACTAAAAAACACCAAGGAATATTGTGGCCAAATTCCAAAACTATCAAGTGAAGGAGAAAATACTGCAGACAGCCAGAAAGAAACTATTCAAATATCAAGGAACTACAGTCAGATCACATAGGACCTTGCAGCTTCTACATTAAAAGATCGAAGGAATTGAAATATAATATTCCATAAAGCAAAGGAGCTGGGACTACAACCAAGGATTAATTACCCAGCAAAGTTGAACATAATATTTCAGGCAAGGAGGTGGACATTTAATGAAATAAGGAATTTCCAGACCTTCCTAATGAAAAGCCCAGAACTCAATAGAAAATTTGATCTTCTAATGCAGGTTTCAAGAGAGGCATAAAAAGGTAAATGGGGGGAAAAAGCAGCAACTTGTTACTCAATATGGGCAAACAGTTTACATCCCTACAGGGAAAGATGATACTTGTTAATCTTGAGAATTGTATATTTAGTATGATATATAAAAGGGATATACATAGATAGAGTGGGTATAAGTCAAATGATGTGATGATAATAAATATATCACAGTAGAGGGAAAGAGGGGCAGGAAATGAGCATTGTTTGAGAGGTACCCTCATCTGATTGGATTCAAGGAAGGAACAACAAACTCAGTTGAGGGTAGAAATACAACTGGCTCTATAGGCAGTAGGAGGGGAAGGGGAAAGAAAAGAGAGGGGAGGCTAAAAGGAGGGAAGAAGTAGTAAGGGAAAAGAGGATTAAAAGGGAGGGGGGTTGAAAGAAGAAAGGGAAGACTGTAGGAGGTGGTGGTCAAAAATTAAAACTCTATTGTGGAGGGGAAGGGAGAAGGGAAACCTAAAAGCATAATCAAAGGGAAAAAGGATGGAGGAAAAGACACAGTCATCATAACTGTGAATGTGAATGGGATGAACTCTCCCACAAAATGGAGATGGATAGCAGAATGGAAAAAAAACATAATCCAACAATATATTATTTACAAAAACACATTTGAAACGGGGGCATACACACAAGGTAAAGGTAAAAGGTTGGAGCAGAATATATTGTGCTTCAGCTGATGTAAAAAAAGCAGAAAGTAGCAATCCTAATCTCAGAAAAAGTCAAAGCAGAAATAGACATAATCAAAAGAGATGAGGAAGTAAATTATATCCTGCTAAAAGACACCATAGACAATGAAGCAATTTCATTACTAAACATATATGCTCCAACTGCTATAGCATCCAAATTCTTAGAGAAGATAAGGGAGTTACAGGAAGAAATTGACAGCAAAACTATACTAGTGGGGAACCTCAACCTCCTCCTCTCTGAACTTGATAAATCTAACCTCAAAATAAACAAGAATGCAGTTAAGGAGGTGAATAAAACTCTGGATAAGGTAGATATGATAGATCTCTGGAGAAAATTGAATGGGGATAGAAAGGAATATACTTTTTTTCAGCAGTACGTGGCACATATATAAAAATTGACCATGTACCAGGCCATAAAAACCTCAGAATCCAGTTCAGAAAGACAGATATAGTCAATGCATCCTTCTCAGATCATAATGCAATAAAAATTATTTGTAATCAAAGGCCATGGAAATATAAACCAAAAATTAATTGGAAACTAAACAATCTAATCCTAAAGAATAAGTGGGTTAAACAACAAATCATAGAAACAATCAACAACTTCATTCAAGGGAATGACAGTAATGAGACAACATACCAAATCTTATGGGATACTGCAAAAGCAGTTCTTAGGGGAAGTTTTATATCTTTGAATGCTTACATGAATAAAATAGAGAAAGAGGACATCAATGAATTGGGCATGCAGCTGAAAAAGCTCGAAAAAGTATAAATTGAAAATCCCCAATTAAATACCAAATTAGAAATACTGAAAACTAAATGAGAGATTAATAAAATTAAAATTAAGAAAACTATTGAACTAATAAATAAAACTAAGAGTTAGTTTTACGAAAAAACCAATAAAATTGATAAACCTTTGGTCAATTTGATTTAAAAAAAGAAGAAAACCAAATTACCAGTATCAAAAATGAAAAGTATAAACTCACCTCCAATTAGGAGGAAATTAAAGCAATAATTAGAAATTACTTTGCCCAACTGTATGCTCATAAATTTGACAATCTAAGTGAAATGGATGATTATTTTTAAAAATGTAAATTGCCCAGATTAACAGAAGAGGAAGGTGTACTTAAATAACCCCATCTCAGAAAAGTAAATTGAACATCTGTCAATGAACTTCCTAGGAAAAAATCTCCAGGGCCTGATGGATTTACAAATGAATTCTATCAAACATTTAAAGACCAGTTAATTCCAATACTATATAGACTATTTGGGAAAATTACCAAAGAATGAGTCCTACCAAATTCTTTTAATGGTACAAATATGATTCTGATACCTAAACTCGGAAGAGCCAAAACAGAGAAAGAAAATTATAGACCAATTTCTCTAATGAATATAGAAGCAAAAATTTTAAATGAGATATTAGCAAAAAGAATATAGCAATTTATCACGAGAATAATATGATCTCGTAGGATTTATATCAGGAATATAGGGCTGGTTCAATATTAGAAAAACATCATTATTGACCATATCAACAACAAAACTAATAGAAACCATGTGATTATCTCAAATAGATGCAAAAAAAGTCTTTGACAAAGTACAATGCCTATTCCTATTGAAAATACTAGAAAGCATAGGAATAAATGGAACTTTCCATGAAATAATAAGCAGTATCTACCTAAAACCATCAGCAAGCATTATATGCAATGGGGACAAGCTAGATGCATTTCCGATAAGATCAGAGGTGAAACAAGGATGTCTACTATCACCACTGTTATTCAATATGGTATTAGAAATGCTAGCTATAAAATAAGAAAAAGAAATTGAAGGAATTAGAATAGGCAAAGAAGAAAATAAGTTATCACTCTTTGCAGATGATAAGATAATATACTTAAAGAATCCCAGAAAAATCAAGTAAAAAGTACTTGAAATAATAAACAACTTTGGCAAAGTTGCAGGTTACAAAATAAACCCACATAAATCATCTGCATTTCTATAACTAACAAAGCCCCACTGCAAGAGATAGAAAGAGAAATCCCATTTAAAGCTATGATAGACACAAAAATATCTAGGAGTCTACCTGCCAAAACAAACCCAGGGACTATATGAACACAATTACAAAACACTTTTCACACAAGTAAAATCAGAGCTAAGTAAGTGGAAAAACATCAGTTGTTCAGGGGTAGGCTGAGCTAATATAATAAAAATGACAATTCTACCTAAATTAATTTACTTATTCAGTGCCATACCAATCAAACTACCAGATAATTATTTTCTAGAGCTAGAAAAAATAACATCAAAATTCATCTGGAAGAACAAAAGTTCCAGAATATCAAGGGAACTAATGCAAAGAAATGCTAGTGAAGGTGGCCTAGCCCTACCAGATCTCAAATTGTATTATAAAGCAGCAATCATCAAAATCACTTGGTACTGGCTAAGAAACAGAGGGGTATACCAGTGGAATAGGTTAGGTACTCAAGACACAGTAGTCAATGAATATAGCAATCTACTGTTTGATAAACCCAAAGACCCCAGCTTCTGGGATAAAAACTCACTGTTTGACAAAAATTGCTCTGAAAACTGGATAATAGTGTGATGGAAAATGGGCATAGACCAATACCTGAGACCGTGTACAAGAATAAAGTCTAATCTGTTAGGCGTAATCTAACAGCCTTTTCTTAGAGAACATTATGAAGTGCAAAATGGATAATTTTGATTACATTAAATTGAAAAGTTTTTGCACAAACAAGCTCAGTGCAACCAAGATTAGGAGGGAATTTAGCCTTGGTCAGAGGAAGTCATAGAAGATCTTTGAGAAAAGCAGTGACATGATGATAGAGATTAATGCGGCAGTAAAACATGTTGAAAGAGAAAAAGACCAGCCTCTTGAAAATCAGTCCCTTAGTGCCTTTGCTTCCAACATGGACTCCATACATACTTAGTTTAATCCAGAAGTTTTTCCCATATCTCCTCTTTACTATCATTTTACTTTTTTCTTTAATAAGCACATCGGGGTCAGTGGTGACAAGCATCTAAGTGTGAGGCTTAACCATTCTTGATGTCAAAAAGAGTTTATTTTGAAAAACTGAACTAAGATATCAGTGTCATGAAAACCCAGGGAGGAGTGTTCACTCTATATACAGATATTTATCAAGAACCTACTATGTGGCAAACACTGGGAATACAAAGATAAAAACAAAATAATCCTTGCCTTTAGAACTTAAAAGCTCTTTGGGAATGTGTAGTAGGGTCCATTGTTGGAAAGAGGTTGAAAAGTATGAGGATTAAGAAAAGGCTATTAAAAGAAGGATTTTCTGTAGATGAAGAAATTCTCCAAATGTTCTTATTTGCAAATGACATTGTGCTGGTTGCATCAAACTCCGGATCATCTCAGAATTTCCTGGTTAAAATCAATAAATACTCAAAAGAATTTGGCCAAGACAAATCTATCCAAGGAAAAGTATTTGGAGAATGACTATCATCCAGACTATGATGTACATAGGACAGACATGCAAATAAGAAATTAATTTGACCTGGAAGAACAGACTGAATTTCCTTTGGGAAATTGACAAATTATTTTAATCACCTCCAAACATCTTCTAGAAATAAAAGCTCATATTTTGTAGGCATCTAGGTAGTTAAAGTCTTGGAGTCAGGAAGACTTGAATTTGAATTCTGCCTCAGAAATTTATTAATAGCTTTGTGACCCTTTGATTACATCACTTAGCTTTAGGCAAATCACTTAATCTCTGCCTTAGTTTCTCATCAAAAAATGGATATGATAATAGTACCTTCCTCACAATGTTGTAAAACTGAGATGAGATAATATGTAAAGCAACTTGCAAACCTTAAAGCACTGAATAAATTCAATTATTATTTAAACCAGTATTTCATAGGTTTTGGCATATGTCCATAAGAAATGAAAATCAGTGTCATGTAAAGGTATATCGTGGGTATGAATAGTCTGGCATACTGTGAAACAAGGAATTGTGAGGGAAAACCACAATAAGTGATGTCTCAAAGTAACTTGTATGTGAAAAAAGTAGCTGGACTAGTCCCAGCCAGAAATGTGGGTGGACAAAATATTGAGAAAGGCCCCAACTGTCAGGAAAATCCCTTACAGTGAATTAAAGGGATGACATAGATTAGCGTTTTCAAAATGGATAGACTTGGTAGACTGTGAGCTTCATCATTGGAGGGAATGGTGCGCACACTGATGAGATCACAAGTTTGAATATGTGAGCCACCAGACTTTACTGCTTGCCACTACTCTAATCCTCTTCAACAATTAAGGCCCGATATGGGGTATTCTAGTGTGTGGTACCTCTAGGTGTGGTACCCAGAAGAGTTAATTCTCAGATAGCTTACTGTTGCCCAACTCTGTGGGTGACAGTGAGTAGTTTCCGTAATCTAGGTCGAGTTCTTAACCTTTTTTTTGTGTCTTCTTATGACTTTGTTAGTCTGACTTCATCAGTCTACCTTCTCAGAATTAAGTTTTTAAATAATTGAAGGAAACATTAGATGATAGTAGATGAATCCAACAACAAACCTGCCACATTAAGCACCTGCTTCATTACAGGCACTGTGCTAAGCCCTGAAGATACAAAAAGAGGTAAAAGATAGGCCCTGCTCACAAGGAGCTCACTATCTAATGGGGGAGACAACATGCAAACACATAGTCAAAGCAAGCTATGTACTGGGTAGATAGAAAATAATTAACAGAGGGCAAGTGCTAGAATCAAAAGGGGGTTAGAATTAATGAAAAATAAAGCTGGTGAAAATAAAGATATTATTTTTTTACCATCCAAGTTCATGATCCCTGCCCCAAAGTCTATTCATGATCAGGTAAAGAACTCTGGTCTAAGTCAGTATGAATTTATCCATTTAGAATCTTTTGACTCAAGTTTCTGTCCACTGGGAAAACTGTCTTCCTCCCTTTGTGCAGTATGTCATTGGGCCCTAGTCACAGCAGCATGGCATAATGGAGTTAACCACACAAATATAGCTCAGCTATATAAAATGCTTTTCTCATTTACCACAGAATCAAAAAGAATAATGCTCAAATATATTTAAAACAACTACCATGTGGTTTGTATGCCTGGGTCTTTTATTTTCGGGCCACCCTTAGCACATCTGTTGTCTCACTCCAAACCCAAGACTTACAAGTTCAGGTACCTAAAGTCAGTGAGCCCTCACTTCACTGAGGGATCCAAGCCTTCCAAATGTTGGAGTTGACAAGCAGACTCAGTGCCTTCCCACTCATGACCTAATAATATTAACTGTAGGTTATGTTTGTATAGTGCTGACTGTGTGGCAAGTACTGTGCTAAATGCTTTACAATTATTATCTCATTTGATCTTTACAACAACCCTGGGAGGAAGATGCTATTATTATCCACATTTACAGATGAGGAAACTGAAGCAAACAGAGGTTAAGTGACCTCCTCAGAATCATACAGCTTTTAAGTGTCTGAGATGAGCTTTGAATTCAGGTCTTCCTCCAGTCCTGCCACTTTATCCACTGTTATGGAGATAAGAAATTGAATTCCATTTATGAACAACCAGTTCTTTCATGCAACTAGTTCATTGGATCAGTTCTCACAACCTATTATAACTAGAGGAGGAGTGGAATTGGGGTCAAGGCCAGACCAGACAAAGAGAAAGACTTACATGGCTGCCTGCCATTCCTGCTTCTCCCATCTTAAACCACCATTCCTCAAGTGTTCGGGACAGTGAATGTTCATGCCTTGCTTCACATTATCTCTTATCCCAAATCTCTGGCTCCTTTTGATTCTTCAGAAAACCTGCTTTCAGAAGTTTTATGAGTGATAGTAGCGAGAGGCACAGAGGCTGATGATTTGTCAGATGAAGTATAGATACAAACCGCGTTATTTATATGTTGTTCTTTTAACTCTGCATTATTTACATAAGACTTTCCAGATTTATCTGAATTCTCACATTCTTGTTTTGTTCCCTGTGGCATGCATGTGACTCCTGCATGGGAGCAGTGAGAGAGAAGACCAGAATGGCAGTTCAAGCCAGATTGTGGAGAAATTATAATAATAACCAAGCAAGGCAAGGATTTATTAAGCTCCTACTGTGTCACAGGCATTGTGGTAGGCATTGGAGATAAAAATAGAAAAAATGAAATAATCCCTACTCTCAAGGACTTACATTGACAAACATTTTAAGCTTACAAAACATTTTCACCACAATAGCTCTATAATGTATTATTATAAACAAGTAAAATGAAGCTCATAGAGGTTATGTGAGCTAGCTTGAGATCACACGGCTAGTAAGTGCCAGAGCCAAAATGCAAAACCACATTTCCCCTGACTTCCCACTCTACCAAACTTCCTTGAATTCTGGGCTGAGAAATTTGGATTTTATACTCTAGGCAGTAGGTAGCCATTGTAGATTCTTAAGTAAGAGAATTACATGATGAAAATAACTTCAGAAAGGAGGTGGTTAGAATGCACAGAATAGATTAGATCTTGGGAGAGACTGAAGGCAGGAAACCAGTTAGGAGACTGATGATATTCCCTGTATTCAGTAATTGAACTTAGAATGGTATGGCAGCAGCAGGAATGGAAAGTAGAGAGTGTTTACTAAGTGTTATAAAGGAATGATAAAATTAGAGTTTCATCAGTATGACTTGGAAATTAACAAAACTATAATTTGGGACAATTACTGAATTATTAGCCCTGAAAAACACTCCATTTAAGTGAAGAATGTTGACTAGTAATTTGAGCAAGAGTCAACAAAGTAAAATGAGTGTCAACAAAGTGACCTCCCAGACTCTGAATCTGGAATCCATATACAAGAGTTCTGGTATGGGTCCCACCCTTTCTTTACTAGCTGCGCTACTAGCTCTTGTGTGACCTTAGGCAAATGACATCCTCTCTCATTACCTCAGTTTCTTTATCTGTTATAATGGGTGGGTTGGATTAAATTGTCTCCAAGGTCAATTCCAACTCTATCATTCTATAATTGTCCTTGAGATAGAGGATAGCATTATGACATAATGCATTTGAAAAGTAAAAGGTACTATACCAATGTAAGATTTTTTTTTAACATCTCTGTGGCCCTTACCCAGAAGACAGATAAGGTCTATTTAGACCGTCAAAGTATATCCTACAGTAGACAGCTGCTAGACCTGATTTAGTCACTCCAGAGGCTTGGTCTTTTGTACTATGTCAGATACTGGAAGCAGCAGCTGGACTTGGTCATGATTTATTAAAATTCACTTTGTTCTACCACTGAAGATACCTAGAAATCTTGCCTAGTAACTTGTTACTCCTTCCACAGACACAAGCCAACAATGGTCTTTACTAGGAGAGTAGCTTGGAACAGCTGCTCCAGGGTGTCATGCTTGTGTAAACTTATCAGGTGGTCCATTAAGTTTCGAGTACACTGGTTCAAGCAAGGTAGCATGCACAGAGACCACCTCAAACAATTTGTTGACCAAGATATCTCTGCAATTATCTTCAGCAAGTGGTCATCCAACTCCAGTGATGGAGCACGCACCATCTCTGAAGGCAGGTCAGGAAGTTTTCCCGTTACATTGAGCTGAAACTTGCCTCCCAGTCACTGCCTTCCGGAGCAAAATAGAGTAAATCTAATCCCTTTTCTATATGACAATCCTTCAAATGCTTGAAAACAGCTACCATGTCCTCCCTAAGCTTTCTTCTCCAGGATAAACATCCTCCATTCTTTTAAACAGTAACTTCCAATTTTTTCACCATTCTGATTATCTACTTTTGGTATACCCTAGTTTAATAGTTACTTCTTTGTGAAGATTGCATAGCATCAGTTAACAAATATATATTGAACACCTGTTAATAAATGTCAAATAAGCACAGGACACTAAACCAAGCACTAGATTGTCATCTTGAATAAATTTCATTGGCCATTTCCACTTAATAGTTGTAGCAACCTGTGCCTGCTCTTAGAGTAAAGCAGCAGATAATTCCATAGAGTACCTTTGCTGCGGATTTCATCCCAAGTCTAGGATTGGTCTAACCCATGTCAGCCTTAACTATAATGTTCCAGGCAGTAATCCCAGTGAAATTTCCCTCTTCAAGTAAAGAGTTATAAAGCACTTTATATACCTTATGCTTTCTGTTTTAAAAAGCTTGCAAGCTTCATTAAGTTAATGTATGTAAAACTTTGCAAATCCCATGTATTATATGAATGCTAACAATGAGTGATGATCCTGAGCACTTCAAAAAGTGTTCCATTCTCTTCCATCTGAATTGCTTTCACCTTCTAGGAACACCTACAATAGTGTGATGATTCAGAGACACTGACATAGAGGTAACCTAGTGTAGGCATAGGTGTAGCCTAGTGAGTGAGACTGATGCATCTATGAAAGGATGTATGATGCTGAGGCCATTAAACAAATGAATGAGTCTACTACTTTCTGTCTATCCTACTGGATGATGTAAACCATTTATCTTGTTAGAGCCATTCAGAAATTATTCCATAGACACACTAAGGAAACCTAAGGGATAGGAGGGTAATAAGCATAATTAATTAGGGTAATTAGTTATGGAACAGAAGCTATTGAGGGTTCATCCAACTCTTCCTCTCCACTTCCCCAAGTTTTTTGGTTCAAAACAGTCCTTCAGGACAAAGGCCAGAATGAAAGGACTAGAAGATTTCATTTATAACCATGAATAATAAAGTACAGTGAGTTATAGAATTTACTTTCCAGAGAGATGAGAGTATTTATTATGTGCTTAGTCTGGTTCAATAGACTTTGTTTTTATAAGAAATTTCAGAGTTTTCCTCTACTAAACAAGAATAGGACTTATGAGATCTTCTATGCATGTCCCTGACAATGACTCTCTCTGGAGGTTACAAGTAAGACTTTCTCCTAGCACCCAGGGTAAGAGCAGCTAGTGATTCTAAATATGGAAGCAGAGAGAGCCAGCAAACAAGTAGGAAAATCCTAGAATGAAAGAATGTTGTGGTCCTTAAAACAATCTACTTTTTATTCTAATTATCAATCAATAAACATTTATTAAGCACCTCCTATGTAGCAGATACTGTGGTAAGTGCAGAAGATAACAATAAGAAGCAAGAGACAGTGTTTACCCTCAAGGAGCGTCTAATCTAATGAGGGAGACAACAAGCAAATTAATGCAGACAAAGCAAACTATATACAGAATAAATAGGAAATAATCAGCTGAGGGAAGGTACCAAAATTAAGAGGGGTTGGGGAAGGCATCCTGTATAATAAAGTGAGATCTTAACTAGGAATTAAAAGAAGCCGGGGAGGTCAGTAGTAAGAGGGGAGAAGGAAGAGCATTCCAAGCATGAGGGACAGCCAGAAAAAATGCTGGAGCGAAGACAGTGTCTTGTTCTGTATTCTTCTGATAATCCTTCAAGACTGTAAACATCTTTAGAACACAAGTGCTATGCTATCCTTTTTTTGTGGATGCCCTCAGTACCTATCAAAGAGCCTGGCAAATAGCAGATGCTCAATAAACATTTTGTGAATATTACTTGGGATTTATGTCTTTTTTATCAGTCTTTTTCTTGTGATTGTAGCTTCAAGAGGATAGGTTGATTGGGTCTATATTCTTATCTCCTTTAACTCTTCTCGTCATGAATCATAATGACATCAATACTGTAGGAGCATTCTCTTGACTATTGAGAAAACCTTAGAGTTAATGAAGACAGTGTTAACTGTTTGCAGATGAGACCATCACAGGAGTTAAAATACAGAATCTAGCCTAAATTTAGGAGGATTACCCTAAACCTAGATATTTCTGGTCAGTTTTCTACATTCAGTTCTCACTTTGGTCCAGCATTGCTAGAACTTATTCAGCGCCCCACCCCCAAAGTTCATTTTTGTATTAGCAGCCACTTAATGAAGGGTCCCTCTCTCACTCTGAACTATACTACTCTACTTGGTCATCTCATGAGCTCCCATGGATTTAATTACCACCTCCCCAATCTCTCTGCTGACCTCCAGTCTCCCATCTCCTAATGCCTTGCAGAATCTCAAACTGGATATCCAATATACATCTTACCTTTTTTCTCCAAACGTTCTCCACCTCCTAACTTTCTTATTATTAGAGGGCAACACCATCCTACCAGTCCTTCTCACAACCTAGGAGTTATCTTTGACTTCTCACTATCTCTTACCTCCCTACCTTCCCCACCCCCATATCGAATCTGTTGTCAAGGCCTGTTGATTTTACCTTTACAGTATCTTTCACATATGTTCCCTGACACGATTATAGGATTTTTTCTTCCATTTTTATTGATACCTTTTGTTTTTACACCACCTTCATTTTCACCCCTCCCCTTCCCAGAGAACCATCCTTTATAACAGTGAATAAAAAAGAAAAAAAATTAATTTGGCAAAACTTATATATCAGCCAAATCTGATAGTGTATCACATAATCAGTAAATATATTAAATGCCTGCTCTGTACTAGGCACTGCAAAGTGCTGGGCATATAAATGTGGAGGTGGGAGGGAGAGACAGTTCCTGACCTCAAAGAGCTTACAATCAATTGAGACAAGACAACACAGAAATGGTGGAGAAGGCAGTGAGAGAAGTCCCAAAGTAGTGCAGTCTGGAAGAAATGAAGAGATGTGTCTGAACTGAGCTGTTTCCTTAAGTATTAGTTTGGAGTTCTTGTCCCCCACCATTCAGAGAGGTCAAGGATAATGATGAGTGGGAGTGCCAAGGCTAATGAGAATTTACAGGAGGAAGAGATTATCCCAAAAATGAGTTTCTTGGGGCTTGATTAGGAAATCCATCAGAGAAGTCCTAAGGTAGTACAGCCGGAGGAGAAATGAGTCTGTGGTGATTGTAATTACATAGTGTTATATTTCAGTGCTTTTTGTGCTTTCATTGACATTTTTGTCGTCCTTGTGTACATTGGTTTCCTTATTTTGTTTATTTCATTCTAAATTTTTTTTATTTCTTACGGAACACAGTAGTATTCCATTGCATTCTTATACCAATTTGTCTAAGCATTCCCCAGTTGATAAGTAGCTACTTTGTTTCTAATTCTTTCCTAACATAAAAAGTGTAGCTGTAAACATTTTTATGTACATGAGAGACCTTTCTGTCTTTGACCTCCTTGAAGTATATGCTTAGCAATGAATGAATGATTCAATGAATGAACACAAATGAGCATTTATTAAGTCCTTCTGTATGCCAAATACTGTGTTAAGCAAGTGTAAACAAGCAAGGAAGTCCCTACCTTCAAGGAGCTTACGTGTGTGCTCATGCTTTGTTGCCAAAGAAGACCATGCCAATAGAAAAATGATGACATGACTTGCACTTAACTTTGCTTTGAATGAGGGAAGGCTGTGCAGGTCACCAGCCTCACTTCTCCTCCAGAGCCATCTGAATCCAGTGACTACATATTCATCAGGATGACTGGAGATGACCCAGGATGAGGCAATTGGGGTTGTGTCAAGGAGTTTATATTCTAATGGGGAAAGACAATACCTATATAGGAAACTGGTGCCCAGGAGTATTTTGAAGAGTCAGGTCAGAGGGAACAGGCGACTGGAGGAAAAGGACAATTTTGATGGAGGCGTCCTTGGCAGGAATGATAGGGTTGATCTGATTACTGTTCTCTGCGCTAGGGTTGAAAAGTAGGAGTGGAGGACAGGAGGGAAAGTTAAAGACATGGAGATGGCAGACCAATTCACAGTTCTACCAATATAAGATATTAGTGTACTTGTATTTCCACATACTCTTCAGCACTCACTTTTGCCATTTTTTATCATCTTGGACAGTTTTCTAGGTGTAAAATAAAACCTCAGAGCTTGTTTTGATTTGCATTACAGTTCTCTCTTCCATATCATGGCTTCCCTATCACAGTTTCGATATATTGCAGGTTGGCACAGGAAATTAAATGGGAATATTGAGGGAGTTTTGTGGAAACCACAGACGGCACACAAAGGCTGGCAGATGGCACAGAAAAGGTTCAGAAACTCAAAAAAGCATAAAAGTATATGTATCAATCTAAATTTTACAGTAAGTTATTGTAAACAGCCCATTAAAGAAAAAAAAAGAAACTCATACTTCTTCTCTGGTATGGAGTGCCAAAAAATTTTACACAGATTTTCCATATCTTGGGGGTGGCCATCCCCCTAATTCCTGTGATGCAGAAGGGATAACTATATTTTATTTATGAGTAATGTGACAAAGCATTTCCTATATTGTCCCTGTGGAAAAGATATGGGTTGCACATTAGCATACAGTTAGGCATATTTGGAATTCCTTATATATAATATAATATATATTATCATATATATACATATACATATATATATATATATATATATATATATAATCTTGGAAAGTTATCTTTAGTGAAATGCCCCAGTGATTTGTCTTCAGCTTATTCTTTTTAACATTTTTATTTTAGCTTTCTTAGTCCTCCTTAATCTTAATGATTGTCTCTAGTTTTTCTGTTCATGGCTTGTTTAGTATGTAATTGTTTGGATGTTGTCTCCCCCATTATATTGTGAGCCTCTTAAAAGTAGGGGCCATTTTGGAGTTTTTTTGCCTTTCTTTGTTTAGCCAGCACTTAGCAGTGTCTGGCATATAATTGACACTTAATAAATACTTGTTGACTTGACTTTTATCAGTGACTTTAGATAATAAAGCAATGGGTAGCATACTTACCAAATAGGAACATGACACAAAACCAGGAGGGAGGATGGATATCATCCATTCACCATCTTCTCCTATCTATTGATCTTGTTCCTTTCAGAAGGAACCCATCTAGTTCAACTACTCCATAAGCTCTTGTCACACAGTTCCTATTATCAATGAAGTCACAGGCCTTCAATCATTTAAGTGCATACTATGTACAAAGGTCTGCCCTTTAAGTCTAATCTGTTTCAGAAATTTATGAATGGGCTTATTATTTGTTCCTAGATATCAAAGGGGGAAAATCTTTATTCTAAAACTAGATTATGTCCCAAAACTTGAGGTTCTCTAGCCTATTGAGTATTCTTACGGATCAGCTTTCTCTAGGAAGCTTAAAGCACATTATATATTTGCTGTTTCATTTCTACAATAGCCTAGGATAGTACCCAAGGGATTTCATGTCCAGTCTTACAGATGGACCTGGCAAGGAATGAGATGTATCCATAGCTAGTAACTGGTTTTGTTGCTCAGTCACAGGCTCGTTACATTAACCAATTTCTTTTCTTTTTTTAGATTTTTATTGATAGCTTGTTTTTATGTCGCCTAATTTCTCCCAGAATCCCTCCCTCGCACCCATCACAGAGAGCCATATGGCTCTTATAACAAAGAATTTCTTTAAAAGCAAGAAGAGGAAAAAATAACAAGCGCATAAAAAAACTGATGTTATATGAGAAGTTCCTCATCCCTGGATCCTCAGTTCTGCAAAGGAGTGGAGAGAGATGTCTTCTCACACTGTGACTGGGGTGACTTAGGGGGAGGCAAGTTTTCTCTTGGCAGTTTCGTAACATTCAGCTTTGATTGTTTTGTTACTGTGTAACTAGCTTTTCTGCTACTTCACTTTGCATCATTAGTTCATGTGTCTTTCCATGCTTCTCAGCATTCATTATGTTCATCACTTCTTTTTTTCCTTTTAAAAATGTTAAACTTAAATACAAAAGGACGAAAAAATTCCCATATACATAACACAATATAAAAAGAGGATTCAATATAAAATCATGAATTTCCATTTCACACTGTTTACTTTTAAAAAAAAACTGTAATAAATACTATACATCATTTTCCAAGCTACCCTGCTTTTCTTTGCTTCCTATTAAATTTTCTTTTACTCTCTGGTGTACTTTTTTTTCCTTCCTCCATCCCCATCTCACCCTAGAGAAGGCTACCACTAGACACAAATATGTGTATAATATTATCTATACATATGTATATGTGTGTGTGTGTGAAACCATATTCTACATACTTCTGTTTATCAGTTCTTTCTCAGGAGGTGTACAGCATCTTCTATCACAGGTCCTTTGTTCCTAATTTGAGTATTTAGAATTCTCAAAATGACTTAGTCATTCAAAGTTGTTCTTAAAACAATATTGCTGTTACTGTATAAAATGTTCTCTGGTTCTGTGCATTTCACTCTTCATTTTATGCAAGTCTTTCCATGTTTCCATAAAACCAACAAACTCATCATTTTTTACATCATTTTACAGTGTGGAATTGTAAATTTCCAATTCTTTGCCACCACTAAGAGAACTGCTACAAATATTTTAGAATGTATAAGTTCTTTTCCTTTTTCCCTAATCACCTTGAGAAACAGACCTTTAGTGTTATTGCTGGGTCAAAGGTTATACAGTGTTGTGACTCTGAGCATAATTCCAGGTTGCTCTCCAAAATGGTTGGATCAGTTCACAGTTCCACCAACAGTGAATTAATGTCCCAGTTTTTCCACATTCAAACCAGCATTTGTCACTTTCCCCTTCTCTCATTTTAGCGAATCTGATTGGTATGAGATGATATCTCAAAAGTTGTTTTAATTTGCATTTCTCTAATCATTGGTGATTTTTTAGAGTACTTTAATAAGACTATATATAGTTTTGATTTCTTCATCAAAAAACTGCCTGTTTATATCTTTTGACCATTTATTAATTGGGAGATGATTTATATTCCTATAAATTTGAAAAAGTTCTTTATATATTGAGATATGAGACCTTTATCTTAAAAACTGTCTATAAAGTTTTCCTCCCAATTTTCTGTCTTCTTTCTAATCTTGTTTACATGCGTTTTATTTGTATAAAACCTTTTAAATTTATTGTAATCAAAATTATCCATTATACAAGTCACAATGTTCTCTGTCTCTCGTTAATCTGTGTTTCCATGATCCCTTATTGAACAATTTTTGTTGCACTGTGATCTGAAAAGGATGCATTTAGTATTTCTGTTTTTCTGCATTTAATTATTATGCCCTAATATGTTTTTATAAAGTTTTACTACGTACCATTGAGAAAAAGGTGTATTCTTCCCAAAGGGCTATAAAAATGTGTATACCCTTTGACCCAGCAATACCACTTCTAAGACTGTATCCCAAAGAGATCATACAAATGGGAAAAGGATCCACATGTACAAAAATATTTATAGCAGCTCTTTTTGTGATGGCCAAGAACTGGAAATTGGGGGGATGCCCATCAATTGGGAAATGACTGAACAAGTTGTGGTATATGAATTTAATGGAATACTATTGTGCTATAAGAAATGATGAACAGGTGGATTACAGAAAAACCTAGAAATACATATATGAACTGATACTAAGTGAATTGAGCAGAATCAGGAGAAAATTTTACACAGTAACAGCCATAGTGTACAATGACTGACTTTGATAGACTTAGCACTTCTCAGCAATGCAAGGACCTAAAACAGTTCCAAAGGACTCATGATGGAAAATGCCATCAATATCCAGAAAAAGAACTATGGAGTCTGCATGCAGAATGAAGCAGACTATTTTCTTTTTTTGTTTTGTTTTTTCCTTTCTCATGGTTCCTCACATTCATTCTAATTCTTCTATTCAACATGACTAATGTGAAGGCATGTTTAACAGAAAAAAAAACTTTATTCTTTTCTATTCCCATTCAGTTATCTCCAGATTATCTAGCTCATCTAAGATTCTGTTCACCTCCTTGACTTCTTTTTTTTTTGTTGTTAGATTTATCCAGTTCTGAGAGGGAAAGGTTAAAGTCCCCCATTATTCTAAAATTTTCCTTTAAAAATTTTGCATTTGGAGCATATAGGTTTAGTATTGATATTGATTCATTATCTACAGTACCTCTTTCATCATAATTCAGTTTCCCTGTTTATCTCTTTTAATTAAATATATTTTAACTTTAACTTTGTCTGAGATCATGATTGCTACCCCTGCTTTTTTTACATCCATGAAATATAATTAAATTCTACTCCAGCCCTTTATTTTAATTTTATTCTTGTAAACAACATATTGTTGGGTTCTGATTTTTAATCCATTCTGCTATCCATTTCCATTTTATGGGTGAGTTCATCCCATTCATATTCAAAGTTATAACTATTAGTTATTTATTTCCCTCTATCCCATTTTATTCCTCACTGTTATCCTTCTCACCTTCTTATTACCCTATCCTTCCTCATGTTGTCTAATTTACTTCTAACCACTACCTCCCTAATCCACACCCTTTTAAAGAATCCCTCCCTTATTTTTTCCTCTTACTCTCCTATTCCTTAATGTACCCATTCCTCTAAGAATCCCTCCATTATCCTTTCCCTTAACCCCCCTACTTTACACATACTTCTAAAAGTCCCTCCCTTATACTTCCCTCTTGCCCTCCTATTTGTCTATAAATTTAGAAGATTTTTATATCCTTCTAGATGTATATGTTATTCTCTCTTTAATGCAGGTCCAATGAGAATATGGTACCAGCACTATCAGTCCTCCACCCCTGTTTCCACTGTAATAGTTCTCCCTTTCATGCCTCTGTTATATGAGATAATTGCTCCATTTTACTTCTCTGTACCCAATTTTATTTTTTAGAATCATCCCACCATACTCCTCTCAACTGCAAGCCTTCGATCTCTGTGTTCTTTTTCAACCTACTCAAGTAGTAATAGCATTCTTAAGAGTATAGATAATGTTTTCTCACCTAAGAGGTAAACCGTTTGACCTGATTGACCTTGGTCTTTAATGTTTACCTTATGCTTCTCCTGGATCTTGTATGTCATATTTTCCATTGAGTCGTGATCTTTTTGTCACAGATACCTGAAAGTATTTCAATTTATTAAATGTCCATTTTTTTTCATTCAGGATTATATATTATATGTGTGCATATATATATATACATACATACATACACACACATATGTATATATATACATATGTTTTTTTTTTCTGGGTAAGTTATTCTTGGTTGCAATCCCAGTTCCTTTGCTGTTTGAAATATAATGTTCCAAGGCATTTGGTCTTTTAATGTAGGACATGCTAAATCTTGTGCTATCCTGACCATAGCTCCACAGTATTTAAATTGTTTTTTTTTCTTGTTGCTTGGAACTTTAAAACTTAGCTGTTCCTGTGAGTTTCCATCTTGGGATCACTTTCAGGGGGTGACAGGTGGATGTTTTTCTATTTCTGTTTTACCCTCTCATTCTAAAACTTCAGGGCAATTTTCCTTGATAATTTCTTGTAACATAGTATCTGGACTTTTTATTTTTTAATCATAACTTTCAGATAATCCAACAAGTTTTATACTGTCATTCTTCAATCAGTTCTCCAGATCAGTTGCTTTCCTAATGAGGTATTTCACATTTCTTCTATTTTTTCATTCTTTTGATTTTGTTTCATTATTTTTTGGTGCAGGTAGGATGCATTCCAAGAAGACTAGTAACTTTGTTATGAGGGCTGCCAATCCCTTTTCAGGACTGCTTTCCACCTTTGGTGTAAACCTGATCCACCTAACTCTCACCTGTGGCTCCAAGAAGCTGTAGCATGTGGCCACAACCCAGTAAACTATTTCATCAGATAGGCTAAACCAGGTTGAAGGTAACCCAGGGGTCTCAAACCCATCAGTGAGTTACAGGGTTGTCTACCCCAAGCATTTACAGACTTTTCCTGATAGAATGGCCAGAGGAGAACAATTTGTGCCAATGGTCATGAAGGTAGCTGAAGCAGGCACCCGTGGAGTGCTTAGAGCTTGGTTAGACATCAAAGACGCCAAGGTCATCCATTGCAATTCAAGCTGTTATTAGTTGTCCTGCCACTGGACTATGCAACTCTGGAAGAGAAAATGAGGCCAATGACTTCGTGCAACTCTGCCTTACTTAAGTTCTAATTATGCACAAGTCAAAAGACATCACCCAAACCATTTTACCATTTTTACCTATCACAAAGGCTGTGGTGACAGGCAAGGGACAAAGCAGCTGGTGTGGATACACTGCGAGCTACACTCACAATCCTGCACACAGGCATCTCAGAACATAGGTTCATTTCTCTCAGGAAGTAGCAGTGGGATTTGGCAGCTCCCTGGTGTCTGAGCAACCTTTTAAAGGCTCACCTCCTGGTATGAGGAAGGGACTAGAAAAGCCCAACCCTGGCCTGTTTACCACAGCAGGTGGAGATCCCACCCTGCAACTGAAACATAAAAAAAGTACAAAAACTTTCCACTCATTGTCAGTACATGAAATATGTGCACACTTACAGACAACACAAAATCTCGTAGACTTGAAAGATGAACAGCTCTTGTTATGTGACAACTCAGCAGGTATTGCATCCAAATAGCAGCCCTGAGTGAAATGAGGCTGGCAAATGAAGGCCAGCTTACTGAAGTCAGAGCTAGATATGTATTTTTATGGAGTGACTGCAGTGAAGGGGAGCATCATGAAACTGATACAGGTTTTGCAGTCAAACTAATCTAGTCAACAAACCTCTATGTCTACCAAAAGAAGTGAACAAAATGCTCATGACAATGCCACTTACAGGAAAAACAGCATACCACCATCATCAATGCCTATATTCCCAGCATGACAAATTCTGATGAGGTCAAAGAAAAATTTTATGAGGACCTGGAGCCCCCTTATCATCAATGTAGCAAAAGAGGATACGCTTATACTTCTAAGTAACTTTAATGCAAAGACTACCAGACATGGCAGACATTACCAACACTGTCTTCCATTTATCTAAAAGCAATACAACTTCGTGGACACACCCTGACAGCAAACACTGGCATTTTATAGATTATGTCATTGTAAGTAGAGGAGACTGACAGGATGTGAGAGTGACAGAGGCACAGAGTGGCACAAAGTGCTGAACTGATCACAGACTTATCCTCTCCAAGCTAAATATTTGCATTCAACAACAGCTGCAGCTTCAAGGGAAGAGGAGTACCAGAAGACTTAATGTCAACAACAAATTAGAGTACTTCTCTCAGCAGGAACAATTTGTTGCTACGTTGGAGAGAAAAGGTATTAGACTGACTACTATACTGAAAGTCTGCAGAGCCTTTATGCTGCTCTCATTGTTGTATGATTGTGAAACCTGGACAATATACCATTACCATGCCAGGAAACTGAATCGCTTCCATTTGAATTGTCTTAGGAAGGTTCTGAAGGTCACTTGGCAGGATAAGGTACCAGACACTGAGATCCTTTCTTGAACTAAACTGCCAAGTATTCAAACTCTGCTGCAAAGAGTGCAACTCCAAAGGGCTGGCCACATTGTTCAAATGCCAAATGTACATTTGCCTAAAAGACTATTTTACAGAGAACTCACACAAAACAAGTGCTCACATGGTGGTCAGAAGAAGAGATACAAGGATACTATCAAGGTCTCTCTGAAGCACTTTGGAATTGTGTGACATGGTAGACACTGGCACAGGACTGCCCAGCATTGCATGTCTTCATCAAAGAAGGTGCTGTGCTTTATGAGCAAAACAGAATTGAAATAGCTCAAAAGAAATGTGAGATGTGCAGATTTAGAGAATCCACCCCAAATATTCACATGGACTATTTGTGCCTGACCTCTGGTAGAGCATGTCAAGCTCCTGTTGGTCTGATCAGCCACAGTCAGACATACTGTAACTTGAATCTAACATAGTGATGTCATTTTGGTCCCCTTAAGGATAAAGGACAACCACCAACCAACCAACCATTATTTCTTGGTGTTTTATAATGTCATTAGCTTCCCCTTGCCCAACTCTAATTTTTAAGGAGCTATTTTCTTAAGTTTTTGGAACTCTTTTTCCAATTGATTGACATTCTTTTCAGAATTTTCTTGACTTTCTTGGATTGATCTTGTTTTTTCCAAATTTTTTGCTCAACCCCTCATATTTGTTTTTAAAAGTCCATTGTAAGCTCTTTTAAGAACTTTTTTTGGGTTTGTGACCATTTACCATTTTTCTTTTAAATAGGAGTGATTTTTTTAACTTTACTATCTTCTTTATTCCCATAGTAGCTATCTATGGTTGGGTTCTTTCTCCTTTGTTTACTCATCATTATTTGTAGTGACATTATTGTTGTGAGGTTCTAGTGTTCCAAGGTGTCAGGGATGATGCCTCAGGCTTCAGGCTTTTCATACTTATATTTTCTGAGCTCTGTCTGGGGGCCTGACCTCAGACACTCCTCTCTGCCCCAGTCTTAGCTTAAGCCCCCAGGCACAGTCCCCTCAAATGTTCTTGCTCCTTTCAGTCACTCCCATAGCTGCAAATTTCAGCTCACCCCTTTTTACTAGACCTGAAACCAGGCACTCTACTATCTCTAAAATGCCCACAGCTAATTGTAATAGGGTTTCCACCTCTCTGCTACCACACTCACCCAGCATGAGTTTGCTCCTCTTTCCCTATAGATGCAGCCTGGGGCCTAGGACCACATCTGATCAACACACTTGGGCCTGGTATCCTGTTACAGAAGAGGGTCTTTCAGTCCTCCCCTGCTCAGCAGTCAGACCCCAATCCTGTTCCTGAGTTTGTGAAAATTCCTGCCCCTGGGGCTTATTATTTGTTGATTCAGTGGAGTTTGCCTGAAGGTGTTTGCACCTTTGAGCCAAACCTCAGCCCCTGGAGGTCCAGTCTTTCCTGAGGTCCTCCCAAGTTGTGTTAGGTCAACTGTTTTACATCAACATTTAATTATTTCTAAAGCTCAAAGTTTACTTTAAGGTGAAGTTTTGTCTTGTTTGTGGGAGAATTTTGGAGAGCTTGGTATTTCCTGTCTTAATCCTCCATCTTCCCAGAATTCTTTCTTGTTCATCACTTGTTATAGCACAGTTTATTCCATTGCTTTCATGTACTAGTTTGTTTAGCCATTCTCTAATCAGTGGGCAGGACTCTAGCAAGAATTTTGGCAGCAATGACTAAGAGAGAGACTCTCCTGCGATTGTCACAGGATGCTCTATTGTCTTTACCTTTATAAAGATGGACAGTGGAGGCATCCTTGAACTCCTGGGGGATAACTTCCTCTTGCCATATAACCATAAACCCAAAATTTCAGGTAACTTTATGAGCAATGGTCCCCCTACCTTGTAAATCTCAGCTCGAATAGAGCTTATTCCATTGCTTTCATGTACTAGTTTGTTTAGCCATTCTCTAATCAGTGGGCAGGACTCTAGCAAGAATTTTGGCAGCAATGACTAAGAGAGAGACTCTCTTGCAATTGTCACAGGACGCTCTATTATCTTTACCTTTATAAAGATGGACAGTGGAGGCATCCTTGAACTCCTGGGGGATAACTTCCTCTTGCCATATAGCCATAAACCCAAAATTTCAGGTAACTTTATGAGCAATGGTCCCCCTACCTTGTAAATCTCAGCTCGAATAGAATCAGCACCATGTGCTTTGCCACATGAAAAGAGCCTCAAAACCTCTTCAATTGGAAGTTCAGCTAAGGAGGGATTGACTTCAACCTGAGATAAACGGTCAGTCGCCTCAGCATTGATTGATGACGGTCTGTTGACAACACTATGGAATTGTTCAGCCCATCTCTCTAGGATCATGGCCTTATCACTAAACAATGTGGTTCAACTGCCCTGAGTAATTGTGATGCATCATAGGATTCTGGTCCATAAATAGCTTTCAGGGAATCATAAAAGTGCTTTGGATTGTTACTATCAGCATAAAACTGAACTGCATCTGCCTTCTTACTGAACCAGGAATCCTGCATCTCTCTAAGCTTTGCTTGTACTTTGCTTTTAATGGAATTAAATGCTGCCTTCTTAGAAACGGATGAACTATCTTACTGGTATATCCTGTGAAGTTCTTGTTTTTCATTTAGTAGCTTCTGAATTTCCCCATCATTTTCATCAAACTAGTCTTGGCGTTTGCAAGTGTTCTGACCTAGATAAGCAAATGCAGTTGGTTGGTTGGTTGTTGTCCTTCATCTTCGAAGAGGACCAAAATTACATCACCGATAAAGTGAAGTTTCAGTGTTATCTGACCATGGCTGATCAAACCAATATGAGCTCAGAATGCCACACCACAGGTTGGGCACAGGCAATCCATGTGAATATTTGAGGTGGATACTCTGAATTTGCTCATCCTACAATTCTGCTTTGCTCATAGAGCACAGCACCCTTTCTGATGTGAGCATACCATGATGAGCACTCTTGTGCCAGTATCTCCCATGTTGCACAGTCAAATCCAAAGTTCTTGAGAGAGACCTTGAGGGTATCCTTGTATCACTTCTTCTGAGCACCATGTGATTGCTTGCCCCATGTGAGTTCTCCATAAAAGTCTTTTTGGCAAGCACACATTTTGCATTCGAACAATGTGGCCAGCCCATTGCAGTTGCGCTCTCTGAAGCATAGTTTAAATACTTGGCAGTTCAGCTCAAGCAAGGATTCAGTGTCTGGTACCTTATCCTGCCAGGTGAACCTCAGAATCTTCCTAAGACAATTCAAATGGAAGCAATTCAGTTTCCTCAATAAAAATGAGGTCAGCACAATGGCTCTGCAGACCTTCAATTTGGTAGTCAAATACATCTTCTCTCCTAAACCTTTCTTCAGAGCCTTCCAAACACTGAGCTAGGTCTGGCAATGTGTGTGACAACCTCATTGTCAATGTGTACATCCCTGGAAAGTACACTACCAAGGTAAGTGAACTTATCCACAGCATTCCAAACTTCTCCATTTGTTGTAACTGAAGTTTCCACATATGAATGGTGTGGTGGTGGCTGATGGAGCACCTGTGTCTTTTTGGTGATAATTATTAAACCAAAATTAGAACAGGCAGCAGAGAATTGATCCATACTTTGTTGCATCTCAACTTCAGAGGCTGCATTGAATGCACAATCATCTACACACAGAAAATCATGCACCAACACTCCCTCTACTTTGGTCTTGGCTTGTAGCCTTTTCAAATTGAAGAACTTACCATCAGTATGGAGGTTGACCTTGATGCCTTGTTCATCCTCATTGAAAACATTTGTCAACGTGGCTGAAAACATCATACTGAAAGGCATGGAGCAAGCAAAAGAATTAATGTCAACAAATTAGTGCTCTTCTCTGAGCATGAACAGTTTGCTGCTGACTTGGAGGGAAAGTTGAGCCAACACACAGTTGTCAACAGTGGAGCAAAAAAAGAGTGGGCAGCTCTCAGAGATTTGGTATACAGCATTGCATTTGCTCATCTGGGTCAGAACACTCACAAACACTAAGACTTGTTTGATGAAAATGATGGGGAAATT
Organism: Bettongia penicillata ogilbyi; assembly: GCA_023548195.1. Lineage (NCBI taxonomy): Eukaryota > Metazoa > Chordata > Mammalia > Diprotodontia > Potoroidae > Bettongia > Bettongia penicillata. The sequence goes on from JAJHZJ010000128.1 coordinate 2,764,759, forward strand.
CAGAAGCTGCTAAATGAAAAACGAGAACTCCACAGAATTTACCAGTAGGATAGTTCATCCACCTCTAAGAAGGCAGCATTTAATTCCATCAAAAGCAAAGTACAAGCAAAGCTTAAAGAGATGCAGGATTCCTGGCTCAGAAAGAAGGCAGATGAATGTTGCCAACTATGTATTAGCTGATCCTTCACGTGGAAAATGGTCATATACCTGAGAGTCAGTGTGGCTTCAGAAAGGGCTGAGCAACAGTCAATAAGGTACAGAGGTCTGTACACAACATTTGTAGATCTGATCAAGGCCTTTGACACTGTTAATCATGAAGGTTTATGGAAAACTATGTCAATATTTGGTTGCCCGGGGAAGTTCATCAGTATTGTACATCAATTTCATGATGGCATGTTTGGGTTCCGGATAGTGGACAATGCTCTCTTGCCTTCCCAGTCACCAGTGGAGTAAAACAGGGCTGTGGGCTTGTCCTGATGCTTTTTAGCATATTTTCAGCCATGTTGTCAAATGCTTTCAATGAAGATGAATATGGCATCAAGGTCAACTACCATACTGATGGTAAGTTCTTCAATTTGAAAAGGCTACAAGCCAAGATGAAAATGGAGGGAGTGTTGGTGAATGATTTTCTGTTTGCAGATGATTGTGCACTCAGTGCAGCTTCTGAAGCTGAGATGCAACAAAGTATGGATCAATTCTCTGCTGCCTGTGCTAATTTTGGCCTAATAATTAACACCAAGAAAACACAGGTGCTCCATCAGCCACCACCACACCATCTATATGTGGAAACTTCAATTACAACAAATAGAGAAGTTCTGAATTCTGTAGATAAGTTCACTTACCTTGGTAGTGTACTTTCCAGGGATGTACACTTGACAATGAGGTTGTCACACACATTGCCAGAGCTAACTCTGTGTTTGGGAGGTTCCGAAGAAAAGTTTGGGAGAGAAGTATTAGACTGTTGTATTCATCCTTCGTTCCCAAAGAAGACCGAAGAAGAAGAAGGCCATGCCATCAGAGAAATGATGACATGACTTGCATTTGACTTTGTTTCTGTGCAGGTCACCATCCTCACTTCTCCTCCAAAGCCATCTGAATCCAGTGTGTCCCAGGATGCACTGGGAGACCTTGGCCCCTTTAGGCCAACTAAACTGAAGGTCTACAGAGCCATTGTGCTGACCTCATTGTTGTATGCCTGTGAAACATGGACAGTCTACCAGCACCATGCCAGGAAGCTAAATCACTTCCATTTGAACTGTTTTAGGAAGATTCTGGGGATCACCTGGCAGGATAAGGTATCAGACACTGAAGTCCTTGCTCGAGCTGAACTGCTAAGTATTCAAACTATGCTTCAGAGAGCGCAACTGCAATGGGCTGGCCACATTGTTCGAATGCAAAATGTGTGCCTGCCAAAAAGACTGTTTTATGGAGAACTCACATGGGGCAAGCAATCACATGGTGCTCAGAAGAAGTGATACAAGGATACCCTCAAGGTCTCTCTCAAGAACTTTGGATTTGACTGTGCAACATGGGAGACACTGGCACAAGAGTGCTCATCATGGTATGCTCACATCAGAAAGGGTGCTGTGCTCTATGAGCAAAGCAGAATTGTAGGATGAGCAAAATGTAGGATGAGCAAATTCAGAGTATCCACCTCAAATATTCACATGGATTGCCTGTGCCCAACCTGTGGTGTGGCATTCTGAGTTCATATTGGACTGCTCAGCCATAGGTGAGTTGAATGAAACTTCACTTTATCGGTGATGTCATTTTGGTCCTCTTCGAAAACAAAGGTCAATGACCAGCCAGCCAATCAGTGGGCATCTACTTTATTTCCAGTTGTTTGTTACCACAAAAAGTGCTGCCATTAAAATTTTGGTACATACTGGAGACTTTCTTTTTGTCAGTGATCTCCTTGGAAGTATATGCCTAATGTTAGAATCGTTGGATCAAAGGGTATAGGTGGACATTTTAATCATATTTTTTGCATAATCTGAATTATTTTCCAGAATGATTAGAGCAGTTCACAGCTCCACCAGCAAGTTGCCTAATTTTTTTGGAGAGATGCGGGACTAGAAGAAAAATCAGTTTGGTGACTCATCTTTTGAGCTCTTGTGTGGTTTCATTAGAAGATAATTTAGTTTGCCAGGTGTCCTGAATATATAATTGTTCCTTATTTAAATGCCTTTGAACTCTTTTTCTACTGATGAAGTAATCATATATGAGTTGTCAAATATTGCTAATACCCATTGTATTTTTCTCGTTACTCTGGCTAGGTCTTAAATTTCCAAACTAAAGTAACAAGGTCCATAGGACTGTCCAGGTAAATGTGGAATAGGATTATGAGCTGACTGATTCCTCTGAGGGATTACCTATAGAATTAGAGCCCTGACCTCTTAGCAGTTGGCTAGGCTCCATGGCACAGAAAAATGCTTTCTTAGAGTTGCTGGGGAGTTCCTTAGAGCAGGGCTTCTTAAAACTTTTTTCTACTCTCTCTACCTCTAGTCCAGCTTCTGCAGCAGTTCATTGGTCCTTTTGTGGCCTGAGGGCATGTGCAATGCAAAGTGTGAATGCTTTGTATTCAGAACTAAGGTTGCTGTGAGGTGGAGGGGCCACGTGGGCAAGGAACTCTTCAAATCCATTCTTGTTTGATTTTTAATTAGTTTTTGGTCGTTGTGCATTCATAAACCTTTTACAGTTTTCCAAAATTTTCTGACCCACAGTTTAAAATGCACTGCCTTAGGGGAGGGACATGGGTTGATTCTCAGAATGTAAGAATCTGGAGGGCAGTGGTGGCTTCAGGTGTGCTTCCTCAGTGCTTTGCACAGTGCATTCCTAGTCCATATGCCTTTTGTTAGTACCAGCAGTTACTGTAGCCAACTGGCATTCCCTGTCTGAACCTCTTTACTCATCTGTAAATTGAGTTGGCCTAGATTCTATTAAATTCAACATTTATTAAGTATCGATTACTTGCCAGGCACAGGGGCCAGAGTAGATGGGTGTACAGACAAAAACAAAACCAGCTCCTGCTTTCAAGTAACATGCATTCTACCGTACACAGGTACACAGTACACAAACCGTAGCATTCCAACACAGAAGCTAAGAGGGTGAGGCAGCAATCGGGAAAGGTTTTATGGAAGAGGAGGAACCTGCGCTGATGCCTTAAGGAAGACTGTGGGGGGGAGTTCCAAGGAGCAGATTCCAAGCACAGGGGTAGTCAGTGTGCCAGGTCCTTAAGAGGGGCCACGATGTCTGGGGAATGTCCGGTTCAGCAAAGACACGGAGGGGGTCTGAAAAGTTAGGCAGGAGTACGACTGAGTGGGGCTTTTCCTTTTTAACTGGGGGGTGGAGGCGTTCGGATGGAGCGTCCACGTTTAGCTTAAGCCGGGTCATGATCAGACCCTGCTCCTACCACCTTTAAATCTTGGGATCCATTTCGCGTCTTCTCCCCGGCACCTGGTCGGAACTTGGGCAAAGCCCGGGCGGCCGGCGAGGCACCTACCCACACCTGTCGCCTACTTTTCAGTCCCTTCCCAGCTCCCGTCCCTTCCCGTTCCCTTACTGCCCTCCGCGCCCCGGGCGACTGCAAGGACATGCCCTCTCGGAGGTCGGGGACGCCCTCGCGCCTGCGCGCCTCCCGCCCCCCCTTGGGCGCGCTCCCGCCGGAGCCCGGCGCGTCCTCGGCCGCGCGCCCCGCCCTCGGGCCGGAGCGCGCGCTAGCTCCTGGTGGCGGCGGCGGCGGGATTGTTTTTGTTGTCGCTAAGACCGGAAGAGCCACGGCAGCCCCCTCCCCTGGGCGCCGCCGCCGCCGCCGCCCCCTCTCCCTCCTCCCCGTCCCCTCCCAGCGCCTCCAGTTTTCGGCCCCAACCCCGTCCCCTCCCCCATCGCCAATATTCCGGAGATCAAGAGGTACGCGGCGGCGGCGGCGGCGGCGGGGCCCTCAGCGGGAGGCGCCGCTGGGGAGCGGGGCGAGGCGGCCGCCGCCGCCGCCATGGAGGCTCTGGGACCCGGTGAGGAAGCGAGCGCCGGAGGCGCGGCGGGGACACGCAGGCGAGGCGGCCGGGCGGGGGGCGGGGAGGGGACCTGCGCGCGCGTCCGCCCGCTCCCGGCACCCCCGGCCCGCCCCTCCCCATCCGAGCGCACCCGGGGACGCCTGGCGGCCCGGCACTGGCCCATCGCCCTTGGAGTGGAGGAGGGAAGTGAGAAAGTGCCGCCTCCGCGAGGACGGAGGGGCCGAGGAGCCCCGACTTCCCCTCGTGGTGGCTGGGTTGTCCAGGTGCACGAGGTAGCCGGCCCCCCGCGTGTGCGTGCGGACACACGTACCTGGGGTGCGCGTGTGTGCGGGGTGTGTTTACCTAGGGGTGCGCTTGTGTGCGGGGTGTGTTTACCTAGGGGTGCGCGTGTGTTTACCTAGGGGTGCGCGTGTGTGCGGGGTGCGTTTCCCTAGGGGTGCGCGTGTGTGCGGGGTGCGTTTACCTAGGGGTGCGCGTGTGTGCGGGGTGCGTTTACCTAGGGGTGCGCGTGTGTGCGGGGTGTGTTTACCTAGGGGTGCGCGTGTGTGCGGGGTGTGTTTACCTAGGGGTGCGCGTGTGTGCGGGGTGCGTTTCCCTAGGGGTGCGCGTGTGTGCGGGGTGCGTTTCCCTAGGGGTGCGCGTGTGTGCGGGGTGCGTTTACCTAGGGGTGCGCGTGTGTGCGGGGTGTGTTTACCTAGGGGTGCGCGTGTGTGCGGGGTGTGGTGTGTGTTTACATAGGGGTGCGCGTGTATGTGGTCTGGTTACATAGGGGTACGCGTGTGTGGTGTGTTTACCTAGGGGTGCGCGTGTGTGCGGGGTGTGTTTACCTAGGGGTGCGCGTGTGTGCGGGGTGCGTTTACCTAGGGGTGCGGGGTGTGTTTACCTAGGGGTGCGCGTGTGTGCGGGGTGCGTTTACCTAGGGGTGCGCGTGTGTGCGGGGTGTGTTTACCTAGGGGTGCGCGTGTGTGCGGGGTGCGTTTACCTAGGGGTGCGCGTGTGTGCGGGGTGTGTTTACCTAGGGGTGCGCGTGTGTGCGGGGTGTGGTGTGTGTTTACATAGGGGTGCGCGTGTATGTGGTCTGGTTACATAGGGGTACGCGTGTGTGGTGTGTTTACCTAGGGGTGCGCGTGTGTGCGGGGTGTGTTTACCTAGGGGTGCGCGTGTGTGCGGGGTGCGTTTACCTAGGGGTGCGGGGTGTGTTTACCTAGGGGTGCGCGTGTGTGCGGGGTGCGTTTACCTAGGGGTGCGCGTGTGTGCGGGGTGTGTTTACCTAGGGGTGCGCTTACCTAGGGGTGCGCGTGTGTGCGGGGTGCGTTTACCTAGGGGTGCGCGTGTGTGCGGGGTGTGTTTACCTAGGGGTGCGCTTGTGTGCGGGGTGTGGTGTGTGTTTACATAGGGGTGCGCGTGTATGTGGTGTGTGTACGTACGTAGGGGTGCGCTTTGTGTGGTGTGTGTGTGTTTATGTAGGGGTGTGCTTGGGCTCAAAGCTCCGTGTCTCCTGCCTGGCCTTAAATTACTCTAGTGTTTATAGTTGTTACAACTGGGTTGGAGAGTCGAAAGCAAACAGGTTGACATCATTCAGTCTCAGGGTATTTACTACTTAGCCAAAAGCTAGGAGATCTCTTCTTCAAGAATTGTCAGAATGTTAACAAGTACCTTGTAGATATCAGATAGGGTTTACTGGACTGGGCACTACGCACACATAACCAACAGGTGCTCCTCTTCATCTCTCTGATTAAGTGGCACGGGACTTTATTTTTACGGACGGGGGATGAGGGTAGATATATTGGCTCTGAAAAGTCAACTTACTGTATGAACTAGAAAAGATAGTTGTAATAGTTTTGTGGAACATGAACAAAAAAAATCACATCTGAGGGCTTTTGAAACTTTGTAAGGCTAATTTATTTAGTATTTTGAAGTACAGTCAATTGATGAAACTTTACCCTTGTTTGCTGCTTAGTAAAGACCTTCATTATTTACAGATCTGGCATATTGCTAGAAAAGCCTTTCTGCCGGAAGTACCTTAATGTTAACCTTATCTAACTCCCTCATTTAGCAGTTGAAATCAGAGGGTAAATGACTTTCCCAAGGTCTTTCTGTTTGATAGAGTTATAACTTAAACCTATTTTTTCTGATTCCCAATACGGTGCTTATTCCTCCTGTGCTACAGTATATCAGTAATCAAGTCTTATTTAAAACATTTTCTCAGAGTGTGAACAGATGTCTAGGATCAAGCCAACATAGAAAAGATCAAATTGCCCCCATTAAGAGAACCAACTTAGTGGTTAGCCTGCTTTTAGACATAGTTTCTTTTATTTCCTTCACCCCTTGAAAGTCATGTTTTTAGTTCAAAAGTTTAGAGTATGACTGAAGAGAGTGTTGGACTGGATCCTGGGCCTTCTTGGGCCACAAACTAGCCGTGTGACTTTGGGCATGTCATTTATCCTTTAAAGCCTGACTTGTCTTTCAGTCATCCAACTGTTCATGACTCCATTTGGAGTTTTCATGGATTAAATGCCAGAATGGTTTGCCATTTCGTTCTCCAGCTCATTTTATAGATGAGAAAATTGATTAAGTCTCTTTGTCAGGATGTTACAAATGTCTTTCAGAAATTGCTTAACAAACAGCATTAAACATCTTGCCCAGGGTCTTATATCTAATAAGTATCTGAGACTCGATTTGAACTCGGTAAGGTGAGTCTTCTTGATTCTAGGCCTGGCACTCTATCCACTGTGCCACCTAGCTGCCTCAAAGCCTGATTCCTTATCTGTAAAATGAACAACTTTGACCAGATAAACTCTTTAGGTTCCTTTGAGAGTTGGGGAAAAAAAAATAGTTCCAACGTTTTCGTTTCTGATCTCTGTCAAGGAAGAAAAGCAAGTATTTATATAGGCTTAATTTTTTATCAATCCATCTTTTAGCATCATTTAGTACAGAATGTAGAAAAGTAAAGCAGACCCAGAGATGAGCAGGAAATCTCCCTGATTTGACTGAACATGTTCAATACTGTACCAAATTAAACATTTTTAGCATTTATTATTCACCTATTGATCTTTGGGAAATCATTCCCTTTTCCCAGAACAGAACCTTTTGGTTACCATGAAGGTGGGTGTCAACATTCTTGAGTAAGAGCAGTACCGTTAACCAATTATATAACTATTTGCTTTTGAAAAAAATTGATCTTAAAAATTTTCAAGACAGTAGAGACAATAGCTGGTACAAATCATGCAAGTTAGTCTTCAGTGGACTCTCAAGTCACTGAAAAAGCTTAGGCTTCTTTTTTGTACATATATCTGCTACATATATTAATAAAGATTTTTAAAACTTTGGTTGTTTTAATATCTCTTATCAGATGAGGTCAAAAGCAAGTGCTGTATTCCTTAAGTTTGAGAGCAGGTCCACTTCCTTTTGGACAGTTTGTTCTCCTTTGCTTCAATATATTCTCACATTATTCTAGGTGAAAGAATATTACAGTCATGAACACCTGAAATATTTTTTAGCTTTGTTTGTTGGCATCTTGATAACAGGAATTTTGTGATTTACTAGGTTGAATTTTAGCTTATTCTCTTTTAATTACAGCAGCAAATACAGATAAAAGTAAAAATAAGCTATTTACTACACAGGTATTGAATAAACTGAGCTGTTAAAACAGAAAGTTGCTGTGTGACTGGATATTTTATTTCTAGATATGAGAACCTATTGTTAAGTCCTAATTTGCTTTACTGTCAAATTTTCAGGTAAATTAATAAAAATATATATTACTTAATCTCTTGCTGCAGATCAGCCTGTGCAGACTATAGTGGGGAAGACTATAGTAGTGTATAGGGTTAATAAGTGATCTCTGACTTGGAATAGTACCTGCCTCAAGAGTTTGGAAGTGGCTTTGTTTTAAAATACAAATACACTTGCTGACCTGTCTGTAGAAATGATCTGAGCAATGTCCATTTGGACAAAGTTTGTAAATTGGTGTGTTGGTTTGTTTAATCTTGATGTAGCTTTCCTTTTTCCATTTTAATATCAGCATTGTACCCATGGCATTCTTTAGTCTTCACCTGAATGTCTTTAGATTTCTAACTCTTGACAGTTTACATGTTCACTATAGTGTTGTTGTACCTTATGACCAGAGAGCACAGTCATTGTTTCTGTTTCTTCAGGACCTCCAGCCAGCCTTTTCCAGCCACCCCGTCGTCCTGGTCTTGGAACTGTTGGGAAGCCAATACGTCTTCTAGCCAATCATTTTCAGGTTCAGATTCCTAAAATAGATGTCTATCATTATGATGTGGATATCAAACCAGAAAAACGGCCTCGTAGAGTTAACAGGTAAGTATTGTAGAAAAGGAATTCTGGAAAGAGTTTAATTGTGTGAAAGGAAGAGAAAGGTGGGTCATGGCTGGCATCATGACCTTCATTCAACGTTTTGTTTTTTACAGTTTTGAATTATTTATATCCTTGTGTTCATTATTTCATGAGTAAGTTTGGTCTTTCCAACAAGATGTTAAGCTGTTTGAGGGCAAGGTCTGTTTCACACTGTTCTTATATCTCCTACGACTAAGTAATAGGCTATTCAGTAAAACTGAACTGAGTGAAGGACCAGAGGTCAAAGAAAGGGCCCTTTGTCTAACAGGAGGCAGTAGAAATTCTCAGCACATATGGAGAGCATTTGGAGGGATTATTGTGGTAGAAGGTAATGTAATATGGAAATTAAGATTTCTTAATAGTAAAGGTGATGAGAATAGGTATAAGACTAATAGAAGCAGAAGAAAATAAAGGGTCACCTTGGATTATTGACCAGGGTAGAGCCTTTGCCTGTTTGCCGAAATGGGTGAGCAGTGTCTGACCTGTGTTAGTAGTTTTTCAGATTGTTTCATAGATAAATTCCAAAAGTCGAGGATGGTGATTCTCATAGTAGTACTACCAAGTGGACCACAGACCTTAATACATTGTCTTAAAAATGCTTTCTTCATGGACAATTCCCTTTTTTATTCTTGTGAATTTGAATGTTTGCTTTTTTACTGGCAGTTATTAAGTTTTATTTTTAAAATAAATTTTTATTGGTATCTTTTGCTTTTACATCACCTAAAGTTTCCCCCTTTCCCTCCTCTCCTTCCTTCCTCAAAAGCGAAGAATACTTTTTAAAGAAAAAGAGAAAAAAATCACTAAAGCTAATCAGTACATCAGAAAACTTTTGAAAATATATGCAGTCTTCCACATCCATGACTTCCCACTTCTAAAAAAGAATAGGGAAAGGTGTCTTTTTTTATCTTTTCTTTGGGGCCAAATTGTTCGTTGTAATTTTGGCATATTCATTTTCAGTTGTTTTTAGTTGTCTTGACGTTTACATTGTTTTTGTCATGTGTACATGTTGCTTTCTTGGTTCCGATTACTTTATTTGCATCTGTTGGTATAAATCTTTACCAGTTTCTCCACACTTATCATATTTGTCATTTCTTATAACACAGTAACGTTTCATTATATTCATATACAGCAGGGTGTTTTTTAGCCATTCCCCCACGGATGGGAATCTACCTATTTCCAGTTCTGTAATGCTGATATAAATATTTTGGTGCAGATGGAGCCTTTCTTTATCTGTGTCTTCCTTGGTCATATGCCTAGGAATCTCGGGGTCAGAGAGTGTGAACATTTTAGTTGTTTTATTTGCTTGCCAAAACAGTTGTACTGATTCACTGTTACACCAACAATTCCAGCCTCTCCACAAACCCTCTAATTTTGGCTCTTTCTGCTTTTCATTATCTTTGCCATTTTGTTGGGTTTGAAGTGAAACCTTAGGGTTGTTTTGATTTGCATTTGATAGTTTGCAGTTCTTTTGAAAATTGTTCTTATCCTTTCCTGCTTAACTGTTGGGAAATAGTTTTGGTCTTATATTTGGTAGTTGTTTGTGTATTTTGGACACCAAACTTTTATCAAAGAAGTTTGATAAAAAAGATTTTTTTCCCCATTCAGCTGCTTATTCTAGTTGCATTAATTTTGCTAGTGCAGAAACTTTTCAATTTTTATGTAAACAGAATTTTTTTTATCATTTGTAATTGCTTCTATACCTTTTTTGATTCAGAATATATCTCCTACTTAAAACTACATTAAAAAGGCATATGATGGGCTTGTCTTCTTTTCTTTTTATGGCATGAACTTTAATATTCAGGTCTCATAGCCATTTTGAATTTATTGTGAAATATGGTGTATAAGATAGTGCTATAATCCTAATTTCTGCAGGCTGCTTTCCAGTTTTCCCAGAAGTTATTATCAAATAAAGTTCTTTCTTAAGAGAAGCATGTTTTGGGGTTTATTCTCCTCCTTAGTCTAGTGTCTGTTGCATTGCTCTACTTCTCTCCTTTTTAACCAGTCCCAAATGATTTTGATGACTGTTGCTTTATCGTACAGTTCGATTTCTGGAAGTGCCATTCCCCCTTCGTTCCTATATTTTTTCATTATTTTCTTGGTATTTTAGGTATTTTGTTTCTCCAAATGAATTTTGTTATTACTTGATCAAGTTCTATAAAATATCCCTTCGATAGTTTGGTAAAACTTTAAAACTCAAAATTAACTTTGTTATTATTGCCATTTTTATTATATTGACCCAGCCCAACCATGAACAGTGAATATTCCTTCAACTACATGTTATTCTTTTTATCTTCAAGATACATTTTGTAATTGAACCTAGACATTTTTTTATGCTTTGATAAATTGACCCCCAAATAGATTTTGCGTTTTGTAATTATTTGAAATGAGATTTCTCTATTATTCCCACTTGAATTTTTTTGTTTGTTTGTTATATAGAAATGTTGTTGGTTTTTGAGAGGTTTTTTTGGTAGCTTGCAAACTTTACTGAAGCTGTTGTCTCAGTTAGTATCTTTGTTGTTTCCCTAGAATTTTACACATAAACCCATCATTTCATCAACACAGAGAGATAGTTTTATCTCCTTTTTGCCTCTTCCTACAACTTTAATTTGTTTTATCCTATTATTGCTAAAATTTCCAGGACTATTAAAAAATAATAGAGTGAAAAATAAGTATTTTTCCTTTACACCTATATTTTACTAGAAAAGCTGCTAGTGTATCCCCATTCAATATGATATTTACTTTTGGTTTTTAAATATATTCTATGATACTAAAAAAAGAACCGTCTATGCTTTATTTTATAGGGTTTTTAGTAGTGACCTACAAAATATTATACAGTTCATTCAGCGGTAGGGGGCAGTTTAGTATAGGGTATATAGTATATAGAATTGGAATTGGAGATCATCAGAGCTCAGATCCTAACTCTAATATTTATTAGCTATGGACAAGTCACAGAACTTTTTGAGCATCAATTTCCTGTAAGTTAGATGTTACAACTACCATCTCTATATTACAAAGTTGTAAAGAAAGCATTTTGTAAACTTCAAAGTATTATGTAAATGTAAGTTTTCTGTTGGGCAGTTATATTTCTTGTAAATTAGTGAATTGGCTTTTTGGCATTGATGGAAACAAATCTTGAAACCTAGCATAAGTAGGCCAACAGCTTTCCTTATTAATATCATCATCATAAAAACAAAAGCTGCCGTTTATATAGTGTCTTAAAGTTTGCAAATATACATTTTCAGACGTGGCTAGGAGTAGATTGGTTTTTCTTAACTATTCATTTGCAAAAAGGGCAGGTTCTGCTGAAGAAGGGGAAGTAGTTGATGAAAAAAGATGTCAGTAAAACATGTAAAAAGGTAAAGTTTGCAAAATATATTATCATATAAATTCTCATTTGCACCTCACAACTACTTGGGGAGAGAGGTACTACAGGTTTGAACCATGTTTTTACAGAGGAGGAAACCTTGGCTTAGAGGGATATAGCGATCTACCCAGAGTCACACATCTAGTGTCAGAGGTGGGATTTGTACTCAAGCCATCCATATTCTATCCATATTCATCCGTACATTATTCATTATGCCTTATAAGTTTACTAGTTGTCTTAAGTTTCCTTAGTTTCCAGTTTTTTGCCACTACAAAAAGAGCTGCTATAAATATTTTTATAAATGCGGATTCTTTTTCTTTAATCTCTTTGGGAGTATAGGCCTACAGTGGTTTTTCTTGGTCAAAATGTATAGCCAGTTTAGTAACTTTGAAAGCAGGAATAACTAAACCAATTCACAGCTCGAACAGCAGTACATTAATTTGTCTGTTTTCCTGCAGACTCCTCCAGTATATGTTCTTTTCTTATCAACCTGGCAAATCTGATAGTTAAGAGGTTACTTAGTTACTTTAATTTGCATTTCTCTTAATTGGAGATTTGGAGCTTTTTTTTTTTTCCATATCGATGTTGATGGCTTGGATTTTTTCCCTTGAAAATTGCTTCATATATTAGACCATTTATCATTTGTTGAATAACTCTTATTTGTTATTATACATTTGAATCAATTCCTTACATATCTTAGAAACGAGATCTTTATCAGAGAAATTTGCTGTCAAGATTTTTTACCAGTTTAATGTTTCCCTTCTAATCTTAGCTACATGGGGAGGGGAGAGTTGTGCAGAAATTTTTTAATCTTATGTAATCAAAATTTATTTTTTTGGACCTCTCTATCCCTTGTTTGCTCATGACCTCTTCTCCTATCCATATATCTGAAAAGTAATTTTTTTCTTACTTGTGATCTGTTTATGATGTGACCTTTTATATCTGGATCTATATATCAAGGTAAACTCATCTATTTGGAAGTTTCCTTGGTCTTTAATGTCAAGTGTTGGTCTAAACCTAATTTCAGCCTGACTGCTATCTAGTTTTCCAGTTTTTGGTCAGATAAACACTAGGCACCTAGGTTAATTTGCCTCTGTATGTTGCATACCTATTCCATACCATTGCTCAACCTCTCTTTCTTCAATATCAAGTAGTTTTGATGATTACTGCTTTGTCACGTAGTTTGAGACCTGGTATACTTGGGCCCCATTCCTTTCCATATTTTTTCTTTATTTCCCTTTAGATTTTTGACCCTGTGTTCATCCAGATGGATTTCATTATTAATTCGTCAAGTTCTGTAAAGCACTCCTTTGGTAGTTTGATTAATATGAGATTTTCATAACTCTAACTTATTTCTACTTTCCTGTAAAAACGGAGATGTAAGACTAAGGCCACATTCTTAGATCACTGAAATGTGTAACAGGAGGAATAGTATAATAACACTCCAGCATATCAGTTGTCTTTCTTTCAGGTAGGTATCTTCTTTTAAAACCATGAAGGCTGTTGCTTTGCCCATATTCTTAAGCTGTTGCTATTTCAGAAATTCTGAAAGAAAGTTGTGTATTTCTTAAAGGGAGTGGAAAGTACAAGTGTGTGACGTAGTGGAAAAAGTGCTGCATTTGGAGTCAGGACCTGAGTTTGAATTACAGTTCCATTATGTACCACTTCTCTGACTGTGGGCAATCACTTGACCTCTCAGGGCTTCTGTTTCCATATCTGTAAAATGAGGTGGCTCTAAATCCTAAGTACATTTTCATGTGAACTGTCTTAAATAATTATTTTGGTATTGTGATTTATTTGGAAAGCCTGAGGCCTTAGTCTAGCTAAGCCTCAGTTTTTACCTTTATGAAATAAGGAAGGTGGGAAAAGATGTGATTATTTCCTATTGACTATTTCTTATTCACTTTCCTCTTCTAACAGCAAGGACCCCAGCATATACAGGAGGGCCTGCTATACAGGTTCTGCTTTTCTAAAGGGAAAGTATCTTTTGAGGAGTCAGCAATCTACTTTAATCAAGCACATATATCATTCACTTCGTTCAGGGGGAAAAGTCAGCACCCTGAATTTAATAGAAAATACAAACAAGAGAAATAAAGACCAACAGATAGGGCTTCCAACTGGCTGACCATAAGCAGTACATACATCACAGATCAACAGACAGATCCAACTGTCTGATCATTACATACCTATATAGTTACTGGAGACAGAAGCACCAACATTTGGGTTTTCAAAGCTGGGGGTCTCCTTAGCAGCTACCCAGAGTCTCATCTGGCCAAACAAACACCTCCAAGTGAGTAAGCCCCAAAGTAAAACCTCACCTCAGAGCACATATACACTTTTCAGAACTGGAAGGCAGGTCCCTCTGACTCAGTGCCTCTGTAGAAATTAATAAAAGGCATTGAGGTCTATTAATGGGCAGGGAAGATCTTTAACTCTTCCCCCCACCCACCATTAACATTACATTCCTGTAATATTTCATGATGTTGTTTTAGCCATTTTTGAAATAATTTGGTGTATAAGAAATAAATCCCAGTACTTGGGGAATAATGTATGTTGGTAAGGCTCACATGCCACATGTGTACAGTACACAACTGTACTTTTCACTAACTCCTGTGTTTTACACTGTCACAGACTTGGGCCCCACTGGAGTTTCATGCTCCAGAATGAATTGTTCCAGTGCGAGGGCACAGTGTGTTATCCTGCATGTATGCAAGTCATGCACTGTTTTGTTATGTAATACACTATGTTAGTACATTTTGGAAATAAGATATTCTATTATGCTTCCTTCTCCACTTTATATGTGAGTTTTATAGAATAAAACCAAACGGTACATAGAGTAACAGTGTCATCATTTAATTTTCAAGAAAACCAAGTTATTGCTTTGGGAAGTGATCTTGAGTTTATTGCTTCTTCTGGTCCTGAACAGCTCTTCCCACCCTACTCCTGTTTTCCAAGTCTTTGAGGTTTCCCTCCACCCCATTGTTTTACATACTTGGAGCTATTCATCACCAGTGGGTTTTAAGTAAATCTTAAATCTAAATCTCAAGTGAATTTTTTAAGTTCATATCTAGGAAGTGAAGGGACTACTGCTAAACTTCTTATTTGTACTTTGGATTTTTTAAAACCCTGGATTTGGGAAGAGGCTATAAAATCCTTTGCGAAATTTTTTCCACCCCTAATTTAAGTTGTTAGCTTTCAGTTTTTTTTTTTTAAGTCGTGGTAACTTTAAAGAAAATTTATTTTTAAATGACTTGACTGTATTATGCTCTGAAACCTGTCATGCCTCATTTTGACTTAAAATTAGATAGTTGAAGATGTGTTGTTTTTCAAAGCTGATTTTCCTTTGTTGTTTAAGGGAGGTGGTAGATACAATGGTGAGACACTTCAAAATGCAGATATTTGGTGATCGGCAGCCTGGCTATGATGGCAAAAGAAACATGTATACAGCACACCCACTGCCTATTGGACGGGATAGGGTAAGTGTTGCTGATAGGTGGAAACAAGTAATCATGGCCCTAAATCACTAATGAATGAATTTAAAAAAGCATCTATTAAGCATCTGTAATATGAGATGATGACTGTTTAGAGGCAGCTAGGTGACTCATTGGATAGAGTCATTGGATAGGATCTGAAGTCCAGAAGATCTAGAGTTCAAATCCAGTTTCATGTATTTACTAGCTGTGTTATCTTGGGCAAGTCCCTTTTTCTATGTTTGCTTCAATTTCCTCAACTATAAAATAAAGATAATAATGCCTTCCAGGGTTGTCATGAGAATCAAATAAGACAATATTTGAAAAGTATTTAGTACAGTGCCTGACACATAGTAGGTGCTATGTAAATTCTAGCTGTTATTACTGTTCTTCCGGAGTAGGAAGTATGCTTAGTTCATATTAATCCATTAACGTTTCTCCCAGCCCTGTGTGACCAGCAGATTATATTCAAGACAGCTAACTGGGGTTAGGTAAAGAGCCTTCAGCCTGTGTAAGTAGCAGATATATTGTGCACAAAGTTGAATAGGCTTCGTAGCGGTCAAATCTGGGACCTTAGCTTTGTTTGCATTGTGTTCTAACTACTATAAGAAACTCTTTGAACTGATAGACTTTATGTAACCACATGCAGCTGTAGTTCTTCAGACTTGCATTGTAATGAAAATTGGTTCTTACAGCCTGCAAGATTTTGACTTACGTTAGGGACTGGTTTTTTTAAGTCTTCCAATAGCCCCAATGGAGGAAAGCTCTCCCTTTGACACTTGTGGATTGCCAAAGCCTACTGACCTGTATTTATTTTGCTTCTTAATGAACATACATGTGACATCCCTGTAGCTCAATATTACCGGTAAGAGCAGCTCTTGCACTTACATGAAGAGTTGTTTGATCCAGTTGTGCTTTATCTGTACTGGAACCATATGAAGTAAACTTAAGTGTAATGAACATCTCTTCTCCAAGGCACAGTGGATAGAGTACCAGGCATGGAGTCATGGAGGACCTGAGTTCAAACCTAGCCTTAGACACTTACTAGCTGGGTGACTCTGGGAAAGTCACTTAACCTCTGTTTGCCTCAATTTTCTCATCTGTAAAATAGGAATAATAATAGCACCTACCTCCCAGGGTTATTGAGAGGATCAAATGGGACAGTATTTGTAAAGCACTTTACCACAGTGCCTGGCACACAGTAAGTGACATACAAGTGTAAGCTATTATTATTACCTTTAATTTTTACTTGAATTACTGGAATCAAACTAGTGCTAGCAAATGAAATTTAGACTGCCATATTTATATATAAAACTTGCCTGGCTACTCTGGCATGTCTTACCATTCCTTCCACTTAAAAAATAATGGAAAACGATGGAGAAGATTGTGGCAGGGAAGTATAATTTATAGGAGGCTGTGAAATTGATGTTTGATGAAAAGAGACTTAGTTTAATAAGTTTCATAACAACAACCTTGATTTTATGTATCAACTTACCTTTTTTAATGTGTATGTGTTTTTTTCACCCCACCTAGGTTGATATGGAAGTGACTCTTCCAGGTGAGGGCAAAGATCAGACCTTTAAAGTGTCAATTCAATGGGTGTCTGTAGTAAGTCTTCAGCTACTTTTGGAAGCATTGGCTGGGCATTTGAATGAAGTACCTGAAGATTCTGTTCAGGCACTTGATGTGATCACAAGGCATCTGCCTTCTATGAGGTGAGTGTCTCTGTTAGGCCTGTTCTATGTAAGTTCAAGTCTCTGGGGTAGATTACTTTAAGCCTTCCAAGATGGTTTCTGCATGTTCGCTTTTTCATACTCTGATTCTGTAAACTCTTGGAAAAGGCAAGAGTGGAATGAGAGAACTTCTTATCTGTGAAACATGCCAACTCTTGTTTCTTCAGGTATACTCCTGTGGGCCGTTCATTCTTCTCCCCTCCAGAAGGTTACTACCACCCTCTGGGAGGGGGCAGGGAGGTTTGGTTTGGCTTCCACCAGTCTGTGAGACCTGCCATGTGGAATATGATGCTGAATATTGACGGTATGCTAGAATTATGCCCCCACTTTACTGTTTTAACCCTACCCAGTCCCAAAATTAAGTGTCCTGTTATTCTGTTTATTAGTATCTGCTACTGCGTTCTACCGTGCGCAGCCTGTCATTGAGTTCATGTGTGAGGTCTTAGACGTTCAGAACATCAGCGAACAAACAAAGCCTCTTACAGACTCCCAGCGGGTCAAGTTCACCAAAGAGATCAGAGGTAGGCATTTGTGCTACAGTTGTCTTATGACAGCTGCATGACTGCTTGCAAGCATTTGTCCTAAGGAAATAACTGGCATTTTTTTCCATTTGGAGTTTTATTTTGGGGAGAATAAAGTTATCATTTATAACTGAGGCTAGTTTCCTAGAGGATGGAAGATAAACATTAGTCCTATTATCCCCTCTGCAGTTTACCCATTTATAAGTATGTTTTGTACCCTTTTAAAGATAATGGATGGTTTGTTACTCTGTTTTTATCACTTTTATCACTTTAATACCTTTGTTTTGGCATTTCTTCTATTTTAGGTCTTAAAGTTGAGGTTACCCACTGTGGACAGATGAAACGAAAATACCGAGTTTGTAATGTAACTAGACGGCCAGCCAGCCATCAAACGTATGCTGATCACATCTTAAAGGATATTTAACATTGCATTGCTGGGTACTTTGCTTGAGTGGTACTACTAAATGCCTTGTTTTTCTGCCATTATTTGAAAATAATTTCCACATACATTTTTTTTCCCAACAATTGGGAAAATCTCTTTCAGCAATAGTATTTAAAATTTCAAACATTTTGAGTGGAAATATTTACAGAATATTTTGCTTTCTTGACTTCTTAGAAAGAGTACATGATTTCATAACTCGGGGTCATTGTATATGAACTTCATTAAAATTATTAGTATTATTATTATTTGATGTGGACTTGTAATTTCATCAGTGTCAGTGAATCCCGGTATAGATTCCATACTAGACACCTCTACCAGTACTGATTGGCAGCCACTCTGTAATTTGCAGTCTTAGAGAGTGGCCTCGGTACTGAAACGGTCAACAGATTGCCCATGATCACTCATCTCAAGCGTGTTGTGTGAGAGAGAATGAACCCAGGTCTTCTTGACTCTAAGATCAGCCCTTTGTGCATTGCACTCTGCTGCCTATGTTATAATACCCTGAATTACTATTGAGTTGTGCAGGTTCTTTTAACTTTATGATAAATGTGTCCAAACAGCAGTCTTTTGTAGTGTTTATGTTGTCTTTCCCTCATTGTCACTTGTTGCTCTCGCTGTGATCATAATATTTCTCAAAGGTATATTCTTCTATCTCTTCTTTGGAGCCAAGCTTAGTCATTATAATTACCCCTGAATTATATTCATTTTTGAGGTATTCTTTCCATTTTTATTGTATATATTGTTTTCCTGATTCTGCTTGCTTCACTTTGATCAGTTCATGCAGGTTTCTCTGTAGTCTTCATTTCTCACAACACAGTAATATTTCATTATTTTTATGTACCATAATTTATTTAGCTATTCCCCAATTACTGACCATCTATTTTGTTTCTTGTTCTTTGGCAAAATTACTGCTGTAAATATTTTGGGCTATATATAGCACCTTTCTTTTTCCTTATGACATTGGAGTATATACCTAGCAACAGGATCTCTGGATCAGAAACTATAAACATTGTAGTATCCTAATTTATTTTCCAGAATGCCTGGACTGATTCATTACTATACCAGTAGTAATCTAGATACTTCTGTGCATACTTTTCCACAATTCCTCCAGCACTGACCATTTCAGTCTTTTCCATCAGTGGTGTCAAAACTCAAATAAAAGAGGATCCCTACTGGTCCTGAATTAACTTAGAAAACTAGAAATTAGCATTAACTATGTTGTATTGTACTTTTATTCATTTTGTTAAACATTTCCTAATTACATTTTAATCTGGTTCTAGAGATGAGTTTGATACCTTTGTTTCACATATTTGCCAGTTTGTTCTGTGTGAGTTAAAACCTCAGAGTTGTTTTAATTTGCATATTTCATATTGTTAGTTATGTAGAACAATAGTTTCATGGTTTTTAATCATTCGAAATTCTTTTTAGAATTGTTTATTCATATACTTTCACATGCTTAGCCATTAGGGAATGACTATTGGTCTTCCATATTTATAAGCAAATATACTAATTTTATCATGTTTCTGATATATTTTATTAGTTGCATGAGGTATTCTACAAGAATCCTTTATGTAACATTGCCCTGACTAAGTTGTGCCACTGTGACATTAAAACTTTTTATAAATGCATTTACTTCTGATGTATTAAAATCCCATATCACATGGTTGGTGTTATTCCCAGCATTAACTCTCCATGAGTTGGGTGTTTCCATAGTTCATAACAATTTCCCATTAATCACTTCTCCATTAACCCTGTTGCCCATAAAGAGATATCCTTTTTGTGGAATTAATTAATGAAGTTAGGTGAAATGGGCCTATTTCATACCAGTTCACAAGTTTGTACCATACTGTTCTTTGTAAAGTATGAAGGGCTATTATCAAATAAGGCCCCCCCAACCCCCAAAAAAATCCCGTTCGTTAAAGTTTTAGAGTCTTGTAAGTTACTCTTTCTTGGTCTGTGAGACTCCTTGATTATTCAGCTCCTTTGAAGATTTGTTTGGCTCTGACAAAAGTAGAAAGCTAGCTCTACATATGTAATCTGAATCCTTAATAAAAACTGATTTAAATACTGAAAGAAACTAAGGGATTCTGTTCAAAGAAAGATTTACCTGTACTGACTATGGAACCAATTAGTTGACTAGCATTTTTTAAGTGCCAGGCACTATCCTGGACACCAGAGATAAAAAGTAAATAAATGAAGCAATCCTTACTCTCAAGGAGTATATAGTCTATTGAGGAAATCAATATGTATATGTAAAAGTATATTTAAAAGTAAGTAATAAAGATATAAACCATATAGAAAATGCCTTAGAGGTTAGGATTTTATTCTTAATTGGGAAAAGTATGAATTGATGGAAATTTTCTAAATAACATCATCCTACAGTTTTCCTCTACAGCTGGAAAATGGTCAGGCCATGGAATGTACAGTAGCCCAGTATTTTAAACAGAAGTATAGCCTGCAGCTGAAATATCCCCATCTTCCTTGTCTCCAAGTGGGCCAGGAACAAAAGCACACTTACCTTCCTCTTGAGGTAAGCTTGAATAAATGTGCTTCTGCTACATTATCAGATACTTAGATTATTTACTTATAAAATCTATCTTTTAACCTAAAAAGTAAAATTATGTATGACAATTTGAAGCAGATTTTTTTTTAATTATGTAACACTGACACTTTAACTATTTTTTCCATTTTTCTAAAATCTTTCTCATTCAGTCAGGTTTGGCAGAAGCCATTAACTTAGTCCCTGTTTGTCTTATCCTAATGGCAGGTCTGTAATATTGTGGCAGGACAGCGATGTATCAAGAAATTAACTGACAATCAGACGTCCACCATGATCAAAGCAACCGCAAGATCTGCTCCAGACAGACAGGAGGAAATCAGCAGACTAGTGCGTCAGATACATTCCTATGCAGTCCTAGCTATTCACTGAAAGAAAGAAAGGCTAACAGAAAATTTTCCTATTGTGATATGATCAGTTTTTTGTTCTTCTATTTACAAGAAAGTCTTGTCTTAATTCACTGGCTTCTGTTTTTGTTTTATTCTTTAATAGAAAAAAATTCCAAATCTGGATGTCCTGAAAAGGATCATATCTTAATACATTTTTATATCCATCCATTCATGATATGTAACAGTACCTTTCATGTAGTATGGGCACTCAGTAAATATTAAACAAATTTCTGCACTACAAAAATTTAGACAAAATTTGCAGCATCTTTGTTCTACTTACAACAGTGGTGGCCTCTGTATAACAATACTGAGTTGATGCATTTTGTCATTTGGCCCCATTGATGGCTTAGTCAAGATAACAGGGTTTTTTTTTTGTTTTGTTTTTCAGGTGAAAAGTAACAGTATGGTGGGTGGACCTGATCCATATCTAAAAGAATTTGGTATCGTTGTTCACAATGAAATGACGGAGTTGACAGGTAGAGTGTTGCCAGCACCAATGCTACAATATGGAGGCCGGGTAAGGTGTTTTTGTTTTGGGTTTTTTTGGTATTTTTTTTTCCATTAGGCACCTGTCCCCAACTAATCATGCAGTATTTTTCAGTCATGTGCTACTTTGACAGCATTATTTTTCATCTTGTGTCCCTCTAGCCATGACAACTATTAAACTTCCCACATATCCTGCCTGGTTTCCCACCCTTATACCCTTAAATCTGTGGCAATATTTCCTACTCTCTAGGGGATAGTGATAATGATGGGTTTCTCCCCCTTTTGTTTGCCTCATTGATGAAATAAACCAAATTCTCACCCAGGTTGAGACTGAGCTGAGGGTCACACCACCTCTGCAGGAAGCAGAGATGAAAGTAAATGGCAAGCCTGGGACCAAGTCATAAGGGAGACTAAGGCAGCGTGAGAGATTTGTCCTAGGCCTCTCCTTCCACGTTATACGGTCTTGCTTAGTGATTTCATCAGCTCCCAGGAGTTCATTTATCATCGCCATACTGTAGCGTAAATGATGTGTATACAACCCTAGTTTCTCTCCTGAATACCATGTATTGTACACATCTTGAACTCTCCATCCAAATCAGAACTCATCATTTTTCTCCTAAAATCCTCCCCTCTGTGGAACTGCCTTATCCAGGGCACCACTATGCTCCTAGCCACTCAGGTACACAACTTCAATGTCATCTTCCACCCCTCCCTAACACCATACCTAGCCAGTCCAGTATCTGTGCTACCTGTCCCCTTTTCTCTGCTGACACCGCCACATTCCTGGTACTGGCCTTCATCACCTGATGCCTGGATTATTGCAGTCTCCTTCCTGTTTGTCTTTCCCTACTCCTTCATTCAGCTGTCAGAGTGATCATGTTAAAGTGCAGGTCTGAACCTGTCACCTCCCCTGTTCAATAAATTCAAGTGACTCCTTGTTAAACCCACGATCAAGTATCAAATCCCCTGGCTTTTAAAACCCTTCACAACTTGGCCCCCTCCAGCTTTTCTGTCTTCTTACACCTTTTTCTCCTCCACATATTCTACAGTCCAGCAACACTGACATTCTTTCTATTCCTCACACGACACTCCATTTACCTGCCTGATGCCTTTTCACCGGCTAGCCTCTGGGCTTGGACTGCTCTGCCTCCTCACCTTTGTCTCCTGGCTTCTGAAACTTAGCTCACGTCACACCTTATGCAAGAATTCCTTAGCACTTCCTAGAGTCCTAATGACTTCTCTCTGAGATTACCTTTCATTTACCGTGTAAATGGCTTATGTTTGTGGTTTTTTACTTGACATCTCTCCATTAGAAAGAGTTAAGTCCTTTGAGGGACAGACCATGATTTTGCCTTTCTTTGTGTCACTACTTGACTCTTCTTGGTAGAAAGAAAGTAGCTGAAAAATGACTGTGGACTAAGTAGGTCATCATTGACCATCCTGAGGAGATTATGCCAGTTAGCAGTGTCCAGCAGTCTGTACTGCATTACAGAACTGGGAAGAGAGCCCCTGTGCATCTTGTACTCAGCCTGTTCAGGACTGGTGGAGGAAGTCGAGGAGATAGAGGTGAAGGGAAGGTGGCCCCATTCACAGAACTGGCTGATGGCAGAGCCACGTTGTATTACTGACCTGCTCTTTCAGCTCAGCGTTTGGCTCCTTCACCACACTGATAGGAGCTTAGAATTTTGTTTTATTATGTCATCATTGTGAACATGCTCTTGAATTGTGATCTGTTCTCTTCCCCCCCTCTTTTTTTTTCCTCCTCAACCCCCGAAAAAGAATAAAACAGTAGCTACACCAAACCAGGGTGTATGGGACATGCGAGGAAAACAGTTTTATGCTGGCATTGAGATTAAAGTGTGGGCTGTTGCTTGTTTTGCTCCTCAGAAACAATGCAGGGAAGATCTGTTAAAGTGAGTACTTTTCATGTTTGTGGCTAGATTCTATGCCTTTCAAATATAAAATGCTACATTTAGTGTTTTTGTTCATCCTAGGATCTTGTGCATGTACATGACCCCTGGTAACCTAAATTCTGCAAGAGTCCCCACTGGTCTGGAGGGAGGAAGGGAGGGAAGGCTTCTGCCAGGGACAGTTTCACACGTGGGCATTCTATTAAGTTCCAGTTTCCTTGCTCTTGAAGCAGAAACTCATCTCTGACTCACCTGTAGGACAGGTGGGGGCCATACACTAAGGCTTTGTGGGAATTCTACCTCGCAGCTCACTGGATGTATTTTTATCTGTTCAACTGAGATGAAAGATAGGGAGTATAATCATTATGCTTTTGCTAATTGCTACTAGTTCTGTTAGCTTCTAAAGGAACACTGACGGGGATCGTTGGTTTCAGTCTGCATCACTTTTTGCAGATTTATAGAGGAAGTTAGTATGAAGTGTGGAAAAATCAAGGTGAGAAAAGGGAGCTGATATGAAGGGAAAGGAATGTTTAAAATTATTGGCAAATACACGGAAGAATTGAAAGCTTCATACATGGGTTGAAGTAATGGTATGTTTCCTTCTGCACTGGGGTTCTTCTATCCAATATTTAAATTGAAAGTAAATTTTATTTGTTTCAAATTCTAGTTGCTTTTTTAATATTTCTAATTTGGGGGGAGGTTAATTACTGGGCCAAGTTTTGATTTAATCCTAGCATATCCTTTGATAATAATATGTTTCTGTTACAACTCACCTAAGCACAAGTTATCTTTGAGTTAACATTTTAGTCTACACTTGTTTTCCAAAAGTTAAAATTAAGACTGATCATTTGACAGGCTCGTTAATAAACTTCCTACTCTACTTCAGCTCCAGTGCTACAGCTCCCAGTCCAATTGTGGCTGCCAGTTATGCTGTGTTTTAGCACAGAATTGTTTGTTCTGTGAAAAGCTATAGATTATGACAACTGCACTGAGATGACATAACATCACTGTGCCAATGGTTCTGTTTCATCAGGAGTTTCACAGATCAGTTGCGTAAGATTTCCAAGGATGCTGGAATGCCCATTCAGGGTCAGCCATGTTTTTGCAAGTATGCACAGGGAGCAGATAGTGTGGAGCCCATGTTTAAACATCTGAAGATGACATATGTGGGCCTGCAGCTGATAGTGGTGATCCTACCTGGGAAGACACCGGTATATGGTATAGTTCTTGTTTACTCTATGTCATCCTTATGTTAAATGGTCGCATGATTGTTTTTTTGGTTTGTTTTGGGGTGGCGGGAGACATTTGGGCTTAAGTGACTTGCCCAGGGTCACACAGCTAGTGAGTGCTGTGTCTGAAGCCAGATTTGAACTGAGTACCTTTTGATTCCAGGGCTGGTGCTCTACCTCTTGCACCATCTAATTGCCCCATTTTTTTTTTTTTTTACTATATGGCAGGGATATGTATAGTCTGTTGCTTACATGGTAAACTCAGAAGATAGTGAAAACAGATGAGGTTTATCTGTCTTTTCTCTATAACTTTTACAGAGTTATTGGTAATTATCAACATTAGTGTCCACCTATTAGAATTATTGCCACTCCTTCTTAATTGTCCTTCCTCACTCCAGTGATGCTATAGTTATTTTCCTCATGTACATAAATGATGGTATTACTCTTTTGCTCAAGACACTTCACTGGCATTCTGCTCCCCACTGAATGAAGCTCCTTAGATTCGTTAGCTTGCCATTCAAGATTCTTGGCAATCCAGAATTCTGTGGCACATCTTCAGATTTCTCATATTACTCTCTTCTGTCCTTGAGTCATGCTGGGTTATAAGCTGTTCACTAGGCAGATTTTGTACTTTCTTACTGCCATACCTATGGGCTTCTTATACCAATGCACTCACCCTGCCCTGTTCCTTTCTCTGCATTTAGAAATTCTACCCATTAGATAAGATGAAGCATTTATTAAGTTCTTACTGCTTCTTGTGTAGCAAGTATTGTGCTTTTAAACACTGGGAATATATGAAAAAGACAGTCCCTGTCCTCAAGGAGTATAAAGGGGGAGGACATTAAGTAGAAGGAGCTAGAAAGGGGGTGGGGAGTGCCATGTCAATGGTACGAGAACGCCACTGGGATAGCAGGGAAATTCTCCAGAGTGTCAGGGGCTGATCCAGGTTAGAAGTGAGCATGACTAACAAATACTTGCTCATGTGGAAGTTCCAGGGAGCAACCTGTCCTTTAGGACCCAGTTCAGATGGTACCTCTTCATGGAGCCTTCATTCCCCACTTTAAAAAAAGGATAGTTTTTCTTTCTCAGACTTCAATATTTTGGCAGCTTTTAAAGTTATTGGGGGGTGGGGGGGGTGTACACATACATCTTTATTATATTGTAAATTTGATTAAAATAGGAACTGTATTCTATCTTTGTATGTCCCATCATCTGATATAGGAGTCTATATGTAGTAAATGCATAATAAATAACTATTGAGTTAGGAGAACCACCTAGCTTATTTTATTTGTTTGCTTTTAGCTGAAGTGAAACGAGTTGGTGATACCCTCTTAGGAATGGCCACTCAGTGTGTTCAGGTGAAAAATGTAGTAAAGACTTCACCCCAAACTCTCTCTAATCTCTGCCTGAAGATAAATGCGAAGCTTGGTGGAATTAACAATGTCCTCGTACCTCATCAAAGGTAAGGCTCATTTTGAATCTTAGATTATAGACTTTGAGTTGGAAGAAACCTTAGAGGTCATTTAAAAAATGATTAGCTGCAGAGATAATAAGTGATGTAGTAAATAGCAAAGCTGCAATTTGAACTCAAGTCCTCAGACTCTAAATTCAACTTTCTTTCATGGTACCTCGTGTTTAAAACCTGGATTTTTTCAACAAATTGTTGAACCTAAGAGTATCAAACATGAGGAGTAAACAGTCTTGTATAATGTGCAGAGGATCAAGCTAGTCGACAGGTGAGTCAGTTTTGCCAATAATTGCAATATTGGTTTAACCAGTTTGTTGAATCTCTTAGAACCTTAGTTTCTCTCATCTATGATGCCTGCACTGCCTATATTAGAATTGAAAAGTCAAAAATGCTTTACTAATTGAAAGTGGTGGCATTGTTTAAAATATTTGGACAGTATGAAACCCCAGCCAAGAAGTTAATACTCCATGATTTTGTTAGTTCCATATTCCCTGTGACATGCATGACAGGTGAAAGCCTCTTTTCTATATTTCTCTCAGACCTGTATATCTTGAGCACACGCACCTCCACACTAGGCTTCTATGACCCCCGTACAAGATCCTACCTGAAGCAACAAGTGGAAGTTTTGGGATAGTATCTGATGTTTCAGGCACTGCCTTTTAGTAGGTCAGGATGGGGTGGTTGTTGGCTGCATATGAAGTAAAGTGCCTCATCATGGTGACAAGGTTTACAGTGGTTTCTTAGGAGCTGTACCAATAGAATACAAACACTGATAGATTCTGCGGTGCTAACAGAGTGATGATAGCAATACACCCATTTTCTGACGATGGGCCTGGCTAACTGTGGAGAGGCTCATCACCCATAGGCTGGCCCCTTGCTGTTGCATTTTTGGTCATGACAGCCAGGAAACAAATGAAACTACAAAATAATCTTTAGTCCTTCTGCCTCCACAGTGACAGTGGCAGAAATGGGCAGGGGATACATTGTCACGTTAAGTTACCTTTTGGTACTAAAAATGTGAAATCCCTGTCCAGTGATAAGTAAACAAGCATTCTACTGAAGGACCTAAATTGTTCCTGTCTTGACTTTCTTAGTATAAACAAAGCCAGTAATCAGGTAAATGGAATAAAGCCTCTCAGGCTGTCCTTGAAGAGGAAAGTAGAGGAGTTGCCTGGGTTAATTTTGTTGTGCATCCAAATGCAACAAAAGCACCATCGTATATGACATTTGATCATTTTGTTGCAGAACTCAGGATAAGATTTTGTTTTAAAAAAATAGCTCTAGGAAAATAATTTTAGTCTATCAACCCAGTAAGCATTTATTAAGTGCTTAATATTTGCTTGGCCCTGTGCTGGTCATTGGAGATAACAAAGAAAAGCAAAAGACTGTTGTTGCCCTCAAAGCTCCGGTGCCACTGGGGGAGATAGCTATGGACATGCGGTACACTTACACAGTATGGAAGATAATCTTGGAGGGAACACACAAACAGCAAGGAAGACTGGGAAAGAACCCCCTGAAATTAGGATATGAGCTGAGTCCTGATGGAAAGCAAGAGAAATTCCAAGGTGGAGTTGAGGAGAGAGAGCATTTTGGAGACTTGGGGGACATCCAGTACCAAGGCACAAAGATGGGAGATGGAGAAACAAGTAGGCCATTGAATGTGGAGAAGAATAACATCTAAGGAGATTGGAAAAGTAGCAAAGAGCTAGATTGTAAAGGGCTTAAAATGCCAAACAGGATTTGTTGTCGTCTCCAGGATCACTAAGGTCACGGGGACCTATTAAGCAAAGGGGTAACATGGTCTAGCCTGTATTTGAGGAAAATCCTTGACAGCTGAGTAGAAATGGGAGGAGGCAACCAATTAGAAAGCTATTGCAGTACCCCTAGGTAGGAGGTGATTATTGCCTGAACGGTGTGAGTGGAGAGAAAGGAATGTAAAGGAGAGATGCTGTGTAGTTAGAAATAACAAAATTGCACAACAGATTGGATACATGGGGTGAGAGTGAAGAGTCCATGACAACAGCAAATGGCAAGTGAGGTTGATTGTGGGAGGATGATGGTGTCCTCACAAGTAACGAGCTGAGCAAAGACGGTGTGGAGGGAAAAGATAACGAGTTGTGTTTTGGACAAGTTGAGTGTGAGGTGCTTATGGAACATCCACTTCTGTGTGTTTAAAAGGCAATTGCTAATGTGGAGCTCAGGAGAGAGACTAGAACTAGGTATGTGGATCTGGAATTATCTAAGTAGAGATAACAGTTGAACCCATTGGAAAATATCAGATGATAGCTCTAGGGGGTGACTGAATGAAGCAGGGCTTTTTTAAGCATAAGAGAAACATGGGCACGTTTGTTGGCAAGAAGGAAGGAGTCAGTAGAAAGAGATTGAAGAATAAGGAGTTAATGGGGGACAGTCTACTGGAAAAGATGGGAATAAGGGGACATGTTAAGAGAGAGGGCCACCTCTTCATGATAGATAGTAATGAAGGAGATTAAGGTTAGAGTTAGTTCGTGGTACAGAGTAGGCACTTGATAAATGTTTATTGATGAGGAGAAGATTTCTGAATCACGTGAGATGAGAATGAAAGAGGGAGCTATTGGCAAACGGCCCTGTTTTTTGGTAAAATCTGAGGTAAGTTCTTCAGCTAAAGAGAGTAGGAATGGGGGATATGGAGAGAGGCTTGAAGAGGGTTGAAAAGGTTTGAAAAAGCTGCCATGGTGTGTAGGATAGCAGTTCACATAGAGAGATTTTAAAAGACTGCATTGCTACAGCAAGAGCCCGTTTGAATTGATGAAACTAAGTCTTGAGTGAATCAGATATCTGTTGCAGGGGAGAAGTAAAATTCTGTAAAAAAAAAAATTTGATAAAAACTTTTTGCTAATTAAGGGGTTAACTAAATTAATTGTATTGTATTTTGCTACTCATTAACATCCGTGAAAAGAAACCAACAAAAATATGTGGGAAAATCTGATTGAAGAGTCAGAAAAGGAGAAGAGTCCAAAGACTACCCTTTTGCCTCACCCCTATGTATTATTTGGTTTCTCCAAGAGTTGAGATGCATTAGATATGACAGGTACCAAATAATATACTAAAAAATGAAATGAATATTATTTTAACAGTAAACTGGTTTATTATAGGAGTCTTTGTGTGCTTTCAGACCACTTGTTTTTGAATGTATAACTATAAATCCACTGTCCAGGGGAACTAAGGTGCCCTCTTCCACTTAAGGCTCCATGGGAACTGCATTCAGTCCTGAGGGAGCTTGGCCTTGAAAGCTCAGACTTTTTCTTATCTCAAGCACTTTGTATGTTCCTCCATCTGAGAGCAATGATGGGATGATAGAGAAAGGAATTACTTACGACTTAGGTTAACACAAGCCTGGCATCTCTCCCAAAAGAAAGGTATTGTGTGTGCATGATAGATAAGGTATAGGACCATTATTTTCCTCTCTACAAAAAATATTAATATTCTTAGAATACAAAAAACTCATAAGTGTACATTGTCTGACTTGAATACTGTAAATAATCCATAGTCTTTATTATACTCTCCTAGGAGGTTGATATTTAAAACATTAAATATATTGTGGCACTTCTGAATAGTCATTTTATCTGAACCTCAGCTCTGTATTTCTCAAGTAAGTTCTTAAAGGTCTCTCTCTTTTGGAATGCTATTGAGTGTTTTCAGATCGTCATCCTCGTGGCAGTCATCTCTGAGAAGAATACAGTTACAAAGAACTCTTGGCTGCCGGTCACTTCTGACTGCAAAGCCCATGAAGCTTCAGAAGTTCATCTCCATCCATGCTACATGGGTTTGCTCCAATCCTATCTCAACTACAAGTACAAAGGTCAAAATAGGGAAAATGAGAAAAACATAATATTTAATGTAATTCCATTCTGACCAATTTAAGGAAGTTGTTCTGGCCCCCAAATGGAGGAATGAATATAAATATTGATAACAATTTCTTCAAGAAGGTTAACTGGTTTTAGCCGATTGCCATAAAAGGAAAAAGAAAAGCTGAGAAAATTTAATCAAGTCCTTCATCTCGATGCAAGCCAAGAGATATGACAATCAAGATCAATTCTAATTTGTGACATAAATTAATATTCAAAATATTACAGAAAAAAATCTTATGGAGAAATAACTTCCAGTCGAGTTAGCCACCTAGTTCCCTCATATCTCCTCTATCAAAACCCTGAAATTCACGCAAGATTGAATAATGTTCAAGCAATGCAATGAGAAATTTCACTAAGGGATATATTCCAGCCTAGAACTGCACAAGAAATTAGGGAACAGCCTACAAGCAAGAGGTAAGGTACCTTTTCCCCCCAACCTCCAGCAAAGGCAGCAACTCTGCTTCCTAGCTTGATCAAAGCTAAGACATGTACACCTTACAGAGTTCTGTGCCCCTTGGCAACAAGAGCAGAGAACCCCAAAGATCTAGGGCAGAAGCAAACAGTGTCAGCAGGGGACAAAGCTTGGCTCTAGCACAAATCTGAATAGCTGCAGAGGTGAGTGAATCAAAGAAAACACCATGCAGTTTAAAAAAATATTGCAGATCCGATTGTGTAACAGTTGCAAGCAGAGACTCAAAGAAAAAATATGAATTCTCCATGAAGAGATAGAGCAAGAAGTAAAAGTGAAAATAAAAGCTCTTTAAGGAAAGAATTGGAAAGAAAAGGAAATTCTTGAAAATTAGAATAAACTAAATAGAAATTAGTGTCTGTATGAGACAGCAAAAGATTTAAAAATAGGAGAAATTGTAAGATATCGTATATCAAAAACAGTAGACTAAGGAGAGGTCATTTAAGAATCAGTGGTCTCAGAAAAAGTTTTTTTCTAAAAGCCTGGACTGTATGTTTCCAGAACTTATAAATGGAAACTGTGCAGAGCTGTTAGAACTAGATGGCAAAGTAAAGATGAAAAAGATTTCCCAATCATATCCTAAAAGGAATTCCAAAATAAAAAATACTGGAAATGCCAAAAACCCCAAGTTCCCCAATACATCCATAAAGGACTGGAAGTAACAATGAATTGTAGTCAGGATCACACAAGACTTGCCAATTTCTACTAACCAGAGTAACACTTGGAATACAATAGTTCAAAAGATAAAGACTCACAAGCAAGAATAACTTGCCTTGCAATGCTGAATATGATCCTAATTGGGAAGTGTACTCTTTAATGGTACATAAGACTAAAGAAATTCTGATGAAAAGACCAGCATTGACTAAGACTTTTGAAATAGCAGTACAAATCCAGAGAAACCTAGAAATGGAAATTTATCTAAATACTTGGAAGTAGCTATACAGTGATATAGGGCCAGCATTTGAATGGGGGAAGACAAACACATGTCCCTTCAGAACCTTAATTCTTCCAAATGTGTTGAAGCTGAACAAGAAGAACAGAAGACCAGGGTGTGGGAGTTTTAAGAAGACAGAGAAGAAGGGAGAGGAAAAGAAAGGAGGAGGAGGAGGAGGAGGACTGAACTTGCCATTTCTCATAGTATGACTAAGAAAAGTATAACAATGTGGAGGAAGAGATAGAAGCATGAACCTCTTATCTATAACAGACAAAAGAAGATTGAACATGCACCTGCTGCACAGAATTTGATGGAGAAATGCATCAAACTCTCCAGGGAAATAAATGGCTCTGGGGAGCAGAGTTAAGGGAAGAAGTCTTCCTGATTCTGAAAGGGGTGAGGGGCAGAGAAGTAGAATCAAAGGGAGCTGCTTTAGCCATGTGAGGAATGGCTGAAGAAATTGTCTTATATTAATATATAATGGAATAGTAACGGAACGTAAAAATAATTTTTAAAAAATTTAAGCGAATCCTAGGTAGTATGATTTGACTGAGTGTAGTTATTGGAAGCAGAGCAGTTTCTACAACAGGGGACAACAACCCTGTTAAGAAAAGCAAGTTTGAAAGATGTAAAAATTATGATCAAAGCATTGATTTGCCGTGCATGTTTCCAGAGCGTCTATGAAGAAGCATGACAGAGCCCTCATGGTAGAGAGGTGAGACACAAGGTAAAGAGACACATTTTTTGGACAAGACCAGGGTATAGATTCATTTTGCTTGACTATGCTTAAATATTTACAGAGGTTTTTGGAGTTTTTTTGCCTTTCTCTGGGTATTTTGGAGGATAGAGGGAATAGTAGCATTACCCCAGTTAAATAGTGGGGGAACCATTGTAACATTTTTTAAGATGCACAAAAGGGAATGAAAAGCATTTCAGAAAGAAGCTCAGAGAAGGAGGACAACTTTGAAAATGTGTAAAATTTTTTAAAAATGTTAATGGTATGAAATGGTGACAATTTGCTTTATGACTGCAGGAAAAGATTCCAGAAGAGGGTGTTCAGAATTTTAAAATCTAATTTTAAAAAATCTTAAGGAGAAATTGAAAAGTTACAATTAGTATTTCTTCATAAAACAACAAGCAGTGGAGAGAGAAAACCAAGCTTAAAGGAAGGTTGGAAAGGAGACCTAAAGAAAATCATCCCAATGGCTTTTGAAGATTAAATTGGGAGAACAACAAACAGATGAGAAGATTTTTTAAAAAGAACCCTAAAGATTTTTACAACGAACTCTATGTCAGCATTAATGACAATGGAGCTAGCACATTTTCACATCATGGTCCCAGGTGTGTTGGAAGAGGAAGTAGAAATGGCATTGAAGAAAACAAAGACAGGAAGAGGAACTAGACTAGAACAAGTTTACCAGAGGAGTCTTTGAGGGATTGATTCTCAAGGTATCTGAAAGAGAGAGTGATCCCACAAACATGAAAAAAAAAAATCTCATCTTAACATTAGGAAAGAAAAGGCAACCAAGAGAATATCAATATCTTCTGTTCCGTATACCTGCTTTCTTACTTAAATTATTTTGGGAATAATTTATACATTACAGGCATAAGAAGGGAACAGGCAAGCCACTATAGACAGTATTGTGCAATAGGCCCTATATTTACATTCACACAATTCCCTGAAGGATGCAGAACATTTATTGGGTATAAAAAGGCATTTGGCTCAGTAGAGCAGAGCACTGCCTTAAGTCTTTCCTCTAACAAAGGATTCCCCCATTCTTGAATTAGAATTGTACCAGATTCTTTGAAGAAATTTTTCCAACCCTCTGATCATTCATGAAGGTATAAAGCAGGGGGATGTCTACTTCACAAAGATATGCATTTGCTAGTGTCATGGAGGATGTCCAATACAGGTTCCAAATGGAAGTAGAATTTTATATAGATGGCAAAGTCTTCCAGATGCTTCTGTTTGTAGATGATATTTTGAAGATTTCATCAAAATCCCTGACATGGCAGAGATTCCCAAATGAGATCTTTAATCACTTGAAAAGGAATGGCTCAATTCTCCACACATGAACAAACCAACATGACTGAAGAATGTCTGTCATCTTAACTCTTACATTTATTTGGATGCAGAATGAACAGCTCACAAAACTTGTCCATCAGGTCACTTGGGCAGCTAGTAATTGGGCCGTGAATTACTGCTTTTACAAAATTACGGGGGTTTTAATGACTCTAGACTTCTCCCTGAAACAAAGTCCCATCTTTTTAATACCTTTCCTTTTCTGGTAATATTGTATGACATTGAATCATAGCAAATCACAGTCTCTGAAGAATTGGAGTTGAGAATCACTTAAAGGGCAACAGAGAGGTATATGGTGAACAAAGAGTTGTTCAGAAGAATTAACATAAAAGATAATTTCGATAAATGTATGGTGAGGGGGAAAGATGGTGCCAGTCATATAGTAAAAGGGAAGGATCACCAAAGGACAGCCCACATACTTCATAAAAGGCAGCATATTGCAGTGAATAATAGTATGCTGGATTGGGAATCAGATAGACCTAGGTTCAATGCCCAACTCAGTCCTATTAGTTTTGTGATCCTTCAAAGTCACTTAACCTCTCTGAGCCTCAATTTCCTCATCTGTAAAATAAAGTTAATAGCACACAACACATAAAGGTGTTGTGAGATTCAGATATGTAAAACATTTTGCAAACTTTGAACTGCTGTGCTGATGTTATCTATAATGTCACAGAAAAACTTAGAAACACCCTTCTTTCCCTGTGACATGTTAGGAGAATCCCTTTGGTAGAGTTACAGGAGGATGCGAACAAGTATTGCATAGATAGGCAGGCATGTCTAACTGCTGGTCTCATTGTTGCAGTGTGTCCACATTGATGAGATCACAGGACCATCAGGGTAAGGTACCAGATGGATGGTGAAATTGATTGTTTTCCTATAAGGCTATGTGACAAGATCCTATATTTTTGAGCGTGTGTGAGACTATGAAGGTCACAGATTCTGAGAAGTTACCTTAGAAATCTTTTCCAGACTTTACTTCAACAAGGATACTGTCTTTGAACCATCAACATGATCCTCCTTTTCCCCACTGAAGTCTTAGCCTCTATCCTGTGATCACCCTGTGCTCTGGTAGTTTAACTTAGCCTCATCTGATCCATCTCCAGGGGTCCACAGCACTTCCCTGGGCATTTCCACACCATAGTACCACACCTGCCCTACCCCATTTCCCAGCTCTCCTTTATGTGTTGTCTTTCTCCATTAGAATGTTAACTCCATGAAGCCACGGACTGTCTTATTGGTATTTGTATCCCCTGTGCCTAACAGTTTCTGGCATATGTTAAGTATTTTATACATTCTTTAGCTATCTATCTAGACTATCCCCCTAGATTGGTCATCTAGCCCTTACTTGAAAACTTCAGCTAACAGGGAAAAGCTTCCTCCCTGTCTCCCAAGAAAGCTCATTCCACTTTTTGACAGTTCTGATTATTAGGAAGTGGTTCCTATAATATAGTAACTAAATCTGGATCTCTAAAATTCCCAACTGTTGCTCTTTCATGTGACAGCCTTTCATATACTTCAGGTTGACTATTTCCCCAAGAAATCTGATATCTGAAGGGAACCTCGGGACCATTGGTCTATCAAAATAAAGCAGCGTAGGGTCAGGGAATTTCCATGCAATTTCATCACATAGTGAGGACTTACTTAATAAATGCCAGCTTTGGAGAGACCTGCAAGATAATTTATTGGATAAACCCTGGAAAAGGGAACTTTTCCAGGCAGCAAGATTACCCATCTCTCCTAGGACCAAAAGGAAGCCGGTAGACATAGGCCCTGTGTCATCACTGGGCAGGCCTTTCCTATCCTGAAGGCTTCAGTCTGAAGGACTGGCCTGGCAGCAGGGAAATTAGAAATGCCAGGGAGGAATCAGAGAATTCTCAAGGGACATTCCCAAACCCCTGGTCATCTCAATATCCTCCTCTTAAGGGGTCTGCTAGACTTTCGGAGAAGCGAAAGGGAACCAGTCTCTGGCTCCCTGAGTCTTAAACGAATGATCCTTCTAACCATACTAATAATATAGAGGCAGTGTGATATAATAGAATGTTTGCTAGAATTGAAGTTAGGAGAAAGACTGCAGTTAGAATCACTCTTCTGACAATTATGTAACTGTATGACCTTGAACAAGACATCTAACCCCTCCAGGCTTCAATGTCAGCAGCTGTAAAATGGGGATAATGATATATGCAATGTCAGTTTCACAAAGTAGGAGTTCTGATCAGAAGAGAGAATTAGATAAAATGCTTTGTAAACTTTAAGCATTATATAAACATCAGCTTTTTATATGATAAGGATATTCAGGTTTTTCTCCATTAAAAATAAAACTTGGGATTCATGCCGTCTCAGGGAGGGACTGGGGAGGGAAGAGGGAGGAGAAGAAAATCTAAGATATATGGAAGTGATTGTAGAACACCGAAAACAAAATAATTTTAAAAAACAAAGTGAGCTAAAAAAAACTTTAAAAATTAAAAATAAAAACTTGGATATCTGATAAAGTGAGGAATTTGCAATGCTTTATCAGTTCTGTATGTGGAAATTACATACAAGTAGCCTCAAACCCCACCTATAGAGTCTAAGAACTTAAAAAAGTACATATTTTACATTTACTTCCTTGGTACTCTGTAGCGTAGCAAGTGTAAGCAACTAGTTATTTTCTGAATACGTCCTGTGATTTATTCCTTTTTGGACTTTTGCTTTTGCCATTCCTCCCCATGCTTGAAATACCCTCCAACCTCCTATCTACCTCCACTGTCCCTCCACATACACACATACACCCTGAAATACCCTGTATCCATAAACTTCCCTGATTCCCTTCCTTGACCCTGTCTCCCCAAAAAAGCTCCTCAAACATCTTCACCTTTGAACTTAACCTAAAATTTCTTGGTTTATTCCTTATATATATTCGTTCACATGTATAAGGATGCACACGTATGCATGCCACTTACCTTAGATCATAAGTTCCTTGAGGACAGGTATCTTAACTCTTCTTCATTTCAGCTCAGTAAACTTTTATCA
Source organism: Bettongia penicillata ogilbyi (assembly GCA_023548195.1). Taxonomy (NCBI): domain Eukaryota; kingdom Metazoa; phylum Chordata; class Mammalia; order Diprotodontia; family Potoroidae; genus Bettongia; species Bettongia penicillata. The sequence goes on from JAJHZJ010000128.1 coordinate 2,801,082, forward strand.
GATTCCTACTCTATGTGAGGTTTTCCTCTAGTACTTGCTCAATAAATGTTGAAGTTTAAAGGTTTGAGTATCTCTTTACTAGATATGCTTAAAGATAGAGAAATGAGCACAGCAAAAATAAATACTCTTCCTGAATCTCAATATTTAGAAAAAGTTCAGAAACAGTAAAAACCTCTTGACTCCAGTTCAAAGCTCTTTCAAAAGGGTGCCCAGAAGATCTCAGCTCTTTGACATCAGTCATAGAAATCTGAATCTAAGTGAAGAGAGAAGCAGTTGCTTAGGAAGATCTTTTCTGGTCACATAGACAGTTGAGTTTCAGAGTGGATGATGGGCCCGAAGTGTACCTTCTCTCCCTTCTCCTATAGGAATACTATATTCTAGTCACAAACTATGTTGTATAGGTACTCACTGGAGCCTTGGGGTATCCATATGAAGTTTACAAAGCAGTGATCCATACGTTACCGTCTATAAATTAATTGTGCTTCAATTGCTTCAGTAACTTGCTGAGTATAATCTTTATCTTTCATGTGTGAATGAATGAAACATCTCTTCAAATATGAACAGGCCCTCAGTGTTCCAGCAACCTGTCATTTTTCTGGGAGCAGATGTTACTCACCCTCCTGCTGGAGATGGGAAGAAGCCCTCTATTGCTGCAGTGGTTGGTAGCATGGATGGACATCCCAGCCGATACTGTGCTACAGTGAGAGTACAGACTTCTCGCCAGGAGACCTCCCAGGAGCTTCTTTACAGCCAGGAGGTGATCCAAGACTTGACTAATATGGTTCGAGAACTTCTCATCCAGTTCTACAAATCTACACGCTTCAAACCCACTCGCATCATTTATTACCGTGGAGGAGTCTCCGAAGGACAAATGAAGCAGGTGTCCCTCAGTTTTTACTATTAGAGTTTGGAAGGTGGCCTGTTCTTGAAGAGAGTTCTGATGCTTTTACCTGCCTATCATCCTCTTCCCTCCTTCCCCGCACTCCCCATCCCCAGCAGTGGGAAATTTGACCCCCATTTAAGTCACACCTAAGTAAAGATATGAAGATTCTCATCTAAACATAGCTAACTTTCTAATTTCCAGGTAGCTTGGCCAGAATTAATAGCAATTCGGAAGGCATGTATTAGCTTGGAGGAAGACTATCGCCCAGGTATAACATACATCGTTGTGCAGAAAAGGCATCACACTCGACTCTTCTGTGCAGACAAAACAGAAAGGGTAAGGAATTACAGGAAAAACTGTGACATGTTGTAAGAGGGGTGTTGTCTAACAAAATACCATTTAACTCTTGTTACCTTTGAAATTTTATTTTCTGTGTTGTTCTCTCCTGGGTATTGTGGTGAGTATTATGTATATAAATCCGTAGCATTTGTGAAAATCTAAATCTAACTTTTCATTGCTCAAGATGAATAAGTAAATAACTGAAACACTTACTTAGTTCATCTCACATTTTTATTGGCCTACCTCACAAGGTTGGAGATTTGTATTGGGAGAATAACAGATGTAGGCTTATAGAGAGTTCCTGATTGGTAAAATGTTGGGTAGCCACACACATTGGGGACAGCATTGTGACAATACAGAAAGTCTTCACACAGAGTGCTTTTAAGTTCTCATCATGGCTTCCTGCTGATATCTTTTGGGTAGGTTGAGGGTGGGAAGTAAGGGAGGACTGACTCAAAGGCCTCACTTCTGAGATTCATGGCCTTTACCCTTTCCTTTCTCCTGTGGCCTCCTTCCCTGCCACCACATCCAATGTAAACAGGTGGAGGTAAGTTATTAGTTCTACAGTCTTACATTCCTCAGCTTGCTTGATCTTGGCTTACAGCTTGACTATCTTTTTCAGGCCTCTCCTTTCTCCTGCCCCAGGTAGAGTGGCTCCTCCTGTAGCTCAGTCCTTTGTGTCCCTGTCCTTCCTTGTTAGTTCATGCTTACTTTACAACCATATTCAAAGGCAGAGTTGATTCTTTTTACTCCTGTAGTCATTGAAGAAATAACGTATTTCTGTTTGGGCCTCAGGTACACAAACCTCTGCTTTTGTTTTTGCAAAATCCATGTGGTTGCCTCTTAAGCTTTATCAGTAGAAATTCCCTGAACAGGTTTGGCCTCTGTTTAGGTTACATATCATCCTTTTCAGTTCTCTATAGCTGCTCCAATTCTTAAGATTTCTTTATATTCATTATCTGCTTGTCCATAAGGCTTTTAAGACCAGAGTTAATTAGCCTGACCAAGTGCCAGTGGAATTAATTTTCTTCACCAAGCTTTTGGGATCATTACAACTCTCTAGGCCTCCCTTATCTCTGGGCCTCCCTCACAGCTCAGACATTAGCATGGAATAATCATAGGAGCACCATAATTCAGTTACATTTCAGCTCCTATGACCCCAGCCAGGTGTCCACATCTGAATGTATATGAGTTTTCCAGAAGAAAAAAATATAGTTAAAACTAATTGTCAGGTTCAATTTAAATAACTCCCACATATTGTGCCAAGTGTACAAAATAGACTTCCTCAAATGTAATTGAAATCTACATGAAATAGTAAAAATAGGATTTGATTTCTTTGTCTATTGTTTATCCCTAACTCTATCTCCCTGTATTTGTGATTATTGGGGTTTTAAGTAAAGTCCCAAGAGATCATTTTGCAGATGAGGAAACAGAAACCCAGTGTGGCTGAGTAAGTTTTCAAAGCCATACATCAAGTGGTAGAGCTGAGACTGAACTCCAGGTCTCTTGACTTGCTATCCAAGGTTTTGTTTTTCATAATACACTGTGAATACAAGTAAAGTGACCTGATCCATCTTGGGATGACATGCATGTGACCCTATCAGTGTATATGTGATTAACTCACTAAAGTATTTCTAACTTAATATTTTTACTGGAAGTTGTTGTTTTATGTTTCCTAAGTAAGCAATAAAATTGACTTAGGAGGGGAACTTTTCATTTTAGAACCCAGTCAGTGCATTCTTTTTCCTGTTTCACAGATATTGCAATCTATACTACAAATAACTGTGATCAAGAGCTAGGGGCTATAGGAAGAGTAGTTCCTTATTTAGACCCTCTTAAGAAACCCTGGTCTGGACTGCTTTTAGAAGATGGTTGAGAGTTAAGTGGTTAGGCGAGAAGAAATTTATAGGCAAGCTGCCTCCAACACCTCCTTGGAGCAGTTTACTTCTCAGATATCATGCACAAAGGAATAAGATAGAATTCTGCTTTATATGGCTTATGACATCTTTTTGTATGCCTGTGTGTTTTCTTTTCTAAATAGGTGGGGAAAAGTGGTAATGTACCAGCAGGTACTACTGTGGACAGCACTATCACACATCCATCTGAATTTGACTTCTACCTCTGTAGTCATGCTGGAATTCAGGTAATTTAGAATTGGGCCAAGATTTATGACTTGATAGTTAGGCATTTACTAATTCAACAATTTCCAAGATATATAGATATATAGATGTATCTATATATCTGGTTCCCAGGCTTAAATAGGGGAGTTCCATTTTAAAATCCAAAAATTGAATATGTCACTTTACTATTACTGTCTATTGATTGAAGAAACACATAGCCAAAAGTTACTATAAATTCAGCAACACTTGCAAATTAATTAATTTTCTTACTCATTATAATTGTTTTTGATTGCCAAAATATCACCCTGATCTCTGAAAGTACATGAAAAACAAGAGAGGTGCTACAAGGAAAATGGCCTGGTTTTTCAATAAAAGAAAAAGTACCGGGTACCAAATATAGGCTATTGAGCTTGACTTGAATTCCTGGAAAATTTCAAGAAAGTATTATTAAAACAATAAGTAATGACTGTCTAGAAAATGAAGCCTGCAGTCATTTCATCAGTCCACGAATTTTCATGTGCTAGACAATGAGGATACAGTCAAAAGTAAAGTTGCACTTCTCAGAGAGATTATTTTTGATCAGAGATCACCTATACATAAAAAGGCACTATATATGCAAAATAAATACAAGGTAATTTTGGGAGATGAGTCACTGGCAGCTGGGTGAATTGGAAAAGACCTCATGTAAGATGTGCCATTTGAACTGAGTTTTGAAGGAAGCTAGGGAGTCTTACAGGTGGAGGTAAGGCAGGAGTGCTTTCCTGGCATGGGAATAACCTGTGCCAAACTCAGATGGGAGATAGACTGTCATATATGAGAAGCAACAAGAAGGCCATTGTGGCTGCAACAGAAAATGATTGGGGAGCTATTAAATAAGGCTCAAAAAGCAGATTGGAGCCAAGTTGTAAAAAGCTTTAAATGATGCTTGGAAGTAAATCCTAATGGTAATGGGGACCACTGTTGTCAGCTGAGCAGGGCATCAATATGGTTAAATCTTTGCTTCAGGAATATCAGTTGTGTTGCTGTGTGGAAGGTATATTGGAGAGGAGAGGCAGGGAGACCAATGAGGAGGTTATGAAATAGTTCACAGGGAAATGTAATGTGACCCTAATTAGCATGAAGGTCATCTAAACATAGATAAGGGAATAGATTGGAGAGATGTAGAGGTAGAATTGATTACCAGTTAGATGTGTGTGGAGGAGAAGAGAGAATGAAGAATTTAGTATGATTAGTTTCTAACCTGGAAGACTAGAACATGGTGGTGCCCTTAACAGAAATAGGGAAGTTAAAAGTGGGACAAAATTGAGTGGAAAGATAATGAGGGCTTTTTTAGGCATTTCAAATTTAATATGCCTATGGGACATCCAGTTAAAAATACCCAGGACTGGAGCTCGGTTTGGAGAGGCTTCATCCAGAATTGGTCATAGCACAAAATGTCTAGGAGTTAACCTGCCATGGCATACCAAGGTAAAGGACAGGAATAATACCTGTCATTCCACTGGCATGGAGAACTTCCTGGTGAGGAAGCAGCTCTACGAGTGCTGCCCCCCACCCTTTCTGCAAACTGTGGTCTTAGAGGGTTACTTGAAGAATGGAGGGCTTGCTCGCCCAAAATCGCATAGCCAGGAAGTATCAGAGGAGACCTTAAGCCCAAATCTTCCTTCCTACGTCTATAATGAAAATGACAAAATTATCTGAAATTTTAGTTCTATACCAATCAAAGTATCAACTGGGATACTGTATGGAACTAATGAAAACAAAACTCAGTTGGAGGAAGAAATTTTAAAAGGCCTAGGTTCTCCAGGGAGATGATGAAAGAAAAATGGACAAACCAATACCAGACCTCAAACTCTGTTATGAAGAATTATCATCAAAATTTGGGAATCAGAAAGACCTGGGTTCTAGTCCTGCCACTGACATATTCTGGCCTTGTAATCCTGGGCAAACAACTCAGTGTCTCAGGCAACTCTCTGTAAGGTGAAGGAGAAGTGCCAGCCTGTGCTAGTGGAACTAGTTTAAATGACTATTCATCAAAATGAAACCACAAGTTAGGTTAAAAAAAAAACATCAAAACTGTTTGGTACTGGTTAAAAATAAAACAGATCATTGGAATGGATAAAAATCAGAAGCAGTGTATAATAAACCCCAGATTATGAACATAAACTCATGGAAGATTTCCCTGTTTGACAAGAATTGCTGGAAAAATTGGAAATCATTCTGGCAGGAATTAGGCTCAGGCCTCTAGCTTGTACCATATGCCACAATTAGTTCCATATATATACATATAAAACCTCAATATAAAAGGTCACATCATAAAATTAGGAAAAAGGAAGATATCTCAGTCAGTTATGTTTAAGGTAAACAGTCTTAAAGCATAAAGGTGATGATTATAGGAGATAGCAATTGAACAAAAGGTAACACAGCCATATGTGTCAGAAGTGGACCTTGAACCCAGTTCTGCCTGGCTCCTCACCCACTATGCCAAAGGTGATCATAAAAGACAAAATAGATAGTTTTGATTACATAAAAATTTTAAATTTACATACAATTAATCAATGATGATAGAATAAGAAGAGAAACTGTTAAAGTGAGGAAAATATTTGCATCATTTGGCACTGATTAATGTAATGGCTAAGTTATGTAAGAAATTGACACAGACATATCAGACCAAGAGCCTCCTTCCTCGGTAGACAAGTGGTCAAAGAATGTGAACAGTTTTCAAAAGAAGTGCAAGCTCCAGTTGACCACATGAAAATTTGCTGCAGATCAGTAGAGAAATATAAATTAAAACAGCTCTGATATTTCACCTCCTAAGTTGGTAAAGATGAAAAAAATAAAAGGCTAGAGAGAGTAAGAAAACAAGTAGACTTAACTTTACTATTGGTGGAGCTGTGAATTGTTCTAAGCATTAAGGATATCATGTGGATTATGCAAAAGATGTGACAAAATTTTTTATCCTTTAACCCCTGCTGTTAGGGCATTCATTACTAGGCATATATGCCAAGGGAATCAGGGACAGAAACAAATGTCTGATATGTATCAAAATTTTCATAGCAGCACATGTAGTAATCATAGAATTAGAAACCAAGTGGGTGCCTATTATTTGGGGAGTCAGCTGAACAACCTGTGAGATTTAAATATAATATTGTGCTTTTAGAAATAATGAACTTGATGAATTCAGAGAAACTTGAGAAATCTGGTATGAATTGATACAGGCTAAAATAAACAGAACCAAAATAATAGTATACATAGTGACTATAGCAATATACGTTAAAAGATCACTAAAAGGAAACTAAACACCTAAAAAACATAAAAGTTACATTTGATTTTAAGTTTCTTGAGGGCAGGTCTCTTAGTACAGTACCTAACACACAATAGTCACTTAATAAATGTTTATTGTTTGCTGAATTTGTTATTCAATTAGTTCTAGTAGAGAGATAATAAAATATACCATCATCCTTTTAGCAGACAGATCCAAAACTATCAAAGCTTAATATTGTATACAGTGTCAAAATATTGCATGCATTGTTTTGTTTTACTTTACTATTTTTCTTTGCAACAAGGGAGAATTAAATTTTACTGGGGTGCAGGATACTTGTAGGAAAGATTATGATATAAAAATTAAACTTATCAATACAACTTTAAAAAAAAAATAGGTTTTATCAGGCAGACTTTCCAGTTTCTTAGAGGAATGCTGGTAAACTAGTACATCAGTAAAATGGTACAGGTACAGTTTGTTGAGATTTTAACAAATCATTTAACAAAGTTTCCATGTTACTCTCATTTTTTAAAAATAGAGAAATATGAATTAGACAATGGTACAGCCCGGGTGGATTTGGAACTCACTATCAACTTAGAATACTGTGTCTAGATAATCTGTCCTTGACGCTTTGCTGTTTGACATTTTTATTGGTGATGTGGTTAAAGGCATAGGTAGCACACTTAGCAAGTTCACAGATGATATGAAGGTAGAATAATAACTAAGACAGTGGATGACATTCTGCATTCAGAAAGATCAGAAAGATCTCAACAAACTAGAACATTTGGCTGTTATCTAATAAAGTGAAATTTAATTGTGATTAACGTGAAGTCATTCGCTTGGTGTCAGACAATCAGATGCACAAGATAAGGGAGGCATAGCTTAGCAGCTGTTTGGAAAAGATCTCAGGATTTTAGTGGACTGTGAGTTATGTATGATTCATTTGACAGCCAGAAGAGCTAGTACGATCTTAGGCTGCAGTGAGTATTAGAGGTTGTACAGATGTTGTGTCTTCTGCTATAGCAGGTCAGGTACTTGTCAAAAGCACTGGAGTAGTTTGTTAAATGCTGAGCTCCACATTTTTGGAAAAACACAAGCTAGAGTGAGTCCAGAGTGACGTGGAGAAGACTTGTTGGGAGGATCAGATAGCTATATTCAAGTATTAAAGGGAAGTCCTGTGGAAAAGGGATCAGTCTTAATTTGCTTAGCCCCTGAGGACAGTGGAAGCTGCTGGAAGGTAGACTTGGGTTTGATAGAAAGAGAAACAATGGAGCTGCCCACAAGTGAGGTGGACTGCCTTGGGTAATAGGGAGTCTCCTTCACTAAAGGTCTTCAGAGGCCTGATTACCTATTGCTGAATTACATAGTGGGCTTCCTGACCTCTGAGATCCTTTCCAGCTCTGAAATTCTGCAGTTCTGACAACCCCATTTATGTTTGTTTATATGTGTACCCATAAGACCTATTTATGCCATTATTATGCTAAGTCACATTGCATATTTTCTTAGAATTAAGTAAACATTAAAGTGAAAACACCTTCTGTAATTATTGAGTAGTGCCACAGTACCCCCTGTTGGTCATTTTGGGAATCACTGTCCTGGAACTCTCATCATCTGAGTTTGGGAGTGTTGGAATATTATTTCTGAGGTTAAGGAGAAATTTAAGCAGCTTGTAACTCTCCATTGATGACCCAGCCTGTTTCAGTTCCAAGTTCACAAGTTTACAAGACACTTTCAAGTTCACAAAACATTCTGTCTCTCTGTCTCTCTCTCTCTGTCATTTCTTTCTCATCTCTCTCTCATCTTTCTCTCCAGGGAACCAGCCGCCCATCCCATTATCAGGTCTTATGGGATGACAACTGCTTTACTGCAGATGAGCTCCAGCTCCTAACTTACCAGCTCTGTCACACCTATGTAAGATGTACCCGTTCAGTCTCCATTCCAGCCCCAGCCTACTATGCCCGATTGGTAGCATTTAGGGCAAGGTACCATCTTGTGGATAAGGATCATGACAGGTAAGTCTCTAATACAATAAATTATTTTCTTGGTTTTGTGGATGCATATGTTGTTCAAAAATTTAGTTATTCTAGCCTTTTTGTATTATTTAAACATTCTTCTAGACTCTTAATCCCAAAGTGGCATAATCTCATTGAGAATTTTGCTTTACAAATCAATTTGTATTGAAAATTGAGAAATCAATTCCTGAAACCAGTTTACTAGTTTATACTTGTATAGTCTGTGAAGCATCAAATATAAACCTATCCTAGAAGAAGGGGGAAAAGTAGCAACAGACCACTCAGGATATTTCTAAAGTAAGAAAGACAGTCTGGTTTTTTAGAAGCATTTAATCAGTCTTCAAAGGTGTAGAGCCAGTTTTGTCCATAGTAGGCAGCATAAAAAAATGCTTCTTAGATTTGACTCTAAGCAGCCTTGAACCCGTAATTGGTACATGTGGCTTTCATTCTGTAAATGTGTGCCAGTGGGGGTGGAGTGGGGGGAAAGGGGACCCGCGGGAAGTTGTGCCAAAAACATCCTGCCCGAGAGTACTCATTTGAACCAAGCAAAACCATCTGGTTGGGTTGTTCCTTCCTTCTCTAAATGAGGCCTTTTCTGGGCCCTGCCTCGGGTCAGATGCCCACTGTTGAACAGTGCACCTTCGGCTCTAGAAGTCCTCCTATTAGCACTGACTTCTCATTACTGGGCCACATGCTGGAGGGACTTCATAGCGTGTATTGGTCGCACCTGACTCTTCTTGTTTTTTTCTTCCCAGTGCCGAGGGAAGTCATGTGTCAGGACAGAGCAATGGCCGGGATCCCCAGGCTCTGGCCAAGGCTGTGCAGATCCACCATGATACCCAGCACACAATGTATTTTGCCTGAGAGCCTTTGTGAAGACTGAGCGGATTTGGCACCCCTTGAAATGTTGTGAAAACCTACTGCTCCTGCTCACTAGGGCCGAGCTGGCCTCAGACAGCTTCTCCTGGCAGCTCTGAGTCGGTGTCTGACGCACAACAGAATGGAGCCGTTGTTTTGTTGTTGCTTTGTTCTTCAGGGGTTTTTTTAGTCATTTTTTAGTCATAGAAATTTGTAGACTGTCTTTTCTGATACATTGGACTGAATTTTTACCTCAAAGCATAAATAAGACTGGTCATTCTGAAATTTTTAAAGAACTTAACATAAGATGTTTCTATTGAATATTTTGCTAGCAGTGGTTGTCACCTCAATCCTCCTTAATGAGATGAAATTATCCTTGTTTGTATTCATCAAGCAGATATACATGACTGAGAGGGGCAGACCACCCATCATTTTACTTCAGTATAGCTGTCTATTGTGTGGGGCCATAGACTTTTTAACAGAGATTTTTTTACTTTACTCTTGTAAATGCCTTTATGGAGCATTAATTTTAGAAGGTATTGCAGTTTGTCATTTTTACTAGTTGTATCTTTTTGATCTCTGCAAAAGTGTGCTGGTGCAGGCACGAACAGCAGAGTGATTGCACTATTGGTGACTGCAGCCTCGCCAGGCAGGTCTTACTGGGGATATCTTCTTTGAATGTGTCATAGAACCAGAGAGGGATGCCTGGGGTAATTACAGACAACACTGCCATGGGATAGTAAAAGCTCTCATGTTTTCCCCTTCTTAAAAAAAATAGAAAAGGAAAGTAAAAAAAGAAAAAATTAGCTTTTAGGTATTTTTCCAAGTTTTACAAAGTGCCCATTTTATGCTGCTGTGTGGTTTGATAAATGTAAATGATTTTTAAACTTTTCTTGTAGATGGTTAACTTTGGCAATAAACCTTTTTTTTAAAGGCTCCCCCTCCTAGCACCACCCCTATCCCCAAAATGTAGTTTTCTGGCCAAGGGTTGTGCATGAATTTATCTAATATTTCTTATGACTTCACAATCTGGAAATTTTTGAAACTAGTCAGAAAAGACACATTTTCATGCCTTTTTAAAGGTTATTTTTACCTTTTTGTGTTCACTATTGGTGTCCTTTCTGTCTTGTCTTCTTAAAATAATCTTGAATGTGATTTTTCCCCTTTGGAAAGGCTTTTGCCAATTTGTACAGTCCATATGTTGTGTGGTGCTATCAGCCTAGAGACGTGTAGCTGTACTAGCATTTTGAACTTCTCCTTGGCAATTTAGGCGATGCCCCCGCAGTTACATACAGTGCATGTTTTATAGAGTTGTACATTTTAGCTACTGTATGACAGCCTAGATTGTTCTATGTTTTCACTTTTTTCTCCCATAATTGGTTTTTTAGGCTAAAATGTGTTACAAGAGGCTTGATATTTCCTTTACCAGCTTTTATACTCCACTAACTTAGATGTTGACTTCCTTTCTTGTTAAAACAAAGGGAATTGAGATCAAGTAAGCATCAGTTACACTGGAAACTCACCTGTTCCTGTGTCATGGACCCTTTTCTTCAGAATCCTGGTGGCTCCCATAGTGGTAGCTACTCTTAGGTCAATAGCAGTTCTGAACTGTGTATACTAAACTAGCCTTTTCAAAAGTTCAGCAATATCAGGTGCTGTTTTTCTCCAGTCTTTTAAGCAAGCTTGTAAATACATCCAAGTTTACATTTCTGTCTGCTGCCTCTTTTTGGCAGCACCACTGGGTATGCTGAAGCTACTGGATGGGAAGTTTCATATCCTAAGTTGAATGCTAAAACTTGAGACTTTGTTTTGTTCTATAAACATTGGGACTGAAGAGTGAGCTCTGTCCCTGAGGCACAGTGCACAGATTTCTTTTTTTTTTTTCTTTCCTAAGCTTTTCTTTTAAAAAAAAAATACCTCACTTGGATAATAAAAATCAGGACCTGTCGGTGAGAGGCTGGTTGCCGCTTCAGCAAGATGGCTGCTTTTATTCACATTTGTTCAGGGAGAGCACAAAGAATAAACCCATCAGCAACTCTGTCCTCTAGCCTCAGAGGAAGAGACACAAGGCACCTGGAAGAGAAAAAGGACCCTTTGGATGATTCAGACCAGAGGGATCCACCTCTGGTCAGGTGAGGTCACTTGAGGGCAACTATCAGGCGAGAAGGTTCTGCTTTTATCTCTTGACAATATGTGCTTATTGTGGGGCACAGATGGGGTTCAGTGAAGCTGTGACCTTAGCGTGGATTGATTCTGGAAAGGACCTCAGCTTGCTCAGGTGCCCCTGCACAAAATGGTTTCTTTAACCAGTGTGGGAGGATGGGGTAGGGTGGGAGGGAACGGGGCCTAACTTTATAGGAACAGTTCTATTATAACAGTGCAATGCTGTCACTTTTGGAGGAAAGTAAAATGTGGTGTATTAATAACTTCAATTATTGGGGGGAAAACATTGCCATGGGGTATATATCTTCAAGAGGTATCACTGCGAAATCAAACTTGCAGCAGTACTAGCATAAGGAGGTCTGAAAGTAGAGTTAATTTGCGGTTTGACAGTTTTGAGTATATAACCCCTTGAAATGAATTGAATCATTATGCATGTGTCAATCAATGGGAGGTGTGCATTCTGTAGTGGTAGTTTATAGGACGTTTGGGGTCTTTTTGCTTTTAAATAAAGCCTATTAGGCACTGTTAATGTGGTGTGTGAAAGACTGAAATGTAGCAAATTTAATTGGGGGATGAGGCACAAGAACATTTATAGAGAGAGCAGTGGTGACCCCACTGTGAAACCAATTAGGATTTCTTTTTGGTTTAGAGCTGAACTCTGAACAATCTGTAAAATGATCTGGGCAGGCAAAACATTTATTCTTACTGTAAGTACTACCTGATAACATTGTGTCTGTAGCTGCTCCCAAAGGTTGTGATTTACAGGCAAACGCGTTTTGCACAATTTGTATCCTCTGATCACGTACTAGGCACAAACGTCAGGCTGGTCTACCTAGCACAACAGCCTTCTCCTTCCCTCCCTCTGGGAGACGTGTCCTTGTTCAGAAGCTGTTTGGCAAGTTACCCCTCTCTGCTCCTTCCCCAACAATCTTTATGAATGTTCTCTAGGATTTTCTTGCTCAATAGCAAGGCAGTAACTCTACTTTCATTTTAAGAAGGTAGAGTCCAAGGGCATTGTATCAATACTGTTTCAACTACAAGGTTTTTTTCCTTGTAAAATTTAAGGAGAGATCTTGTTATCACTTAAAGATTTTCTTATCCCTTGCTATTGACATTTTCATGATCTTTCTATGTCTAATGGCTGAAACTTCATTGTTAAATGTTTGCATTTGTTCTTTTGACTAATGATGTAATTTTGTTTCTGTATTGTTGGACTTGTAATGTTTCAAATGGTATTTTATTAAATTTGGATTTGGATGTATGTCTAGCAATACGAGGTACTTTCTAAACTATTAAGGGAGGGGTGTCATAGCCTGGTGTTTTGACAGAATGTTGATTGTTTCAGTTTTTCGATGTAATTTTTTTTTGACTTGAGGGGATATTTTGTGTTTGTGTCCAAAATATAATAAATTGGCATTCTTGTGCCAAATGATTTTTTCTTGTTAATTGTCCAATAAAAAGGAGTGTATGTGGATGGCAACAAATATGATTGCTTTTTAAAAAATTATTTCCTTAAATAGAATGTTCAGAAATGTCTATTTGAAAATTCAAGAATTTCTTACATAAAGACTTTTACAAGATACACTAGGCTCCTTGGTGCAAATGCAAGGAATGGCTACTTTTTGCAATGTCTGTGCTGCTGCCTCCAGAGGGCAGTGTGTTCACATACATGTAAGCCTGGTAGTACACCTGAGAGGAATTAATCATGAGCATGGATCACACAGGAAGGGGGCTGGCTTAGCCTCTGAATTAGTTATCAGCATTAAATGCTGTTTGGGCAGAAGAGTACATTCACACAATCTTAAAGTCAGAAGGGACCTCAGAACTTGACTAAGAAATTCCCTTTGCAACGTAACAGGAGTGGTCAAGACATCAGCAAGCCCCATTTCACTTTGTGACCATTCTTTTACGTTTTAGTATGTGTTTTATCTTACTTGTTCATTCAGTGGCCTTTTTTCAGACATCATCCTTTTCTGACCTCTGCAGCTTTTAACACTATTGACTATCGACCTCCTCCTGAGTTTTCTGTCTTCCCTGAGTTTTCACGACTCTTCACCTGGTTCTCTTACTGTCTCAATATTCCTTCTCAGACTCCTTTCCTGTGTCTTTGTCATCATTTGTCATCATCCATATTCTTTCCCTTTGACATGGGTATACCACATGCCATCCCATATACATTGAGCTATTAAATCTTGCCCCTATCTCTGCATTTCTCCTGTCTGTCCCCTTCTTTGCACTCCCAAAACCATTACACTCTTTCAGTTCCTCATCATCTTTTGCCTAGGCACTGCAATAGTTTCCTAATTTGCCTTACTGCCTCCAGTCTCTCACTATTCTGGTCTCCAGACAACAACCAGAGTGATATTCTTAAGACATAGGTCTTACCATGTCATTTTCCCTTCAAAAAGTTTCAATGACTATTACATTTAGGATAAAATACAAATATTTGAAGCCCTTCTAATTCTAGCCTATCTTTCTGGACTGATTTTACATTACTACCCCTTACTATGTTATTTTGAACCAAACTGGCATACTCACCATTCCCTACCTGTTATATTTCCATATCCCCATTTGTGTTTTTGTATAGGCTGTCGACCATTTCTGGAATTCAAGACTGTACTTCCTCCTCACTTCCACTTATTAAAATTGCTAGCTCCCTTTAAAGTTCAGCTACAAAGTCTTTACTGATTCTCCCCCGCACCTTCCATTAGGTGATTCTCCTACTTCCCCAAATTGCTTTATTTCCTTGTCATTTGTACCTATTTCTCCCTAGTAAACTCTTCAGAAATTAAGGGTAGGGAGTGGGGGTAAATAGGGATTAACCTCAATTCCAAAGTGTATTTTGGAAACTACAATGCTGATTTAAAAATAGAAAAGTAAATCAACAGACAAGATAGGAAGAATCTGTTAAACTCAATAGCCTAATGTTTCATAAGCCTAAGAAGTTAATTACTTAGGGGAAAAGTACTTCTGGAAAAACTAGAATGCCCTTGGCTAAAATTTGGATCATAAGCTACAGTGAGCAGAATGGTTATTTGATCTAGATAGTAAAGGTCACAGAACTTAAAAATTAAAAAAGAACCAGATTGAGTGTCTGTTTGTTTTAAGTTTTGTACAGTCATTTCCATAAGTCTTAGATTTTCTCCCCCTCCCTCCCAAGACGGCATGCAATCTTATATGGGTTCTACACATACATTCTTATTAAACACATTTTCACATTAGTCGTGTTGCATGGAAGAACTAAAATGAATGGGAGAAATATGAGAAAAACCCAAATAAAACATAACACAAGAGAAAATATTCTGCTTCATTCTACTTTCCAATTCTGTAGTTCTTTCTCCGGATGTGGATGGCATTTTGCCTCAAATCCTTTGAGAAGGTTTTAGGTTTGAGTGTGTTTCATAGCTATTGCTAGGGGGAGAGTTTTTAACCAAATAAGGGGTGAAGACAATAGATCTTTTCAGCTACAGGAAAAGGAGTTTCAGTGACAATGAGTTATCTCGCCTGGGAATTCCCTGGGAGAAGAGGATGCTCATGTTGAATGGCCTTAATTTTCTCCGTAAAGTAAAAGGCCCGAGAGAATGGGAAGGAGTGGTCTGGGATGCTTAGAAAAGTCAATCAACTAACCCTAATATGTATCAGACTAAGCAGCTAGGTGGTGCAGTGGATAGAGTGTTAGGCCTGGAGTCAGGAAGACTCATCATTCTGAGTTCAAATCTGCCTCTGACATTTACTAGGCTGGGCAAGTCACTTCACCTTGTTTGCCTTAGTTCCTCATCTGTAAAATGAGCTAGGGAAGGAATTGGCAAAACACCCCAGTATCTTTGCCAGGAAAACCCCAAATGGGGTCACGAAGAGTCAGACACGACTCAACAGTATATAAGATTCTGCTTACGTGCTTGAGATACAAAGGCAAAAGATACTTTCCTGCTCTTCAGCTCAGTCTAATGGGGATGGGAGTGGGTTGGGGGGAAGACACAGTATTCACACTGTTTGCGAATGATAAACTGAGGGGTAATCTCAGAAGACATTAAGCTTAAGGAGGATGGGGAACGGTTTATCGCAAAAAATGAGTCATTACCTGTAATTTAAAGGAAGCCAAGGAGGCTGAGGCAGGTAAAAGGGGAGAGTTCCAGCCATGAGAGACAACCGGTGAAAATGCTGGAGTCAAGATGGAATGTGAAGCTCTGTGAAGAGCTGCAAGACCAGTGTCACTGGATCAGATATAATCTGTGAAACAATTCACCTGAAAAATGCCATTTTGTACTTTTTAAAGTATACGCATATATTTAATTCCTTAATTGTTACAAGATTCAGCCAAAAGGACAGATGCTATGTACTTTACCAAATTCCAAGTACTCCCAAATGTACCCAAATGTAATCAGGAGGTGTTCATGAGACAATAGCAGAGAAAATGTCCAAAAGCTTCCATGGGGAGTTAGGGGTGAACAAAAGACTACAGAGAGGGCTCAGTTGAAGCTGGATAACACAATTTTGCAATGTTTCAGTCAGCAGAGTTGGGAAATTTCCTTCAATTACATTCAGCAGCACATGAGTAGAAAAGGTGGATAGTGGGAATGGTCCAGGACTGAGTTTTGGTAAAGGGATCAGGGACCACAGCATAACAGCAAGGAGTGAAGAGTGGGCAATAGAATGGAGTCCAGCTGCTTAAGTTGAGGGTTGAGACTGAAGAGGAAAGTGAAGTCAGAGAGGAGGTGATGTCCTGAGAAAATGCTAAGGGAATGAGGGGACTGGGAGGTCTCAGTGAGGATGAATGATGGGTTTAGGAGGAGTGAGGAAGAGAGAGAACAAATACAGGATACAGTCTTATAGAGGAAAGTCTTTCAGGATGCTCTACATGCTTATCCACTAGACCAAAAACCACCCTTTCCAAGGTTACAATTCTTTCTTAAACCACAAAATCCAATATCCTCTTTCTCTACTCTTCTATTTGCTTCTCAGAAGTTTTTGAAACTGTTGAAACAACACAAAATAAAACTTTAAAGGCAGATGGGATCAACTGATGTAGAGTATGTGTGCCAAAGTGAATAGTTTGTATCTTGTCCTAGAGGCACTAGGAAGCTTTTGGAGGCTATCAGATCTATGTTTTAAGTCTACCAAAGAAAGCAATATTGGAAAGTGCACTGACTCCAGAGTCAGAGCACCTAGGTTCAAATTAAATTGCCCCTCTGAAGTTTGCTATATGTGTAATCTTAGTCAAGTCAACCTCCTTGGGAATCAGTTTCCCCTATTTATAAAATAAAGGGACTGGACTAGATAACCTCTCAGGATGCTTTCCAGCTCAAGGTCTATGATCCTATAGCCAACTTGGTAGTTGTGTGGAGGGTAAATTGGAGTGGAGGGAGTCTAGAGGCAGAGATATCAATTAGAGGTAATTGTAATAATACAGTGATGGGGGACCAAACAGGGCCTTGAGTAGGGTGGATCTCCTTTTTTTGATGATGGAAATAAAGTATTCTAGAAAAAGTGACAAGTTGGTTCCACTTTCTATGTTGTCTTCCTATCCACTTTATGATGCTTTCTTTAGACTTATGTTTGCTTCCATACATGCTGTTTTGTAAAACAGCATCTTGCTGTTTTGTAAGAATATGGCTCACAATCTTCTGCCCTCCTCTTCCATTGTCACATGAATTTGCATTCTAAACTAGTTGGACCTTTAGTTGCCGTTTCTCTTCTCGGCAAGAGGATCAAACATTTGTCCCTAAGATGTTCTGTTTAAACATTTTCCTTGTGGCAACTACTTTACATTGGAAGGAAACAAGCATTTCTTAAGCACTCACTGTGTGTCAGTCACTGCACAGTTTAACAGTGCTTAAACTTTTATAGGAGGCCTCTAGGTGAGTTATGGGCCTGGAGTCAAATCCAGCCTCCAACACTTACTGTGTGACCTTGGACAAGTCACTTAACCTCTGCCTTCCTCATTTTCCTCAACTGTAAAAATGGGAATAATGGTGCCTTCTTCCCAGCATTGTTGAGAGAATCAAATGAGATCCTATTTGTAAAGTACTTAGTACAGTCCCTGGCATATAGTAGATCCTATGTAAATACTAGCCGCTAATATTTTTATCTTTATTATTAATGTGACAAAGTCAACACCTTACATTTTTTTCCATTTCCCACTTTTCATCATCTTCTGTCTTCTGAAAGTATTTAAGATATATAAGCATGAGACTTCTGAGAAATCTAAAAACCCTTGGCCCCTTTCTTTTCTGAAACATGGGCCTTATTCTCCAACACTTTTTGCCATCCTTAACCTTTGTTGTTTTAAATTATTAAATTTGATATTTTTCTATCAGCAAAAACTCACCTCTCTTCCCCAACTGAGGGGGTTTGTTCCTTGGTCAAGGTTTTATACCCCTTGGGCCGTGATGTTAATTTCTTTTCCAGTTCCTCCTATAGCTCTTACTTCTTTTCCATTTTTTTCCACCAGCATTCCCATTTCATTTATATATCATTCTACCTCTTTTTTAACTCTTCATCTCATCCAGTAATTTTAGTTGAATTTGGGCTCAAGCTCTGGTTTTCTTTGAGATTATAATTATAGAGTCATTATAGACTTATAATGATAATAATAATAATAAACTTACAGAGGTTTCAGAGTCATTCTCTTTTCTGGGTTTGTATCTTGAGTTTACTTGTCACTATACTAAATGGCTTTTTATGGTGAGATTCTTTCTTTTTCATTTGTTCATCCTTCCAATCTCTTTCCTGACTTCTCCTTAATTTTAGGGATGAGCTCTGTACGGTTTTGGAAGGAAGGTCTGGGTTGGGCCTATGGATGCTTTCTTGGTGTAATGAGTATTGTTTTATTCCAGGATCTCAAATACAGCTGGGCACTTGCAAGTTTTCAGTGTTCCCAAAATGGTCTGATCCAGGGCAAAATCTGATTAGTTCCCTCTTGTCTGAGCTCCACAAGTTCTTGATCTGAGTTTTGTTATCTGAGCAATATTAGACTGCTGCTGGACTCAGCTACTGTTAATCATCTGGAAAGCTCTATTGGTTCAGAGTAGCAGAATTAGGGTTCTCTTTGGTCAGATTTCTGTACTGAGTATCCTTTTACAGACTTCATATTAGGTTAGAAATTGGAACTAAGACTCAACTTTATTCTTTTCTGGGATACAGGCCTATGACTACTTCTCACTCTGGAATGCCACATTTGATGCAGTTCCCTTCCTAATCCCACATGGACTTGTGACCCATAACTGAGTAGTAAACAAGAAAGCTGCCAGTTGGTACCTGTTTTTGCACCTTGTATGAGGTCAAGCCCCAGAACAGGTCTGGGGCCTTATCTTGCCCTAGAACACAGTCCCTGGGAGCTGAAATGCTCTGTGTGGTATACTGGTGGCCATATTCCATTCCCAGCATCTTTAGAATTCTCTGTCTGTGTCTCTATGCTGACCTGGGCTAGAAAAAGTGGCTCACTATATTTCTTTCCTGGATATTCCATTCAGAATTTGATCTGGTACATTTTCTAGCTCTGTTTGGAAGCATTTTGTGAGGAGTTTATTGTCCTTCCTTTTACTCTACCTTGGCTCTGCCTGTGTCCCAAGTACCTACCTTTGTGTTGAAGTCACCAAGTCTTCAAGTGTATGATGCTTAATTTGAAGGGCTTTATTTATTTTTAAATAGAATTTTTATATTGTCTCACATTTTAAAATAGCTATTGGCACCTAAGTTACAATTGTCTTCATCGTGGTCTTTTTTATAAATGTTCATTGTAAACATTACAATAAGAGATGGCCAAATGTCCTTTAAAATTGTTTTTCTTTGTGTCTTAGGCCATATCATTATCTTCATCATCACTACCTCTCTTCCTTTGAGGATCTTTCAGTCCATATTTATACCCACTCAAGATTCTGTAGCTGTTATCTACCAGTCTTCTGAATGCTCTCTTTCCTTCCTCAGGGAGTTCAGGGCCTTGCTCAGTCTTCTTCTCTCTAGCACTTGCCTTCATCCTAGGGGACTTTAACATACATATGTTCAAAATTTTTTCAAACACTCTAACCTACCAAATTCTCAACTTACTCATTTTCTACATCCCACTTATCCACCCTACTATAGCCACACAACCTTGATTGTGCCGTCACTTACAGATGTTCCACCTCCATGTTCATAAACTCTGAAATTCCTTTATAATCAGTTGTCATTTCACCTTTTCTTCTGCCTTACAACTTCAAACCCTGTTCTTCATTCTCACCATGACTTATCCATCAGGGACTCACCATCCCTCCAACCTCTCAATTCTTTACTAAGCTAACACTTCTACGTTGGCTACATTCTCCCTCAACTTGATCCATTGGTGAACCAGCCCGCCTCTATATTGCCTTCTCTTAAATTGCTTCCTTCTTTATCTTGTCAAAGATTTCGCCCTTCCAAACCTTGGATACTCCCAGTATTCATTGCCTTTGCAATTCATGACCTGATGAATGACGCTGGAGAAAATCACTAACCCAAAATGACCTCATTCACTACAAACTTCTTGCATAACTCACCTGGGACCTCCCTATGACAAAGCTTTCCTTTTATACCTCCCACATCAATTCACCATTCCACTCACCAAAGCAGATCTACCAAACCTTGGCATCCTTCCTCAAACTTTTCTTGGCTCCCCCTCCCTCCAGCATCTTAGTTGAGAACTTTGCCTAATAGTTCACTGAAAAAAAAATGGAAGCAATCTCCCTTCCTTCTCATTTTGAGTCACTCAATGCATTCTACCGCTATCTCCCCTTTCACCCTTTTGTCATGACTCTTCTTATCAAGGCAAAAGTCTCTACATGCACAAGTGATTTCGTTGCAGCCCATCTTCTCCAGCAGATTGCCCCAACTATCGTCCCCACTTTCTCATCTATTTTCAATTGCTCACTCTCAACTAGCTGCTTCCCCACTGCTTACAAACGTGGTCATGTCTCATCCTCAAAAAAAGAATCCTCGTTTGATCCATTCATCTCCACTACCTATCATCTTGCATCTCTCCTACCTTTCCTAACTAAACTCCTTGAAAATGAAGAAGGCTGCATGTGATGGATACCTTGATTTCCTTTACTTTTCTTCTTAACTCTTTTCAGTCTGGCTTATAACCACTTCATTCGACTGAAACTTCATTCTCCAAAGTTACTCATTATCCCTGAATTGCCACATCTAGTGGCCTTTTCTCAATTCTCATTCTTTTTGACTTCTCTGTAGTCTTTGCCACTGTTGAGCATCTTCTTGAAGCTTTTTTCTAAGTTTTCATGGCACTACTCTTTCTTGGTGAGGGAATTAAGACGATCCGAACAGTAGTTGGATAATTATGAGTGAGCCACACTGACTCCATCTCATGATTCACTTCTGGAGCTAACTTAGTTCCCATTTTATTCAATTATGACTCTGGTCCAATTTGTGCCTTGTAAAAGAACTTTATTCTGTTATGGGGATTCATTGCATTGTTTGAACTTAGTCCTGTGTCGCTGGGAAGCCGGACCACTTTTACCTGCTATTTAAGGACATGGGTTAGATTTATGCAAGGAGTTTTCTCCCAGTTGTACATTTCAAGCAATCCATATGTCTTATCTGAAAACGTGTCCCATACTAACCAGTCAGTTATTGCTTCCATGTTCCTTTGATTGTTCACAGATGCTTGGGGGGAATAGAACATCTCTTTTTCTTAATTCAGGGAATTGTACCTATTTGCTCTCTCCCTCCCAACTTTAATCGTTTCTCCAATTAGAATTGAGATTACAGTCAATAAATAATATTTATAAAAAGAAATCAGATTACCTAATGTTGTATTGTTTCTTTTTAATTAATTGGTTATATTTAATTGTTTTTAATGTATGACAGTTTGTCTCCTCCTGTATTTGAGGAAGTGGCCTGGTCCTGATTTGTTAGGCAGTTGGCATTCATTGTTTAATAAATCAAGATGCTCAGAACCTTGAGTCTTTGTTCCCTCAGTCATTTCACCCTTCACCCACCACACTGGTTCTCCTCCTACCTGTCAGGTCTGGAGTCAGGAAGACTCATCTTACTGAGACACTTACTAGCTATGTGACCCTGGGCAAGTCACTTAACCCTGTTTGCCTCAGTTTCCTTATCTGTAAAATGAACTAAAGAAGGAAAAGGCAAAGCATTCCAGTGTCTTTGTCAAGAAAATCCCAAATGAGGTCATGAAGAGTTGGACGTGACTAAAAAACCACTGAACTACTTCTCACTGTCCTTTGCTGAGTTTTCTCCTAGGCCACCCCTGCTAAACATAGCGGTCCCCCAAGGCTCTCTCCTGGACCCTCTTTTCTCCCTCTGTACTATTTCACTTAGTGGATCTCAGCTTCTCCCATGAATTCAATTATGTCTCTAGACAAATAGTTCTCAGATTTATTTATCTAGCCCTAATCACTCTCCTGACCTCCAGTCTCAAGTCTCCAATCACCTGTGGGACATCTTGAACTGAATGTACCATAGACATCTTAAACAACATGCCTAAAATTCAACTCATTATCTTTCCCCCAAAACTGTCCCCTCTTCCTAACTTCCCCATTATTGTCGAGGATGCCAACATCCTCCCAGACATTTGGCTGTCATCCTTACTCTTCACTCTCACCTCTCATGTCCAATCAGTGGTTCAGTCCTATTGTATCTACCTTTGTAACATCTCTCTTACGTCCACTTTCTCTCCTCTCACACTGCAAGCACCATAGCAAAGGTTCTCAACATCTTAACCCTGAATTATTGCAGTAGCCTGCTGTTTGGTCTCCCTGCCTCCAGTTTTCCCCCATTCCAATCCGTCTTCCACTTACCTGTCGTCTTCCTAAAACACAGATCTGACCACATCACCATCCTATCCAGTAAATCTCATTGGCTCCCTGTTACCTCTAGGATCAAATGTAAAACATTGTTTGACTTTTTAAGTCCTTTATAATCTGGTCGTTCCTTACTTTTTCAGTCTTCTTATACCTTACGCCCCTCTGCATACTCTGTAATCCAGTGACACTAGCTTCCTTTATATTCTTTGCATACAACACTTCACCTCTTGACTCCAAATACATTAACTGGCTGTCCTCTATGTCTAGAACTCTCTTCCTCCCCCTCTCCACCATCTAGCATCCCTGCCTGCCTTCAATTATCAGCCATAGTCCCCACCTTCTGCACAAAGTCTTTCCTATTCCTCTTTAAACTTTGTACCTTTCGTCTGAGACTATCCCTAATTTATCCTTGTAACTGTTTGCATGTTGTCTCCCCATTTAGACTGTGAGTTTCTTGAAAACAGGGACTGGTTATTGGTTTTTGTTTTGCCTTTTTATCTTCAGTGCTCAACACAGTGCATGGCACATAGTAGAGGCTTAATAAATGCTAGTTGACTTAATGACTAAAGAGCCATCACTGACTGTTGAAAAGTGGGCAATACTGCCCCGTGAGGGGCATTAGAATGATGGAGCAGTGGAAGAGACAGTAGTTCCCTTAGGTGCAATGGGGGGTTATTGAGTAAAAGTAAAAGGGTGGTGGAAGCATAAGGAAAGAAGAAAAGAAAAATTTTGAAAAACTATTTGTACATATTTTATCTGTTGTGATGTTAAAGTCATAGTGATTACATTATTTTCCAAATAAACAGACAAAATGCAAGTTATAACCAATCACTGGTAAAATCCACTGACAAGTCTTAACAAGCAAGTGTTGGCAGGTTAGCACATTGTTGGGAAGTCCAGCATACATCAATATAATACTATATGGTTACATGACACAATATTGCATCATCAAAATTTTGATGCAGAAAAAACCCACAAATTTATAATATATTGTTAAATTTAAGATGCATCATTTTTTATTTAGATTTTTTTGAACTGATGCAAATTTTAAAAAATGTATTAAAGAATTAAAGAAAGTGGATTTCCAGGGAGGGCACTTTTTTTAAAAGGGGGTGGTAAATTTGGGAACCTCTGATATAGTTCTCGTGAGTTGCTCATAATGCCTTGTTTTTTCCTCACACAAGACCCTCCATCACCATCTCTATGTATTTTCATTGGTTGTCTCCCTTACCTGGAATTCTCTCCCTCTTCACCACCACCTATCTTTTCTGACTTCCTTTGAGTTTCAGCTAAAGTCCTACTTTCTTCAGGAAGCCTTTCCAGATCCCCCTAAATGCTGGTACCTTGCCTTTGTGGATTATCTCCAGTTTATCCTGTATGCACAAAACTGTTTACATGCTAGAACTTCTTGACAATAGAGACTGCTTTTTCCTTTTGTTGTATCTCTAGTGCTTAGCACAGTGCCTGGCATGAATCAAGTGCATAATTAATGCTTAGTGGCTGACAGATAACTATTCAGCAGGCCACAAAATTGTCTTTACCTCTCAGAAGAGTGTAATAGGAGTAATAGATAATTGATTTATATTTTAAGTATTTATTAATGCACACTTAAGACTATTTTGTGTTTGAGGTGAAGTGGATATTCTCTAGCCTACTTTCTCAGAACCAGGATGGCACATCTTTCCCTCATCATTCTAGGCTAGGCTGAGGGTTTGGAGTTGTTTCTTTGATACACTTGATCAGTCACCAGCAGTGCCCCCTCCCCATTCTCAGAAGTCATGACCATTGACTCAGTTCCATTTAACCATCAACCATGAAATGAAAATGCCTTTACTAAGAGAGAGTTACTTCAGCAATATAGCAAAAACAGAAGTACAAACAGAAGCCCCCAATACCTCAAGGACATGCTCTTCCCTATACCAACTCAGTTGCTAGGTGTGGAATCAACTCAGAACTTAGCTTAGATCCTATATAGCATTGATCTCACCAGATTCACATAAAATCATCATCTCTGTTGGATAAGTCCTTGTCTCAGAAATTGCTGGACTAGGTTCCTGAAAAAATTTTTTTCTTGTTCCTCAAAGCATTGATGCTGCATTACCTCTGAAACTCAGACCACAGAACATCAATCAATCTGCCAGGTACCCTCCAGATCTTTCAAACCTCATGAAGTCATGGAGGTATCAGTCTCCATCATCTAAAAGGGAAAAAATTTAAGAGACCAAGGACCAGGGCCATATGACTTCAGAAAGGAGAAAGTCCCATGGCCTCTCTCCTTACCCTGTTGTCTGTCAACAAATTCCATGAGTAAAGGTGTCACCAAATGCTTTCAAGAAGTGGTGATTGGAACTGAAAACTTTTTAAATGCCTTTGCAGCCAATCAAAGAGCCTGCCCTTCAGCACATGATGTACACAAACATATAGTCCTAGATATATCTATCTATATCTATATATGTATATCTATTCTAGAATGAACTCCTCTGGGAGAATAATAGATAAAAGCCATACTTCAGCTTTGTCATATTTTTCCATAGAGCTCTACTCCAGGATGGGGACATAATAAGTAAAAGAAAATGTAAGAAAAGCCGGAATCTCTTTGTAAGGGATAGGCTGCCCCAAGGATGAATCCAGGCTCTGTGTGAGTTTGGAGCTGGAACTTCCTTTGTAGGCATTAGGAGCAACAATAGTGAATACATTCTTGAATCAAATCAGGAAGCTCATTGACTTATAGTTGTTTGGAGTTGTTTTTTTTTGTTTTTTGTTTTTTTTTTTTCAGATTCCATTCTCTTCCCTTGCTTAAATGTCAGGACAATCAATATTTACCCATCTCCAATTCAGTTCCTTATTTTTTTCAATTAAAAATCAATTTTAGCTTCCTCTCACCTCCCCTCCCCATTGAAAGAAGAATGAAAATCTCATAACAAATATACATAGTTAAGCAAAACAAATTTTTAATTGGCCACATTCAAACATACAAATATGCATACATATGTGTGTGTATGAACCTGGCTACTCTAGTTTGAGACTTCTCTGACTGACTTGCCCACCATGCCTCCACCTTAGGTACCTTCTGTTTCCCTTTCACTCCAACAACTTTTCAGCTTCCTTTTGTGTATTGCCTTCTCTCATTAGAATGTAAAATTCTTGAGATCAAAGACTACCTTTTTTTGTATCTTGTATTTGTATCTCCACTGCTTAGCACAGTGCCTGACACACTATCAGTGTGTAATAAATCTTTATTGACTAATATGTATGTACATATGTACAGGTATATAAAATTCTGCACCTAAGCCCATCACTACTCTGTGAGAAAGTAGGTAATATAGTTCATCATGAGTCCTTAATAATCATGGTTGGTTTTGTATTGATCAGCGTTTTTAAGTCTTTCACAGTTTCTGTAAATGGTTCTCCTGATCCTGCTCATTCCACTTTGTATCAGTTTGTCCAAGTCTTCTCATGTTTCTCTGAAACCATCTCTTTCATCCTTCCTTATAGCATAATTCCTCAATTGACACTCCATTAATTTCCATTGGTTGCCACTACAAAAAGAACTACTATAAATATTTTAGTACATCTGGATAATTTTCCTTTTCCTTTTATCTCTTTGGATTATAGATCTGGGAGAGGGGTATTACTGGGTCAAAAAAATGGTTCAGTAACTTCTGGGGTTTTCTTTTCCAAGTTGCTTTCCATAACTGAGTCAGTTCTCAGCTTGACCGAGACTTTTATCAATATGTCTATTTTCCAGCATTTTACAGCAACCCCTGTAACATTTTTCATGTTCCTTTTTGGGTATTTTTGCTCATCTGAGGTTGAAATTTAGAGTTATTTTCATTTGTATTTCTCTAATTATTAGTGATAGGTAACATATTTGTAGAAGTTGGATTTCTTTAGAAATCTTCTTATATCCTTTTATCAATTATCAGTTGAGGAATGATTTATTCTTACATATTTGAATTAAAATTAAAAATGAGATCCATATCCATAGAAGTTGAATTTCTTTAGAAAGCTTCTTATTCATATCCTTTTTTCAATTATCAGTTGAGGAATGATTTATTCTTACATATTTGAATTAAAATTAAAAATGAGATCTGTATCAAAGAAACTTTTTGCAAAGATTTTTTTCTCTAGTTTCCTCTTTCCCTTCTAATTTTAGCAGTATTATTTTGCTCATACAAAAACTTCTTAATTTTATGGTCTACCATATCTTTTTTTTATCATGAACTATTTTCCTAACCCTCAATATGAAAGATAATTTCTTTCTTGCTCCCCAGATGTGTTTATGAGGTCACCCTTTATCTATTTGGAGTTCATTGGTATATAATTTGAGATGCTAGTATATATCCACCAGTCTACTTTCTAGTTTTCCCAGATTTTTTTCAATCCTGAGTCCTTATCCCGGTACTTAGGGTCTTCAGGTTTATATTAGGCTACTAGGTTCATTTATTTCAATTCAGGTAGCCTTGAGAAAGGATTAATAAAGTCATATTGGATTCCTTCCCAGGCAAAAGCAAACTTTTCTGACTAGTTACAGGCACAGAAATACAGCAAAAAAGCATTGGCAAAGTTAATGACCCCACACTGCTTACCAGTAAGTGCAACCGGATTCTTTTTGCATATTCTTGCTGTGTTAGGGTAAAGTATACCTCTCTTGTTAAATGTTCAGTGACTTTAGAGTGCTTCATTTTGTCCCAAACCTGAACTAAAAGGGTACTAGTGTTATCATGCCTACAATATTTGGTAGTCTAAGCAGATTGGGATGAGATGAAATGAGATGCTTCACGTTGTGCTTAAACTAGGGGCAAAATAGTGCAAACAAGGAAAGTGATCCTTTGATGAGATACTGCCTGGTTCCTTGGTGCAAAAGCCCTCCTGGTTGTGGATGGGGAGTCCTCCTTTCTGCTCAGGCAAAGGGATTAGCTTGGTGGATGCTAGAGACTGCTGCCCAAAAGGGGCAAAAAATAGGACCAAGGCCAACTTTCCCTGGATGTTGTTGACTGTACTTGAATTGTCTCTTTGCCTGCTTGCAGTGTTTTTTCCTTTGACCTGGATGCTCTGAATTTTGGCCATGAGTTCCTTGAAGTTCTCATCTATAGTTTTCTTTCCAGAGGTAACTGATAGAGTGTTTCTATTTCTACTTTACCCTCTGGTCCTAAGAGATCTGGGCGGCTTTATTTCACAACACTTTGAAATATGATGTCAAGGCTCATTTTTTGGTTGCAGATTTCAGGTAGTTGAATGACTCAGATTCTCTCTCTTTGATCTGTTTTTTTAGGTCAGTTGATTTTCTTATATGACATACCTTACCTTACATGTAGCTTCATATACCCTAGAGAAGTTGTTCAAGTCCCCTTCAATTGGTGGGTTTCCTTTTCTCTGGTATGGTTCAAGGAACACCTTCCCAGAAAAGACTTGGGGAACCAAGTAGTGCTAATGCTGGAAGGTGACTTGCTGTCTAATAGCACAAGAGAGGTGAAACTGGTTGCTATACAACTATGATAAGTGTGTATATTTACCTGAAAGAAAGGGGATCATTTAGTTACCTTAGTGGTAATTCCAAGTCACAGCGTAAGAGTGAGAAAGAGTTCTTATTTGACCACTGTAGAAGAAGAGGGCAACCCCTCCACAGAGGCCTCTAAAGGGGCAAAGATTTTTTTTTATCATTTTCCTAACATGACTCTTGGGGAGGAAGAGGTTTTAGAAGGTGGGCCAAGGATTACTGAGGGGGTGGCAATACAAGGAGGGCCTTGGTATCAACTTAGAACCCAGGACAGACAGCATGCAGGCTGCTTATGACCTTAGCCACTCTACTATAGATGACCCTGATGTAAGATGCAAAACTTTGGCCAGGCCAGAAATGTCTGCGCAGTGGCCTTGATGTTCTCAGAGCTGCTTCTGCTCTGCCTCACCTCCTCACATCAGTCGAAATCTGAGAGGCTATACTAGAAGGGCCATCCTCTGTGCTGTGACTGGGATGTGTTCTTGGTGCTCCTCTGGCTCCTCATCACCACCTTGCATTAGGAGATCCACCATGAACTTCAGAGATGTGGCAACACCCATCAAATGGACCAGACTCTGAGACTTCGAAGTAGAGGGGAAGGAAAGGCTTAGGATTTCTGGCTTTTGTGCTCTGCAGTTTTGTTTTCTTTTGTTTACTTCTGTTGCCATTTTTCCTTAGCACTGTCCATGGTAGGAGGAAAGTCCAATAAGAGACTTAAAACTTGATCTTTCTGAAGAGGTAGGAAAGACCTAAGATTATTGGATCTTATTTTCTTCCACATTTTCATTTTGTTTTGTTTTTGTTTTTTCCTCTTTTACTGCCCCATGGTAGGACTTTCCAGTAAAAGACAGAATTTCCAAAGGGGACAGGGGAAGGAAAGACTAGAATTTCTGTCTTTTGTTCTCTAGATTTTTGTTTTGATTTCTTTACTTTTTTTTTTTACCTTTTCCCCCTTTTCCCTGCCTTAGTACTACTACCCCTGACACAAAAACTGTCCAGTAAAGACCCTATAAGCATTTAAATGGTGAAAAGTTCTCTAGAAGATCCTTGGGACCTTGCCACCAAGGGATAGTATGTGATAGAACCAGCATTTCCCTTACTCAACTTCTTTCCCCCCATCCACAACATGGGGTGGTTTTATCTGAAAGTAAACAAAGGTTTTCCAGCGGCCTGATTAGCCTCAACTTCCCAAACACAGCTTCCTGGTCATCAAGGGGCATATTAAATCCCAGCTGCATGTAATCTGGGCCTCTCACATTTGGTAGGTGCCTAAAACCATTCATGTCACCACACCCTGATGATAATGCTGACCAGATGTTTTCAGATGAGGGAGGCCACATCCCAAGAAGCTAAGTGTTCCTGTATCCTTGTTGTCTTGTCTTTCTGTATTGGGGTAAAATACACCTTCTTGGTTAAATGTTTGATAACTTGTGAATGCTTCATTTTGTCCCAACATGGAAAATGAACTAAAAGGCTGCTGACATTTTTAGCCATGCCTCCAATGCTTGAGCATAGAAAAGATTAGGAACCTTTCCTTGCTTTATGCTCTCTTGCTTGATGACCTTATTAGTTCCCATGGTTTCATTTCTATACAAATGTTTCCCAGATTTGTGTGTCTAACCCTAAACTCTTTCCTGAGTTCTAGTTTTGCATTAGTAACTGGGTTTTTGACATATTGAACTGGATGGCCTGCAGGTACTGGAGACTCACCATGTCCAAAGCAGAACCCCTTATCTTTCCCTTTAAACCCTTTCTCTCTTCCTGGTTTTCCAATTATTGTTAGGGTGTCACCATCCTCTCAACAATCTCCCAGGCTCACAACCTAGTTTGTACTCTAATCTTGTCTTTTCTACCGTCACAACATCTCTTATACGTATCACATGTCCATTTGCACATTTTCTCTTGACTCACTCTTCAGATCTATCTCCTTGTACCTTCCTACTATGGACAAACCTCCTCTCTGAGGCTTGATCTCCTGATTCATGATTCCCTAGCCCAGGCAACCATTTTTAAAAATTTGAATTATTTTTTTTTTCAACTACCAAGTGTTTCAATTTTCAATTATTTCTTTTTTTTCCTCACTCTCTCCTTACCAACCTCCTACCCCTGAAATAGAAAAAAGTAAAACAAAATCCTTGTAACAAAGGTGCCTCAACAAGAAAAACCAATTCCCACATTGGCCGTTTCCAAAAACATGAGACTTATTGTGCACACTGAGTCCATCCCCTCTGTCAGAAGATGATTGAATTCTTCCTTACCAGTTGTCTAGAACTGACCTTCGCTTCAGAGTTCTTAAGTCTTCCAAAATTGTTCATTTTTACAATGTCATCATTAAAATATAAATTGTTCTTCTGGTGCTGCTCACTTCACTGAGCATCAGTTCATACAAGTCTTTCTAGGTGTCCCTGAAATCATCCCCTTTATCGTTTCTTATAACACTGTAGCATTTCATTACATTCATACACCATAACTTGTTCAGTCATTTCTGAATTATTGACACCCCCTCAGTTTCCGGTTTTTTGTCACTACAAAAAGCTGCTATAATATTTTTGTACATAATAGATCCTTTTCCTCTTTTATCTCTTTGGACCATGGACCTAAGGGTTTAATTTGTATTTCTTTAATTACTAATGATTTGGAGCATTTTTCCTTAAGGACATAGAGAGCTTGGATTTCTTCCCTTAAGAGCTGTCTTTTCTTATCCTTTGACTATTTATTAATTGGAGAGCAGACCATAATTTCTTGAAAGGCTCCAGCCATAAATTAATTGGAAGTTGACTCACTCTTCAGACTTTTCCCCCCATCTCTTCACAAGCTGAAGTGGCATTGGGATCCTTCTCCCTCATCATTTGTAGCATTTTTTGTGTATTCTCTTCCCCTGGAAGGCAGCTAGGTAGAAAGAGGTAGCTAGACACTGGATAGAGTGCTAAGTCTGGAGTTAGGAAGACGAGTTCAAATTCTGCCTTAGATGCATACTATGTGATCCTAGGTAAGTAACTTAACCTCTTTCAGTCTTAATTTCCTCCTTGGTAAAATGGAGATATTGATAGTGATTATCTCCCAAGAGTCTTGTAAGGATCAAATGAAATAACATGTACAGCACTTTGCAAACCTTAAAGTACTATAGAAATGCCAGCAATCACTATTATTACAATGTGAACTTCTTAAGGGTAAGATTGCTGTGTTTGTATTTGAAACCCCGGAGCTTAACATTGCTTGACTTGTCGCAAGCACTTAATAAATGCTCTTCGTAGCTAGATAACTTTTCTGTCTTCTTTTAGGACTTATATCACACTCTGCTGTCTGCAGGAGGCCATTCCCAATCCCACCTCAACGTCCACTTGTCAGTGAATTCCCCTGAGCTTATCTTCCATATGCATGTATGTGTCTGTGTGTATCTCTCTCCACATGTAGATATGTATGTGTGTATATGTGTGCATATATAAGCTATATAAGATAGATATGTAACATATGCACACACATATATGTATATATGTATCTTTTTTGTACATGATTATTCACATTCTGTATTCCCTATTAGAATATGAGCTCCTTGAAGGCAGGTACCATGCCTTTTTTCATATCCCCTAGGTACACAATGAGTTTTTAATAAATGCTTATTAACTTGCTGACTCATTAATAAAGATCTGAAAAGAATAAGCACAAAAGAGGCATGTACCCATGCCATGTGCTCGTGGGCACCTACAAGTGGGAGATAAGGACCATTATTTGTTCTCTACCAGATTCTTCTGATGAAGCTTGAACCGTCATTCTACATACTTAGAAACCAGAAAGAAAGAGAGGTGGAGGATTTGTAGATGGCTTTATACACCTACTGAGTCAGCAGTCTCTACAGCTCAGCAACTAATTAGAGAATTCTTCATTTCTCACAGCTGGCTCCTGAATCACACATGTCCAGAAAACAGGCAAAGAGTACCTGAGAACACAATCCCATAGTACACCAGTTATACTATTTTATGTTTATAGACAGCTGACATGTATGTTGGAACTCCCTGGATGCCTAAGATTAAAGAATGAAAAGTTTGTAAATTATGTGTTATCTTCCCAGGTGTATGAGAAATTAAAGTTTCTTCTTTTAGTGGTTATCTCCCTTATTCCTAAATCAATCTCAGCTTAAATGGTAGTGTTTAAAAACAACAACAACCCAGCAACCTCAAAAAACATTGATTGAAGTTATGGTTTTCTGAATGAATGGAAGGAAAGAAAATCCTCCATGTCTTACACATCACTTAAGGATAGTTTTTTCCCAACAAAATGTAGTGTTAAATGACTACGCTGAGTGAGGTCTGTTCTTAAAGACCTCATCTAGAGTGTGAGGGTGTTAATCAGTTTTTTCTCTGTAATAAGCATTTTGTCTAAAACCAAAACCAAACTTACAAGAAGTCATCAGCAAAGACTTCCTGTGGGCTGGTGTGTATGTGTGGAGGGGAGCAGGTAGTAGGGAGTAGGGTGTGGATATTCAGTTATTTTGTTTTCGTCTTGTCCAAATCTTCATGACCCTGTGTGGGGTTTTCCTGACAGAGATACTGGAGTGGTTTGCTATTTCCTTCTCTGGCTCATTTTACAGATGAGGGAACTGACGGCAAAGAGGGTTAAGTGACTTGCCCAAGGTCACACAGTTAGTCAGTGTCTGAGGCCAAATTTAAACTTGAGGAAGATGAGTCTTCCTGACTCTAGGCCCTCACTCTATCCACTGTACCACCTAGCTTTTTCTTAATACTTACTTGATTCTGTGCCCTTGAAATGTTAATGAGGAGGCAAATTCTCCAAAGTTTGGGCCTTTTTTTGTTGGGGGAGGGTGGGGCAGAAATAAGTATGTACCCAGTTATAATCAAATATTTAATAAGTGAATGATGCAGGGCACTAGATCAGAGATTAACCTTTCTCATATCATGGGCTGCTTTGTCATTATGGTTGGACCTCTTGTCAGAATCATGTTCTTGAATGCATACAATAAAATACAAAGGATTACAAAGGAAACTGATTATGCTGAATACAGTTATCAAAATACTTTTTAAAATAACCCAATATGTTCAAGCACCTCATGTTAAGAACCCCTGCACTAGAGAGAGGTCCAAAATCATTTTTCCAAAATTGGAGAGCGTAAAGCATGATCTCCAACTTCACTTGGAAATCTCAGAGTCTCTGATTATTCTGAATCATCTGAGAAAGTTTTTAAGTCCTTTAAACCAAATTAATTTTATTTTTAAAAATATGTGATACATATATATCAGATATAAAAAATATATTTGTGTAGATACATATATATACATATATACATCTCTATATGTATGTGTATATGTTTGTGTATGTGTGTATACTTATATCTAGATATAGATAGATAGATAGATAGATAGATAGATAGATAGATAGATAGATAGATAGATATCCCCTATGGCAACCCACTCATACATGGAATCCTCAGGATAGCTACCCCAGCTTCAAGGTACTATATGGGTCCAAATAAGCTTCAAAAATGTATTTCCTTTTCTCTAGTCTGTTGGAATAGGCAATTAATTCAAAACAAAGTCATTTAATAAAATAGCATAGTGAGGAAATTTGCGATAGAACATTTCTCCAATAAATGTAGTGTGTACTCTCATAAAAATCTATACAGTATCAATGGAGAGAATTAATATAGGAATTCTTTATTTTATTTTTTAACCTTATTTTTTCTTCTGAATTCAGCAAAAAAAAAAATCCATATACAAAGTAGAATAGGAAAAAGAGAATTGTATATAAAATTGCAGATCTCTATTACACACAGCTTTGGAGTGAGTTGGCTTCATTTTCATTTTCTTTTTGCCTTTGTTTCCCTAGCAGGCACCAACAGTACCTGATACATAGCAGGTACTTGATAAATGTCCATTGACTTGATTTTAAAATATGTAGTACATGGAACATGGTATTGTCAAAGCTGACCTTTTCTATGTTTCCTTCCCAACTTCCTTCAGTTTTCTTCCATGTATTTTGTAAATGCTTCAATAGTTCTGTTCCTATTTGTCCTCTTCAATTTTCTTTGCTTGACTTTCATTCAAGTCATACACACTATCCATGGGCATCCCCTTAGGTTCTGTCCTGGACCTTCTTCTCTTCTACCTCCATACTATCTCCCTTAGTAATTTCATCGTTTCCAAGGCTTCAGTTATCATCTTTATGCAAATAGTTCTCAGATATATTTAGCCAATCCTAACCTCTTTTCTGACTTCTAGTCATGCATCTGTAATTGACTATTAGATGTCTTGAATGGAACGTCCTATAGACATCTTAAATCCAACATGTCCAAGAAAGAACTCATTATCTTTCCTCCCAAACCTTCTCCTTATCCATGTTCCTAATTTTTCTCCTTTCTGTTGAAGAAGCTACCATTCTTCTCATCACTTGGGCTTCCAACCTTGGTGTCATCCTCAACTACTCACTCTCACTCAACCCATATATCCAATCTGATGCCAAAGCCTGTCAACTTTACCTTCATAACATCTCTCAAATATGCTCCCTTCTCTCCACTAACACTGCCACTACCCTGGGACAGGCCCTCATTACCTCACACCTGAACTATTGAAATAGCCTGCTGGTTGATCTCCCTCTATTAACCTTAAATAATTTGTCCCCAGGATAGGAGTATAATGCGGGGAAGAGTGTGAGAAGAGAGAGCCTAACCCCACTCTTATTGGAGGCCCAGTTTCCCCAGGACTTAACTCAGTCTAGATCATACACCTAGATCCAGAGAGGGATCTTTTAGTAGAGAAGGGAGTAGACACAGAGAGAGAAAGAGAGAAAGTGTGTGTGTATACTCTCAGTATATATCTATTTAGCACCTACATCCACTATCTATCCAGCTCTTTTCAAGTAGCAGTGAAATGCCAAGGTACTGGGCATAAACTGCAGGAAGAGCTCCATGAGTAAAAAGAAAAATAACTGACAACTTTCATTTTGGACAAATACAAGATCCCATTTAATTTATATAGTCTTTGGAAAATAAGCAGAGGTACAATTTACATGTGTAATAAGACCTAGGAAGACTCAGGAGATGTCTGGGCATACATTTTCCAAAGTTACTGGTTTTCACTTCCTTAGCACTTGAAGGGATCTGGGGGCTTGAATAGAGAGATAAAAATGGATAAAGAAGAGGGAGCAACCACTTGTAATGTTAACAAGATATAAGATCTTCCCCATCCATTAATAGGCCTCATGTGGAGCCCATGGAGGGAAGTTTGTTTTCGGAAGGTTTGCTTGTAGGAAAGCTTGCTTATTGGAAGACTTTCACACCTTTTGCTCATTTCTAATTAGGCACTGAATCATGAGGGCTGTGATGCCTTCTGACTCTGAGAAATGTATATATATACTCTGAGTTAGTATTTTGCTTTGGAGGCTTGCTTATGAGAAGGACCTTGTGATTCTCTGGTCAAGACTCTGAGTGGCCATATGTTCAGACCCCTGACTGCTCAGATGTAAAGGCTCTCTTGATCCAGTGGCATACGTAAAGTGTATAGCAATATTGCTTTGATTCAGACACTCAGAGCCCTGTCTGTTGATCTTCATGCTAATTTCTCCGTATTTTCTCTGATATTCAGGGTGATGACTTTTCTATTGAACTAGTGCATGTAATTAAAGAAGATTGTTGACCCCTTAAAAGTTGCTTTCCTTTAGGGGAGGCTTGTTTGCTCGAAGGCTTTCACATCTCTTGGTAATTAGGCACTGAAGCACTAGGTTGTGATGCCTTCTGGCTCTCTATATATTCTGAGGCTAGCATTTTGCTTCGGGGCTCAATCATTGCAAGAGTGTTCATGTGATTTGGCCAGAAGAGACTCTGGGCAGCTGTTAAGGAGCTTTGAAAACCCAGATGTTAGTGCTTCTCTCTCTGGTAACTATGTATGTATGTAATGGTCAGACAGTTGAAACTATCTGCTGCTCTGTGATGTATGTATTGTTTATGGTCAGTTAGATGCCTTATCTGTTGGTCTTTTTTCTATTTTTCCTGTTTGTATTTTCTCTAAAGTTCAGGGTGCTGACTCTTCCCTTGAACTAAGTGAATGACATATGTGTTTGATTAAAGTAAGATTATTGACCCCTTAAAAGTTGCTTTCCTTTAAAAAAAACAGATCCAAGAACCTGTGATAGCAGGTCATCCTGGGTGTTCCAGGGTACACGCTGTTACAGGTATCATATAGAAAGAAGGAAATTCCTAATAGGAGAAGAGAATGCTTCTCCTGATGCTGCCTGCCAGACATAGGGGCAGAGTTGGTATAATTTTTTTTAAGGAGGAGGCACATTTTAAAGAAATTTACATGAGGACTCCAGTGAGGAGAAAGACTTTGGAAGCTGTAGATGTGTAGGGGAATCCAAGTCTCCAACATATCCCTGATCTCCATCTTTCCTCCTTGTAGACTTCAGAGAGAGAATTTACTTCTGGGTGAGATCAAAATCTCTCTTGGTTCAACCTGAAGTTTTATCACATGCTCATCAGTTCATTTGTTCCTGTGTATTTTCTGGCATATTTTATTCTGTTTAATTTCTCTATTTCTATTTGTTTTTTGCTGGATAAATGGTATTACTTGATATTTCTTATTTGTGATAACATTTTATATAACTACAAAGTGTTAAATTAGTGGGAAATAGTCATACTAGTGAGAGTAAGCTAAGATTTGGAGACCAAAGCTGTGATTCTGGTTTCAAATCCACTGTATTCCTAGACCAATAGTATGTAGATTACACAGATAAAATTCTAGTCCACTCTCAGAGACTAGAGAAAATAATACCCAGTCTTATGGCTCTTCTCCTGTTCTCCTCAAAACAGAAATAGCATTCTCCCTTGCAAAAGGATTGGGCAAGATTCCAGAGATATCTCTCCATGCCTCTCACAAGCTACATTTATGTATAAATACATATCCTACATTGATACACACATGTACACATACTCCTTAAGCCTAGATGATATCACTATAGTTAGAAGGGCACTAGAAGAACACAAAGAGAGATTGATGAAAATGTTTGGTTTTTTTTCCTCCTGAATTCTCTGAAGCTGTTCAAAGATTGTTAAATGGACCAGTGTGGCAAGGTTTCAAAGATTTGGTCAACATCTGTGCAGATCTGAGAAAATCTTTTATGCTGCATATCTATTCCAAAGTGGAGGAAGAGTTCTTTTCCAAGAGAGAAATCAGTCACTGGAAATCAGTTGCATTCATTAGTAGAGGATTTGTTGACCATGAGATTACTATCCCACACCAAACTGGAGCTCTTGATGTTGGTGCAGGCTATCACTGAATAGTTCCAAGTCTGTATATAGAGCTAAATTTGAACTAAAAACAATAGACTTACATATTTTAACTAATACCAGGTGAACTACTACTTTCTAGAACTGGACTGTAGCATTGGCTGAGTATAATTTCAGCCTACACTTAGACTTAGGGAAGAAGGGTAATGTGGACACAGATGCTTTCCCTTGATCATATAATACAAAAATATGATAATAACTAAGGAAGTAATGAAGGCTATATATGTTGCCCAAGGAGTCAGGTCTAAATTACATGAAAGTACAGTAGGATTTTTGAACTTTTGCCAGAGAGCATTTTAGTAGTACATGGTAACTTTATTTTGGTTGTCTATGGATGACTGAGCAAGTGAGAGCAAATGGCTAGTGAAGGTCTTTGAAGAGAGATACAAGACAAGAAGCAAAAGAAGGGAAGCTAAAGGACTGAAGTTCCATTCTCCTAAAGGTGCTGATGGAGCAGAAGTTGGAGCTGTGAAGTGCCATACTGGTCTCATACAGAGTATCAGAAAGCAATATGTGTTACTCAGTGCATATCATTCTATGGCTATGAAAATATTCCATGATGACAATGGACATGTGGGTCAAGAAAAAACCCCAGAGATAGTGAGAAACTAATACCCAAAATGGCAGCAGAAGTCATAGAGAAGTATGAAATCTGTGCCTGAAACATTGGAATTAAAGCACTACCAGTTTGTAATTCATATTTAGGAAATGTAAATACTAGCAAACCTTTAGAATTTGTTTTCATTGACTTTTTATTTTCAACTTTTTTAAGGGAGAGGAAGAATAAGCATTTACATAGCATCTACCATGTGTTAGGTAGTGTGCTAAGATGACAGATATTATCTAATTTTATCGTCATAACCACTTTGTAAGTAGGTACTGTTATGTTATTTTATAGCTGAAGAAACAAGCAAAGGTCACACACCTGGTACGTGTCTGAAGCTGGATTTGAACTCAATGTTTCCTGACTCTGCATTCAGCTATTCATCCATTGCAAAACCTTGCTATAGTAAGAAAATGAGCACAATCTAGAGACTTCCATGAACTGGAAGAGGAACTCAATAAAAGGAGCTTGAAAGCACACAAACCTAGCATGGAAACATAGGAAGAAACTCCTATGTCTATACATTTTTTGTATGTTTTCTCTGATTCTCTTTGTCTCTGTCTTTCCCACCCCTACCCCTTGCAAAAAGCAAAGCAGCTGATAAATTTTTGACTTCTTTCGATAATATAATCATCCATCAAAGGGTATAGGAATTGACAAGGGAAACATATTCTGGGACTTAATTCTGTCAAAGGGAAAACTGATGGTTAAAGTTGAAAGGACCACTCCATCATAGAATTTCTAATAGAAAATGAGAAGAAAGTCATATATAGATTGGCAAGAACACTAGTTTGGGGGAATGTAGATATCAAAGTGTTCTGAAAAAGAATAGTAAGATCCAATAATGTCTTGAAGGGGGAGTCATTCAATAGAGATGAGAAGCTCTTTCAGACAGGAAATTTTAAAAATACCAATTATTTCCATGAGGGAAAGGAAAAAAGGGAAATTGCTGAAGAGCAGTGAGGGTGCCATCATCCATAAATTCAGTTTTTTAAAAAGATATGGGTACTGAGCTGACAATGAATAGCTCTAAGAGGTAAAACCCAGTTCTGATCAGTCTGGGGCTCCCAGCATTATAAAAACTTTGCAAATTTCCAGGACCCCAAGCAATATGAGGAAGCAGAGACAGAAGTGACCCTGACAACCCAAAGAGCAGTAGGATTCAGACTCTGCTTCTGTCACTGTCTCCCTTCCCCCCAGCCATCACCACCATGGCCAAGAGAAGAACTAAAAATTGTCATTGACCAATATTAAGGATGAACCATGAAGGAGATTGGCAGTTGTTATATACTAAACTTGCCCCATCTGAATCCAGAACTGAAACCCAAAAACATGACTGCAAAGAAGGGAGAGAAGCCAACCAAACTGGGGGGACAGGGAGGAGGTTGATGCATGTGAAAATTGGGAAAGCACTGCAGAAAATGAAGTTGCCAAAATAGACTAGGCACATGTAGCATAGAATGATCTGGTCCCATTCTCTCAGGACCAGACTGCTATATCATCCCCTCAGGATTCTAAGATACCCTAAGGGGGCTGGGTCATCTCTCTTCTCTAAATGCCCTTGACTCAAGCCCCCACCAGTTTTCTCATTGGTAAGGGGCCAATGATCAGGAACCCAGTTTCTTTTAACCATTTAAAATCATTAGCTTTTACCAAAGGATAGTTATTTTTTTAAAATTTAACTAATTTATTTGTTTTCAGTTTTCAACAATCATTTCCATAGGTTTTAAATTTTCTCCCCCTCCCTCTCTACTTCCTTCCCGAGATGGCACACAATCTTATATGGGTTCTACATATACATTCTTATTAAACACATTTTCACATTGGTCATGGTGCACAGAAGAATTAAAATGAATGGGAAGAACCATGAGAAAAAAAAACAAACCAAAATGAAGCATAACACAAGAGAAAAGTCTGCTTCATTCTGCTTTCTGATCCCATATTTCTTTCTCTGTATATGGATGGAATTTTGCCTCAAGAGTAAAGGATGGTTATTTCAAAGACATAGCCATAACAAACATGCAAACATTTTCCCTCTTTCCTCCAGGGCATCAAATATATTCACCTTAGCTTAATTCCTTTATATAGCTGATTCCACTTAATGGATATCCAAAGGCACCTTTGCTATTATAAAGTCCTCTTCTCAGCTTTTGCTGGGCTGGGAACCCAAACATCCTACTAAAGATTATTCCTAGCTCCTCTAAGCTTCTGTGTTGAACTGGACTCCCACTTCTGGATCTCTGTGACTTGCACTCCTGACCTTTTGATACTCCCAGATCAGAGACTTCCCTCCCTTCACCAGAGTCCCTATGATCCCACAGAAGGGAATAAGACCCAAAGAGGTCATCGAATGAAGTCAAAAGGCATTTTTTAAATTCCTCTGCAGCCAATGAGGCACTTCTTCAAAACATAATTGAAGAACTAGTTGCAGAATGTCAAGGCACTTTCCTTAAACATCATTTCCCCAGAAGTAGGCTTCCCAAGTTTTCCATATGGAGAGAGTCTGTCCTAGGCTTTCCGTTCATGTGCCAGAACCCTGTTACACACAGAAAACTGAAGATGCTGGCAGTGCTACTGACTTATGTGAATTTTTGATAAATAAGTAATTCTGGTGACTGTACAGTTTAAAGCACTATTTTTAATAGAGTTTTATAAAAACAGGATTTGATTTTCCTTTTTTATAAGCCATGTTGTTTTGGTGGAAGGGGCAGATATCACTAATAGGAAAGCTCAGAAACTGGGCTAAAATGGCAGGGGATTTATTCTTTCTGTAGTTTTTGATAGCACTGCTCTTGAATTACAGTGGGTGGGGGTCCCTGATACAATCACATACACACATCAGATGCCTTGGGTAAACACTGATGCTTCCAGTCTTTCTGGTGGGGATAGGAGAAGGAAACTACAAAGTTGTACTTTTTCCCCATCTGCCATCAGCATTAATCTTTAGTCCTTCACACACAAGGAGCCTATCAGGGCCTGTTCCTCCCCCCATTTCCCTCTCCTCACCTCCTAAATCAATTTTATGCACACACATATATACATATATATATACATATACATATGAATATTTCAAATGAAATAATATTTGCAAGGCAGCACAGTGCCTGGCATACAGTAGATGCTGTATAAATGCTTATTCCTTTGCTTATCCCTTTCAGGCAATCTAGACTTCAATAGTGACCCTGAGATGGTCACGCCCAAGAGAAACAAAGTTCCTTTTGAAGCATAATTCCTTTTATGGTGGATATCTTTTTTTTCCAATGATGATTTCTGTACTCTTCATTTTTTTCCCCTCAAAGTCAGGGATAGTCTTGTGAAAGCAACATACCTTCCCTGTGAAAGCAACATATCTTCCCTGTGAAAGCATCCACCTTCACTCTAAACTTTTCCCATTTAAAGTATAAAATGCTCTTCGTTGAGTTTTATAACAACTTTGTATTTTGAGTAGTCTGTGGAGGAGAGGAGTTTGAAAGTTATTGTATACTGTTGCCAATTGTAACCAGGTCCTGCCTGAATTACTGTGTTTATAAAAGTATCTTTAATAAAGGAGGATACAGTCTAGCCTAAGGAATAAAAAAACATTGTTGCCCCTTTCCCCACTGCAAAAAAGGTGCAGCTGCCATTCTGATGGACAAGGAGGAAACTTGGAGAGTGGTCTTCCAACCTTTACTCACTCATCCATTGAGTCCCTTAACTGGTTACTGATGACTGAGGGTGGGACAGCTGATGGAAGAGGGAGTTTCTGACCAGCTCTGGGATGCAGCTGTCTAGGTGACAAGGAGTGATTTCACAGAGGGGTATCATAAGCACAACCTAGTAGCAATAGACATCGTACCTGCTACGTGGTATGTAGATTTATTAACAATAGCTAACATTTCTATGGTGCTGCTTAAAGCATACACCTTACTTTATAAAGTGCTTTATATATTAACTCATTTGATACAACCATCATGGGAGGTAAGTGCTATTATTATCATCCCCATTTTACAGATGAGGAAACTGAGGCACAGAGCATTTAAGTTATTTGCCCAGGGTTGTACAACTAATAATTTTCTGAGGTAGGATTTGAACCAAGTTCTTCCTGACTGTAAGTGCTGCACTCATTCCAATGTATCACCTACATGTCCACAGCTAGCTAGGCTTATATTGGGGCCTTTGGTTGCCTTTGCCTTTCTAGTATATTTTTCTTCTGTAGCATCTACAGGCAAGTCAAATGAGTTAATATATAAATTGGGAGGTTTGCAAAAAACTATTTGAGGTCCCAACAAACCTATTACTAGTAGTAATAGGTTAATACATTGAATCCCATTTAAATTGTCCTGTTAAGGCACTTTGTGATTCTCTTATGTTTACCACTGCTTTCTATGTGGAATAAATGATTCCACCTCTGCCCGACTTATATTATATATTTTGTACTTTTTTTACTTGTACTCTTATGAGGGGAACCCTGGAATAGAAACAAAATTAGTAACTTTTGTCAGTCAGAAAACTGGGGTGGGAGTGATGAGCCAATGATCATGAGAACTGCAAAGCCTACTTTATCTGCTGGGGAATCAGTCTTCCCTGGCAATGAACCCAGATAAATTGTGATGACAAGATAAACAGGTCCTGGTGCAGGTCACTAGCCCTGGAGTCTGAAGTCAATGCTGCTTTAGCTTCTACACATGGAGGATGGAATGTACAGAAGATGGAAATAATCATGAACAACAGCCCGAATTCAAAAGAAAGTGCAGATATGAGCCTTTACGGATTGTGTTGGGAACACTGAAATCCCATAAGGAGCTGAGGATCATGATGAAAACAAAAAACACTTCAGAATTTTTTGAAAGAAGAGTTGTTTTTGTTTTGTAGCTATGTTGGAGGCAAAAGAAGGAAAAAGATTGGCTAAAATAGCTGCTTATAATGGATGGAATGATGTTATCAGTTGATGGTGAGATATAGCTGAACTACTGAACTCTGATTTTATGTCCATTTTCTCTGCCAAAGAGAATCTTTGAAGTGGGAAGAAGAAGAAATATTAACAGAGTAAAATCTAAGGTAAGTGAGGAATTTGTTTGTCACCAGGCCTAGATAAAGAGCACTGAAAATATTAGCAGATGTGGATTCTGAACAGCACCACTGGTGAATTTTGAGAGCTCTTGGAGAGTGGGGAAAGTACTCTAGAACAAGAGAAGGGCAAAATGTCCCAATTTTTAAAGAGGTAAAAGGATGGAGTCTGTAAACTATAGACCAATTAGTATCTCTTCTATTCCTGGCAAATTTCTAGAATATATTATTAAGGGAACAGCATGCGAGCCCTTAGAAAGTAAAACAAAGCTCACTAAAAGCTAGGTAAGCTACTCATGAAGAACAGGTTGTGTCCTGATGTAATGTAAAGAAAGGTGTACACTCTGACCACAACAGAATACATGATGACCACAACAAAGTCAAGGGAAAAAACCCACTAAATAAACTAGAATTCACATGTGAATAATGACCAATCTTGACTGCAGGGCACTGGTGGTAAATCATATAATCCCTCCCCTCAACAGAGGTAGTTAGATGGCACAATGGATAGAGTGCTGGATCTGTGATCAG
The DNA here is from genome assembly GCA_023548195.1 of Bettongia penicillata ogilbyi. Taxonomy (NCBI): domain Eukaryota; kingdom Metazoa; phylum Chordata; class Mammalia; order Diprotodontia; family Potoroidae; genus Bettongia; species Bettongia penicillata. The sequence goes on from JAJHZJ010000128.1 coordinate 2,844,488, forward strand.
GAGACTTTAGTTTGCATCTAGGCTCATACACTTAGTAGTTGTGGCTCTGGGCAAGTTACTTAACATCTGACTGCCTCTGCTTCCTCATCTGTAAGATGAGAATAACAATATTTCATGGTGGTTATAAGGATCAAATGAGATAATATATGTTAAAATACTTTGCAGACTTAAAGCACTACTATCTATTATTATCAATGAAGATTGTGTTATCAGTGCAAAATGTGACATGTGCTCTCGGAAATGGTTCCTGAATTAATTTTTTTTTGCTTAACAGTTTGTTGTCATTGAAAGGGATAGTTCTATAGGAGAAGGGGTTACTGAGAAATGACAATGATATTTTAAAATGAAAGATATCAATAACCCCATTTAAAAGGAAAAACATGTCATACAAGAATAAAATCAGTTCATTTTTATCACACACATACACACACACACACACACACACTTCTTTTTTATCCTGTTTAACCATCATAGACATTTCCATATACATATAACTGAAGAGAGGATTTTTAAAAAGAGATTTTTATTGAAATGTTTTCACATCACCTAAATTTCTCCCCTTTTCTGTCCCAGGAAACTATCTCATTTAACAAAGAATATTTTAAAAGTAAGAACAGGAAGAAAAAAAAAATCAGCAGAACTATTCGATACATTGAAAAAATCTGAAAATATATGCAATGTTTCACACCCAAGGAACTTTCACCTCTGCCAAGGAGAGGAGGGAGCTATAGAAGTCTTCCCTCTCTTTTTTGGAGTCAGTCTTGTTTTTGCTATTTTGCAACAGTTACCTTTGATTGATTTTGTAGCTGCTGTATTTTCAAGATACATTGTCGTTCTCATGTATAGTATTTCTTTTTCTCTGCTTCCTTTGATCCATATCAGTTCCTGCAAGTCCTTTTTTCTAAATTCATCTTTTCTTAGGCATCCAAGTGGGGCAGTGGATAGAGTAATGGAATTGGAGATTGGGAAGACCAAGTTCAAATCCTGCCTCAGACACCTACTAGTTTGTCCTTTAGTTGTTTTCAGTTGTGTTTGACTCTCATAACCCCATTTGGGGTTTTCTTGGCAAAGGTACTGGAGAGGATGTAGGTTGTAGGAGGATCAAATGAGTGAACATACATATGTAAAGTACCTTGCAAACCTGAGAGTGCAACATAAATGCGCTCTTATTATAGTTATGGTTTTGTAGAACACAGTAATAAGGAAAGAAGATTGTATAAGAAACCATGAGCTTTTTTTTTTTAAATAAAGAAGCATGGATATATTAATTAAATTAAATAAGGCATTAATAAAATTGCTTTATTTGTGACCCTTTCTTCATTTCTTTCTATTTTTTAATTTTTATTTCAGTTCCAAATTCTCTCCCTTCCTCCTCTCTCTCTTCTCCATCCATCGAGAATACAAGAAATACAATACCTCATACATTTGAAGTCATCCACATTTCTTTTAGAATAACATCATTTCCCATAAAAATAAATTATATTGACCTATTTTGTTCAATAGATCTCATAACGAATTTCCCTTTTTGATAGGACAACTAAACCAGTAGGTCAGGGGAATACTATAAATGAAGTATACTTTAGCAAAGGGTAGAAATCTGAAGTGTATTTCATCACTGTGTGTGCTGGAGGTACACTGAGGATTTTCACTGGGGAAGTAAAGTCTGAAAGACATTGGAGGTGCTACTACTGAAATGTATGCTTAGAGGTAAGGATGAGGCTATGTAAGAGGTGAGGAACACAGGGTGAGATTGTGCATGCTTATCAAATTTGCATGCTAGTGGGTAGGTTGGCCTTTTGCCTTTGCAAGACCTTCCAGTCCGCTATTCAGTTCTGTTGTCAGGCGAAGAGGAGAGAGACAGCTTCTGCGGGTCAGGTAGCTGCGGGCAGGCTGCTGTTTGCTGCTGTTGCTGTAACTGATTGCCGCTGCAGCCTGAGCTGAGAGTGGCGGGAGAGCTGGGACTGTTCCTGGAGAGCAGCGCTGTAGGGGTTCCTGGGATAGAGATGAGAAGACATCTTGGAAGTGAGATAGACCGACCAGCCCGGAGAGGTGAGCACATAGGAAAAATGGACTGGGATCTGCTATGAAACCTTATTGGCTGGTGGGAAGGCCAGGCGACCAATCCTAATCCAAGCCTCCTCACTCCCCTCTGCTTCCCTGCTTTATCTGTTCCACTTTAGAACCTGGAGCCAGGGCCTAAACAACAGCATCACACCGTACCCTCATTCTTTTTCCACAACCTGTGGCTGAGGGATGAGGAATTAGGAAATGAATGGGCCAAGTGTTTCAATATACGAGCATTTAATGGTTTCCTTTGCAATTTTATAAATATCTACTACATCATGTGGCCAGATAAAGCTGTTTTCTTGTGTAATATAAATATAAAGATTAGAAATTGAGCTTTTTCCAGTAATTTGTATGCTATGTTTCTCCAATCCCTGGTCTCGATTCAGAACCTAGTTAAAGAAGGTTTCCTTCTTGTTCAGTCCCATAAAACACATGGTTTGCTTGTCAGGGTGGGTAGTTGGCATAAACTAAAAGAGATATTAGTATATATTTCTATTCTTCAGTGCATGGATTAAAGATACCTTGAATGGATCACTGGGCTGGTAGTTTGGTACAGCACCAAGTGGGGGAAAATTCTGAACTCCTTTATTTTATAGCTAATAGCAAACTGGCACTTTATTTTCCTGAGAGCTCAAGGAAGAAAAGTTACAGCTGATGTGGGCTGCTATAGCAACAATAGCATTTCAAGCCTCATCTGGAATACCTATCAAAATTTCCTATATAATTCAACATTTTTGTCGTTGTCTTTGAAGGAAGTTTAGATGGCAAGCTTATCAAACTTGCAGACAACAGGAAGCTATGGGGGCCAGCCAACATGGTGGATGACCAAGTACCAATCCCAAATCTCTGAATAGGCTAGACCAAGAGTCTGTATAAAACAAGGTGAAACTTAAAAGCACATAAAGCCCACACCACTGTTCCAAAAGCATTTGACATAATCTCCCATGCTAGACATACAGATAAGGTGGAGATATTTGGGTTGGATGGTATTATGTTTGGGAACTTTTGAAACTGGACAAATGATTGACCCCAAAGAATTATAACCAAGGGCTTGAAGTTAACTTGAAGGAAGTATGACCAAAAGAAAGTGGCAGGATGGTGAGAAGTCCAGAGAGCTTATCATATAATGATAAAAAACTGGGGAATAGTAAGTAGGAGATAAAAGCTGTCTTCAAGTATCTGTAGGGCTGTTACCTGGAAGAGGCTTATTTAGGTTTAATGTAGGAAGAAACTTCTTAACAATTAAGAATGAACTTTCTTGGAAGATAAAGAATTTTATCTCTCTTCAAGAAAAGTCTAGATGACCGCTTGTTGGCCATGTTATAAGTGATTCTAATTCAGATATCTGTTGGATTAGATGGACTCTGAGATCCCTTTTGAGGCTGAGATTCTAATCACTCAGTTTCAAAGGGGCTAGGTCACTTGCTCCCCATGGAAGTGACCGTGCCAGTTAGTAGCAGAACTTTGACTGAGGTCTTTTGACTTCTAATGACCAAATAAACATGGTCTGTTTGGTTGGGGTTTTTTTATGTTGATGTTTTAAAAAGACAATTCTGCCAGATAAAAGCAATGTGTATGAAGAATTCAGAGAAGCATGAGAAGACATATGAACAGATGCCAGGAGATATAAGCAAGGTTAGGAAAGTAACATGCATAATAATTGAAAATCAATGGAAGGAAAAACAAAAATGAAATGAAAGTGTGAATGTACTTTCCTTCTTTGTAGATGTGGAGGACTGTATAGAACTTTGCATATACTCTGAGCTGGTGAATATGTTGGTTATTTTGCTGAAATGATTTTTTCCTCTGGCTTTTTTTTTGGATAATTTTCTGGGGAGGTAAGAGGAGAGGGACTGAATATATTTGGAGGCAAAGGTGATATAAAAAAAAAGATATCAAAAAATGTTTAAGGTTCTGTTAAAGCCTGAGATATGCTCAAACTGGGCTTAGGAAGGGAAGACCATTTGGGTGACATGCCTAACTCCAAAGGCTGTGCTGCTTAATGTGATCATCATATATACCATGTAACCTGGGATAATTCCAGCTTCCTTTTCTCAAACTACTATTGTTAGTACTAATAACTACATTCTTTCTGGCATTTTTGCATCAGCATCTTTTCATTTATAATGTTTTATTCGTTCTGTTAGTTCTTCTTTTATTAGCAATTTCTTTGATTTTACCTTTTCTGAAAAATAATTTTCTTTGAGTAGAGCCTTGAGTTAGCCATGACCAACTTTTTTTTTTTTTTTTTTAATGCTGAGGCAAACATCACAAAACATGCCCTGACGTCAGCCTTTGGACAAACACAAGTGGTGGCTGGGTGTCAAAAACCCTAGGACAAAATCCTGGGATATGGCAAGGAAGCTCTATCACAGGTTGAGCTTGCCATCTGGTAGTTTTACATTTTAATTAATTCTTGTTAACTAGGTGCTAAGCTAAGTATTTTCTAGCTGCTAAAGTAAGGTAAGTGCTGTTAGCAACTGGGACTATGTCCCAGCCACCCCACCCTAGTTATAGCTCTGCTTTTCTGCTAATCCTGCCTCTTTTTACTGGCATTTCCACTGTAGTGTCTGAGAGGATATTTATCTGAGGGGAGTAAGACTTTCTCTTGTATGACCTGTCTCTTTGCATCTTCAAGAAGTCCTAATTAATTGCCTTTCTCATTTTGTTTCTTTGGGTCTTCAGAAGTCTAGTTCTTCTGCAAAGAGCGTTAGTATCTGGTCTAAACCTCTTTTCTTTTACAGACAGGGAAAGTACTGAGAGGTAATTTTCCTAAAGTACAGCTAATGAGTATCGTTGTGACCATTTCACTTCCCTGCTCAAGAAACTTCAATGGTTTACTATTTCGTATAAGATAAAATAAATGCACGTATTTGCTATTTAAAGCTATCTGACTGCAGCCTACCTTTCTAGACTGCTTTCATATTACTCCTCAGTCATTCTACTTTCTAGCCAGAGTGGCCCACTGGATGGCCCTCATAAAGGAAGGGCACTTCCATTTCCCTTGCCTTTGCAGAGGATATCTCCCCCCGCCCAAACCGCCCCCTCCGCCGCCCCCCATGCCTGGAATGTTCTTCTTTCCTTTTGCCTCTTGGAATTCCTAGGCTCAGTTCAAGTACCACCTGCTATCAAAGATCTTGTGTAATTTCCCCAGTTGTTAGTTTCATTGTTACTTAGTATTTATTTTTATATATTTTGTATTTACTCGTGTGTATATCTGTTTCACACTCAGTAACAGTAAACTTGAGGGCAAGAATTATTTCTTTTTGCCTTTGTGTCCCTAGACTTATGAATACAATAGGTGCTCAATAAAGACATTAAATTGATTTAATAGAATTCAGCTCTCCTTCCTCCATAGTTCTGCGCTCATTTCGCTCCCTGGTGTTGTTAAGCAAAATAATGCATTTCTCTTGCGCTTTCAGGTTAAAAAGTGCTTTTCTCACTACAAAACCACCCCCAGGGAATATGAAGTGTCATCAGTATTATCTCTATTTGGCAGATCAAGGAATTGAGGCTCAGACACTAATTGATTTGCGTCTTTTAATAAAGTTCCGCTTAAGATCAGGTCGGGTGCAACTATGTATGCCTCCGGTATTCCCTGGGTGGGTGGGAGTGCTGGAGGTACCGTGGCCCCAGGCTGCCTCCGTCAGACAAAAGATTCTGGGCTACAGAGCCGGGGAGAATGCTGGCCCTGGGCCAGTGTTACGCTCTCGGCTTCCAGATTCCCCCTCCCCCATGCTAATCTAGCAGGGCCCCTCCCTCGTTGGGAGAGCCCTGGGGTGCAGATGCAATCCCACCTGCTCAGCTGCGGAGCCTGAAGCTCAGAGCCGAGAGCCTAGAGCCGCGAGTCTGGCAGTGAGCTCGCCGTGCAGCGCCGCCGACTGGGCGGTAGGGGGCGGGCCACTCGGAGAGCCTTCGCTCCCTCCCTGCTCCGCTGGCCTTTGTTGCTGTTGGAGAGACGGGCTTGACTTGTTCCCGTCCACCCTCTCGGCCCCGGGGCGGGCGCGCCTGCGCACTTAGGGCTGGCCGGCTACTTGCAGGGAGAGCTTGCAGCAGCGGCGGCGGCGGGCGGGAGCAGCCGGGGTGGGGGGGGGGAGCGGAGCCCGGCCCGGGAGCGGGAACCACGGGAGCGACGGAGGTCCGGGCCCCCCCACGCCGTGCACCAGACTCTCTCCCAGCCGCCTGACCTACACACGGGTATATGGGATGGAAGCGGGACCCTCGGGAGCAGGTAATGGCCTGTTTGAGGGGAGGCCTAGGTGCCACAGGGGGGCGGGGGCTCTGTGTGTGGGTGGGTAGGGGTCTGTGTCACTAGAGAAGGGGAGGGGGACTTGTGAGCATGGATGTGTGCATGGATGAGAGGACAGGGGAGAAAGGCCTGTGCACCTGCGTGGGGGGCTGTGTGCATGGAGGGGGGGGCAGTACGTCTGCAATGTGAGGAGGGGGTCTTGTATGCTTGGAGGTGGCGGGGGAAGCTTCAGTGCACCTGCGGGGAGGGGAGAGGCTTGGATCTATGGGGAAGGGGCTTCTTGAGATTCTAAGACTTGTGTTTGTGGAGGGGGGGAGGATCGAGGCCCGGGTTCCGGAGATGAGGGTATCTCCTGGCTGCAGGGGAAACCCTGTGTACACAGCATGGGAAGAGCTCTGAGTATGGGTTTTAGTGGTACCTGAGGATTGTTGAGGTTCCCAAGCCTGGGCAAATGGGAGACACCAAGGTAGGATGGGGGTCATAATTCGAGCTCAGGAGTATGCGTTCGTAGTGTTGGGGCGGGGGAACCAGAGAACTAGGGGCTCAGTCTGAGCAGAAGGATGAACCTTCGGGGAGGGGGGGATGCTGCTGGTGTTTGGGCTGCGGTGGGGGAAGGGAAGTGAGGCCGCGATAGAGGCTGGGGGTTTGGATGGAGAGGGAGGTAGGGGATCAGACTCTGGATCCTGTGAGAGAAGGCGGCTCTAGTGTTCCACAGTGGAAAAAAGTAGAATGGGGGGAAGGGGCCTGAGGTCTGGGGGCGGTGGAGAGAAGTGGTGAGGGGTGAGGGGGGGGGGCCCAAGCCCCGAGCATGCGCAGAGCTAGGTTGCGTTGAGTCGGTTTGGGGTCCGGGTGGGGTAGGGGCGGGGGCGGCAGGGGGAGGAGACCCTGTCTCCGAGATTCCATAGGCTATGGGATTTGGGGGAGTTTCTCCCTTCCTGGATCCTAGGGACGCCTTACGTTTGGGGTGGCCAGCATAGCTCCTTTCTCTGCTGCATAGGAGGAATTGGAGTGGCAGAAATGTGAGCATTTCTAGGCCTAGAAAGTGATGTTGATTTCAGTTCTTGGAGACAGACGTGAAGGTTCATCGGCCTGGAAACTGACATTGATTGGGTGGGGGCGAGCACTAATAGATACGGACACTGATTTGGGGAGGGGCTCCTGAGATAGAAGGAGCCTAGCGCCGGAATATTGATGGGGAGGCGGAGCGAGGTTGGAAATCTAGGAGAAAGAGCCTGTCTGGCCCCCTGTTTGCCTCTAACATCGGGACTGATTTTCCCTGCTGGGTTTGGTTTGTTGGAAGGTTTGGAGAATGCCCAGGTCCGCCCCCCTTCCCTCCCATTGAGGAGGTGTGTGAGGTTTTGGGTTCTTCTCCCCCTTTCGGTATGTGGGGGGAGAATCAGGAATTTAAATCCATGCACAAAGCCTGGTTCGTTTGGAACGTCTTTGGGTGTCAAGATTTCAGAACATTTAAAAAAAAATCCGTATCCCAGCCTTGCCTTCAGTAAGGGTCTGTGGAGTGAGCCAGCCGGCGTTCTCCCCTCCCCCACCCAGAGCAGCTGTCAGGGCCCTGGACACAAAACAATCCAGGCCCCTGCTGCCTGCTGCCTCCCACTATACACACTTTGGGGGCTGGGGGAGGATGGGGAGTGTTGCTATTAAGTTAACCCCATTGTAAGTCAGTTTTTGTTGGGGTGGTAGAGATCAGCTTTACTGGCCCCATGTTTCATGATTAAGAAGAAATGGCAGAAACAAGAAATGGAGGGAAACTGAGGCAAGTCAATCCAGAAATTGAAAATGCTGGAGTCTAGATACTCAGTGAGGTTTGGAGGTTATCCTGTAGGAGGCCATCAGGGAACGATGCCATAGGCCCACTCCCACCCACCCATGGAGTGGGAGAGACCTTAAGGACTGACATTTCTTCTTCAGATGGTGGACCATGAATTGGTGGACCAGGTGCAGGCTGGACTAGAATTAAGAGAGTGTCAGTGCTAATGGTTACAGTAGTTGGTCACATCTATGTAAAGCTTTGAACATCTGAAGGTTGGAAAGGTGAAGTAGCTTAGCCTGGTGACACAACTTGAAGGGTGGGATTTGAGCCCCCCCTTTCTCTTCTAATTCCAAGTCCAGCGATCTTTCCTGTACACTATGGTGCCTTTACAGTGAACTTTTCTGTAGTGCTTTAAGGTTCACAAAGTTCCTTACATATAATATTTCCTTTGGTCCTCACAGCCACCCTACTTGTTGAGGTAGGTGCTACCATTATTTCCATTTTATGGGTGAGGAAACTGAGGTGGAGAGAGATTGTGATCACACATAGGACTAGTAAATAGGGACCGTGTCTCTGAATCCTCAAAGTATTTTCTCAGCAACAGTCTTATGGATCAGGACAAATCATTTCTTACCATAACCCACATAAGGAGGCTAAAAATGATGACACCTGCCACCCTGGCTCCTTAGGTGCCTGTTTCCAAGGGAGTTCTAAGCAGGTACCTGGCGGGCTGGACTGCAGGCTGTTGTTGGAGAACTGATGGGGATTTTTCCCCTTCTAGCCTCATGTTCCCTGTATAATAATAGGTGACATTTATGTAGCACTTTTAGGCTTGTCATAATAATAATAGTTGACATTTATGTTAATGCTTTAAAATATACTACACAAATATTCTCATCTGAGATTCACGAGAACCTGTGAGCTCCATGTTAAAGTATCATTACCTTATTTTGCAGATGAGAAAGCTGAGGTTCATAGAGGTAAAAGTGACTTGCCCATGATCACAGGGCTATTAAGTACCCAAGGTAGGATTTGGACTTGCATCTCTCCTAACTCCAGTATTGCTACTGTGTTGCCTGTATTACCGAGTTCTAAGCAATTTGTATCATGGAGAGCTTCAGTTTAAGTAGCCAGTTTTTGGCAGTATAAGTATTGTACTCATTTTACTGATGAAATAGTTGAGGCTCAAAGGAGTTAAGTGAATTGCTCAGGGTCACATAGCTAGAACTATCAAGTGACAAAAGCCAATATTTACCTTAGGTCTCTTATTTCAAATCCTGAGACTGTTTACTATGCTCCAATACCTTTACTACAGTGAACCATGGCTCTTAGTTGGTCCTGGTGGCCAACTGATTTGCAATAGGCTAAATGAGGTACACAGTAAGTGCTTAATATTTGCCTTATGGAATTGAAGAGACCTAAAGTAAAGGGCCAGTGACCCAGACCTCTTTCTTCTCTAGGTGTAAAGTATCTGTTTTTTCAGCTGACTGATGAAGGTAGCTTGGAGGTAGCTGAACCTGTGAATGAGAGGACTGTTGAAATCAATTGATATCCAAGCTGGGTAGGCTTCTGATTTCCACCCCCCCAACTGTTACTTGGAAAAGCATCCTAGACAAGTTGTCAGTTAGGCTCTGTTTGAAGAACCCCAACCTATGAGGGAGCCACTTGCATAGTCTAGATGCCCTCACCCATTCAGCCTTAAGGACTTTCCTTTTCTGTTTGGGAGCAAAGGATGGGTAACTGAGGAGCCCTCTGGCCTACGTTTGTGCACAGGCATGTCCGTGTCTTTATACATGTATGCACGCATTTGTGTTCCTGGATGTGTGTCTATTGGGGGAGGTGTCTTAGAGTAGGTGCTTGGTTTATGATTGTTGATTAATACATCAATTTGTGCAAGATAATTCTTCAGGCTTCAGCATGAGCTTATTCAAACTGTCATTCTCAAGAAACCCACATCTAACACATGTCTCCAGTGTACACAACCACCCTTTGAGTTTTTTCCTTCTCACCATCTCTAAGCACTAATTCCAGTCCCCCATCTTCACTCTTATTGGGAGGCAGGCCTGGAGGTGGGAGAGTGAAATTCTGGGTCTTTCAGAGATCTGGGAAGCAACCGCAGGGCACCTGAGCCAGGTTTCTGCCCACCCGGAGGCAAGCGGGTGTTTGGGGGTGATAACTCCCCGATCCTGTCTGCTGCTCCACCACCCGCTTTGTGTGACTGGCCTCTCCCCCTTCCCCCAGCTCTGAGACCCAGGGTTCCAGTCCCTCATCTGCATCACAAAGTCCCGTCTGTCGGCCCCAGAGAGAGAGGAGAAGGTGGGGGTGGAGGGCGCCTTGGAGCAGCCTGCTTGCCCTTTCTCTGTGTCCCAGCTGCTAGGACTCCTCTCCTTCCAGATACTCAGATGAATTCTAGGACCTTGAACTGTATTTTGTGTTGTTGTTTTCTTTGGTGGTTTTTTAGGGGGGAGGGTGGGAGGAAGCTTATGGTCGTCTTACCTGAACCAGCATGGCTGCTCTAACCTCCCCTGGGAGCTGGATTCTGCCCCAGGGATTCTATCAACCTGGGCAGTCCCTCCTTAAGCCCAGGTCAGCCTGTAGGGAGGAAGGAATCTTTGTGTCTGGATTCTCAGGCCCACCATCCATAGTCCTTACAGCAGCAGGTTTTAGGGCTGGAATTCTTCATTTTATGAGGGACCAGGGACCTTACTCCTCCCCTACCTGCAGTCAGGTAAAACCTATGGACCCTTTCTCAGAAATTTTTTTAGTGCAGAAAATGAAAGTTGTAGCCTTATAAAGGCAATCAATTTTATTGAAATACAGTTTTCCAAATATTGGCATATAAATTCATGGGCCCCAGGCTATAAACCCACATTCTAGATCCTGCTATGAGTGGTAGGAAGGAGGTCCCTCTAATGGGAGAGGGCTTTGCAAACTGGTGTGTTCTGTGCACTGTGAATATGAGAAGAGAATTAGGATGTCTGTCTTTTGGTCTCTGAAGCCCACAACTCTGAGACACTTGTTGAGGGGACAGTAAGGACGTAGGAGCTGTAGTACCCCCATTGTCCCTCCTTTACCCTGAACTCTCCCTGACCTACCCCGCCCTTCTGGAAGGGATAGGGTAGCAGTTTCTGGTGTCAGGACTGGGGGGAAGGGCCCTGCTTTACTCTCCTTAGAAGGTGGGCTAAAGAGGAAAGGGGCACTCTCTCACTTAGGGCTACTAGAAAAGCCAGCAGATTATGAAACCTAGGTGGCTGTAGAAGGACCAGGGCCCTCCCTGTGCATTTTTTGTCTGCAGTGTCCATATGCTGCTGCTGTTGCTGCTGTGTGTGTGTGTGTTTTTACATTTGCCTCTGTCTAGCCTGGTATACTGGAGAGAGCAGGGTTTGAGTACCAGCTTTGCAGTTGTGTAACCTTGGGCCCTTCTCCTTTCTGAGCTGAACTTTCTTCATCCATCAAGTGAAAGGGGTTGGGCTAGAAAGGCTGAGGTCCCTTCCTGCCCCAGCAGCCTGTGATTCTGTGTCCAAACCTGCAGAGCTCTCTCCGGACCTGGGTTTATATGGCTCTTTGTCATTGTCCATTCATACAGGCAACAAATATTGATTGATAGTCTACTGTGTGTCAGGCGCCATGTCTGCTTCTGTGTGGCTGTCAACTCCTGCAGCTGGGTTTCTAGCATTTGCTATCTAGTGCACGTCTGCATGTGTGTCTGGCCTGGCCTATGCTTGACAGGAAAAGCTGGGGGTAGGGGTGACCAGGCGGGAAGGAGAGAGGGAGCAAGCTTCTCCCTGGGCTGGGGAGGTAGGGAGGTGCCACTTTAGTTACCTGGAAGCTGGGCTCTGGCTCCCCTATGGGAGCCTTAGGGAGAGCAGGGGCCTAGCATTGGGGGCCTTCCCAGTTTCCAGAATGGTATCCAGTTAAGGAACTGTTGGGAGAGGGCTTTGCAAGCAGGTGGATGTTGGAGGAAGAAGGAAGTTATCTCTCTTTTGGTCTCTGAAGCTAGGAGAGGACAACGAGAATGTGAGAGCTGTTAGTGCCCCCATTTTCCCTCCTTTACTCTGAACTCTGTCTGACCTATACCCCCCCCCAGAAGAGATAGGACAGTAGTTTTTGGTGTTGGGGCTGGGGGGAGGGGCCCTGCTGTCCAGACAGTGAAAGCTGAGCCTGGGGGGAGGTGTCTTGTCTGTCTCCCTGTGTCTGATCTGGGCTGGTTTTATTACCCCACCCTCCCCCAGGCCCTGGGACCCCAGTGAGATTAAACAATAACAGAAGGAAGACAAAGCAGGCTCAGAGCCTGACAGTGACCCCCTTCCCCCCAGCTGGAGAATGGGGTTGGGGAGGGGGGTGTTCTGTGGAAGAGAAAAAGAAAGGCAGACCAAACAGGCAGCCTTGGGAACCCGGGGGATCGGAGAGGCCAAAGCTGGCCCCGCCCCTAGGGCCCCTTCTGTCTGTCTGGAGGGAGGCAGAGGAAGGGAAGGAAAGAGGAGAAGACTTGAGCTTTTGCTATGGAAAGCTGGGGGGGAGGGGAGGCAGAAAGCAGACTTTAGATCCTGATTGAAGGAGGGAAAATTAGACATCTAGCTGGAGGAGGGGGTGTGAATTAAAGCATCTTACAAAGAATATCTTTCCCTCCTACCTCCCAGACTCCCCTGTGCTCTCTTCCTTTGAAAGACTCAGGAGCTCTGGTGTCCCAGGGGCCTCTCTGGTAGTTTTCCTAGGTGACTTCTGGTACAAAATGCTAGTCCTCTGAGGCCTCAGGGTCAGCTTAAAGAGTGGGCTGGGTCTATGGATACAGTAGCGGGTAAATTGTTTGAATTTGCACTAAGATGTTATATAGTAGGAAGACCTTTCCCCAGTGGTCAGACATATAAAACGTTCAGATGAGCAATTGAGGGAAACCTGGTCTATCTGGAGAAAACTGGGCTTTCTGCGCCTGAGGGAGGCTTGGTTAGATGAGGCCAGGCTGTAGTAACTACAGTTGCCTCCTTGGTACAAACTGGGCCAGGTTTCCCCCAATACTTGGTTGTTTGGGGAGAGTCCCTTCCTTCAAGGACCAATTTGAGCATAAACTTTCATGAAGCCTTTGTTAACAAACCCTGCTCCCCCAATCTCAAATGAATTTCTTCCTGATCTGACCCTTAATGTTTGATGAACTGACCTGAATTGAGTTGACAAAATGATGGTGGCTTCTCTGCCTGAGCTCGTTTGCTCTGTTCTCCTATAGCTGCAGGCACCTACCTGCCCCCCCTGCAGCAGGTGTTCCAGGCCCCGAGACGGCCTGGGATAGGCACCGTAGGGAAGCCCATCAAGCTCTTGGCCAACTATTTCGAGGTAGACATCCCCAAGATCGACGTCTACCACTATGAAGTGGACATCAAACCGGACAAGTGTCCCCGCAGAGTCAACAGGTAAGGCAAGTATTGCAGCCCCTTGAAGCCCCACCCCATAGCCTACAAAATCTCCTTTTCCTGATTTGGAAACCAACCCCCACCCCCCCAGACACACACACATCATCTTCCCGACTTTGAACTCAATGTCCTTCCCCTCCCCGACTCAGAACCCCTTGTTCCTCTTTTGTCTAACTTGGAATGCCTTGTCCCTCTCCTCTCTTGCTTAGAACCCCCTGTCATTTCCATCCCTAGCTTGGACCCCCCTGTTCTTCTGTTGGACTTGGAACCCCTCTACCTCCTTTCTCTGACTGGGAACTCCCTGTCTCTCCTCTTTCTGGACTAAGGCGAGACCTTGGCATCCATATTTCTTCTTCTCAACCTCCTTCCTTCTGTTCCCTCTCCCCACCATATTGTGGGCAGACTCTGTATTTTGTCCCTACCTCTCCTTCCCTGCCCCTGACCCATTCTAAGGAATGAGATGAGAAAGCATAGGTACTAAGGAGCAGCTCCAGGGATGGAGGTAGCAGCTGTGTCTTATCATGACCTTCTTGGGATTACAAAGGGTGTTCCTTTTTCCAGCTAGATCAAATTCTGACCTCTAGAAGGAGTTGTGGGGTGGAATCCCAAACCCTGGTCATCTCAATACTAATGGGTGTATTCATAACCCACATACTTTTCCTTCATACTTTGAAGGAACCCCTCAGAATTATGGGTGAGAGAAAAAGTTGGAGTGGTTATATGATCTAGAGGGACAGAATATCCAGGGTTCGTGGAAGGAGTTTTGAAATCCAGCTCTTGACACTGTCTAGCTGTGTGATCCTGAGAAAGTCATTTGATCCCTTAAACCTCCGTTTTGTCATCTATTAAATGGGGATAATAATTCCTAGACAGTAATTATTTCTCACAGGGTTGTAAAAGGGCAGGGAAAGTGCTTTGTAAATTGTGAAGCACTCTATCACACGAAATGTTATTGTTAAGTGCATTTGTGGCCCTGGGGTGCATTTTCCCTTTGAGTACTAGAGACTGAGGGACAGTGGTAGGTGGTTTCTCTAGACTTGTTGAAACTAAGGACTCTATGAACTTCTCTCTTCTCTTCCCCTACAGAGAGGTGGTGGAGTATATGGTTCAGCACTTCAAGCCACAGATTTTTGGTGACCGGAAACCTGTCTATGATGGGAAGAAGAATATCTACACAGTTACTGCCTTGCCCATTGGCAATGAGAGGGTAAGGGGCCAGAAACTGCATGGGATTGATGTGTTTCCATGGCTCATTGTGGAGTGGGAGGGGGAAAGCTGTATAGTCCAGAGCACGGGCTTAGGTCTAAGCACAAAGCCTTCTGTCCTCTTACTTGACTCAGCCTAAAGCTTTAGGGACACCTAAAGCTCATTGCCTGAAACAAGAGGGTCTCAGTTCCCAGGGGATGGGACTGAGATTAGACTTAGAGAACGTCCTTCTGGAGATCATTTGGCAACTTTCTCTTCCCACCCCAGGTCCCAAAATTGACTGAGTTTGGACTAAAGGCAGGACTGAATAGGATGACCTGGTGTAAATACACCTGCTCACTGAAGGAGTTGTTTTTCAGGATGAATTGGGGATCTGGGAACAAGAGGGCCTTGACTCATTCTTTAAACACAGTTGTCATGTTTCTGCTGTTTATAATCCTGTGCTGGGCTCTGGGAAGATAAAATGTTTAGGTAAAATTTGACCCCTGTCCTCATGAACTTTTTAGTCTAGGGAGGTCAGGAGGGACAAACACAGGAGGACTAGCTAGCTTGCTTCCCTGCCTTCATCTTATTTTCAAAGGTGGACTTCGAGGTAACAATCCCTGGTGAGGGGAAGGATCGGATCTTCAAGGTTTCTATTAAATGGATGGCGATCGTCAGCTGGCGTATGCTTCATGAGGCCCTGGTCAGTGGTCAGATCCCTGTGCCCTTGGAGTCTGTGCAGGCACTGGATGTGGCCATGCGGCACCTGGCATCTATGAGGTACTCAGGCCAGGAAGCTCCCTGGGAGATGGTTCCATCCTGAGCAAATGACCACTGCTCAGTTTGTGGAAAAGATCATAGTGGGATAGGGAAAGGAGACATCCAGGTTGGGTGGGAAGGGTATTTTGGATGTTGTGGTAACAAGTTGTAAGGGCCTTGAATTAGCCCTCTACCTAACTCCCAGCGCTTTATTCTCATTCCTCAGAAATAGGAGAATGAGTACAAATAGACATTACATTTCTATCATCTCTTCCTTCCAAAGGGTTCTAAATCCTTCCCCAGGTTTTATCTTCTTGGTACTCTCTGAATCTATCCCTCTTGGAAAAGGAAAGGGAAACCTAGCAAGGGACTCTACTAAACCTAGCAAGATGCTCTTCTCTTTGGACACAAATGAGGAAGGAGACAGTTTGGATTAGAACCTGGGTGTCCAGTCTCTTGGCCCATTTTTCCTTAATGGGTGGGGAGGGAGTTGATCATGTTATGCTGGAGGGACAGGTCTCTACCCATCCCTCCTAGGTACACCCCTGTTGGCCGTTCCTTCTTCTCTCCCCCTGAGGGATACTACCACCCTCTGGGGGGTGGGCGTGAAGTCTGGTTCGGCTTTCACCAGTCTGTGCGGCCAGCCATGTGGAAAATGATGTTGAATATTGATGGTGAGTATTGGGGAGGGCAGGGGACACCTTCCCAGCTCTGTAGTCAGTGTCAGTGTTTCTCCACCCTCCTACCTTGTTCTTCCTTTGCTCTGAAGGAACCAGAAGTCTCTATCTCTGAAATCATGGAGTTGGACTAAACGCATGGTTCTAAGCATTTTAAAGTATGGGGGAACCTTTTGTAACTTCAGCACACACCCTCCCTCCCATTATAGTTATGGTATCCACTGAGGAAGGAAATAGAAAATGACAAGCTACCTTTAACTCTGAAATGCTTTCAGTGAGTTTGTGTTTCATCATAGCAGTATCCACATGTTTGAGAAGTAACAGTACATGGAGGTGCTCTTAGACATATTTAATCCTTTTGTCTAAAGTTTATGGTACATATTTTGTTGGAGCTTAATAAAGATCAAAATGATAATGGTAAATGCCATGGTACATGACTTCTCAGATCCCTTGAAATAACTCTGGATTCCACTATGGGAACCACTGGACATGAGAAGTACTGAATTTAAGCTTTAAATCCTGGGATTCTAAGACATAGGGACCTTTCTCCCTTGGAATAGATATGTCTGCCAAGTTAGAGCTCCAGCTTTCTCTGAGTTGTCCCCTGCCCTATTCCTGCAGTTTCGGCCACGGCTTTCTACAAAGCACAGCCAGTAATTGAGTTCATGTGTGAGGTGCTTGACATAAGGAACATCGATGAGCAGCCCAAGCCACTCACTGACTCTCAGAGAGTTCGCTTCACCAAGGAGATCAAAGGTAAGTGTTACTGCAAATGGGGTTGGAGACAGAATGGGTTCTACTACAGTAGCAGTGTGTTGAGGTGTAAAAATTGGCATTTGTGATGTTGGATAGATTTGAGAGGATGACAGCAGCTAAGCCCATTCCTGGTGGGACTCCTCCATTAAAATTTCTCCTATTTCTCTCTTTTCCCCCTCCCCCCTTCCCAGGCCTGAAGGTGGAGGTGACCCATTGTGGGCAGATGAAGAGGAAATACCGAGTGTGTAACGTCACCCGCCGGCCTGCCAGCCACCAGACGTAAGTGGGTAGGGTTTCTGGCTCACATCCAGGAGCGGATGCTGAGTGATTACCCAGCTGCTAGGAAGGGGGCATGAGGAAAGTGGTAGAGAGCCCAGAAACCTGATAGCCCTTCTTCTAGAGATGAGCCCTGGGATTTGGCCCATCTGCCTGTCCCGGGGTGATTGTGTGATCTTGTATTCCTATGGCGTTCCCACCTGCCATATGTCTACAGACAGAAACGGCCCCTGTCTCATCACAGACATCTTTCTGCTTCCTGACTTCAGACCTTTCAGTAACTGCTGGGATTTTTCCTGAATCTGAGGCAAAGGTCTCTGAAACTTTCCTAGCCACATGTGGCTGGGAGGTAGGGGTAGAAGGGGCAAGACATTTGGCCCTCACTCCAACCTCATTAGCCTATTTTATTTTAGGGGCACTTAGGTATGCTAAATTCCTACTCCATATCTTTGGAGCTCAATGCTATGCCTAGCTTATGTGTCATAAGGTTTCAAGTCTGCCTAGCTCTTCTCTCCTCCATCTCTACCCTCAAATCTCACCTACTTTAACTCTTCCCTTTACATTTGAGAAGGTAGCAAAGGTCAGAGAGAGGGAAGAGCCTCTCATTTCTAGAGACAGGTGGAGTAGGGATGTGGTTCAAGCGGAATAACTTGCTAACATGCTTTCTTCCCCCTTAGGTTTCCCTTGCAGTTGGAGAGTGGACAGACAGTAGAGTGCACTGTGGCTCAGTATTTCAAGCAGAAGTACAACCTACAACTTAAGTACCCCCACCTGCCATGCCTGCAGGTCGGCCAGGAACAAAAACATACCTACCTGCCTTTGGAGGTAAGACCCCTCCTTTCAATTGAAACTCTCTCCCATAACTTCCCAGCCACCCCCAAAGCCCTTCCCTCCCTCTTGCCTTCTTTTCCTCATGTCTCCCGTTTTTCTTTACTGGATCTTCCAGCAAGAGTCCGGACCAACTCCCTTGGGTATCTCAGGCTTTTTTCTTGCTGTTTCAGGGAAAGCTGTGAGATCTGTAAAAGAGCAAAACTGCCAAAGGAAAGGGAGGAAATAGGCTCTAAGGTCACTTTCAAGGTCAAATAATCTAGTCATCCTTTGAGACAAAGAAACACAAAAGAGAGTGAGATTACAGAGATAGCAGGAAAGGAACCAAGAAAGAGAACAGAAATAAAGTGCTCAGGGGGTGCATTTATTGAAAAATTGGTGATAGGAGTAACTGGGGACTCTTAAAGTCTGCAAAGCCAAATTTTAGGGAATACAGAGCATTCATGTCAGCCCTAGGGAATATAAATTACCAAGTTAATTCTGTTTTTGTTTACATTGTTACACCCAAACAATATCATTTGAAAGCCCCTAGCTCCTTTTTGACTGCTTGTGCCTGCTCATTATAACTGAAACTTTTGGGATTTCCACACCAGAAAGCTAATTATAATCCACATCTCAGTGTTGTGAAGGCCTAGGTTCAAGTCCCAATACTGACACTCACTTCTTGGGTGTCCTTGAGCAAGTAACAGTGTCTTTAAACTTCACCTTCCTCACCTGGAAAATGAGGATAACAGAGCTTGAATTATGAGATTCAGAGGCTTGTTGTGAGGACAGCACTTTGTAGGTCTTCAAACTGTGTTTTTTCTGTTCTCTCCTTTAAGGGGTGTTCATGAGAATCAAATGAAATCATAGGTATGAGTGTACTTTGTCAACCGTAAAGCTGTAAATTGTAATTTGTCATTATCCAGGCCCTCAAAGCTTTGCTTTCCTCAGACTTTTAACCAGAACCATAGGAGTGTTAACAGAAATAGAATGGATTAATGTTCTTTCAGTTCCTCCCTACTTGAGGCAGTAGCATGGTTGAGTTTTTGTCCTTCATTCATGAAGAGGACCAAAATGAAGTCACTATTTTGGGGTCAAGTTACAGTGTGTCAACTGTGGCCAATCAGACCAATATGAGGTTGGAAGGCTGTACCACAGGTTGGGCACAAATGTCCATAGGAACGTTTGGAGTGGAGATGTCTCTAAAATGGCACCTGTCACCTTTCTTTTGAGCTATAGCAATCCTGCTTTGCTCATGGAGCACAGTGCCTTCTTTCATGAGGGCACATCAAACTGGGCAGTCCTGTGATAGCGTCTCCCGTGTCTCACAATCGATTCCAAAGTTCCTCAGAGAGACCTTGAGAGTGTCCTTATATGGCTTCTTCTGATTTTGTGAGCACTTGCCTTGTGTGAGTTCTCTATAAAACAGTCTTTTAGGCAAGCATACATTTGCCATTCAAACAGTATGGACAGCCCATTGGAACTGTCCTCTCTGCAGTAGAGTTTGAATGCTTGAAAGTTCCAGAACTCACCTGTTGTCAGGGCTGCTAAGCGGATAGAGTGTCAAATATTCCCTGTCTTTCCTGATTAACTAGATATGGATTAATTGCTCTGTGGATTCTTTTAGAGCAAATGATTGCTCTCTAGCTGATGAGTCTTCATCTGTCTTCCTCCCTCTCTTCTTCTCAGCAAGCCCTGGGGCCATGTTATATCTCATTTTCCCCCCTTATCCTTCCAACAGTGTTTGAATCCAGGCAGTACTATTAGCCACCTGTGCCCAGTGTGGTAGGGAAGGGACCTGTGGTGGGGGAATATTATCAGAAACCCTTGCTTAACTCAACAAGTATTCACTAAGTGCTTACTAAATGCAGAGTCCTGTGCTTGGTGTTAGAGGCATCAGAGAGACCCGTGGAGCTCACTAGGTAGTAATTTCTAGTTAACTAGTGAGCCCAGATATATTCAGGAAAAGGATAAATCACATCCCATTGGGGCATGCTCTTTCCAGAAACAGTAACTGAGTCCCAGTCTCCGCCCATAGGGAAATGTCAAGGCTTAGAATTCCTAATACTTACAGAACTTACACAGATTGTCTCTTTGATCCAAGTACAAGCCTTGTGGGGCAGGTAGCATTCCCATTTACTGAATGAGGTCAATTGAATCTGAGAAAAGGACTGGCTTGCCTGAAATCACAGTCAGGACAGGAAGTTGAACCTAGGTTTCTAAATTCTCTGTCAAGCCTAACCTCTCTATCTGAAGTCATCCCACAGTAGAATCACAATGTTAAAACGACCAGAAAGGACAGTGAGTACCTACTTGTTTATACCCTTTTGAAATGAATGCTTTCTGAAGCCTCTGAGGTAGGATGGTCAGTTTGGGGATTATACCTGTTCATCCCATTTCATTAATATCCAGAAAGAAGTGTTGACTAAATATAATTCCACTTCAAAGCTAAGTGCAAATCCAACTTTCTGTAATGTGCTAAGGGAGCTGGATATTTAGAGGAATCCTTTTGGTGAACCCTTTTGTAAAGCAAAGAATTCTTTTATAATGCAAATATCTTTTAATTAATCTGTTTGTGTAAGTTTTGATTTTCATACACATGCAGTTTTCTTAAAGTGGGACATGCCTGCAGATGAAAGTGGACTGCTTCATACATAAAGCTGGTCTTCTGTCCCTTCTTGGGGCTGAATAGGGAGTTGAAATTATGTCTGAGGCCTGGGATCTTATCCTTCTCTGGAAGCTCCCAAAAAAGGATGAAGAGATATGGGTACAGGGGTGGGAAAGGTCCCCAGAGCCTTATGTGTGTGTGTGTGTGTGTGTGTGTGTGTGTGTGTGTGTACATGCCCATATTCTCCAGGTCTGTAACATTGTGGCTGGACAGCGCTGTATAAAGAAGCTGACGGACAATCAGACTTCAACCATGATCAAAGCTACTGCAAGGTCAGCTCCGGACAGGCAGGAGGAGATTAGCCGCCTGGTAAGAGGGCTCTCTAGAGAGGATAGCTAGATTCTGCTGCTCCTGAAGAAAATCTTTGGGGGCTGGTAAAGGTGGGATTAGGTCCTGGGACCCTTGCTCCAGTGCTTTAGAGCTTACCAAGGGACCCATGTGAGCGTGACAAAACAGAACATGGGAGACATTCCTATTTGCCTTAGTTCTTCAGGATGAGGTCTTCTTATCTTCTCCCCTGTGCCGATCCTAGCCTATTCCTTCCTCCAGCCAAACCGCTCTGAGCCCCCAGCCCCATGTCTAGGTGTCCCCCACAGCACCTTAGTTTAAAGGCAGAAGAGAGGGCAGAATCTTCAGTTTCCTTACTGCTCTACTGCCTGGTTTTTAATTAGACTTCTTCCCTAATTTCCTTCACACACACCTCAAGTCACTATTATTCTCATCCTTCCCTTTCCTTGCTCTTGTTTTCCAAACAGATGAAGAATGCCAGTTACAATCTAGACCCCTACATACAGGAGTTTGGGATCAAAGTGAGAGATGACATGACAGAAGTGACCGGCCGAGTGCTCCCAGCTCCAATCCTGCAGTATGGTGGACGGGTGAGCTCAGACAAGAGTCAGTGAACTCAGCAGCGGCCATCTGACTCCAGCTTAGTAACAGAGAAGCCCTTGGGCTAGGGAACAGGCTAGGATCACATCTGGGGGCACGGGATGGGAAGCACAGACTCCTCTAGTGATCTGACTTATTTAATAGGGTGGGGAGGAAGGAGGAGGAACAGCATTCTGGAAGACTTGTCCTCCTATCCTGGGGTTTGGTTGGGATACCCCAGGCAGTAAGTAACTAGTGGTTGTCTTTTACCCATGCTCTCAGAACCGAGCCATCGCCACACCCAACCAAGGTGTATGGGACATGCGAGGAAAGCAGTTCTACAATGGAATTGAAATCAAAGTCTGGGCCATTGCCTGCTTTGCACCCCAAAAGCAGTGTCGGGAAGAGGTGCTGAAGTAAGGAACTTGGGGTGGGCTAGGCTCTCTGTCTGACTAAACCCTCCAAAGCCAATTTCCAGAGCATTCTGCTTTGTCCCTTCAGGTCTAGAATCTGACTTTTTTGGGTTGGGTCTTGTTTAGATATTGCCCAGAGCTCTCCCAGGAAAGACAGAACCACAGGGGTTGGAGTGGGGAGGGGAAGGCTCTTTATTTAACATCCTTTACACATCCTTGGGGGCAGCTTTCCTCAAACCACTCCCCACGCACACACGCGCATACACACATATACCTACCCACTTCCCATGGGAATTCCTTTATTTTGTAATCTGACCTTACAGGAAGAGAGTCTGAAGTAGACTAGTTCTAGCCCAGGTCTCAGACAAGAGATTGTCTACAAGGCTCATTTAAGGGAAAGAAAAGGGGGTAGAACTTGGTATGTACAAGTGACTGACACACCAAGAGGATTGTTCTGCCTCTTGATGGAGCCCTCTGGGTTTGGACCTCAATCCCCTGGGGCCCTTGTTATGAAAAAAGTTCTTCCTTAGATTGAGCCACAGTCAGCCTCCCAGTGACTCTTCCCTCCTTCTCCTCCCCCTCCCCATTGCTCTTAGTTCTGCCCTCTTGGGCTCCGAAGAACAACTCCGATATCTTTTTGCATAACAGCTGTCCCTGATGTTTGATGTCCCTGATGTTCTCGTGTCTTCTAGAAGTCTTCTCTTCTGTAGCCTCAGCATCTTTTATTCTTTCAAACTATTCCCTCATATGACATGGTTTCTGGCATCCTCTGTCCTCCTGCCTTCATGCTCACAATCATCCTTAAAGTGTTTCCAAAATACAGCACAATGAGGACTGCCCCGGAAAGGCAGCCCAGCTGTTGCTTCCTTATTTTGGAGCCTCCATTAGATATCTGTTAAAGCAGTCCCAAGCTCCATTTAGAATTTTTTTTAGCAGCCATATTATAATCTTGCCTCATGTTAAGCCTGCAGTAGCTCACACTCCTACCGAAAGCCAGTGTCCAGTGAACTGCTTTTCAAGTAGTCATGTGTACTGTGGTCCATTGTCTGGCACCCCCACCCCAAGCCTGAGGCAGGGCTTCGTGTTTAGCACTGTTTGGTTCCATCTTATTGGCTCTGGCTCATTCAGCCATTCAGGTCCCAGTTCTGTCATCTGACCTGTTAGCCATCTCAGTGTGATCCTTAGCTGTCTGAACACTCCCAGAGGTATTTGAATTTGTACAGTAATCATAGGATTTGGATCGTGGATTTGGATAAAGCTGAAGGGATCTTAGAAGTTATTTATTTCATTTCCCTCCTTTTACATATGAAGAGGCCCCAAGATATAAGGTCCCATAGGAGAGCAAGGAGCAGAACCAGGGTTTAAATACCAGTCTTCCTCTTCCAAATTCAGGGCTCTTTCCACTATATTACACTGCTTCTTGAAGCCTTAAACCACATGAATGAAGCTCTAGTTAGGGAGTTTGAGGGGGGAGATGATTCTTTGACATCTCAGCCCAATGGCCACCTCCTAAAGGAAAGCCAGGCCTCACCTTCCCTCAGATGCGAGGGGCTCTGAGCCCTGAGCATGCATTCGGCAGTTCTTCTAGGCTGGCAGGCTCTTAGTGCTTCCCTCCTACTCCCCCTCCCTCTTTCCAATGCCCTGCAGGAACTTCACAGACCAGCTCCGTAAGATTTCCAAGGATGCAGGGATGCCCATCCAGGGCCAGCCTTGTTTCTGCAAATACGCGCAGGGTGCAGACAGCGTGGAGCCCATGTTCCGGCATCTCAAGAACACCTACTCGGGACTGCAGCTCATCATTGTTATCCTGCCCGGGAAGACGCCTGTGTATGGTGCGGCTCCTCCTGGGGGAGGACGTGGAGATAGGGGTTTTGAGTTTGAGAGACCAGCCCCAGTGTTTGAAAGGTGTGAGGGCAGAATCCAGGTCCTAGAAAGAGTTCCCACCCTGAGAGGTTGAGGAAAGTCAGGGCGTGGGGAAAGAGCCCTTGGTTTTCTGCTTTGACAAACTCAAGAATGGGGAGGGATCCAGGACCCACGTGAAGCCTCAGGGCTGAGAGATGAGCTGCCTGGATGCGTTCTTTTGGGTTAGGTCTCCACTTTGGGGTTACAAGCAGCAGCCTGCCGAAATTCCTCACGAAGGGCACCCCTGACCTGACCTTTCACTTACTTGGGAGAGGATGTATTACTGAGACAAGGCAAAGGAGGGTAAAAAGTTGGTAATACTGCTGTCAGCTCTGTTATCAGCAAGTGGCCAGTCTGCTCAGGAGGCTAACTCCATTCTTTTCTTTCCTCTTTACCTCATGATTAGTATAATTTTCCCATCCTTTCCTCCATTGGGGCTCTTGAGTCTGTCTCTTTTCTAGGCCCCGATTCCATCAGTTATTCAACAGACATTAAGGTCTGTTCTGACCAAGACCCTGGACTCATCTCTGAAGGATGAATGAAAAAAAGATGAGCCAAAACAGTCCTTGTTCTCAAGGAGCTTACTATGGTCTAATAGTGTGGGATAAGATATGTATTACAAATAACTTAGTTATCAAACACAATGTGGCAAATTCCAAAAAGAGGTGCAGTGAGAAATTTGAGGAAGGAGAGGTCATTTCCTGCCTCTCTTCAGATCCCTTCACAGTACCTGTGATCATGCTCAGCTCTCCCCAATCCTAAGGAAAAAAGTTTCAAAGAAAAACCCTTCCCTCAATCCTACTACCCTTGACTGAACATCCCAGCTGTCTCCTCCCTTTTACTAGCAAAGCTATCTTAAGAGTCATCAGTGCTCAGCCCTCCACTTGAGGCCCTTGCTTCACCACCCACCTACTCCTTAACCTTTACTCTGAAGTCTGCATTTTCTTCTCCTCTTGGTGATAGCCTCCTCTCTTGGCAAGATCACCAAACGCCATCTTCTCAAGCCTCACCCTCATTAACCTCTGCTTTTGGTGTGCACCATTCTCTCTTGGCTTCTCTTCTTTTGACATCGTGCTCCTGTTTTTCCTACCTTTCTGACCATTCTTCCTTTGGTTTCAGTTCCTAAACACAGGCATTTCCCAGTGTTCTGTCATCTCACTCTTTCTTTTCCTACACCCCTTTGGCAATCTCATTCACTGCCATAGTATTCATCGCCACTTCTATTCAAATTGTTCACATATATGTATATGTATTTCATATATATCTATATCTCTCTCCATATATATAGATAAAATTTCCGCTTCAACCCCTCTCCTTTCCTCCCTTCTCCTCTCCCCTCATTTTCCTCTCCCCTTTTCTCCCTTTTCCTTTTCTTTCCTCTCTTCCCCTCCCTTCTCCTCTTTTCTCCTATTTTCTCATCTCTCCTCCCTCCTCTTTTATTCCCTCCCTTCTCTCCTGCACACCTCTTTCCTCCATTCCTCTTCCTTCTCTTTCCCCCTCTCCCTTTCCCTCTCCTCTCTTCCCTTCCCTCCCTTCTTCTCTCCCCTTCCTTTCCCTCCCCCTCCTTTCCCTCTCTTCACCTTCCTTTCTCCCCTCCTCTCCTCTTTCCCTCCTTCCCTTCCTTTCTCCTCTCCTCTTTCTCCTTCCCCATCCCCTCTCCTCCCTCCCTTCTGCCCTCCCTTCCATTTTTCTTTCTCTCTTCTCCCTCTCCTCCCCTCCCCTTCCCTCCCTTAGCCTCTCCTTTCTCCTCTCCTCTCTTTCCCTCTCCTTTCCACTTCTAGCTACCTGCCTCTCCACAGATTCAAGATTGGAAACATCTCATCCTTCCTCCCATCACCACTCCTGACTTTTCCTGTCCATTTTCTGTCCCACTGTCTTGAAAATTCGGGCATCTTTTACTGTTCTCTCCCTCACCAGATACTCCCTCTAATTTGCAAAATCCTATTGATTTTTCCATCTAAGTATTTCCCTTATATTCCTCTTACTTCTTTTCTATTTCCTCTGTCTCCATTCTAACCCAGACCCTTAATGCCACACACCTTGATTACAAAGCAGTTTTCTAATCAACTTCCCATCTCCAGGTTCTCTGCCTACCAAATGATTCTGTTCCCTCTCCCTCCATACTGATCTCCCTAAATGGTTGTGTCACTCTTTGCTTGAAAACTTTCATTCATTCTCCAGTCCCTCATAAGTAAAGGCTCAACTACTTAGGATGTCTTTCTAGGTCCTTCACATTCTATCCACAGTAAATATCCCCAGACTTGCCCTACCTGAAACACTGGAGAAGTATATAGCCTCACTCCTAGTCTCTGCTTATTGAAATCTTAATTATATTTTTATTATGTAGTTATACATAATTATATATATATATATATGTTTGTATAGACCCTAAAGGCTGAAAAAAATGCTTCCTTAGCCCTTTGAAGTACAACTACAACTATCCCTATTTTGCAGAAAAGATAGTTGACTTTTACTGGCTAATGTGAAAGATGGAGAAGTCTACTTTTTAATAATGAAATAGCCAACAATTATGCCTCTGTTATAGGGACAGATATTCCCTTCCCCTGCTCTAGGGAAGGTTGACCCTTCTCCATTAGTGACCCCTGGTTAGGATTTGTCTCACCCTGTATACCCTTCTCTACTTTCATTTCCTTACCTAGACAATACGACAGATACCCTTCTGGGCAGAAGCTCCTCAAGGGGTGTTTAGAAGACAGGCTAACTGACTTGTGAGGAGAGGACACAGGAGGAGCTTGGATTTGTAAAATGAAATCTTTAGAACTGGCAGGGACCTTAGAGAACACCTAGTCTGACTCTCACTTCAGCCGAGGAATGAGAAGCAAGTTGTCTAAGTAGTAGAAGAAGCTGTGTACATGAAGGCTGTCTTCTAAGGAAGTAAATATTTATTCCTTTGCTGACTGCCTATGTTATTGGTAGGGAAATGGCGGAATTTTGCAGAGAGGCGCAGTATTTTGCAGTGGTCTCACTTTCACATCACTGCCTCATAGAAGGGCAATTCCAGCAGATGGAATGTAGGCATCTTGCCTTCCTAGGTGGAGACTCAAGCTCACAGCCTCTTTTCTCCCCTCCCTTGTGTCTCTTTCTCTCTTTGGCCATCAGCGGAGGTAAAGCGCGTAGGGGATACCCTGCTAGGCATGGCCACTCAGTGTGTGCAAGTGAAGAATGTGGTGAAGACATCTCCCCAGACTCTGTCCAATCTCTGTCTCAAAATCAACGTCAAGCTTGGGGGAATCAACAACATCCTAGTCCCTCATCAGCGGTATGAGAAGGGGGGCATGGGAGAGATGGCCTGAACTTGAAATGTGGCCAGGTTGGGGAATGGGAATGAAAGAGTTAGTACTCCTAACTTCTGTATTTTTCCTCCTTAGCTCAGCTGTCTTTCAGCAGCCTGTCATTTTCCTGGGAGCAGATGTTACACATCCTCCAGCCGGGGATGGAAAAAAGCCTTCCATCACAGCTGTGAGTGACTCCTTCTTCTGGCTTTCCTATGTGCAATCTCCTTTCTCCTCTCCATTACATGTGTACAATACACCCTAGCAGCTGCCCACCCCTAACATCACCAAGACATTACCTATCTTCCTCAATCTCTTTGATCCCCCTCTCCATGTCTGCTGTCAATGTCTTCCCTCCCCCTGCCAATTCTTAACCATCTGATACTACCCAACCCCCTTTAGGTGATGTCATTATTGGAGGGAGGTAATCCTTTCACACATACGAGATCGTGCATGTGCTCATACAAACTCTTTCTCCACTCGTGTTCCATGGTGCATGGTGCGTCCTTCCCTGTACCCCTGGAAAGGGCACCAGGTAGGAAAGATAAGAGTCTGATAAGGATTAGAGAGAATAAATTCCCCCTGCTTTGGAAGCTGCCAGCAGGTGGTGCATTTGTTCCAAACACTGTCCTGATTTGCCCTCAGCAAGGAGTGAAGGATGAGAAAGACATTCCTGGCAAAGGTGGGTGTCTCAGTCATTCTCCCTTCCTGGGTTGCCCACCTCCCTCCTACATAGAAAAGCACTGGATTAGGGTAGTGATGGTCCTATATAAGCTCCATCTTCCCCCCCTTTCCCTGGCTCAGGACTAGGTTTCAGAGTGACTCTTGGTTCCTTGCTTGAGGCCGTGCGTGGAGTACTTTAGTCCATTTCCAACATTAAGCCTTGCTCCTAACCCTCCACTCCCCCATAACACACTGCCTCATTGAGGAGAAGACAGTTTTCAGAGATTTTCTGAGCTGATGTTCTCTTGCTCTGATCATGGTGTTTCCTGTAGAAGAAAGGGAAGGAACAAAGCTTCACTTCTAACTTTCCCCAGCTTTTTCCATCTCTAGCTCTTCCCTTCTGCCTACCATGATAGGTGCCTTTAGCAGGGACCTCTTTCTCTATCCCTACATGTTGTATCCTTCCCATAATTTTTTCAGGACAGTGGTTTTCACGTAGAGCACTCTCCCTGCCCCCATCCCACTTACTCCCTTTTGTCACATCAGACTCTATCTCAGCAAGGTAATTGGAAGAACCCGTAGCTTTTTTGATGTCCATGGAAAGCCCAGACTATGTTCAGAAGTCAGATTGTAAGCAGTCAGTGACCTGTTCCAGATGAGAAGAGGCCAGCCCATATACTGTACTTTGAGACCATGTTCACAAGAGCCCTTAAGTCTTGACACAGAGTTGAAGAGAGGAATGGGGTTAAGCTGGACTCTCTCCTTCTCCCTGGTCACCCTCTCTCAGGTGGTTGGCAGCATGGATGCTCACCCAAGTCGTTACTGTGCAACAGTTCGAGTCCAACGACCCAGACAGGAAATCATTGAGGATCTGTCTTACATGGTGCGGGAGCTACTCATACAGTTCTACAAATCCACACGGTTTAAACCTACCCGAATTATCTTCTACCGAGATGGTGTCCCTGAGGGTCAACTCCCACAGGTGAGGGGTCCCTGGGATGGGGGCAGATATTTTGGGGCACAGTATCTAGACCAGGGTAGGTCTCAGGAATCAAAGTACAAAGAACTGGCCTAATTAAAGAACTTTTCTACCCTCACCCCCAATCTTCATTCTGTAGATGAGGAAACTGAGGCATAGGTTAAGGTCAGTGAAGATAAATCTAACTTGCAACAATGGGTAGAGAAAAACCAACTGTTTCAATTCCTCCATTCCCAACCTGCAGGAATATTCTTGGCAGGTGCTGCCAAGCCAAGTGTTAGAACTTATCCTGGGGATAGAGATAATGTTGCTGCATCAAAGGTTATGCACAGCTTAGTGACTTTTAGGGTATCATTCCAAACTAGGGAAGGAGGCTTATATAGTTGCTGCCTAGTCTTTAGTAAATTCTGTCTTCAGGATGTATCCTAATGAGGCCAATGCCTCACTAGAGGCCTTTTTCCTTCTAATCTGTCTCAGAGATACAGCCAAGGTTTCTGTTTTTGATACACAATACTGATCTCGTCAGTTCCTTGTTCAAAATGCCTTCAGTGGTTCTCCATTGCCTATGATTAAAGTCACATAGTTTGTGGCTGGAAAGACTCCTCAGAGTCCATACCCATTATGAATAAGTCCTTTGGTTCTTTATTAAGTGCCTGCTATGTGCCAGACAATATGCTAAGCACTGGGTCAATCAAAAAATTAATTAAAAATAAAATTACAACATCCAAGACAAGGAGTCATCTGAACCCCAGTATGAAGAGCTCTTGATAGGGCAGACAGTACCTTCTAAGGCAGCCTGTTATATTTTTTTTATAATTCCATTTGTTGATCATCACCCTTTTGGAGTCATGATTGGCCAAAAGCATTGATCAGTTTCTCAAGTCTTTCCAGGTCCTTTTCCTTTACAAGATAGTTCCTTCATCTGAACCCTAATTACCCTTATAATGCATTTCTTTGTGCCCTTCCCTCTCCTACTTCTTCAATTCATTCTCTATCTCTGTGCATCCTGGGTACAAGTACATTTTCTAGACTTTTTCAAGAGGAAATGAAAATATACAAAGAGATAATACCAGAGAATAAGATTGTATGATTGAACATGCATTATACAACACATAAATCTGTGAATGTAAATCCCAGATGCTAAGGTCTTAAAATTAAAACTTTTTCCTTTACTGAAGTTTAACAGTCCCCCTATCTCTGCTAATTTGTCTACCTGAACTCAACTCATCTATTTTTTCCAGTTCCAAGCTCCTTCTTCGTCCATCCAATGGCATAGTAGTAATAATACACTTGTGAAAATTATAAAATCAAGCTAATTGCACCCTATGAATTTGATATACAACCTTAGCTGAGCTCTCACATCTATTCAACAATCTTTCTTCTCTTCCCTTATTACCTTCTTATCTCATTCTCCACATTGTCTATTGCAAACTTTTTTTCACCCTTGACACCCTTCAAACCCTACCCATCGTGTTTCACGCTTGCAGTTGATGACCTAGTATCTTGCATAGCTGAGAAGGTTTAGAATGAGTCCCCTCAATTTTCCTTTGTACCTCCCAACTTAGCATCAACCTCTTTCCTTTTTTTCCCTTAGGAAAAAATGTTTAATTTTTTCCAATTACATGTAAAAACAATTTTTAACCTTCATTTTTTATAGTTTTGAAGTTCTAAATTCTCTCTTCCTCTTCTCTCCCTCTTCCCCCAAATTGAGGAAGCAAGCAAATTTGATAAAGGTTAAACATGTGCAGTCATGCAAAACATATCTCCATATTAGTTGCATTGTGAAGGAAAACATACAAAAGAAGACCAGGAAAAAGAAAGTTAAAAAAAAAACCCACAATATGCATCGATCTACACTCAGACTATCAGTTCTTTCTCTGGGAATGGATGCCATTTTTCACCATAAGGTCTGCAGAATTGTCTTGGATCTTTGCATTGCTAAGACTACTAAGTCGTTCACATTCATCATTGTTACAATACTGCTGTTACTGTGTACAGTGTTTTGGGTCTATTCATTTGGCATCAGTTCATGTAAATTTTTCTGGGCTTTTCTGAAAGCATTCTGCTCATCAATACAATAGTATTCCCTCACAATCCTGTACTGGAACTGGTTCAGCCATTCCCCAATTGATAGGTACCTCTCAATTTTCCAATTCTTTGCCTCCACAAAAAGGGCTGCTATAAATATCCTTGTACCTTAAGTCCTTTTTAGTTTTTTAATCTTTTTGAGATAACAGCCCTAGGAGCAGTTTTGCTAGGTCAAAGGGTATGTACAGTTTTATATTCATAGTTCCAAATTGCTCACCAGGATGGTTGGATCACCCTCTCTACTCCAGAAGTAGAGAGACCCTTACTTCTTGCGCATGCTATTCCATCTACCTTCATCCTTTGTCCTTATTTCCTCCAGCAATCTGCACTGGCAGTCATCCCTTTTACCTCTATCACATCTTCAGATTTTCCCTCTTAATCTGGCTCTTTCCCATGTGCCAAAAAAACAAGCAAGCCTTCTCGGCCCACAAAAATCCTTTTCTTGACTCTTCTACAATGTCTCCATACTGTTCTACACCTCTTTTCTCCTTCAGTACTAATCTTATTGAAAAAATTGTACCAACCTGAAGAGTTTGCCTACTCATTCACCCATCCTCTCCTCAGCTCCTCATAAACTGACTTTTATCCCTTTTACTCTATTGAATCTGCTGTCACAGGTCACCAAATTTCTAATTATCAAAAATCTAACGGCCTTTTCTTAGTCTCCGTTTGCTTTAACCTCTTTGCAACTTTTAATATTGTTGGCCACTCCCTCCCCCTGGATTTTTTCTTTTCCCCTGGTTTCTGAGATACCACACACACTTGCCTGGTTTCTTCTTCCTTCAACTTTATCTTTTCATTCTCCATTCTCCATTCATCTCTTAATATGAATGTTTCTCAAGGGTGTGTCCTGGTCCCTTTTCCTCTCCTTTAGGATTTCATTCATATCCATAGCTTCAGTTACCACCTCTGCAGGAGAACTCTGAAATCTCTGTCTCTAACTCACACTTTCCTGTGTTCCAGATCCACATTTTTAACTGCTTACAAGGTTATCTCCATTTGGTTGTACCATTGATACCTCAAACTGAACATGATTATTTTCCCTCCCAAACTTCTTTTCCCTTTTGACCTCACTCTTTTTGTCTGTTATAGATTTTTACTTGGTCTCCCAAGTTTGTAACCTTGGTGTTTACTTGAATCTTTCCCTCTTTCTTGTCTTATATCTAATCACTTACTAAATCTGCTGATTCCAGTATCTCGAGCATCCGTTTCATCTTTTCTGTTGCTACTACCACAACTCTAGATAGATTTTCATCTATTGGGCTAGATGTGATTATCACCTTTTTGGACTTACTTCGATTGCCTCCTAACATCTTTCTGCATCTACTCTCTCCCCTCTAGTCCATTTTTTGCTGTATCGCTGGAATAATCTTTTATGCTTAAATGTTGTCATGTCACTGCTCAAAAAGCATGAACTGCTGACACCCTCTGAGCTCTTGAGTTTTAGCTTTTCTTTGCTTGACATTCAAGGTCTTCCAGAACCTGAAGCCAACACTTTCTTCAGATTTATCAAATGAATATCTCTGAGCTGCAGCCAACTTAGTCCCCTCTCTGTCTCCTAAACTTTTCACAAGCGCTTTCTTTCTGAGTTTTTGCTAACACTGTTCCTTGTGCCTGGAATGCCTTTGTGCCTTCCCTCTCCAATACCACCTATTTCAGTCATCAGCTCCTCCCTCTAGAAAGCCTTTATTGATCCCCTGGCCTGTAACAAACTTTCTTCCTCTTGAATTTCACAGAGCAATTTATTGTGCAAAGTCATTCTCTCATGAGATACTTTAATTCCATATGAACGGGGACTGTGCTTTAGCTAAACATTGTAATTATATTTTCCATGCACCTAACTTGGACATTTGAGCAGAAGTTGATGTTTATTGAATGTTAAAATGATAATGCTCTGATTGTCTACCCATATTGTTACACATGTAGCTAATAAGCCTCTAGCATATTTCTATAGCTCTCCAAGATTTATGAAGTGTTATGCAAATAGGATCTCACTTGATACTTACAAATGCCCCAGGAGGAAGGTGCCATTATTTTCCCCATTTTACAGATGAGGAAACTGAAGTTGATAGAAAGGAGGTCAACTAACATGCCATGTGTATTAACTGATACACAGTAAATGTCTAAGACAGGGTTAGAAGTTGGCCTGGCTCCAAGTCTAGTACGATGTCTGCTGTGCCACCTTGAGCCCAACACATGGGTCACCCCCAAGGTTAACAGCAGTCAAGATATTCTTTAATTCTGTGCTCCAGATCCTCCACTATGAACTGCTGGCCATCCGTGATGCCTGCATCAAGCTGGAGAAGGACTATCAACCAGGGATCACTTATATTGTGGTCCAGAAGCGCCACCACACTCGCCTTTTCTGTGCTGACAAGAATGAAAGAGTAAGATGCACATAACCCCTTGTTGTTTTTTCTCCTTCTTCTGTGTGGCACAAAATTGTTTGCCTACTTACCTGATGGAAAGTTTGCTTTCTGTCATGTGGAGAAGTGTTTGAGAACAGAAAGGAGAGTTTCCTCTGCGAATAGTGTAGAAGTAAAATCCTGTGACAATTCAGCCTTGGAGATAAAAATCAGACATTTTCTTGGTCGTCTGTACCTCCCCAGACACCATCTCCCTAGAGTCTAGCTTTTGCCTTTCAAGGATCTTTGTATTAGCGTTCCAGGCTTGGCCCTAGATTACAAAGGCCTAAGCGTTCTCAACAGGCCTACCATGGCCTACTTCGGGACCATATAGGATTCAACTGAGACAGGTCAGGCACCAGGCTCAGTTTCTAAGATCTTACTTGTGTTTTTCCTCCATGCAGATTGGGAAGAGTGGAAATATCCCAGCAGGTACCACTGTGGACACCAATATCACTCATCCATTTGAATTTGACTTCTACCTGTGTAGCCATGCAGGCATCCAGGTAGTCAGGCTGATCCCTGGGGACTTCAGGGTCTTAGTGGTAGTAGTGGTTGGGGAAAGGGGAGGGGGAAAGTGGTGGGGGATCAATAAGATGATGATGATGATGATGATGATGATGATGATATGATGTGAGCTAAGAATGGATTCAAACCCTGCTAAGTTTATTGATTAGCATTCATTTGTGTGACTCTCCTATTGTAGATTTGTGGGCAACTCGGTTTTAATCCTATGCCATTAATTACAAATTTACTGTGAGATTTGAATACAGTGAGCTTAATGTGACAGTTTCTTAGAAGTGATGGATTTTAATCCTTGGGCAGGCTTATTTATAATTTATATATCTGCCAGCTCTGAAGGAGGGAGATATGCTGGAGGCTCCTTCTTAGAGGCCTTTTTTTGATTACCCTTCTCTAATTCCCTGGGCCCCCCTCCCAAGGACCATGTGGTACACAGACCTCCTCCTTCATCTCCATAGGGCACAAGCCGACCATCCCACTACTATGTTCTCTGGGATGACAACCGATTCACAGCCGATGAGCTGCAGATCCTGACCTACCAGCTATGTCACACTTACGTGCGCTGTACGCGCTCCGTCTCCATCCCAGCACCTGCCTACTATGCTCGCCTCGTGGCTTTCCGGGCACGCTATCACCTGGTGGACAAAGAGCATGATAGGTGAGGTCCATGATTAGAAAGGAGGGCTGACTTAGTGTTGGAGAGGCAACTTTGGGTCCTTGGCACAGTACTCTTTGAAGGATGGGCAGCACGATGAATGACAGAGTCTCAGCAAAGGGAGAGGTCTTCTTAAGTTTGCACACTAACAGAAATGGAAGGGATCATCTAGTCTAACCTGTAACTCCTTTTGAATAGGAAACGGGCCCAGAAAGAGCAACTGATTTACCAAAAGTCAGACAGAAAATAATACTGGGCCTAGAACCTAGGTTCTCTGTTGTTCCAGGCCATAGTGCTCAATTCATTTTATGAGGCTGGGCCCTTGCTCCCCACTCCCAGAGAATGGACCCGCAGGGGAGGGAGAGAGAAGTAGGAAAGCATCTCTCCCTTATCATAACCCTGTACAACTTTGTGCCCATAACTCCTCTGCTTGGGCTGTAGGGAATGAGGAGGAAGGGATATATAGGAAAACAATGTTACAGGCATCTCCCGTAACTTTCCAAGGGGCGCTTATCTTTCTCCCTTTTTCTAGCGGCGAGGGGAGCCACATATCGGGACAGAGCAATGGGCGGGATCCCCAGGCCCTGGCCAAGGCTGTGCAGGTTCACCAGGACACTTTGCGCACCATGTACTTTGCTTGAAAGGCAGAACGCTGTTACCTCACTGGAAAGAAGAAAGCTTTCAGAGCCCAAGGAGCCATACAGATGGAAGGAATCCCAAGGAAGATGAATCCGGGGGAGTGGGAGGGGGATGGGGGCAGGCTGAGGGGAGGGGGTATGGGGGGAAGGAGAGCTTGTTTCCCCACTGCAGAGCAGAAGCTGCATCACTAGGGGGTGGGGGGATGGGGGGCAGGGCTGGCAAAGAGGGATCACCAGCCAGAGGCCCCTGACTCTTCCCTTGCTCTGCCACATCTGACCCGACCCCAGTGGACCAAGAGAGAGGCAGCATCGTCGCTCACAGGTGCCCATTTTAAAATGCAATACTAAAGACTTGTGACTGGGAGGGCTCCATAAGGTCGGCTCTACAGCTGCGGCTCGAGGGACAGAAGCTGGTAGGTTTGGGTTCACTTCTTTTAGAGGGAAAAGTGTTGGCTTGGAAAAGAGGGTGGGAGGAGGAGGAGGGAAGGATTTTTAGGAGCCTTAATCAAAAAGGTATAGATTCATTTAAGAAGAAAAAAATCCCGAACCAATATTTTAGGATAGTAGAGGTTTTAATGGGTTTGAAATCCAGTTTGTAGGGAAATTCTACCACCAGTAGTTTTGGTTGCTCCTCCCCCTAGCTGTCACCCCTCCCCTCTGCGGCACACCTTCCCCTTGTGGCACCTTCCTCCCTCCCCCTCCCCATCAGATGTAAGGCACTATGGCACTTAGTCCGAATTGACACAGCCCTGTCTTCCTTCTGCCCCACTGGTGGGTGACCAGTGCCTTCACTGTAATGCTGCAGAACCGCAACCTTTTTGTACCTTTTTTTTTTTGTGTGTGTGTTGGAGGGGGAGAAGGGGGATATGGGAAGCAGGGGAGAAACACCCCAAGCCTCACAGGTCTCCTGTAGGTGACGCTGCCAGCTGTCTGCATCAGAAGGAGTTGACTATGACATTCACAGAGTGAACCCATTGCTTTGAGATCACAACCTCAAGATGGTTAAAATCCATTGAAGACATTTGCACTTTCAAACATGACAAGTTTCTTAGCTGCTGAAATAACTGACCCTTGGCCTCCCCCCACTCCCACTCCTCTGTCCCCAGGTTCCCAGAGTGTTATTTCAATGGCATCCTTTCCTCCATGACAATTGAGTCTCCCATGTTTCAACATTTCTTTGCTGGGCTATCTTAGAACAAAAGATACGTAGGTCTAAAAGAAGAAAAAAGAGAAAACTAAATGTTATTTTTATACAGTATCTTGAGTCTGTTGCCAAAACTTGCAGGTGACTCTCATGTCCTCTGAGTTTACATCCCAGACACACTGAGCCGTCCGTCCGTCTGTCCATAGAAGGGTCATGCATCTGGGTCATTGTTCTGCCCAGTAGGCAGGAGGTGGGGTGGGAGCCCTGTTGTTTCTTGGCTCCTTCCCCCACTCTGCATTACCCATCATTCCCTTGCGCCCCTTCCCCAGAGGATCCTTTGGTCTCCTCTCCACTCCAGCATGGCCTGTAACACACTTTGTGATAGCTTCTGCTGCTTGCTTTTGCTGCTGTTTCCACAAAATACTCTTAGCTCTGTGTGCAGGGGCAGACGGGGAAGTGTATGCATGTGTGCATAGAGTCTTTCCCCTTTCTGCAGTCAGTAAGGGGCCTGGCTGGGGTAGGGTCAGAAGGGTATAGTTGATCTATCACTTTGGGGAGCATATGGGCACCAGATTGTCCAAGGCCTCTTTAGGCTGCAAGGTGCCCGGGTGTCAGTGGTTAGGCCCCTTCCTCTGGCACTGTAAGCATAGGGACTGCTTATTTGTTTTTGCCCATCTGGTGAGGACAAGGAACCTCACTTAGCTCCTTGTGGGAATTTCTCTGTATGCTTTAAGGGATTAGACACTAGGCAGCCTAGTCTGTCAGCTCTTCTCCTGGGCTTTAGTTTGGTTGTTTAGCAACCACTGCCCTTGAGGGCCACACCCCTTGATGAAGCCCCTGTGGAAAGCCTTGGCCTCAGGCCTAGTCGCTGGTAAAGCAGACACAGACCGAGGCTGGCTGAAAACCACGTCTCTCTCCTTGTCTGCTCAGGGAAAGGTGGGCCGGTGTTAGAATTGACTCCTCCCCCTTCCCAGCAGAAGAGTTGCCAGACCATGATTTGCTATGCAAAATAATCTACCCCAGTCTCTATTTTTGTTGACCATATTGTTCAAAGATATCAGCAAAACTTAGCACAAACAGTAGTTGTGGAATAGGGCATTGGGACAGTTTGGTAATTCCTTCCCTCCCTTCCTTCCTTCCTAGCAGGTAGTGTTGCCTACCCTGCCATCCATGGGTTGGATGGCTGGGAAAGCCAGTGGCTCTTCCCTAGCTATGGATGGCGGGGTGGGGAGGGGCTCTGCGAGGGGCTAAGCTCACCTAGGAGCCTACATTCCTTACACAAGTGCCTATATCGTGATGTCAACACTCTGCCCGCCTCTGTCCATCTCCATATCCTTGCCTCTAGTTTGTGTCCATTCATACCTCTGGGTGGGGCTCCAGCCTTTCGAAGCTCCCCCAGGACCAGTGGCTTTGCATGTTTTCTCCGCATGTGTCTTGGGGTTGGGGTTCAGGGCAGTTTTCCTGGGAGGGTACAATCATTCACCAGCATTTATCCATGCCCGTGGCAGGTGGCAGCCACAGGGCCCAGTTTGTGTTCCTCCTTTTCTCTCTCTGCCTCCCTCCTGTTGAGTTTTGAGCTGGGGTCTGAATTGCTTTTTTAGACATGTTGGCATTACATATGCCATTTGTAAAATAAATAAATGAAAGTGCGAGGAGCAGCTTGGGCATTGATATAAACAGACAAACAAAAAACAGCAAAAACAAAATAGCTTTGTTGCTCTTGTGATTTTTTTTTTTTAGCCTTTGAGACTTGAAATATAAACTTGATCCTAGAATTTGCACTTGTGTGTGAGGTGCCGTGTGCAGGATGAGAAGGTGGGCCTGGCAGCAAGCTCTCAGCTCTGTGGGCAATCTTGTCCAGGTGTTGCGGGCACCCAGAGTGCCCCAGCCAGTCTCTTAACTGTCTGTTGCTTTCTCAGTACCCCCATTCTGCTTCTATGCCTTTTTGAGATCAAGCCTCTGCAGAGCCCCAGTGTCAATAGTTAAGCTCTATCGTGAAGCCATTGCTTCTTTGCTTCTGAGCACTTGGAATTCCATTTTTTTCTATAGTTCTGACTCATAGTGTAGTGCCCACCTGGCATCTGGTGCTGCATGAGTGTCCAATGAGTCTCTTGCTATGTCTCTATCCTAAGGCCTCAGCTGATGCAGACTCAACAGGCATGCCAAGCTGGGTTGACAATAGGAGGCTTTGCTTCTCCTTAGGCCCATCCCCAACCACCACAAGGTGCTATTCCTGCTGTAATACTGAGCACCCTGTATGCTTCTGGTCCTGGTTACCCCAGTAGCTGCCTCTCTTTCTGGGCCACATCTCTGAGTAGCCTCCTTTGAGGAGGCCTGGAATTCAATGCCTTAGGTGGCCAAACATTTTGGGCTGACTGGGCAAGGGGAGCAGAGAGAACAAATTTTTGCCTTCTGTTCCTTCATGGGTACATGGGGTCAGACTATATGAAAGATCCATCCCTTCCACTGTTTTGACTAGAGTGTTGAGGTGTCAAGGCAGTGGCTAAACAGAGAAAGGGGACGGATTACTTCTGAACACTGCAAAAGCTGCCCAGGTTGGATTGAATTGATTTTTGCTTGATGTGCCAGTCAGGCATTCCCTTCTACTTAGGATCAATGCCACAGGACCCTTGGGGTCCAGAGAAGCAGTGTTGGTAGTAGGGATGAGACCCTCAGGCAGGATGGGCAGCTTGAGAAATACTCTTTCTCCTTGCCTGGGTCAATAGTTATGTACAAAGCTGTTGGAGGCTTTTTCTGGAGCTGGGACCTGGCCATTTGGCAATAGGATGTGGGGAGAGCTACCTCTGTGTAGTAAAAAAGGGGCTTTGGAAATAGCATCCAAGGGTAGTTGTACATTATTTATTAATCTGGTATCTGTGCCAGAATGAGTACTAGGTTACCCTCTTCTCCCAAAAGCTTGGACATCAAGTGGATGTACCAAGTCTGTGGAGGGCACCCAAGGCATTCTGTACCCTCTCTGCTCTGTCTGGCCCTCTGCAGCTGGGGAGGTGCTCTTATCTTTTAATCTCTTCAATTTTTAAGGACTTGCCTTCTCCCTGGGCTGATGCAGAACCCAAAATGGTATTCTACAGCCATTCCACTCTCTTCAGACTCTGAGCTTCAGGCTGCTACAGAGGGAGAGGGAGGTTGGGGACACATTACTGGAGCACCCAAGGCTTGTGGAGAAGCACTAAAGAGGGACAGTGTTCATCGCCCTTTTAAAAATGAATCTTCAAAACTTTGTGCAGATAAAGAGAATCTGTTGAGTCTAATGACAGTCCAATGGCTGAACAGCAATAAGAAAACGCCGGAGGACAGAATTCTGTGTGTTTGGTATTATTGCACTTAGCGGAGGTATGGTGGACAGAGGGTTCAGAGCACTCCTGGGGTTTAGTTTCGGTTTGGTTTCTAAACTTTTACACCTCCCTGAGCCCGGTGAGGGCGGAGCTATCCTTGGGGCCCCACACCCAGAGTCTTTGTTTGCTTTTGGTTTTCTCTTTGACCTGTGTTAGTGTCCTGCTTCTGACTGTATGCTGGATGGTCCATTTGTGAAACTGCCCAAGCGGTTGTAACGGACATTTATTTCTGAAACAAGCAGCCGCATGATATTGTGTTTTATAAAGATAACAATGGCTTATGTTTTAAAAGTGCAGCATCATTTTTCTTTTTTTTGCCGTGGGGTAGGGGTGGGGGGGGTCAGGGAGGG
This sequence comes from Bettongia penicillata ogilbyi, assembly GCA_023548195.1. Lineage (NCBI taxonomy): Eukaryota > Metazoa > Chordata > Mammalia > Diprotodontia > Potoroidae > Bettongia > Bettongia penicillata. The sequence continues at coordinate 2,884,386 of JAJHZJ010000128.1, forward strand.
TGAGGGTATAGATCTGAACAAAGCTGCCAAGAGCAATTACATTTTTAGGCCAAAACAATAAAGCGAATACTGTAGTAGAACTCTATTGCTTTTTAAGTGGAAAAAAGAACTAAAATAACCTCCAGATAATTGTAGCTACATGTGGCTTCTTTGCTTATGACAGGTGACTTCTTGGGCCTTGTTGCTTGTGTCTTTGCTCCTGAGGGGGAGGGGTTATCTTTTCCAAGGGAGGCTCTGAGAGCCTTTATTTTGAGGTAGGAGGCCAAAGGTAGGGGAAATTTCTCATTGGTTTCTGCCTTTTCTCAAAGAGAAAGAGAGCTGTAACTCATAAAACCTTTACTTGTCCCCAGAGATCCTAGGTCTCTGTCCCTGTTACTGAACTGTCTCCTGGAGGGCTAGCAGCTGGTGTTTCATATTAATAGTCAATCCATCGAGGATGCTTCAGAATTCATTCAATGGTACTTCCACCATAGGATGAGTATGAAGGCCTTCCAAAACTTCTGGGGCCCTGGACGTAGATCCTGATTCTGTCATGGTCTTGGGGCCCTAATCAGCAGCTTCACTACTATACCAACTTCTGTCCAAACTAAGGCAACCACAACCACAGGTTTCAATTCAGCAAATGTTAAGTGCTTACTTGTATAAAGGTCAGGTGCCATAAAGAGAGAAGGGATAGCTAGAGGTTACATCATATACTTGGTTTAGTGTCAGAAGACCTGGGTTCAAGTTCTGACTTTGCAGCTTAAGTTAATTCATCTATAAATTGGGAAACAATAATAAATCCACTACCTACCTTACAGGACTCTGATGTGAGGATCAGATGAGATCATGTATGTGAAAGCACTTTGTAACTGTAAGAAACTACATGAATGCAAGCTATTACCAGAATATGTTACAAAGGTGCATGACTACTTTAGAAAAAGCACCTAAGAGTGGATGTCATTTAAGCGTAAAGGATGGGCAGAATTTCAGTCATTGGAGATCTTGGAGTTTGGGGTGTATATGAGGAGATCATTTAAGGTAGAAGCATTTTGGATCTAAGTAAGAGCCTGCTACTCCAATCAAAGAAGCATGGAGACAGACTACTGTATACTGTTGCATCAGAACAGATACATGTCTGTCAGCCTGGCCCACTGACTGAGCCTCATATTCCTGGACCTCTGCAGGGTGCTTCCTTGGATGTGCTGGTCCTAGATCCCATTTGGCTCATCAAAGTGGTCTTTTACAAGTGGATGGGGCTGTATCATTCTGAGCCATACCTGAGCTCGTCCTCAGCATGGGAGACTTGCCTGTGCCCAGGAAGGTTTCAGATAATTTGACTAGCGTACTATTCCTGACCTTTTCTCCTAACTAATACCAGGGAATTAGACTGTGTCTTTTCCTATTTGCCTCCTCATTCCACCTCCTTCCTTGGGGGCAAGTGTCTATATAGCTTGGAAAAACATAAGAGTGGCTATGTCCTTTTCATTTAGAATGTCAGAACCACCTCTAAATAAGGCTGAGACCTACACTTTCAAAGTGTTTTCTTAGCCTCTTGCCACCCTTTAACACTCCCCCGATCTCCCAGCCCCCTACCAGATATTTGAGAGATGGAAGTAAAAAACCAGCTTTCCTTTCTACTTTCCTGGCCTCTGTGGAGGGACTAGGGCTGGGCATGCTGGGGCAGCTGCAGTTTAGTTTGGGAGAGACTGTGGTCCTAGGCACTGGAGTCAGAAGACCTGGGTTTCAGATCCATCATTAGCACTTCCTGGGTAGGCAAGGGCTTAACCTTTCTGAGCTTCAGTTTCTTCCCCTGTAAAGTGGAGATATTATTACTTGCACTACCTACCTCACAGGGCTGTTGTGAGGAAAGCACTCAAAAATGGGAGTGATTATTATGTGACAACACCACTTTTGTTCCTAAGGTAAAACCACTTCCTTAACTATCAGGTAAAGATAGACCGCCAGCATCCTTCATGTCCTTTCCCCAAATAAAATAAATAAAAATGGTCCAACAGTTGATTAGGTCACATGGCTATTGTAAATTGTTCACCAAATAGTGCTTAACTCTATATAAAGTCTTATTGAACATCATTCTTTTCCAGGAAAGCCAGTATCTGACCCCCTCTGACTGAGCTGACTGGCCTGGCCCTTGGCACAGTGCCATGGTCATCTCAGTGAGATAACTCAAGCAGGATGTGAGGAATTAGAGCCTCCAGATTGAGAGAAGAGAGATCTCATGCCCCAGCCCAACCTTCCAATAAGGGTTAGGTGTTGGGATTTTTCCAGATGTCCTGAGCACAAGTGCTGCAACTGCCTGTGGCCACATACCTGGCCAGATTCCACTGGGAAAAAACCTTTTAGTATTAGCAGCCAAATCCTAGTTTCTTTTTGGTGAGGAGGGAGGGATGGATGAGGGGTGGCTGGCTGTGGTTGAAACTATAGAGCAAGTTGGAACCTGGAATGAATTTTTTCCAACTGAAATGGAAATCTGAAAAATAAGTTGTAATCCAAATACTAGCAGCAGGCTTATTCTGCTATCCCAAGGGACACAAAGTGTCTAGGTGAGGACGGGGGAGATGACCCGGATGATTCGCTGCTATATTTGGACTTAGAAGCAACTGAGGTTGTATAAGCCTCTGCGTTAGGCAGTTGGCGCTCCCCTGAGAACAGACATCTTGCTATTGCAGGAGCTGGGGCTAGCCAAGTGTGTGTTCAGTTCCAGGCCAAGACTGTATTCCACCTGGGCCCAAAGCCAAAGATCCTGGGCTCAGGCTTGTCTCAGCCACTCCATGTTCTTTCTCTGCATAGGTTGTGCTGCCTCTCTGCCCACCCTGGGCTGGGGACATGTATCCAGCATTCCTGTGAACAAATTGTCCTGTCTCCCATATCTTTACAGGTGTGTGGGGGGACAGAAGGGGAGGGGATTCCAGCAATTCCCAATGAAATGGTAATGGAAGCCAGTGCAGAGGCAAGGTTGAGGATGAAATGGGGTCCCTGTGGGGTTATAGGGCCAGCACATTAGAAAGTATATCCAAGAAGTTGATGGCATTTAGGTAAATTGTGATGGGAGGAGATGAGGGGACAGAGCCATTAGAATCTAGGTTTCTTGCTCTTAGATCAGGCCAACCCTGGCACAGATGATAATCTGGTTATGGGGAGTGGAACAGTAACTTTACCAGTCCCTTCTTGGCTACCCTAGCAGCAAACCAGGCACACACACACACACACATATATATTTATATATATATATATATATATATATATATATATATGCTTCTCTGAGCTGAGGAAAGATGATTGATATGGAGGGTGAGCCAAGTCCAGCTAGAGCTTTCCTTCAAAATTGCCACTTCTGGAAGGAGAGGTTGGAAAAATCAAGGCCTGCTGGGTCTAACTGAAGAGGCGTTTGGTTAACACACTGCAACTGCCTTGTCTGAGGCCTGCAGCCAAGTCAAGGCACTGCTTCCCCTCTCTGCCCTAGCCCCTCCCTTTCCTTGGATGTTCCCTTTCCACAGGCTGCTTGTGGTTAAATTCAAGGAACATTATGTCCTGCTCTCCCTAGTATGCTGCTCCAGGGGCCATTACTAAGTTTACCCTGCCAGCAGTGCTACAGCGGGACAAGGTATGAAGCAGAAGGGAACAGTAGCCCCTCGGGTCCACTTTGGCTTCCTGATCAACCCCTAACCTCACTCCACAGCAGAAATATCCCTTATTTTATAAGATATCAGGGATGTAGGATTAGGGGAAAGGACCCCAGCCAGATCTTGGAGAAATATTGTGTGAAGAGCTTCTTTTTTTTTTTTTTTTTTAAACCTGCTGCAGGAAAGAATCTTAGGAATTCTGTATCTCCAGGTCCTAATACGGTGAGTAGCACATATTAGGTGCTTAATAAATGCTTTTTCATTCTTTCAAGGCAAGCATCAGCAGTTGGACCCAGGGGAAGAGGAATGAGTCTACTCCAGATCCAGTCCCAGCCCCCATATAGTGGTTGAAAGATCCCATGTTCAGTCATCTCAGGGCCAGAGCCTGGCTCTTGGGGGACTGGGCGGGGAAAGCTGTGTGTATGTGATGAGAAGACACTTTGATAGGTGTCTGTATAAAACTGTTAGCTGCAGCTATCTGGTTATCCCCTCCTCATCTCTCCTGGGCACAATGGGCATCTTGTTGGAAGTTGAGATGGTTTAGTTTTCATAGGGCACTCAGCCTATTCCCTATTTTACCATTACTTCTGTTTTCTGTAGTGTTCCTCTTGGGTTAATAACATGCCAGTGGGAAGGAAGAAAGAGCTGATATCAGTAGGTGGCTGCTACTGTCAGGCTGGAAATAAGGCTGGGCTGATGTAGCTTATTTCTTCGGTTGAAATCACAAAGTTGGAAGGAATTTCAGAGTTTAATCTATACCTAATTGAGAGTTACTTCTTACAGTATTTCCAACCAATGGTTATCCAACTTTCTTACTTAAAGCTCTCAAGAGAAGAAGAACCTATTACCCAACCTGAGTCCGCTCATTTCACTTGTGAATAGATCTTATCATTGGGAAATTTTTCCTTATATCCACTCAAAATCTGCCTCTATAAATTAGTTCTAGTTCTGTCTCCTGGGACCCAGCAAAATAAAATTAATTTCTTTGCCACTTGCCCTCCCCTCTAAGTTTCTTCCCTGTAGTCTAGTAACCCACCCCTAATGTCAAAGTTTAGGTGGTGGGAAAGCAGACACTTGTGTTTTTAAGGGATAGTCAGTTTAGCAGATTCACCAAACAGCCACTTCCAGCTTTGCTTTTCATAAAAAAAATTAATGCCTTTGAAAACTACCTATTCCTATCCACTTCATTTCTATTGCAGAAAACTAAACATCTTGAAAATCAGAAATTTAATTTCAAGAAGTCCTTGAGGTCTATGCTCTCTACCTGAAGTGTGAGTCCTATTTGCTTGGATACTTCAATACCATTGTATTGTAAGCTCATTGAGGCCAGGGACTACTTTTTGTTGTTGTAACCCCAGGACCTAGTATATAGTAGGCACACAATAAATGATTTTTGGATTAGATACTAAATTAATTATTTTATTGCCATGGATTTTCTTTCCACCTATACACAATTTAATTCCTTCATCTTAGTGGTCTATTTCATGAACTGTGGTTATCAACAAATTCATCACTTGATGGTCAACCCTACAATGAATGAATGAATGATGAACTTCAACTTTAGTTAGACTGGATCCTGTGTGACAATCAAAGACATCACTAGGCCTGTCCTTGAAACCTTTCTAGTTTGGCAGAACCTTCCAGGAGTTCATATCCTGCTGGTGGAGCCTTTGAAAACTCAGGGTCACCTTCATGCCACAATAAGGCATCCAAGGTCTTCCTGCCTCTGTTCTGAAGACCTCCCTGGTCACCTGCCAAAGAAGTACATTTCTTTTTTGAAGAGCTCCAATTGTTAGCTATAGTACTTCCTTTATCTTGAGCTGACTACTGACTCCCTGTAACTTTCACCTCAGTCCAGAAAGAATAATCTCTCTTTCTCATGACCTTCTGGAATTTTAAGACAGCGATACTGTCCTCTCCAACCTAAACACCAGATGCTGGTAGTGCTACAGTCCTTTAGTCTAAAGAGGCCGAATTAAACAAGTTATCTGTTTAACACAAATTCCCTATACCTGGAATCCAGGGATTCCCTTCTAGGAGCCAGCTGGTATCCAGCAGTCACAACCACTCTCCCTTTACTAAGACTCAGAGGCATGACTAGGAGAATGGGGAGTCCTGTAGGGAAAGAGATTCAAAGCCATCCATTACAGTGGAAATGTAACAACAGGGAAAAGGTGACTTAAAGTTTGGAGACGGTCCTCATTCTGTGGTAGAATTCCAATCCGTTGCAGGTGCTGGATTTCCCAAGTTCCTTTTCCCCCAGCTTGGCCAAGGGAGGGGTGTGCTTCTGAAACTCCCTCAGCCACTTATTGCTCAATCCAAGATTTTTAGTTAAGAAAAATTAAAAGTTGGTATGTGGGGGTGGGAATGGAGAATCGCGATACTGGGGTAAAAGGGCGGTCGGGTTGGGTTGCCAGCGTCTATCCCTTTAATTCCTCTTCGTTCCAACAATGGGTTTTGAGGCAGCAGTTCTCGTTCTCGGAAATGCTCCCCCCCTTCCCCCTTTTAGGAACGTTTGAGGGAGCCGCTGATGTATCCGTTCCTCCTAATTCCAGGCAACTGAGAGGATCAGAAGAATTGACCGTGTTGTTGAGAAAGGCGCCTCAGTTTTTCCATCTGTAAAATGACTAGATGAGTCTGTCCCTTTGAGCGCTGACATCAATGCAACAAGCATTTATTACGCGCTTACTATGTACCAGGAACTGGGGATTCGAGGAGGAAAAGAAAAGCCCACTGTACTCCTAGTTTCCGTACAATTACTGAATGTACAGGATGACCAGCACCTGCGAAAGTCTAGGAATTGGCACCGTGCCTAACACATAATAAGCTCGTTGACTGATCACCCGCATGGGGGGGGCGGGGCTGACGTCTCTCTCCGCCTAAGAGAAGACTGAGAGTAGAAACTGTCATGGCGGCCCTGCTGGGGAAGCTCAGGGCCGAGGCAAGCTGCTGGGTGGGCAACGTCCCGGGCAACCCAGCCAGCGCGCGGGAGGTGGGCGGGAGACCGTTAAACGGCCAGGCAATAGCAGTCGGTGGAACGTTCATGCTGCTCAACCCGAAGTGTAACTGTATAAACGGTGGGGGGGAGGCTCAGAGCGTCCAATCAGAGAAGTGAAAAAGGTGACAGACTTGGTCACCAGCCAATCCTGAGGCGATGGGGGGGCTGCCTGAAAAAGCTACGTTTCCTCCCCCCCCTCCTGTCAGTAAGCGAGGAGCAATAGGAGGTCCTTGGAGAGCTCTGCGCCCTAGGAAGGCCACGCCCCCAGGATTTTCCTTTCTCCGATTGGCCCCAGCCCCGGCACACCTGAGGCCGACGCGACATGCCCCAAGTCTCTCAGGTCTCCTCAGGCCTGGAGGAGAGGACACCCCCCTGCCGTGTGTGCTCCTTCATTACCATCTGCTCCGCCCCTACCCACACACCCATTCTCCAGTCCCTTCACCTCTGTCCCCGCCCTCCTCCGGCACGAGGAAATCTGGCTTTCCCGGAGCTTCGAGCTCCGCCTCCTTTTCCCCTCCCAGTTGCGGGGCGTTAGAGCGCGCGCCGGAATAAAGTATTCATTCAGGGTAAAGGGCGGCTAGGCAACGGAGGCACCGGGCTGGAACTGGCTGCGGAAGTGACGTCGGAGGGCTTCCGGGGGGGCGCCGGCGGGGAAGTCGGCGGCAGCGGCGGTTGAGCGAGTGCGGGTGCCAGCGGCTGCCGGCGGCGACAGTTCGGGACAGCGGCCCCTGGCTCTCCGGTCCAGCTCGGGTCTGGGCGGCCTTCCCAGCGCTGTTGGAGCGGCGGAGCTGAGCGGGCCAGCTCGGGGAAGGGGCCCTAGAGGAGGAGGTGCCGCCGCCCCGGGAGCCTGGCGTGCGGAGCGAGCCGCCACCCACCTCAGTTCGTCTCCTCCCGAGCCGGGAGGCCCACCTCTCTCCTAGAGCAGCCCTGCCCAGCTCCATGAATGGAAATCGGCCCCGCAGGTGAGTGGGAGCCCCCGCCCCGCGCGCTCCCCGTGGGAACCCCGGCCTCCGGGAGCTCTCCGCCCCTCCCCTGAGTGTCCGTGGGATTCCGTGGGGGTGTATCTGTGTCACGCTGCTCGCGGTGGACGCCAGCCATCTCCGTCACTTTGTATGGGGAAGAGCCTCGTGTCCGCCCCCTGCCCCCTTCTCCACCCCGGCCTGGGGGGTGTGCCGACACGAAACAGGAGCGTGTCACCTTTAGGAGATGCTCCACCATTCATTACTTTGTCTTCTGAAGGGAAATAGTTTGCCGGCTAGACGTGGCTGCGCAAGTGACTTGTTTTTAGACTCCTTGCCCGAGTTGTCAGGCTTAACGAGAGAACGAAGGTGTTGGAGTAGCTTTGAAAAAGTGTATAAACTGCTATGGAAATACGAGGTGGTAACTTGTTGCTACTACTCTTCTCCTCCTAGTCGTTACCATTGTAAAGTGCTTTAAAGTTAACCCTTTAAGCAAATTTAAGCAAATCAGTTTAGGTAATTGTGTGAATGCCGTGGCGGCCTGGCGAAGACGGAGTCCCTTGGGAATGTAGAGAGAGTTATGTTAGACTGGATAAACTCATTGAGAGCAGGGAGCAGCGTTCTTTTGTTTACGTTTGTATCCCCTACGTTTAGTTTAGTCCCATAGTGCCTGACACATAGTAATCGCTTAACGTGTGTAGGTGTGGAAACTGTTATAAAAAAGTAGTGTCAGTGATAATTTGTTGTCACACTGTTTATAACGTTTCTGGAGATTTTGCTTTGGGAGCAAAGTTGAAATCTAAGCAATACTTTATCCACTTTTATTCATCAAAAAGCCATTTGTGTAGGACATTAAGATGTATGCCCAACTTGATTTGTTTCTAAAATGATCATATTTGGCAAATCTAACTTTAAAAGTATAGGTTAATTCAAACACTTAGAAATTAATTTGATTTACTATTTAGATAATTATCATAAATGGAGCTACAAATTGTTGAGCTTTGAACTTAGTCTTTGCCTGTTTTGGAAACAGGCAAAAACTTGAACAAGAAGAAACCAACATTATAGTAAAGCCAAATTGCTACATTTTTCTGGGCATGGTGCCCACTATAACATCTAGCAAATACAGAAACCATTCTTTTTCAGAAAAGATTGTGAGGGGGGAAAAGCCCTCCATCTCCAAATTCATTGATTACAATTTTTGTTCTTAAGATGCTGTTTTCTTACTTTTATAACATCCTGTAAAAGGAAGCTTTTGTTTACCTGGGTTTGTGCAAATTGCACCACCTTTTACAAGAATTTTAGCACTGACCTTGAAAATCAGGAGGGTCTTGGGTTCTCTGATACTATCTGAGACTATGAAAATTCAGTAAGCATTTTATTTGTTTGTTATAAGTTTGTTATAAGTTTGAAGTAATATACCTAGTACTTGTGCAAGGATACTAAGACAAAAAAATTCCTTTCCCTCAAACATCTTGCTATATTATTTTAAGGTTTGCAACACCTTTCACACACACTATCTCATTTGACCTTTAAAGACAACCTTAGGAAGTAGGTGCTACGGACTTCTTATTTTACAAATGAGGAAACTAAGGCTCAAAATCAACAAATAACAAGGGCCTACTGTGGGCAAGGGATTTATGTTGCAAAATGAGGACAATATCTGCTATACCTGCTCCCCTTCTTCTGAAATAGAAATAAAATATGTAAAATAATTTGAAAATTTTAAAACTATGTAAATGTCAATTATATCTTGTATATTAAGTTTTTTTTATCACATGGTTTTTAATTGAGCCCAGTAGCAATGTATGATAGCCTTGCCTTTATAAGTCATTCTGAAACAAATTTTTTCACTTAGGGAAAAGAAAATAAAAGGACTTTTTTTTCCTTGAAATTTTCTCTGCACACTCTTTTCCTCTTCCTTTTTTGAGGCTTTACATATCTGGACTCACCTACTTTGATTTTTCTGTTTCTATATAAAGTTATAGGAAATATCAGGTATAATCTGTCTTTTTAAATGAATTCCTCAAAATAATTTCTCCTACTTTAGCCTTTTTGCTCAGAAGTTCAATTCAGTGCAAATTATACTGTGTTCTTGCCATTGAATAGTTTTACTACTTTTACTTTATACTAATGCTGAAATACATTTTAATATAAGTGAAAGCAGAGGTAGTTAATTTGTACTTTGTCCATATGCTCGAGCATCTTGAAATAGAGAATCACTTTATATGCTTGACTATAGCTAGTTTGTAAATTTACTATAACTGACTAAAAATAACCATAACACTGTTTTAAAATAATCATCTTTGGCTATTATTAATAAAACTATTCCTTAAATTTTTAATGATGGGGAATATGACAACTTAATAGCAAGTATTTATGTGGCACTTTAAGGTTTGCTTAGAAGAAAAAAGAATGCTGAACCTCAAAAAGGTTTGTGAACAGGAACTCGAGATACGTAGTAGAGAATATATTGTATTAAAATATTTAGATGTTAGAATCCCAGATTTTCAGAGTTGGAACTAGGATCCCCCAAGACCATTTAGTCCAGTAGTGTCAAACTCATATAGAAATGGGACCACTACAGAAGAATTCCTGTGGGTTGTATATTGACTCAGAAAGCCACATATCAACATTATTTATGTCTGTTGTATTTTTTTTTTATTTTGCTGAATATTTCCCAATTACATTTTAATCTAGTTCTGGCAGCACTTGAGAGTGTTGTATTCCACCTGCAGGTTCAGTGTTTGAAGCTTCTGATCCAGACTAATTCCAAACCATCTGAACAAGAATTCTAGCTTACAGCTTCCCCTGACAAGTGGTCACCAAAGTGTTAGAGTAACCTATTTGGTCAATTTTCTACTTTACAAGTATAATTTGAGCCCTCCCCCCAGTTATATGCTAATATTATTTTTCTGAATTTCTGAAATGATCTGAAATAAGAATCTAGGGCATGAGTTAATTGTTTTAATTAGTGGTTAGAAAACAAACTCTAGTTATAGAATTGTTTTGTATTATATGACTGAAAAAAATCTGTAATTTTATTAGAATTGTTTTGTGAATCATTTCCACAAACTTTAAGTCTCTTGTTTCAGAAGAAATAGTTTAACTACTATTTAAGATTTATTTATATTATTATAACCATAAATAACCTCCTTATTTATCACAATTAATCGATGCAAGTGAAAAAAACTGTCCTTAACTTAAACTGTGGTTTAAGGCACAGATTACTGTGGTTTCAACCCAAGCTTAAAAAAAAATCTGAGTGCCTTTTCTCCTTCACCCTCCTCCCCTAAAAATAGCAAGATAACTTTTTAAAAGCAAAGATATTAATTGGCCTTGATCAATCACCATGACAATGGGTGTGTAAACAAAGCAAAACAGTCACCACAATGAGAAGTATGAAAGACATCAAAAACTATGTCAGACAGAAAATACTCAATCTTGTTTACTAAGTAGAGAGACACAGTAACCAGTGGAAATGCTAGTTTTAATTATAAACTCTTCTATAAAGCATTTCAAGGATGACAAGAAATTATGAGCAGCATTGCCTTGCAAAACAGTGAGAAGAAACTGAGTAGAAAATGACTGCAGAGAGGTTGGCGTCGGTGCTGGCAGACTGAGGGCATATGGAAAGAATTTGTATATGAAGTAAATTGTTCAGTAAATCAGTGAGCATTTGTTAAGCACCTGCTATGTGCCTGGTACCGTGTGAAGTACAAATATGAATATATGAAAGTGAAACAGTTCCTACTCTCTAATTGATGAGACAACATAGGTACACTTAAAGATAGATAATAGGAAAGAAGGGAGAGAGAGAGATAGAGAGGGGAAAGAAAGGCAGGAAGGGAAAAGGGAAGAGGAAGGAGGAAGGAACAAAGGGAAAATGGAAGGATCCACTGAAAATTTTTGAGAGGGAGTGGTGGTGACATGGTCAGACCTATGTTTTAGGAAACCAGTTTAGCAGCTGTGTAAGAAGGTAGACTGAAGCCGAAAGAGTTGAGCCAGGGAGACCAATTAGAAGTCTGTAGTGTTCCAGGTGAGAGATAGTGAGAGCCAGAATGGTAGCTGTATGAGAGGAAATAAAAGCATGTATTTTGCTGCCATCATTCTTTCTTATGGGTTTTAGCTTCGCTATCCCATCAACTTACTCAAACTTGACCTCAAATCACTGTTGCTTATTTTTATCATTGAAGATATGTAGGCTTCTTAAAAGAATGAATCTCAACCAGGACTACTCAAAGAAAAGCCAACAAAGGCTGCAGGCAAAGATAAAAACATATTTGTATGTAGTCTTGCAGAAGAAAAGATTATATAGACTAACCAAAGAATCTTGCCCTTGATTTTTATTCAAGTTTTTTAAAATGTTCATTTCATAAATAGTACTAGATGAAAGATTTCTGCCCCTACACTTACCTTTATGCATATATTGGCATAGAGAACAGAAATAACTCTTATTGTCTTCCATACAGCTTTTAGAAAGAGTTAATCATTTTTAGGAGATTTTGAGGATTTTTACCTAAAACAGTAGTTTAGTTATTTTCAATAAACCTAAGTATAAGGTTTTTTTTTCAATTTTTCTGCCACTCAGACTCTTCTATTGCGTCTCAACACTGACGCAACCTGATGCAAATGACATTCCAAGAGTCATAGCATTCACTTAATGAGCTGAAGCACAAACTTCATGTTAATCCTGAGGGACAGTCACCTCTGAAATTCCTGTCAGAGGAGTCAGAGGCAGTAAGTGAAGTATTTTAGTCTTTACAAAGCTGGTGAATCTGTGACTATCACAGTTTAAGTTACATTCAGACAGTTTTCTTGCCTGGATCAAATATAAAGTTATTTAATAATAATAGCTAACATTTATATAGTACTTACTCCATGCAAGGCAATGTGGTAAGTGCTTTACAATTGTTATCTTATTTGATCCTCACAATAGCTGTGGGTGATAGGTACTATTATTATTCCCATTTTACAGATGAGGAAACTGAGGCAAGGTTAAGTTACTTACCCAGGGTCACACACCTAGTAAAGGTCTGAGGCAGGATTTGAACTTGGGTCTTCCCAGCTCTTTATCCATTCTTCCGTCTTGCTATTTGTTTGGCATTTAACAGTCTTTACAAACAAACCTCTTTTTACCTTTTGTCTCTTTATGTTTTTCTTTTCTCCACACTCCCTGATCCAGCCATATTAAGTTGCTTGCATATGACACTTCATCTTTCGTCTTGTACTTTTACATTGTTGCTTCAGATGCCTGCAATTTGGTGTCTCTCTATCTCCTCTTAGAATCTCTGGCTTCTTTCAAGATTCAACTCAAAGCTCCCCTTTTGGGGAGACTATTCCTGATGTTCCTCTCCTCCCCCCCAGGTCCTAGAGTCTTCCTGTCTATGGTCATTACTTTGTATACATCTAATTATTCTCATATCACTTTCGGCTAGAATATAAGTTGCCTGAGGGTGTGAGGACTATTTTTGCCCTTTTGGGTGTCCTTACTGCTTAGCACCGTACTCGCTGTGTCGTAATTGCCAACAAACTAATTAATTAACTAGTGGGTAAATAAAAAAGAAATAAAACAATACAGCTCTGAGTATGGAACGTAGTGCCCGTATTCAGTGTAATGCCCACTTTAGGGTAGTTCTTGGTGTGCTTATTATAATTTAAGAAGGCAATATTCATGTTTGTTTTGGGGTACTAGTGGATTTCATATTTCTTTGATGCTAAATACAGCATACTTTATATTAATTGCTCAGTTTTAATTTGTTATTATATGTAGTAGGTTTGGCTAGTTAAGATTTTAAACAGTTGTTGAAGATTTAATTCATAAGATGTTAAGTTAGTAGCTGTAATTAACTGTTTGCTATTGACAAGAGTAACTTGAAGAAAATAATTTTCTTAAAACAGAACTCAAAGAATTGCAAATTTTATGAAGAAATGACTGAAAATGAATGAAAGGAATGAAAAGACTTTTTGATGATGGTACTTTTTAAAAGCCTTTTTTTTAAGAGGGTGAGGATATCCTCATTAATGTAGAATTGACATATTTTCCAAAGGAAATGATGAGTTGTTCTGACTGAGCCTCTGAGTCTAAGCAAAGGTCTGGGGCCCTGTGAAAGGGAATTTTTCCTAGAATGGTTCTTTCTGTTGGACACAGACCAGTTCTCTATGACATAGAAAAGCTTCGGTTTAGAGCAGAATATCTGCTTAGAGAAATTATTTTGAGCTTATGAACCATAGTTAAGTGGTATTTTATTTAATAACAAAATTATCTTGTCTCACACTGTATCTGTTTAAAGGATTTTGGTTCTACTTAAAGGTTGGATTAGATGAAATATTTCATTAATCTAGCCTCAAATATTTCGTTTTGTAATACTGAAAACTGAGAACAGAAAAGTATGCTGTTTTTACCTTGTTGGCAAGTAATTATATGGTTGGAGGAAGGGAGAACTGACACTTCTTGTTTGAGGGGAAGTTAAAATAAAAGGATAATTTTATTTCAGATCAATATTCTTTCCACACTTGTTTAGAAAAAGTTTCTGTGATGCCTCAAAATGCTCTAATTCAGTTATCTAGATCCTTACTCAATAGATCCTTATCCTTGACTTTTAAACAAAATAGACATGAGAAAGTGTAGTACGTAGATCAATCATGTTTCTACAGTTAGGATATGCAAACAGCCTTTCTGTGTTTGTGGAATTTTTTTTGGTCTTCCATTATCTGTGTGATAATATTAGTAACTTTCTTCAGGTATTCTCTCTCTCTCTCTCTCTTATTTTCTCTCTCTCTCTCTCTCTCTCTCTCACACACACACACACACACACACACACACACACACACACACACACACACACAGAAAAGGATTCAGTAGAACCTTCTCACATAATTCCTCCTTAAATATGGATTTTTTTGTAGTTGGGAATCCATTGGAGATGAAGTCTAAATGCAGATGAAAACATAATATTTTTCACTTCATTTTTTTAATGTTTTTTCTTTGTGTGTTCTTTCACAATATGACTAATATGGAAATATGTTTTGCACATGTGTAACCCATATAAAATTGCTTGCTGTCTTGGGGTAGGAGGAGGGGGAAAGGGAAGGATAGAATTTGGAACTCAAAAAACCCCAAACAAATGTGAAAAATTGTTTCTACATGTAATTGGAAAAATTATTTTAAAAATTCCTTTGTCTAGCATTCAAGACCCTCCACATATTCTTAACACTACTTTTTAATATTCTAACTTTACTCTCCTTTAAACACATTGTCAAATTTGACTACTCTTTGTACTACTTGACCCCTAATCTCCCTGCATTTTACTATCTCACTTTTTTCTGTCTTAGATATCTTCCTTCCCTCAGCCTGTTTTATTCCTTACCCTCCAGTAAACCTCAGGTCAAACATCACCTCCTTCACAAAGACTGTCAATAACGGCCCCTACATATTTTATCTCCTAGAGGAGGAGGGAATGTTTTGTTGCCATTGTATCTCCAGAATCTAGCTTAATACTTGGCACATACTAAGTGTTTGTTAACTAGAACCTTACATATCTTACTTATTTTTCTTTTGTCTTATTCCACTACTAGACAGTAAGCTCCACTGAAACTGGAATATTGCCTATCTTATCTACGTCCTCTATCTTCCCTAGCACCTATTTTGTTTGTATGAACTCAGGTAACACTTAAAACTTCAAATGTATCATCCCAATACATGAAGATTTAAGTATGACAATGTAGACTACTGTAAAACAATGCTGTCATTCTGGATATCAATATGAAATCATTCAAGAAAAGTATCACCAAACCTACTATACACTCTCTAAGAAGTCAAAGACAGAAAGAAGGAAAGGTCCAATAAATCTTCCAAATGGTCCAAAATCATCTTCATAGCACCTGTCTGTGATAGCAAAGAGCTGGAAACAAAGTGAGTGCTTCCAATTAGAAAAATGCTTTAAAAAAATCCCAGAGCCTTGCAGTTTTGGTGTTTTTTTTATTTTTTGGAAATTATAGTGTCCCATGACTCAAAGTAGATATTGACAGATTGCTGCCTCTGTCATTCCCATTCTCTCACTTATCTTCAGTTGTTCCCTGTCTGCTACTGACTGCTTCCTTACTACCTGCAAGTCTTGTCCAAGTCTTCCCAATTTCAAAAACCCTGACTTGATTCATCCATTCTTGCTAGCTGTAGATAGGGTCTACATAGCTATGTGACACAGTAGATAGAACACTGGACCTAGAGTCAGGAAGACCTGAATTCAGATCCAGCCTCAGACACTTATTAGCTATATGAGTTTGGGCAAGTCATTTCACCCTGCTTGCCTCAGCTTCCTCATATGCAAAATGAGCTGGCAAACCTCTCCAATATCTTTGTCAAGAAAATCCCAAATGGGTCATGAGGAGTCAGACATGACTCTTATAGGCCCATGTTTGGATGTATAATCTCTATCAGATTGCTTGCTGTCTTTGGGGAGGGGAGAAATAGTAGAGGGAGGGGGAAAATTTGGAACTCAAAATTTTATAAAGGTGAATGTTGAAGACTGTCTTTACATGTGATTGGAGGAGAAATACTATTAAGGGAAAAAACCCCACAATAATATAGGCCCATAGCCCTCTCCTTTTTTGTGGCCAAACTCCATGAGGAAAGCCATCTGCAATATGAATCTTCATATTCCTTTCCTCCCTTTTCTTAACTTTCTGTCAAGCTTAACATTAGACAAAAACACTGAAAACAGCCAGAATCATATTAAAATATTATTAAGAAATTTAATTCAGTAAGCATTTATTAAGTACCTTCTATGTTCTAGGTACTGTACTGAACTCAGGGGATACAAAAAGAGGCAATAATGCCTTCCCTCATGGAGTTTATAGTCTAATAGGGGAGATAACATGCATACAAATGCATACAAAATTAGCTATGTGTAAGATAAATAGGAAATAATTAACAGAGGGAAGGCACTGGAATTGAGAAGGGTTGGGAATTCAAGGAAACCAGCAGTCTGAGTAGAGGAAGGTGAACATTCCAGGCATAGAGGAGAGCCAGAGAGAATGCCTGGAGCCAAAAGATGGCGTGTCTTGTTTATGGAATAGCTAGAAAGCCAGTGTCACTGGATGGAGGAGTAAGGTGTAAGAAGACTGGAAAGGTAGGAGGGGACTCCAAGTTCTATACTATACCCCAAAAGTATCAAAATATTGCTCTGCTTTATCACCTATGTGCCCTGCAGTGGTCCTTAAGTACAGTTTAGTGGCCTTGTTTCTCTCTGAGTTTGACACCATGCTCTAGTCAATGCGTCACTTAGCTGCCCAGTACATAATGTGGAATAAGGTAAAATAAAGTTAGAAAGGTAGAGTAGGACCAGAAGTAGGTTTGGCTAGTTAAGATTTTAAACAGTTGTTGAAGATTTAATTCATAAGATGTTAAGTTAGTAGCTGTAATTAACTGTTTGCTATTGACAAGAGTAACTTGAAGAAAATAATTTTCTTAAAACAGAACTCAAAGAATTGCAAATTTTATGAAGAAATGACTGAAAATGAATGAAAGGAATGAAAAGACTTTTTGATGATGGTACTTTTTAAAAGCCTTTTTTTTAAGAGGGTGAGGATATCCTCATTAATGTAGAATTGACATATTTTCCAAAGGAAATGATGAGTTGTTCTGACTGAGCCTCTGAGTCTAAGCAAAGGTCTGGGGCCCTGTGAAAGGGAATTTTTCCTAGAATGGTTCTTTCTGTTGGACACAGACCAGTTCTAGAGGAGTAAGGTGTAAGAAGACTGGAAAGGTAGGAGGGGACTAGGTTATGGATGACTTTGAATGACACAGAGAACATTTTGCATTTGATCCTGGATACAATAGGAAGACACTAGCATTTAATGAGTAGGAAAGTGACATGATCACACTTGCATTTTAGGTAAATCACTTTAGTAAAGTGGCTTAATGGAGAATAGATTGTAGGGGGAACTTGAGGTAACCAGATCCCTCAGTAAGCTGTTGCAGTAATTAAGACATGAGATGATGAGATCCAGAATGGTGGCAGTGTTAGCGAGCAGGAAAGGAAGATGTGTCATCATTATACAGATAGTAATGAAATCCATGAAACTGATCTTAATAAATAACAATACAATACAATATAGATACTTTAAAGTTGTTTTTCTAAGTCAGTATGCAGTCAGCAGGGATCTGTTTCTTTTTGGGTTTGACACTACTGCTTTACAGTCTTGTTTCCAACTTCATTCGATTGAAACTGCCCTCTCCTGGCTATCTCTTAATCTCCAAATCTAACAGCATTTTCTCAGTTGTTGATCACCTTCTTCTTGATCTGCTCTTCTCTTGAGATTTTCATGACATTATTCTCTCCTATCTGTCTGACCCCTTCTCAGTCTTCTTTGCTGCATCTTCATCCAGGTCATGCCTGTTAAACATGAGTGGTCCCCTAAGGCTGTCTCTGGGTCTCCTTTTCTCCTATACTGTTTGACCTGGTGATCTCATCAACACTCTCATGGATTCAGCTGTTACTTCCATGTTGATGATTGTCAGATTGTCCAGTCTTTCTAGTCTTCTTAAGTGCCCGCCCCTTCCACTATGTACTGTGCAATTAGTGAAACTGGCCTTGTTCTTTCTTGTACACGACAGTACATGTCTTGATTCTAGGTATTTTTACTGACTGTTCCCCATGCCAATCCCCTATGAGAAAGAATTCTCTCCTTCCTCCTCTCTGCCTCCTGGTTTAATATTGTCTGTATCTTGTTTATATGTAGCTGTTTGCAGGCTCTCTTTCTCATTAGACTGTGAGGTTGTTGAGAATAGGGGCTGTCTTTTGCTATTCATTGTATCTTCAATGCTTAACATAGTACCTGGCCCATAGTAGATGCTTAATACATCTTGACAGAGACTTGTATTGTCTGTTGTAGTGGGTTTCTTTTTCAGGTTTGGGTTGGATTAAATGGCCATTGGGGTCCCTTCCATCTCTGTAATTCTCTTACTGTGATCTGATTCCTGTTGGACATATCTATCTGGTTGTCTCACTGAAACTTGAAAATCATGGTGCAGGGGAAAAAATATTGGTTTTGAATCAGAACAACCTTGGTTTAAATCCCTACTTAAGTACCAAGGTGACACTTAACTACTTTCGATAAGTTCCTTAACCTCTCTGGGCCTTTGTTTCCTCATCTGTCCTATGTAACTCCTTTCCTTTCTTTTTCAGTCCACCTCTAAACTGTGCAGCCAGGTGACATAGTGGGTACCATGACAGATTTGGAGTTAGGGAAGATTGAATTCCAGTCCTACTTCGGACACTAGCTGTATGACACTGCACAAGTCCTTTAATTCCCTGGGTTGTTGTGAGGTTCAGATGCAGTAATTAACATATGTAAAGTGCTTGGCAACCCTAAAAGGATTACATAAGTGTTAACTGTTATTACTGCCTTATTTTTGTTGAGTACTCCCATTATCCCATTCACCCACATTTATAACCTAACAGAGTTTTGACTCTTCCTTATACTTTGCCCCAAATTTTCAATCACTTGTCAATTCTATCTTCACAGCATATTTTGTATCGTTTTTCTCTATCTACACTGCTGCTCTCATAATTGAGGCATTTCACCACTTGGTTAAAATAATGAAATGGCCTTCATACTGTTCTTTCTACTTCTTGTGTGGCCTGCTTCAATTCATCCTTCACTTAGCTGTGGGAAAAAAAAATTCTTCCTCCTTATGCTCATCATCACTCCCTTGCTCAAACCTTTAGTAGCTTTCTGTGCCCTTTAGGTAAAGACATTTAAGCACTTTCGCGTTCTGGTCCTACTCTACCTTTCTAACTTTATTTTACCTTATTCCACATTATGTACTGGGCAGCTAAGTGACGCATTGACTAGAGCATGGTGTCAAACTCAGAGAGAAACAAGGCCACTAAACTGTACTTAAGGACCACTGCAGGGCACATAGGTGATAAAGCAGAGCAATATTTTGATACTTTTGGGGTATAGTATAGAACTTGGAGACAGGAAGGCCTGAGTTCAAATCCTTCCTTAGACACTTGCTAGCTGTGGGACCCTGAGCATATTACCTAACCTATGTCTCTCAGTTTCTTCATCTGTCAAGTGGGAATAACAATAGCACATTCCTCATAAAATTATTACAAGGATCAAATGAATTAAGTATATAAAAATAGGTAAAGCATATGGTTGCTGTCCTTTGTTTTCGAAGAGGACTAAAATGACATCACCACAATAAACTTAAGTTTCAATGTATTCGACTGTGGCAGATCAGACCAATATGAGCTCAGAATGTTCTACCACAGATTGGGCACAGAGAGTCTGTGTGAACATTTGGGGTGGATACTCCAAATTTGCGCATCCTACGTTTCCTTGGGGCTGTCTCAATTCTGCTTTGCTCATAGAGCACAGCACCTTTTCTGATGCGGGCATTCCATGCTGAGTGCTCCTGTGCTAGTGTCTCCCATGTCGCACAATCAGATCCAGAGTTCTTGAGACCTTGAGAGTGTCTTTGTATCACTTCTTCTGACCCCCATGTGATTGCCTGTCCCATGTGAGTTCTCCATAAAATAGTCTTTTTGGCAAATTTATATTTTGCATTCAAACAATGTGACCAGTCCATCAGAGTTGCACTCTCTGAAGCATAGCTTGAATGTTCGACAGTTCAGCTCAAGCAAGGACTTCAGTGTCTGGTACCTTATCCTGCCAGGTGATCCTCAAAATCTTCCCAAGACAGTTCAAATAGAAGCGATTCAGTTTCCTGGCATGTGGCTGGTAGTCTGTCCATGTTTCACAGGCATACAGCAATGAGGTCAGCACAATAGCTCTGGAGAACTTCAGTTTGGTAGTCAGTCCAATACCTCTTCTCTTCCAAACTTTTCTTCAGAGCCTCCCAAACACTGAGCTAGCTTGGGCAATGTGTGTGTCAACCTCATTGTCAGTGTGTACATCCCTGGAAAGTACACCACCAAGGTCAGTGAACTTATCCATAGCATTCAAAACTTCTCCATTTGTTTTAACTGATGGTTCCACATATGGATGGTGTTGTGGTAGCTGATGAAGCACCTGTGTTTTCTTGGTGTTAATTATTAGGCCAAAATTAGCACAGGCAGCAGAGAATTGGTCCATACTTTGTTGCATCTCAGCTTTAGAGTTTGCATTGAATGCACAATCATTTGCAAACAGAACATCATTCACCAACATTCCCTCTACTTTGATCTTGGCTTGTAGCCTTTTCAAATTGAAGAACTTACTATCGGTACAGTTGACCTTGATGCCTTATTCATCCTCATTGAAAGCATTTGACAACATGGCTGAAAACATCATGCTAAAAAAGCATCAGAGCAAGCACACAGCCCTGTTTTACTCCATTGGTGACTGGGAAGGCATGAGAGCATTGTCTGCTGTCCAGAACCCTGGCAAACATGCCATCATGAAATTGACATACAATACTGATAAAATTCTCTGGACAACCAAATTTTGACGTGATTTTTCCATAAACCCTCACTACTAACAGTGTCAAAGGCCTAGGTCAGATCTTCAAACGTGTACAGACCTCTGTTCTGCTACTGGCATTTTCCCTGGAGTTGCAGGGCAGCAGGCACCATATTGGCTGTTCCTCAGCCCTTTCTGTAGCCACACTGGCTCTCAGGTAGATGACCATCTTCCAGGTGAAGGATCAGCCTATTAAAGAGGTCTCTAGCAAGAATCTGGCCAGCAATAACTAAGAGAGAGTTCACCCCGCCCCCTCCCATGATTGTCACAGGACAATCTATTTCCTTTACCTTTATAGAGATGGACATTGGAAGCATCCTTGAACTTCTATTGCATAACCTCCTCTTGCCATATAACCTGGAATATTTCGCTCAGTCTTTGTATGAACAGTGGTCCCCCACCTTGTAAATCTCAGCACCAGGTGCTTTGCCACAAGAAAAGAACCTGCATTATGATTAGGGAATACACTCAGAACCTCTTCTTCAGTTGGAAGTTCATATAAGGAGGGATTGACTTCAACTGGCATGTACAAAATACATAAAGCACTTTGCAAACCTTAAAGTGCTATATAAATGCTAACTAATATTAACACTTTGTTTTCTAGCAATATTGGACTACTAGCTATATCCCATGTCTGTAATATACTTCCTTTTCAGCTCTGATTTGTAGAATCCTTATCATGAAGGTTTAGCTTAGATGCCACTTCTTTGATAAAATCCCCTGTAATTTCCTCCGTTATTATTTTCTCCCATTTAAAAGCTTCGTGAAATACTTTGATATTTATTTATCTTGTTCTCTACAGGTTGTTTCGATATATATCTGTGTATACGTTTTATTTCCCTCCTTGAGCTTAGGATTCTTTACTTTCTCTTTGTATCTCCAAGACCTGGTGCACATAGTAGGCCCTCTGCATATTTGTGTTAGTGGAATTTCCATCTTGATTTATGGCTGTTGCTAGGTGAAGATTGAAATCTTGTAACAAGAAAAGTGAGCAACTCTAGGATGGACTCGAGTGCCATTCCCATGGAGATTCTCCCTTTTTTCTTTTCCTGTGTTTTGGTACAACAAATAGACTTAATCACACAAACCACCAACTTAGTAACTTATCAGACAGTAATTAAGTAAAAACAAGTAAGAGTGATTGCCACTAGTTAAGGGCCTTACCATTCATTCAATTAATCCTTAAGAATGATTTGAGTAAATAAGTCAACATTGCATCCTGGGGAGCAATGAAAACATGGTTGGCCTAGATAGCCTTCTTAAAAGTCATATAGTTCCAACTTCAGTAGGTTTTAGTCAGACTTAATCTCCCTCTTATAATTATTAAAAGTCGTTGAAGTGTGTGTGTGTGTGTGTATGTATTTCTGTATTTGTGGAAGGGAGGTACAGGCAGGCATAGTATAGTATCTGAAAGGTCAGTTTTAGAATCAAGAAAACCCAAGTTCCAGTCTTACTGCTGACGTGTATTGGTAATGAAGCCACTTTGAAAAGTCACAGGTGTTAAGTAACTTTTTCTAAGACTATAAATTACCCAAGTTGAAAGTTCTCTATAACAAAACAGCTCATCTTCCTCCTCCCCCCAAACTCTCTCTACTTTCAAACTTCGCTTTTAGTGTCAAGGGCACCACCATACCTCCAGTCTCCTAGACCCACAATCTAGATATCATCTTCAGCTCTTTACTTTGGTTCAGCCTTCATATCTAATCTGACCATGTCATTCCTCCCATTCAGTAAAGTCTGGTTATTTCCTATTACCTCTAGAATCAAATAAAAAATCCTCTTGGCATTCAAAGTCCTTCATACCTGGTGCCCTCCTCCTATCTTTCCAATCTTCTTACTCCTTAAATCTCAATGAACTCTGTTATGCAGTGATCCTGGCCTCTGGTATTCCTGGAACAAGATGCTCTATTTCTTGACTCTGGGCATTTTTTTTTTTTTTTGGTCTAGAATAATCTCTTCTCATCTCCACCTTCTGGCTTCTTCCAAGTCCCAGATAAAATCTCATTTTATATGAGAAGCCTTTATTGCTTACCTTTAATGCTAGCATTTTCTATTGATTATGTCCAATTTACTCTGTGCATGACTTGTTTTTGCATAGCTGTATGTTGTTTTTCCCCCATTAGACTGTGAGCTCCTTGTCTTTTTGTCTTTTGGGGGGCCGAGGGGATTCCCAGTACTTAATAAATACTTATTGACTTGGCAGATTTCAAATCTTACCCCTTCCCATCTCCATTTGCTTCCCTGTCTCCTAATTATTAAGCTCTTATTGATCACATCATCCTTCCCTTTGAAATTCACTATTGTGGGTATCTCAACAGTTTTAGAATGATTATCTCTAAGTAGATATGACATACAATTATAGGCAACATTGCCACAATTAACTTTTTCATACTAAATGCATAGGAACCCTCAACCCAAGGTATATACATTAAGCTTTGCAGCAAGGCCAGATCCAGGAGCTATCAAGTATTATTAGGCTACTCACACTTGGATATGACAGTGGACAGTGTAAATATTAGTCATGTAGAAGAGGGATTTATAAGCTTCTTTATCATCCCCTCCCCTTGCCGGGGTGGGGGGGGATGGGAGTGGGGTGGTGGTGGCGATTGACCCTCTTTGGCAGTCTAGTGAAGCCTATGGACCTTTTCTCAGAATAATATTTTTAAATGCATGAAATAAAATACAGAGGATTATTAAAGAAACTAATTATATTGAAAGAATTATAAATAGTTAAGTTTAATAAGAAGTTCATGGATCCCAAGAGAAGATTCCCCTCCTCTAAATCTCTGACCCTAATATAGCAAATATAAGGTGCAATGATATATTTTTCTTTTTTTTTCCTAGCAGGACCCGTTGGGGCACAGCCCCTGCTCATGGTGCCCAGACGTCCTGGCTATGGCACCATGGGCAAACCCATTAAGTTGCTGGCCAACTGCTTCCAGGTTGAAATCCCAAAGATTGATGTCTATCTCTATGAGGTAGACATTAAACCTGACAAATGTCCTAGGAGGGTAAACAGGTAAGATTTGAAATATTTTGATTTTAGATTTGATTTAGGTACTGCAACCTATTTGATTGTGCATCTGTGTTTACAGTTTGACTCAGTATACTCCAACTTACTCTGGAATTCAGTATACCTTAGAGATAGAAGAGTTGCAAAAATAGCAGTGCTATTATATAAACTGTTTTGGAGCTACATTTCACTTCAACTTGAACATTTCCATTTCCATAGTTATGATAGGAAAAGTCTGATGCATCTGTACATCCCTCTTCAACTCAGGGTAAACTCACTAGGGAGGTGGGGAGCATTGGATTCTGACATAGTAGAAAGAATGTCAGTTTAGAGTCAGAGGAGCTGGGTTTGAATGTGAGACCTCAGGCAAATCATTTAACCTCTCTGGCCCTCAGTTTATCCATCTCTAAAAATAGGAGTTAAGACTAGATAGATGGTCCCTACACTCACTTCCAGTCCTAAATCTATGATCTTGTGTTTGTGCTATATTCTTCTCTCCCATTTTTGCCTCTTTTCACTCATCCTTTACAGTTGCCCACATTTCCTCATTTTCAGCTTCTAATAAATTGTTCCTCCTCTTTAGGGACTTGGTGGTCAGAAATATAGTTTATATGATATTAGGCTGTTAAGACAGGATGTGTTTATACTTATTAGTCACAGGACTTTGAACCAAATAAGGTATTGGTTCAGTTTAGAGATTATTTTGGTCAGTCAATAAGTATTTTTCAAGTGCCCATGTACCAAATACTCTACTGGATGCTAGGTAATAGAAAGACCGAAAAAAAAGTCTTCTCTCAAGGAGCTTAATTTCTATTGCAGGAGATAACATGTACTGATAGAAGCACATATAGAATGAATATAAATAAATTCAAGATAGTTAAGGAGAGCACTAGATAATTCAGTGGGTGGGTGGGGAACAAGAAAGGCATTGTGTGAGTTGCATATTGAAAGAAGTGAGGGAATTTTTGAGGTAGTGAGGAAGGAGTGCTTTCCAGCCATGGGGAAAGACCAATTCTGAGGTTCAGAAATGGGAGATAAAATGCTGTGTGTGAGGAAATGAGAGAGCTGTTTTGGATGGACCATAGCATAAGAGAAGGTGAGTAATGTGTAATGAGCTGGAAAAGTAGATTGGGGCCAGTTTGTGAGGAACTTTAAAAGCCTATCAGAATAATTTATATTTTAGACTAGAGGAAATGGGCTATCACTAGATTTTATCAAGTAGAGTGGTATAGTTATATCTTCACAGGAGGAAAAAATCATTTTGGCCTCTGTGTGGAAGATTAATTGGAGTGAGGCAGGGACAGCAAGTAGGAATCTATTCGTAGTAGTCCACATGAGAAATGAGGAGGGCACTTCAATTAAAGGTGGTTGTGTGAGAGATACTGAGAAGGGTTCAGATCAGATGTGAATGATTTGTCAAATATGATTCAGCATGTGAAGTGAGATGGAAGAATTGAATATGCCTGAGTTTACAAGCCTAGGAGATTGGAAAGATGGTAATGCTCTTGACGGAAATAGGGAAATTCAAAAATAAAGAGTTCTCTTTACTATGTTGAATTTAAGATGTCTCTCTGAGATATACAGTTTGAAATGTCTTAATAAGCAAGTGGAAATGCAGGACTAGAGTTCTACAGAGAGGCTCAGGCTGGATATGTATAGATCTTGGAGTCATTTGCATAAACATAATTAAACTCATGGGAGCTGATAAGATCACTATGAGACAGGGAAAGATTCATGACTGAGCCTTAGGGAAAACACTCAGGTAAGGAGTATGTGATGTAAAGGACTAGCTGAAGGGGTGGTTCGTGAGGTAGAAGGAGCTACCAGAGAATAGTGTCAAGAAAACTCAGAGAGGAGAAAACATCCTAGAAGAGAGAGTGGTTAGCAATGTCAGATGCAGAGGCCAAGAAGAGTGAGGGACTGAGAAGACTTATCAGAATTAACTAAGAGAGATTATGATTATTTTGAAGAAAGTTGAATAATGAGGTAATTTGAGTGGTACAAAGTAACTTGATGATCCAGTTGTATTCCAGTTCCATAGTTATAGAAAATAATAGTTCACATTGACATAGCACCTCACTTGAAAAAAAAATTAGAAATAAATTTTATTTTTCAGCTAACCAAAATCTACCTTCTCTCTGTACCCACCTGTCTCCCCCACACATCTTATACTTTTACCTCTTTGCATATTTTGTCCCCCCAAAAAACCTCATGAGAATTGAAAGCTTGTAAAATGATATATAAAAATAAGCTGTTAGGTAGTGTAAGAATTGTCTTCGTTGATGAGGAAGTGAAGACTTAGATGGATTGTAACCTAGAATCATAAAATTCTAGAGTATTTTAGAGTTAAATCTAGTCAAATCTCTTCATTTTGCAAATGAGGAAATTGAGGTCCAGAAAAATTGATTTGCCTGGGGTCACTCAACTATGAATGGTACATAGAAGATTCAAACTTAAATACTTTTAGTGTCAAAATCAGGACTTTTCACTATATTAACAAGAGCCAATATAAATAGAAAATCAATATAAGTAGATTTACCCCAATTTGAATTCAGCAAGAATTGAGCTTTTACATACTCACCATTTTTGAATGCTAACAGAGATTCCTACCCCAAAACAATTTATAGCCTGGTTGGAAAAGTAATCCGCAATAAACTAAACTATTAAATAATGAAAATATAAAATAGTTAACGTGGACTGCTACCAAGGTGCCTAAAAACTTGGATCCTTCAAAAAAATTTCAATGCATATTCTTTGTTGTTCAGTCAAATTCAACGAACGTTAAGTGCTACTATCTTTTAACATTCTGTGTTAATGTTAAGAATTGTTAAGGGCTTCCCTGAACTTGTCTTTTTGAGTTGCCACATTCTCCAGAAATACTGGACTCATTGGACAAAAGACAAAAATGAAATCATTCCTGATTTCGAGGAGCTTACATCCTAATGGTAAGGTACAACATGTACTAAATACATAGCTAACTAAATACAGGGTAATTTGAGCTGAATAAAAATATTATGGGTGGAAGGAGGGGGAGTCATGGAGTTGAAATTGGGGGAGATTTCATGATAAAAGCAAGAATGATTAGACAGTAATGGTAAATGAAAAAGATCTGTGACTTTTAGTGTTTTTTTATTGCTTTTTGAGCCTTTATCGCCTCTCACCTGGATTACTGCCAACAGCCTCCTAATTGACCTCCCTGCACTCAAATCTTTCCTCACTCCAATTAAAAAAAAAAATTCATCTTTAGAAGATTAGCTTTCAGATATAGGGAGGTGATAGTTGTACTGTAATTGAGTATTGTTTCCAGTTTTGGGTGCAATGATATAAGAAGAAAATTAATAAACTAGAGTGTCAAGAGAAGGACAACTGGAATGGTATAAAGCACCTTGAATTTGTGATAAGTGAAGATGAGTTGAAAGAACTGAGTAAATTTATGATGGAAGAGAGAAGCCTAGGGAATCATGATAACATGCAAGTATTTGAAGGACTCATACGTGAAGGAAGGATTATGTTTGTTTTGCTTGGACCAAGAGGCAAATTTGGATTTGATGTCAATAGAAACTTCCCATCAGTTAGAAGCATGCAAAAGTAGAATTGGCTTCTGTGAGAGGTATTAGGTTCCCCCTATGTGGAAGTCTTGAAGCCAAGGCTGGGTGCCTACTTGACAGCTATGTCATAAGAGTGATTCCTTTGGAGTATCAGTTGGACTAGGCTGCTAAGGTGTCCTTCTAAAGTTTGTGATACTGACCTGAGCCTTGCAAGAAGATGAGGATTCTGAGAGGTAGAGGTGAGAGGGAAATGCTTGCCAGACAAGGGAAATGGATGTTTAGGGGTGAAAAATGCCTTTATGTTGTCTAACTTAAAGTTTATTGGTGATTTATTTTTTATATCTGAAAATGGATAAGTAAACTACAAGATAGTATGTATGTGAACCCAAAATGGATTTCATTACAGATATTTGAGAAGGAGAATATTATGTTAAAAATAGTATTCTAGGGAGATATATTAGTTAATTGGCAATGGTATAGAGTCTGTGTGCAGGGTTAATTGACTCTTGAAGTAGACCAGACTTGAGGTGATGAGGAACTGGATTAGAGGGAGTGGTGGCAGTCGGAATAGAAGAAAGGAATATTCTAGTTCACTAGATATTTAAAAACAAACATGTAAACTGTGAAACCACAAACCAGTCTGTGTATATGTTTTAAAGTGTGTGTGTTTTAATATTGGTTTTGTTTGTATTTTTAAAAATTTGTGTGGTTGATTTACTACAAAAATGCTAAATATATATGAGATTAATCCTTGAGGTATGAATTGGATTAGATGGTTTATGACTTCTTTTCCAGGGTCATTTTTCTTATTCTTAATACATTGTTCCATTGTCTCCAATTTTATATCTTGAAATTTGATTATCTTCTCATTTGTTTCATCATTTTATTGTTATTCAGGTAGGAGGAAAGAGGATCTCTGATTTTGTTAATTTTATTTTTTATTTTCAGTTTCAGATTCTCCCCTTCTCTGCCTCCATCCTCTTCCCTACCCACTGAGATGGCAAGAAATGTAGTACTCTTTACACATATGAAATCATGCAAAACATTTCCACATTAGCTATGTTGTGGGAAGGAAAAGCAAGAAAAAAAATGTAAAAATGTGCTTCAGTGTGCACTCAGAGTTCATCAGTTCCCTTTCTAGAGATTCATAGCATTTTTCATCATAAGCCCTTCAGAATTGCCATGGATCATTGATCAAAGTAGCTAAGTTTCTTACAGTTGATTATCGTTAAATATTGCTGTTGCATCAGTTCATATAAATCCAGATTTCTCTGAAACCATCCCATTTGTCATTTCTTACAGCAACATAGTGTTCCATCACAATCATGAAGCACAACTTGTTTAGCCATTCCCCAGTTGATGGGTACTCCCTCAGTTTCCAATTCTTTGCCACCACAAAAAGAGCTGCTACAAGTATTTTTGTACATATTTGTCCTTCTCCCCTTTCTTTAATCTCTTTGGGATACAGACCTTATAGTGGTATTATTGCATCAAAGGGTATGCACAGTTTTGTAGCCCTTTCAATATAGTTCCAAATCGTTCTCTAGTATGGTTGGATCAGTTCGCAACTCCACCAAGTACATTAATGTCCCTATTTTTCCATATGCCCTCCCTCATTTTTCTTTTCTATCATGTTAACCAATCTGATAGATGTGAGGTGGTGGTACTTCAGAGTTGTTTTAATTTACATTTCTCTATTAGTGATCTAGAGCAATTTTTATATGGCTATTAATAACTGATTTCTTCTTTTGAAAACTCTCCATTCATATCCTTTGATCAGTTGGGTAATGGTTCTTTGACTCACTTCCCTAAATATTTGAGAAATGAGGCCTTTATCAGGAAACTTACTATAAGTTTTTCCCCCAGTTTCTTGCTTTCTTTCTAATTTTGGCTGCATTGGTTTTTGTTTGTGCAAACCACTTTAATTTAGTGTGATCAGGATTCCATTTTACCTCCCTTGACTATCTCTTGTTTAGTCATGGACTCTTTTTTCACTCACCCATAGATGACATAATTAGGATCTATAATTTTAATAAATATTTCCAAATGAATTAGCCAGGGAGTACTTTGGGATATATAATTTAAGGACATTAGCATGGAATATGGGGATGGCACCTAGGATAACTGTGTAGTAAAGGAAATTTTCATGACATTTTGTAACAAAGTAGTGCTAATTAAACTTGCTTTCAAAAATATTATGAATTTTTCACATGTTGAAAAATATTTTTGGAAATATAATTTCACATCAAATGTTTTAAAAGGAAATATTTATTGTTATCTGAATTCTCATAAAACCCTATTCATAGCATAGAATAGAATCTGAGAAGCGTTACTTTCAGTGATTTCCAGATGGAAACAAATTTAGTTCCATTCTTTTTGTTTTATAACACTTTTCACTTTAAGGCAGCAACTATTTTGGTTTTTTTATTCATACTGTCCTTCCTATTATAATAGTCACATAATAATTGTTTGTTGAATTAAACCTAATTTAAATTCAGAGACTTTTTGTATCTCTGGAACCACTATTAGTATTCTAATATCAGTTTTATGCTTTATAAATAATTTTAATTGCAGTAGACTTGATTGAGTTGTCAAGATTAGTAGAATTTAATTCTGAATTTTTGGTATCTTTTCATATTCTTCATATTCTATTCCAGAGAGGTGTTTGTTTTCACTTTCCATACTATGACTGCTTGAAAGGACAAACTAAACTTCTTGGTTAATTTACGAAATTTGTGGTTTAATGAGGGGAAAATACAACAAACTTTCATAGCTGCTAGTCTAGAAAAGTAAGAGGGAGGTAGGATTCATTTCTAATTTGCATTTAATTTTGACCAGACAACTGTGAATAAAATCTCAAAGCCAGTGTATGATTAGATTTTAATTTGCAGAGGTCAGGTCCTATCCAATGTTAGTGGAAAGGTTTGTTAATTTCTGAGAAAGCTTATGAGTGACTCACTTAAAAGTGACTAATACTAATATTCTGAAATACTCCAAAATCAGCATATATTAGGTTCATCAGGTCCATATGCAGTTCACACAGATATTTTCCAGAACTATATTAAATGGAGTAGTAGAACGATAGATTCAAATGAATTTCCATTTCACTCAGAAGGAATTTTATTGGTTCTTAGCATGTCATTAAATGCCTTTGACCATCTCATGAGTGCACTGGAAAGATTTATTCTTCAGATGTAAGAGTCTGCTACCTTTATATCCCTTTTTAAAAAAATTATTTATTTTTAGTTTTCATCATTAACTTCCATAAGATTTTGAGTTCCAAATTTGTTTTCCATCTCTCCCTTCCCTGCCCCATATAATCTGATATAGGCTCTAACTATATATTCATATTGAAACTATTTTCACTTTAGTCATGTTGTAAAGAAGAATTAGAGCCAAAGGAGAAACCATGAGCAAGAAGAAACAAACAAAAAAGAAAAAAAAAAGAGCAACTAATATGCTTCAGTCTGCATTCAGACTCCATAGTTTTGTTTTGTTTTTTCTGGATGTGGATGGCATTTTCCATCATGAGTCCTTTGAAGTAGTCTTGGATCCTTGCATTGTTAAGAAGCGATAAGTCTATCAGTCACTGCACAATGTGATTGTTACTGTGTACACTGTTATAGTTCTGTTCACGTCACTCAGCATCAGTTCATTCACGTCTTTCTAGGTTTTTCTGAAGTTTGCCTGCTCATCATTTCTTATAGCACAATAGTATTCCATTACCTTTATATAACATAACTTGTTCAACTATTGCACATCAATTGGGGAATGACTGAACAAGTTGAGGTATATGAACGTAATGGAACACTTGTGCTACAGGAAATGTCCCTTTTCTCTTATTTTTTTTCTATCCAATGATTTCGATGGGAACTTGTGAACATTTTTATTACACTGGTATATTATGCTATAAATGCTTATTTTTAAAATATTAGGTGGATTATAATAAAAAGAAACCTTTTAAGGACTGATCAAGATTAGAAGTACTTTAACTTTTCTGAGTTCCATGCTGGTTTTTTATTTTGCCAATTTATACACATTGATAACTTATTTTCCTTTTTCCTTCTGTGATCATGCCTGCAAGTTTCTCTGGAATAGAAGTTATTCTAATTCTAGAAGGACTATATATTCTGCCATGTATTTTATTTTATATTGTGTTAAATAGTATTTACTTTCAAGTGCTTATCTATGTACTAATGTATTATGGTATTTACAAGCAGCTGAGTTCTGCTACCTGGCCCTATTCCGTCAAGAGTAACTCTAAGGATCTTAAATGCTATATCAGCAATGCTACACTAACCCATATCTAGATGGGACTGTTTAAGGGTGCCTACCACTTCCCCCTGCTTTATTGATATTTACAATAATGAAGCCCTTGAGAAAGCTACATAGAACTGTATATAATTTTTAACTCCTTTGTTTAAGGAATTTCTTTTCTCCTGTACAAAGACCACCTATGAAGCAATATGGCATTCTACTTCTTGCCAACTAAAAGGCATAGAAAGCTTATATCATTAAATTAATTATTATGAAGTAAGAGCACACTACTAGATATTTGGTTGAGATTTCAGTCTGTATTTAAGCTACTCTGTCCCCAAAAAGAGTAAAAGTACCCTACCAGATACAATACAGAAATTGTTTAAAATCTAAGCATCTGATTGCAGCATGACTAAAGCTTCACATTCTTCTATAGAACAACTGAACTGCCCAATCTGAGGAATATGAGGTAATTTTTTTTCTTATGAATTATGTGGTTGTCATTGTGGATTTCTGGATGCATTTTACACAGAAGCTAGCAGGTTGTCAGGATTTCCTTCTCTATTTCAGTGCTACCACTGCTGTGGCACCCAGAGCTGTATGTTCTTTGACCTTTAACTCGTTCTCTTTCTGCGGTCACTACTGTTCACTCTCAGTTCAGGGCTGCTTTCTTCTCTTCAGTCTCTTGATTCTTTCATATTTCTGCTTCAGAAACCTCAGTAACTCACTTTTAAGCCTATAGCAGCTGCTATACCCCACAACAAGCTGGCTATGACCATGCCAAAACTGCTAAGGCTAAATTCACTAGCACATATTTAACTGGTGGGACAAAGTGAAAATGACATGCTTTTTGAATGCTTTTGAAGATGCGCCATTGACCTGTTATCATCAGCTTGCCAAGTGTCCATAGCTTCTCTGTAAAATATGGGATAGCATTCTTTTTGTTTCAGAGATATTGTGAAGACTGAGATATTAAATGATAAAATATTTAGGTACAATAATGGAGTAAGCTTAAGAAAAAGAAACGTGTTTTTCTGTATGAGTGTTTTTTAATAGATATACCAATTCTACTCCAATCATTAAGGAATATTAGTGGCTGTAATGAGGTAGTTGTTCCAATGCAGGTATTAAAAGCTTTTATTTGATGTGATTAGGAGGAAACACCCAGGAAGACATACACTGTCTGTGAGAAACTTACTTTTAGGTGCTGCTCTCAGTGTTAAGCTCTGTTGGGGAAACTATAGCAAACAAAATATATCAACTAATAAATATTGTTATTGTTCATTATTTTGCTTGGTGAGAAAACTTGCAAATAGCAGTTGAATGCCTCACAGAGTTTAAAATGATTTTGGAGTAATATCTAAATATGCCTTAATTGAAAGGAAGAATGATTCTTTTTAGGACTGAACTAAAATTTGGAATGATTACATGTGGACCTTTACATATAAAATTAGATACCTTTCCTAACTTTTGGCCATCTTGGCAAGTCGTAACATTTTAGAATTGAGTATATAGGACCCTGGAGACTGCGTCCTTATTTTTCTTAACTCTTTCCTTTTTTTTAAGCTCAATTTGAGTTTTTTTTCTTTTGTATAGACCTGTGATCTGAGTCCCTTCTTAAATAGAGGTTCTGGGAAGAGGTTCCATCAGAGAGAGGGATCCCAGGAACCGAAGGGTACTGCTTTGGTGGATGTTTCAGGGCTGAAGTAATCTTCCAGGATAAAGAGATTTTTGGGAAATATGGAGAAGTCCTCAGGAGTGTAGCCAACTGGAAATGAAGAGAATTATGTAGTGGCAGATTTGGAGGAGGACCTTAATTATTTAATCCAACTCTTACCTGATCAGGAATCCCTAGTACGGTATCTCCAGGTAGTTAGTCATCTATCTACTTTTCCCTTAAAGACCTATTCTGAGAGAGCATAATGCCTCCTGAGAAAGCCTATTCTACCTTGGGACAGCTCAAACTGTTAGGAAATTTTTCTTGAGTAAGGACTAAAAGTAGCTAGCTGGGCCCAGGGAATAGAGATCAGTTCGAATTCTGTAATTCTAGGTCAGTTATTAAGTACCTGGTGTGTCCCAGGCATTGTGCTAAACACTGGGGATACAAAAAAAGAGACAAAAACACAATTCCCTGCACTCAAGGAGCTCACATTCTAATGGGGGAGACAACTTGCAAACAGATATGTGCAAACGAAATAGAAACAGGATATATTGGAGATTATCAGCAGAGGGAAGGCACTGAAACTAAAGGGAATGAAGGAAAGGTTTTTTAAAAGGTGGAATTTTAGTTGGAGATAGAAGGAAACCATGGAATCCATGAAGACCAGCCAGCAAGCTATTTGTAGTGGTTCAGAGGTGAGATGAGGAAGGCCTACACCAGGGTGGTGACAGTGTCAGACAACAGAAAGGGGTATATGTGAGAGATTTTATGAAGCCAGAAGACTGCTGATTGGAAATGAGGTAGGAGATAGTGAGAGTGAAGAGTAAAGAATGACACCTAAGTTGCAGGCCTAGGAATGGTGGTATCCTGGACAGTGATAGGAAAGTCTAGAAGGGGGCTAGGTTTGGAAAAAATACGTTCAGTTTGGGACATGTTGAGTTTAAGATTTCCAAAGGACATTCAGTTCAGGATATCCAATAGGAGATGGGAGACTGGGGATCATTAGAAAGGTTAGGGCTGAACAAGTAAATCCAACAGTCTTCTAACAGAGAGATAATAGTTGAATCCATAGAAGTTGAGAAATAGTATAGAAGGCAGCCCAGGAGTGAGCCTTGGGGAACAGTTATTTAAGTATGTATTTCTGTAAAAATGCTTTGTGCTGTGTTCATACAATCTTTGTATATGTCTTAGCAAATGGTCTCTTAGATATGTAGTATTCCATTTGGTCAGTCAGTCAGCAAGCATATAGTAAGTATTTACCATGTGCCAGGCACTTTACTAAGTGTCAAGAATGTGAATAAAAACAAAAACACAATTCCTACTTTCAAGAGACTCACGTTTTAATGGGAGACAACTTGAAAAATAACTAAGTGCATACAAGATGGATACAATGTAATGGAAGGAGATTTCAGAGAGAAGATGCTAGCAATGAAGGGATGGGGGTGGGGGAGTGGAACAAGCAAGAAGGTGGAATTTCAGCTGAGTCTTGAAGGAACCCAAGAAAACCAGGAGTTTAAGGTGAGGAAGGAAAGCACTCTAGGCATGGGAGTAGCCAATACAAAAGCAGAGTTGGGAGATGGTGTGTGATGTTGAAGGAATAGCAAATAAGTCAATCTAACTGGATCATGATATGTGTGGAGAGGAGTGAAACTTGAGTCCTGAGTAGTGGGGAAATTGTATAATTAGCAGGCCTGGATCTAGCTGGTAACTCTGTTAGTTTAGGTTCAGTGTTAGAATGAAATGAGTTATATATTCATTTAACAAACAGAGATTTACTTAGCTATTAGCTATAATATAGACAAGATCTTCAGTGGTAATACTGTGCCACTTACCTTGGGTAGAAATGTCTCATCTCTTCCTTTGCATAGGCTGTCCCCCATATTTGCGATTTATTCTTCCCTTATCTCCCCCTCATAGAATCCCTTTCATCCTTCAAAGCTTAGCTTACCACCTCCTGGAAGCCCATCCTGATTTCATCAATCGTTAGTGTTGTTCTTCCCCTTCCCAAAATTAGTTTGTATTTATGTTTTGTATTTAATTTTTTATGTCCATTTTTCCACCCTAATAAAATACAAACTTTTTGAAGTCAGGTTTTTGTCTTTGTATCTCCATTGTCTAGTTCCAAGCTTGATCCTTTAGCAGTCAGTCACTAAATGCTTATTACATGTTATATAGGTGAAATATAAAGAAATTTTGATGTAGGAATTAGGGTTTTTTATTGGTAAAAGAGATAAGGAATGGTTAGAGGCTTGAAGAGAATGGAAAAGGTTTGAAGAACAGCTTTATGAATGGGATTGGAATTCAGAAATAAATAAAAAGATTATCAGGCAGCAATGTGGGCTTACTGTACTTCTAACTTCAGGTTTATTGGATTTCCATGTAATTATATATGCAGATCTTCTTTATATGCAAGATTGTTTCATTACCTTTCCTATTACACTTGGTTCTTTTTGAATAACTGTTGTATTCCAGTTATGAAGCCTATTCCACTGTCTCGATTTTAACTGATATCTAGCTCTATAATTTTAGATTTTTTTTCTACCTTTTCCCTCATTTAAGTTGGCAGCTTTCTTGATCAAATTATCCAGCCAAGCTCATTCTTCTCTGTCTTCTCAAAATATCTAATCCTTGCCAGGAGCATATTATTTTGGTAATCATTTTCCAGAAAACCAAATGCCTTTCCAAATTTTGACAGGTTCTTAAATCTTATAAAAATTGATTCAGCTAAATAGGTGATACTAAAATTCTTAAAATTTGTGATTTATTATCTTTTTTTCCTCTCAGCCTCACATAGAAGTTCATGTTAATGTTGTTTTTTCTTCTTTAGGGAAGTGGTTGATTCAATGGTTCAGCATTTTAAGGTAACGATATTCGGAGACCGGAGACCTGTTTATGATGGGAAAAGAAGCCTTTATACAGCCAATCCACTTCCTGTAGCAACTACTGGGGTAAGAAATTCATAGTTTTTGTAGTTTTCATTAACATATATGTGCTGTTACTAAGGTATTCCCCCCCACCAAAAAAAACAGAACCAGAAAACCACTATACAGTATGACCTTATAAGAGGAAAAAAAAAGGGAGAATGAATTGTGAGGGGAAGGAAGTTAAGAACTCTGATGGTAATCAAGGATGTGGCTGAAAAGTTGATAGTTTATGTGTGAAAATTATTTTAAATGTAATTTGTTACATTTCATCTCTTGGCTTCAGGCATTTTCTCCAGTAGTCTTCCCCTCCTGAAACTCCCTTTTCATCTCTGCCTCCTTGCTTCCTTTAAGTCTCATATACAATCCTACTTACTACAAAAAGCCTTTCCCAGTCCCTATTAATTCTAGTGCCTTTCCTTTGTTGATTACTTCCTATTTATCTTGTTTACAGTTTACTGTATGTAGTTCTTAAATTTTGTCTCCTCCATTAGATTGTGGGATCTTTGAAGTCAGGGACTGTCTCTTGCCTTTTTTTCTGTATCACTTATGCTTAGTACAGAATTTGGCACATAGTAGATTCTTAAATAAATGCTCATCGATTTACTGTTACCAAACAAGTTTAGTTGGCTGTCCTAATGCTTATTATTAAGGTTTTAATGTCATTTAATTTAAAAATCTGAGTTTATGCCTTTGAGTCTTACATTACTTTCATTTAAAATGCTTTAGTATTATCCATTTGAATAAATATACATTTTAAAAGTTTTACTTATATCTTTAATAGCACCTCATTCCCTATTATGTCCTTGCCTTCTTCTCCCAGAAAGCTATCTACTCTAACAAAGAATAAAAAAAGAGAAAAATTCAGTTCAGCTGAACAAGTCAACACATCAACTCTGTCCAACACTATATGTAGCATGCTTTTTTAAAATTTATTTATTTATTTTTAGTTTTCAACATGCATTTACACAAGATTTTGAGTTCCAAATTTTCTCCCCACTTCTCCCCTCCCCCACCCCAAAACACCATCTATTCTGCCTGCCCCTTTCCCCAATCTGCCTTCCCTTCTATCACACCTCTCCCTTCCCTTATCCCCATCTTCTCTCTTTTCTTGTAGGGCAAGATAGATTTCTGTACCCTATTACCTGTATTTCTTATTTGCCCGCTGCATACAAAAACAATTCTCAACATTCATTCCTTAAACTTTGAGTTCCAACTTCTTTTCCTTCTTCCTTCCTCATCCATCCCAACTGAGAAGACAAGCAATTCAGTATAGGCTATATATGTGTAGTTTTGCTAAAGACTTCCATAATAGTCATGTGCAGACTAACTATATTCCCTCCATCCCATCCTGTGCCCTGTTTATTCTATTCTCTCTTTAGACCTTGTCCCTCCCCTAAAGTGTTTCCTTCTAATTACTCCTTCCTCCCATTTACCCTCCCTTCTATTATCCCCCCACCCCACTTATTCCCTTCTCCCCATCTCCCTTACTTTCCTGTAGTGTTAGATTTTCATACCAAATTGAGTATGCATGTTATTCCCTCCTTAAGCCAAATGTAATAAGAGTAAGCTTCATTTTTTCCCCTCTTACCTACTCCCTTTTCCCCTCCATTGAAAAAGTGTTTTCTTGCCTCTTTTGTGAGAGATAATTTTCCCCATTCCATTTCTCCCTTTCTCCTCCCAATATATTCCTCTCTCCTTAATTTTGTTTTTTTAGATACCATCCCTTCCTATTCAACTCACCCTGTGCCCTCTGTCTATATATGTGTGTATATAATCCCTCTAACTACCCAATACTAATAAAAGTTTCAAGAGTTACAAATATTATTTTTCCATGTAGGAATGTAAACATTTCAACTTTAGTAAGTCCCTTATGATTTCTCTTTCCTGTTTACCTTTTCATGTTTCTCTTGATTCTTGTGATTGAAAATCAAATTTTCTATCAGCTCTGATCTTTTCATCCAGAATGTTTGAAAGTTATCTATTTCATTGAATGACCATTGTTTTCCCTGAAGTATTATACTCAGTTTTGCTGGATTTTAATCCTAGTTCCTTTAATCCTAATTCCTCTGGAATATCATATTTCAAGCCTTTTGATCTCTTAATGTAGAAGTTGCTAGATCTTGTGTCATCCTGATTGTATTTTCACAGTGCTCAGATTATTTTTTTTTGGCTGTTTGCGATATTTTCTCCTTGACCTGGGAACTTTGGAATTTGGCTACAATATTCCTAAGAGTTTTCCTTTTGGGATCTCTTTCAGGAGGTGATCAGTGGATTCTTTCAATATTTATTTTACTCTCTGGTTCTAGAATATCTGGGCAGTTTTCCTTGATAATTTCGTGAAAAGTTATGTCTAGGCTTGTTTTTTGATCATGACTTTCAGCTAGTCCCATAATTTTTAAATTGTCTCTCCTGGGTCTGTTTTCCAGGTCAGTTGTTTTTCCAATGAGATATTTCACATTGTCTTCCATTTTTTTCATTCTTTTGGTTTTGTTTTGTAATTTTTGGTTTCTCATAAATTCTTTAGCTTCCATCTGCTCCATTCTAATTTTTAAAGAACTATTTTCTTCAGTGAGCTTTTGAATTTCCTTTTACATTGACTAATTCTACTTTTTAAAACAGCCTCTTCATTGGCTTTTTGGGCCTCTTTTGCCATTTGAGTTAGTGTGTTTTTAAAGGTATTGTTTTCTTTAGCATTTTTTTGTCTCCTTTAGCAAGCTGTTGACTTGCTTTTCATGATTCTCTTGTATCACTGTCATTTGTCTTCCCGAATTTTCCTCCACCTCTCTTACTTGAGTTTCAAAATCCTTTTTGAGCTCTTCCATGGCTTGAGATCATTGCATATTTATATTGGAGGTTTTGGATGTAGAAGCCTTGACTTTTATGTCTTCTTCTGATGTATGCATTGTTCTTCCTCATCTGAAAGGATGGAATAAAATACCTGTTCACCAAGAAAGTAACCTGCTATAGTCTTATTTTTTTCCCCCCTTTTTGGGGTATTTTCCCAGCCAATGACTTGACTTTTGAAGTCATTCCTTTGTCAAGAGAAAGGTATACTCTGGGAACCTGTAAGTTCTCAATTTCTCTAAGGTGGCACAATCAAGGGAGAGGAATTTATTCCTCTCCTGCCCAGGATCTGCAAGTAGAATTCCCTCTCCAGAGCCTCCACCAGGCCAGTGCTCCTCCTCACCCCAGGG
Source organism: Bettongia penicillata ogilbyi (assembly GCA_023548195.1). Taxonomy (NCBI): domain Eukaryota; kingdom Metazoa; phylum Chordata; class Mammalia; order Diprotodontia; family Potoroidae; genus Bettongia; species Bettongia penicillata. The sequence continues at coordinate 2,924,035 of JAJHZJ010000128.1, forward strand.
CTGCCATTCAGGGCTGAGACCCAGATCAGCTGATTGATTCCCCCAGGGGCTTTAGACCAAGGGCTCCAAAAATGGAGGCTGCTGACACCTGGGGCCAGGGTTGGGGCAGGAGGACCCTGCTTCCTTCTCACCCAGCCCTTCAGCCTCTGCATGGAAGGAAGGGAGTTACATCATTATGCCTGTTCAGTAAAAGCTTATTGATAATTATGCAGTGCTGAGTTTAAATTTTATTTTCAATTTGTATTGTATTGTTTTTCTGGTTCTATTGATATTACTTTTGTATCAATTCATATGACTGTGTATTGTGTGATTGCTCTGTATTAAGTTTCATTGTTTCTCACAACACAGAACTATTCCATTACATTTCATGTAACACAGTTTTTTTTCATCATTCACCAATTGATGGCATCTACTTTTTCTTCCAGTTCTTTGTATTACCAAAAAAATGATACTGTACATATTTTGATTTATTAGATCTTTTATTTTGCCATCGCCTCTTTGAACTGTAGACCTCCAGTGGGATCTCTCTGTCATAGCATATGTTTAGCTAATTTAAAATTGCTTTATAGAATGTTTGGGCCAATTCATAGATCCACCAGCAATGCATCAGCATATTTGCTTCTATCATTTATTATTCCCTTCCTTCTTCATCTTTGCCAGTTTTCTGAATGTGAGGTGAAACATCAAAAGTTGCATATTTTACAACTTTTTTTGCAAAAAGATTTGCAGTTTTCTTATTAATGATTTGGAAATGTTGTTTGTGAGGAATTCTTTTGTCTTACATATTTACATTAATTTCATCTGTATCTTGGATAGCTAACCCTTAATCAGGTAGTTGATGCAAATAGTTTTACCCATTTAACTTATTTCCTTCTTATCTTTATTACTTTAATTTTCTTGCTTAAAAACTTTTCAATTTTAACATATGCATTTTTCAGACCTCTTGTTGTGCACTTTTACTTTGTTTTTTTTAAACTATTTAGTATTTTAGGGTGTTTGTGATTTCATCTATTATATGAACTCCTATCTCTGCTTGAAGTCTTAGTGGTTTCTCTGACCAAAAAAAAAAAATAATCCTTCTGTCAACATTCTACTGATGAAGTTACCTGAGTACAGCCCGGCTAGTCCTCCCACCAAAAACTTTTTTTAAAGTCTGGGCCCATATTTGAAGCCTTTTTTTGTTTTGGTGCAGGACAAGGTTTACATTCACCTGACATAGCCTTTGTAGCCTAGTGTCAGCCTCGTGCCATGATGAAACATTGGACCTTAGTGGAAAACTTGTAATTAAAGATCGGAGAATATGTTGTATATCTTGTTAGATTTTGATTTGGTTCTTTTTCCCTCCCTACAGGTGGATTTGGATGTTACATTGCCTGGCGAAGGTGGAAAAGATCGTCCTTTCAAAGTGTCAATAAAATTTGTGTCTCGGGTGAGCTGGCATCTGCTGCATGAAGTTCTGACAGGACGGGCTTTACCTGAGCCTATAGAACTAGACAAACCAATCAGCACTAACCCTGTTCATGCTGTTGATGTGGTGCTACGACATCTACCTTCCATGAAGTGGGTTCTCTTATTTTCTTTTTCTTTTTTTAAATGAGGGGTGATTTGTGCAGACTTTTCTTTGAAAGGTTCTCATTAGTTTTCCTATGTTGATCAGGCATAATATATGTGATCATCTGAAGTACAGATGTATTTTCCTTCAGGATTTGAAATCATGTAGCTCATTGTATCAATATCCATCATTTTTGTATAATGATAGCTATGGGTGGTAAAATAGACATTGTGTTAAAGTAGACACTCATCCTTTCACTTAGCTGATTAATTTTTACAGTGGTTTTTGTGTCTTAATAATGTGTTCCATGTTATCTCATTTAATCCTCACAAAAACCCTATGCATTAAATTTCAAAAGTGTTATTCCCCTTTCTCAGATGAAATAGGCTTAAAATTTTTGACTTGCCTTAGGTCACACAGAACTAGGATTAGAACTTAGGTCTTCTGATTCCAAACTTGTTATTCTTTGCACTACACTGTAATACTGTTATTCCTATATTTAGAACACCTTATATTTTAAAATCTATATGTCTGGCTCCTCAACTAATCAGTAAGCATTTGTTAAACTTCTGCTATTTGCCAGGTACTGTGCTGAGCACTGGGTTACAAATATAAAAATTGGAACTTCTCTCAAGATACTTGTATTATAATGGAAAGATACCAAGTATTTATATAAGTATATGTAGAATAAACGTAAAGAAAATAAATACAAGGTAGGAAGGGGCAGGCAGTAGCATTTGAAAGATAGGGATCTGGAAAGGCTTCATGTAGGAGATGGTGCTTGAGCTGCCTCTTGAAGGAAGAGGAATTTGTTGAGGTAGAGATGAGGAAGGAGTGCTTTCCAGGTATGGTGGATGATCAGTACAAAGGCATAGAGACTGTGAGAATAGGGACTAGAAAGAAGGCTAGATGGAATGGATCACACCATGTGGGAGAGGTAGTGATTACATTGGACTATATTATAAAGGGCTTTTAAAGCTAAAAAAGTCCTATTTATACCCTGCGTGACCTGAATTCCTGCACTGATTTCTTCCCTCTTAATACTCTCTTTGGTCAAAGGATATTAACATAACCTTTGGCATGTCAGGTCAGAATGCTGTAATAGGATTGTTAGAGCCCCTGGGCCTGGGCTGGCCAGGTCTGAGTACTGTTTTATTGTGGTGGACTCTAGGCTGAACTAGGCTGCTCTCTGGCCCTCAAGGGCTCCCTGACTATCCATAGCCTTTCTTAAGGGAGCCCTCTATTTTTTTTTCAAATTTATTTGTTTTCAATTTTCAACAATCACTTCCATAAGTTTTAAATTTTCTCTCCCTCCCTTCCCCTTCTCTCTCTAAAATAGCATGCAATATTATATGGACTCTACACATACATTCTTATTAAATACATTTTCATATTATTCATGTTGTGTAGACAAATGGGAGAAAGCATGAGTAAAACTGAACAAAACCAAACATAACAAAAGAGAAAATAGTCTGGTACCTCAGAGTTGTTTTTGTTTGCATGTCTCTAACCAAATAGTTATTTAGAGCATTATTTTTCATATGTAGATAGCTTTAATTTTTTCCTCTGAAAACTGTCTGTTCATATCCTTTGACAATTAATTGGGGAATGACTTGTATTCTTGTAAATTTGACTCAATTCTCTATATTTTTTAGAAAGGAATCCTTTATCACAGACACTAGTTGTAAAAATTCTTTCCCAGTTTTCTGCTTCCCTCCTAATCTTGGTTGCATTGGCTTTGTGCAAAAACTTTTAAATTTAATATAATTATTATATAATTTGCAGTTTTCATTTCATAATGTTCTCTATCTCTTGTTTGGTCATAAATTCCTCCATTCTCTATAAATCTTACAAATAAACTATTCTTTGGGGAGCCCTCTATTCTTGCTGCCTCAGAAAACAGAATCTTGCTGGTTGTAATTGCCCATTCTGGTCACACTGCGCTGGCATTTGCAGACTCATTCCTGCTATCCTTGAGCTTCTGGTTGAACTCTTGTACAACTCTGGGGTAGAAGAAGTCAATTAGTATAATTTGTCATTGAATTTCTTGATCATTATTCTGTCTGGTATACACTTTAGGGTCTTGCTGGAGTAGGCCTGTGTGTGCTAGGCAGTCTTCCTCCCATTCAGGCAACTCAGTTGGCAGGAAGGATGATGGTCTCATCTTATCCTTCATCCTTCTCAACCTATCTTCTGTTTCGTTTTTCGTTGTTGACTACTCTTTCCTCTGGGTTTTTATGACAACTCTCTTCTTGTTCTCCTTTCTCTCTGTGGATTTTTATTCTCCTTTGCTGGCTTATCATCCATGTCATGCTCCCTAACTGTGAGTGTTCTCCAGGGCTCCATTCTAGGCCCTCTTCTCCTGCTACTGATTCTTGGTTACCTTATCGGTTCCTTTGGTTTAAACTATGATCTCTATGTTGGTGACTCCTATATCCATATATTCAGCCCCAGCCTCTCCCCTAAACTATACTCTCCCATCCCCAATTGAATTAAATATTTCATATTATATATCTTGGTGGCATTTCAAAGTCAACTTGTCCAAAACTGAACTCATTATCTTCTCCCAAAACCTATTTGTCTTCCAAATTTCCCTATTTCTGATGATGGTACTACATCCTATTACAACTTTACCCCATATATCTATTTAGTTGCTGTCTCTTGCCATTTTTGCCTCCATACATCCCACCCTTTCTTCACTTACCTAACTACCACCTTAGTTCATCACCTCTTAGATTATTGCAAGAGCCTTCTAATTGGAATCCTTGTTTCAAATCTCTTTTTCTCAGTTCATCTTAAATGTTACCATCAGGCAAATTTACACAAATAAAGGTTTGACCATATAACCTGCCTACTCAGTTAATTCTAGTGGCCTTCTATTCCCTCTAAGATAAAATATAAATTCTTCTGTTTAGGTTTTGAAACCTCTTTTAACATGGCTTTATAAGACCTGTATTTGCAGTCATTACTTTCCATTCTCTGTTTAGTCTAACTGGACTTCTCTCCATTATTCAATCATGACACTCCACATCCCATCATCATGCCTTTGCTGTGCCCATCTCACATACCCAGAATGCCTTCTTCCTCAAGGAATCCCTCTCTTCCTTTAAGATGGGTCTAAAGAACTATCTTTTGTATGAAGCTTTTAAACTTTTCCTGATTTCCATCCCCCCAATTGCTATTGCCCATCTCTCAAATTACCTTGTATTTAATTATTTTGTATATATTTGTATTCACTTTATATTTGTTGTCTATGTGTGTGTATACATATTTTATGTGTGTGTGTGTGTGTGTGTGTGTGCATCTTCACTAGAATGCAAACTTCTTGTGAGAAGGGATTATTTCCTTCTTTAAGTAATGTTACATTAATTGAAAAGTGAGAGGGAGAGAGAGATGAGAACACTCAGATTGGAGCTTTGGGGAACAGAGTTAAGAAAATCACAGAATCTCAGAAGGAAAAGTGTATTCAGGAGACAAGGTGGTCATCAGGATCAGAAGCAGCATGGCGGTCAAGAAGAATAAGAATGGAAATACAGTCTTTTTTTTTTTTTTTAAACCACATTTGGGATTTCATTCCCAAGTGAGGAAACTCTAATCATTGCAAGTCACCATCTCCTCTGCAGTTTACAATCTTAGGATCTTGCCTGGGGCACTGAGAGATTAAGTAATAAGTACTTCCAGTTTGTGTCATGACTAGGACCTGAAACCAGGTTTCCCAACTCCAAATCTGCCCCTGTAATCACTTTGCCTGGCTCCCTTCCTCTACATTAGACTCTTAACTAGTGATATGTTAGTTGGGAAAGACTTGAGTTTTTATCATGCCTACCACCTCATATTTAGCTCTTCTATAGAGGAGTATCTTCATTGCTTTGTTTATAGTGACTTTTTATACCTCAGCAGTTGTATAAAACAGATAGCCTTTTCTTAGCCTTATGGAACTCTTGAATTTTTAACCCATGTGACTTCTTGGAATGTACAAATAAAACACTCGTTCTACTAAACAAGTTTTTAAAATAGGGACAACACTAATGTATGATGAATGTTTATAATCCAGTTAGGTCCATTTTCTTTTCCCAGGCACCTAGCCCAATGTTCATTTTATTTTCATATATTTGGCATTTCTGTTCTTTTGGTAATATAATTTTATATGTTACAACTGAATTTTCTAATGTGTTCAAAGGGTTGTTTGAAAATTCACCTGAAAGACCAATTGAACACAGAAAATTATTTTTTTTCTTTTTGTAGGTATACCCCTGTGGGCCGTTCCTTTTTTTCTGCTCCTGAAGGATATGATCACCCTCTAGGAGGAGGCAGAGAAGTATGGTTTGGATTCCATCAGTCTGTTCGACCTGCCATGTGGAAAATGATGCTTAATATTGATGGTAAGAAACCTGATTCCACATTACATTATTGCTGTGACTTTTGTGTAATATGCATCTCTGATACTAAAAATGCACATTTGAATTTTTGGATGATAAGACTTTGGCAGGCCAGGGTAAAGAACCTTCTAAAACTTTATTAAAGCAATGGCATTTCAAAAAAAAGTCTTTAAAAAAAGCTTTACCTAGAATATACAGATTCATCCCATTTAAGTATTAAACATGAAGTTTGCACATGAGAAATATTAAATCCTAACTTTGTGACCAGGGCAGAATTTTCTGTTTGACTCATTTCTGTTCTTTCAGCTCTAATAAGCATTTCTTGCTTATTTCTTCTGTCTGTTTAACCTACATAATAGCTCTCACAATTTGTATTTTAAAGCAACAAACTGGAAGCAGGCATGATGACCAAAGGTGTTCTGGCTGCTGCTGCTTTTTAATACAGTGCTATTTCAACCACAAATGTTTATTCTTCTTTCGAATCCCAATGTACTCTCTCATTCACATAAATCTGTTGTTAAGAGAATATTTCTGTTCTAATTTTTGAACTTAGGAATAGTTTTGGCTATTTTGAGAATGTTTTTAAAGGTTAGGAAAAAAACAGCACAAAACTGAAGTCCGTGTCTAGCTTTGATCGGGGTTTGAAGAGGAAAGGGCCCACGTGTGCACATCCTCAACTTGCTGCTATCTAGTGATGCCAAGTTCTGCAATAACCAGTCTGTTCTCCATTCATCTTTCAAATTGATTTTCCTAAAACTCAGGTCTGGCCAAAGTGTGTCCTCTCCCTCCCCAACCCTCATCTACTTAATGAACCCCAGTGGCCCCTTGTCACCTCCAGGACCAAATAGAAAATCTTCTGTTTGGCATTGAAAGTTCTTCATCATCTGCACCCTCTCCCCACCTTTCCAGTCTTCTCATATTTTACTCCTCCTCTTCTCCCAAACTCTATAAGCCCAGTGACAATGGCTTCTTTGCTGTTTCTTGCATAAGATATTCCATCTCCCCACTGGGTTCATTTTCACTGACTGTTCCACATGTCAGGAATTCTCTTCCTTTTCATGTTTGCATCCTGGCTTCCTTCAAGTCCCAACTAAAATTCCACCTTTTACAGGAGATGTTTCTCAATCACCTTTCATTCTAGTGGCTTTCCTCTGGGATTATGTGTATGTGTTACATATATATGTTCTTTCACTACATATACATACACACACACACAGAGTATATATGTGTGTGTATGACACATGTTGTTTGTCCTTTATTTTTGAAGAGGACCAGTGATATCACAGTTGATATCTTGTACATAAATTGTATTCAAATGAGTAGAGTTGCACAAAGTCATCAGCCCCACTCTCTTCCTAAATCACTGAAGGACAAAAATCAAGAAAACTGGTGATGATCCAGAATGCAGTGGATGACCTTGATGACTCTGTGATGTCTGACCAAGCTTTTACGTATTCTGTAGCCCCTGCTTCAGTCGCCTTCATGGCTGTTAGAACAGATTGTTCTCATCTGCCCATTCCATTAGGAGATCTTCACATGCTTGGGGTAGATATCTCCCTAAATCATCAATAGGTTTGAGGCCTACTGGTTACTCTTAGCCTGGGTTTAGCCTGTTTGCCAAGATATGTTTTATGGGGGTGTGGCTGCTGCTAACTACAGTTTCTTGGAGCCACAGGTGAGAGTTAGGTGAATCAGGTAGAGGATGAAAATCCCATACCAGAAGTGCTAGTCTTCCTGAACCCCATATACCCTATTACACATATAAATTGTACATATACATATATAAATGTATCTGTATACACATCTCCATCCCATCTTCTACGGAAGTTTTCCCAAATCCCCTTTAATACATACACATACACACTAGTTCTAGAGGGAAGGCTCTAGAATTAAAAGGATTGGGAGAGCCTTCTTTAGAAGGTGGGATAGAGATAGAGATATAATCACAAAATTTCACTTGATATATCTTGTATGCACATTGTCTCCCCATTAGGTGGTTAGATCCTTCACGGCAGGGACTGTCTTTTACCTTTCTTTGTATTCTCAGTGCTTAGCACAGTGCCTGGCACATAGTACATAATTAATAAATGCTTATAGACAGACTGATATCACTTAATGGAGAAGTGTGAAACATGAACGGATTCACCAAGAAGCAGTTTTAGGATGAATGTTTAATATTTTTGTAACTAAATTATTTTAAGGAACATGCTGTGGTTAAAGTCAGCTTTTCTAAATACTAAAAGATTAAACTGAGGAGGATTAATTAGAGAAAGTTTTCATTTTGCTTTTGGTAAATGAAAAAGAATGAGAGAAAAATAATCCAAATTATATGAGAGTTCTGATCTGTCACTTAAGACACAGGAGTCACATAAATGACAGTCTAATCTACTGCTGTAACCAGAAAAGTCAACCAAATGCAGAACACCAGAAGGAAGAGTATGGGATTTAGCAGAATGGTAGCAGTATTGGTGACTGGAATGCTGCATGTAGTTTTACTTGATAAACCTTGAGACAAACATCTTGAGGTTGGAGATGGTTATTGATAACGAGAGGACAAATTAATAACAATTAGGACTTAAAGAATTACAGTTGTTTGAGCTAGAGAAAGACAGTATAGATGTAGTTGGGGAATGTAAGAAGACCAGAAAGGTGCAGTGGGGGGCACAGGGTTATGAAGAGCTTTGAACACCAAGTAGAGGATCCTGCCAGTGATTGGGAGCCACTGAAGTTTATTGAATTAGGGAGGTAACATAGTCAAACTTGAAAAAGTTAGGAGTCAGGCACCAGCATTGTGAGCTGGCATATCTGGGATTTTTGGTGATGTCCTGAACAGCAGTAGGAAAGTTAGGAAGAGGGGAAGGGTTTCAGGGGAAATGAGTTCAGTTTTGGGCATGTTGAGTTTAAGATATCCATAGGACATCCTCTTTGAGATGCCCAGTAGGCAATTGGAATTGTGATCCTGGAGGTCAGAAAGGTTTAGGACTGGATATGTAGAATTGAGAATCATCAGTCTACAGATAATTGAATACATGGGACTGATGAGATCACTAAGTAAAATTGTATGAAGAAAGAAGAGGGTCCAAGACAGATAGCCCTGTGGGACCTCTGCAGTTGGCAAGCATGACCTGGATAAAGATGTTGGCAAGGAGACTGAGAAGGAGAAGGTCAGATGGGTAAGAAAGAGAATCCAGAGAGAGTTGTGTCATGAGAACCTAGAGAGGAGAGTATCAGAGAAAAGAGGGTGCTGCAGTTTCAGAGGCTGCAGAGAAATCCAGAAGAATGAGAATTGAGAAAAGGCCATTAGGTTTGGCAATTAAAAGATCATTAGAATCATCCAAGAATCACAATATTTGCTGCATGTTTCTTTGACAAGATCTCCTTTCCATTATATATAAGAAATAGATGTAAATTTGTAAGAAGTGCCATTCCAAGATCTAAGAATGTAAACAGCTAGTTTTCAAGGAAGAAATCCAAACTGTCAGTAAACACATGAAAACAAATGCTCCAAATCACTAATACAGAAATACATGTTTCTCTGATTCTCAGCAACTCTGTGGTTGTAGTTCATGCCAATAAAACTGATAAATGTGATAACAGAAATGAAAATCGACAACTATTAAAGGAGCTATGAGAAATCAGACACATGAATGCACTATTGATTGAGCTGTGAATGAGTGCAGTCATTCTGGAAAAGTTTGGAACTCTATCCATATGACACTAAACTGTACATAGTCTTTGACATTTGCTTTCTTCTCTCCCTTTTTCTCTGAGTATGTATGTACACGTACATACATACACACATACGTGTATATATAGAAAGAGAGAGGACCATAATGTAATAGAATACTATTTTGCCCTAAAAAAAATGAAGACAAGGATAATTTCAGAGAAGCCTAGGAAGACTTGTATGAAAAGATGCAGAAGTAAAGACAGATTTGAAAAACTTAAGAACTGTTATCAGTGAAATAACCACCCACAATTCCAGAAGACCAATAAAAGAATATGCTGTTCACTTCCTAATAGAGAAGTGGCACACTCAAGATGCAGTGAGACCCATTTTTGGACATAGCAGATGCAAAAATTTGTTTTGCTTGACTATGCTTATTCATTATGAGGGTTTATTTTTTTTCTTTTTCAACTAAAGTGGGGGGAGGTGAGAGAGAAAATAAGTGCTTGTTAATTGAAAAAAAAAAAAACACTTTTCACTCTGAAGCTCATAGATTGGACCATGATAGCTCTCTGCCCAACTCCATTTAATAGCTGTATTTTGGGCTCTTCTGACTCAGAGTGAATGCCAGTAGTAACTGTTTCTCTTTTGACCAGCAGCCCTGAGGGTCTTACCCTCTAAGTTCGATTTTTTTTTTTAATTAAAGGGGCCATGCTTGATTCACTTCTTAAAGAAGCTTATTTACTGAATGGGAGTTACCTCACTCAAAGTGAGAACCTGAAAAGGCCTTAGCCTAAAAGGGCCAGAGTCTCCCATTGCATCCTGGGCCATCTCCAGTCAAATTGTTGAATATCTGGCCACTGGACCCAGATAACTAGAGGAGAAAGTGAGGCTAGTGACCTTGTACAGCCCTCCCTCATTCAAATCAAAGTCACCTGCAAGTCGTGTCATCGTTTCCTTGATGTCATGGTCCTCTTTGAAGTTGACAGGCAAACAGCAACACAAAGCAATTGGAAATATCACAAAAACGCCTTTTTATTCTCCTGTACCCATAGTAGTGAGACAAGTTACTGAACAGCCTTCTTCATTTTAATGAAATAACCTTCATTTTGGTTTTTAATTCAACTCATAAATGGGGGATTATAGAGATGAAATTTTAGGTATCTTCAGCTAGTCTCACATACCATTGGTTTACATTGAAAAATGCTATTTTCCCTCCTTTGTCATGTAAGTTTACTTGATTTAAAAAGTATTAAGTGTCTATTTTGTATCAGGTACCATCTCAGTCTACAGAGAAACAAAGACAAAAATGAAATAAGTTCCTCAAGGGACTTATGCCATGCTGAGGGAAGACAGTATTGAAGTCAGATAAGTAAATACAAAAAATATACAAAGTCATTTGCTGAGAGGGGTGGGAGAGGCAGCTTTGACTACTTCAGAACATAAGAATAGACCTTATGGAAGAAGTGGTACTTGAACTAAATCTCTGAAGATTCTATGAGGTGAGGGGAGGAGTATCTTACCTACACAAAAAGCTATACAAAAGCACAGGAATAGAGCTGCAGTATGATAGAAGGGGATCAGCAAGTTAGCCAGCGCAACTAGAGCATATAGTGCTTGGTGCAGAGTAATATGCAATAAATCTGGAAAAGGTAGGCTAAAGCTAGATTGGGAAGGATTTTAACAACCAATCAGAAAAGTATATTTTATCCTAGAGGCAGTTATTAGCCACTGGAGCTTTGGTAGGAGAGGGGAAAGGGGTATTGTTCATGGTCAAACCTGAACTTTAGAGGCATGAAGATAGGTAAAGAAATAAAAACATCCCTATTTGCTAATGATATGATGATTTAGGTAGAAAATCCTAGGCAATTGAGACAAATGCTTCAGTAAAGTTGCAGGCTGTAAAAAAAAAAATCCTCAAAAATCAACTTCATTTCTGTATAATAATAAAATCCAAGCAAAACTAATAGAAAGGGAGATCTATTCCAAACAACTATAAAATGCATAAATAATGTGGGGATCAATTTTTCAAAGCACACAGAAGACTTGCATAGATTCAATTACAAAGTGTTCTTTAAATAACTAGAGGAATGTTTGTTCAGTGCTTATGGTTGGGCTGTGCCAATATAATTAAAACAATACTTTAAGAATTAATTTATACTTAGTGTAATAACAGTTTATTTGGAGAAATAAAAGATGTAGAATATGAAGGAAAATGAAAACAGGGAAGGAGCATTTCACAACTTCAAACTGTATTTTAAAGCAATCATCAAAACCATTTGGTATTGGTTAAAAAAATAGAAGGTAGGTCATTGGAGCACACCAGATGAAGGAGACTCAAAAACAATGGAAGGCAATAACCCAGTGTTTCATAAACGAGGAAACGTAAAATTAATTAATCAAACTCCCTATTTTATTAAAAAAAAAAAAGCTAGGGAAATTAGAAAGCAGGCTGGAAGAAATTAAGCTTTGACCAACACCTTATGCTAGATTCTACAATTCATTCCAAATTGATACGTGACCTTAATATTAAAGATTAACTATTTAAATAATTAAAAGAAAAGCAGATCCATATACTTTTAACAGCCGTAGGTAGATGTATTCTTAACCAAAACAAGAGACAGAGATAATTACAAAAGATAAAATAGATAATTTTGATTACAAAAAAATGAAAAGATCCTGAACAAACTAAATTAATGGATCTAAGATAAGGGAAGCAGCTGAAAGGGGAAAATTTTTTTTGTATCAAATTTCTCTGATAAAGTATTGTTATCTAAGATATATTAGTGACATATATGTGATCAAAAGTCATTCCCCAAGAGATAAGTGATCAAAGAATGTAAGCATCAGTTCATAAAAGAATTACAGACTATTAACAAACATACGAAAGGATGCTCCAAATGATTAATAATAGAAATGTAAATCAAAACAACCCTTAATTTTCACCTTACAACCTGAAAATTGCCAAAAATGGGTGTAATCAGTGTGGAAGGGATTATGGGAAGATTGGCATTATTGGGAGAATTGTGGTTTTATGGTAGAGCAGTTTGGAATTATGCAAATAAAATGACTAAAACATCTATACTCTTTGATGCCAAATGTTAATATAGACTATTTGTGCCCAACCTGTGGTAGAGCATTCCAAGTTTGTGTTAGTCTAATCAGCCATAGCTGGACACACTGTACCTTGACTCCAACATAGTGATGTACTATCTTGGTGCTCTTCGAGAATGAAGGACAACAGCTAACCAACATTTGACCCAGAGATTCCATTGCTAGGCTTATGTCCCAAGGAAACCATTGATAAAAATAAAGTCCCTGTACACATGCAAACACACACACATTTATAACATTGCTTTTTTATGGCAACAGAGAATTAGAAACAAAATAGATGTCCGTTGATGGATGAATGGCTAAACAATTGGTAGTACATGAATATAGTGGAACATTACTGTGCTGTAAGAAATGATGAATATTATTAATACCGAGAGCCTTGTAAAGATCTCCATGAACTGATACAGCGTGAAATAAGCAGAGTCAAGAAAACCATACACACACACACACACACACACACACACACACACAGCAGTATAAAATATAAAGAATAAATGTTGCAAAATAATTTTTTTTTAAAAAGCATAGTTTGGTGGAGCCAAGATGGTGGAGTGGAAAGACTCACGTATGCTAGCTCCGAACCCACAGCCTATATATTTCCTGCAAGAAGAACTCCCCACAAATTCTGGATCATTGCAAGGCGCGCAGAAACACAGTGGAAAAGATTTCCGTTCCAGAGAGCCCTGGAGAGCGGTCCCCAGGGGTCCATTGCTCTCCGGAAAGTGGAGTCTACCCCTGTGCTGCCCTGGCCGCGCAGCCCCAGAGGAGCAGATCCAAGCAGGCTTCAGGGACGGAATCCCCAGCGGCCAGGAAGGTCCCTCCACCCACAGGCGCTACAGGTCAGTGAGAGAGACGTCTGGGCTGGCCAAGAGAGGAGTGGGGTGTCTCCGTGACTCGGGCCCCCTCGGGAGGCAGAGGCAGAGGCAGCTGGCAGAGGCAGCAGCGGCCCAGGACTCCTGGAGCAGGCAGGCAGAAGTTCAGGGTCATTACCAAAGGTCTCTGCATAAACACCCTGAGGGAACTGAGTCTGGGAGGCGGCCCTGCCCCCACCCGAGCACCAGAACTTAAGCTCACATTGAATAGCAGCCGCAGAGCACCAATACTTAAGCTCACATTGAATAGCAGCTGAGCCTGCCACACAAAGCCCATTTGAATCTCAGACCCCAAGCACTAGCTGGGTGGATCTAGGCAGGGGTGGACAGGAATCTCAGAAGTCAAGTGACTGGCTGGGAAAATGCCCAGAAAAGGGAAGAAAAATAAGACTATAGAGAGCTACTTTGAGGGGGTACAGATGTTCCCACCTTTCAATTCTGATGATGAGGAACTATTCTTACCATCAGGGAAAGATGTGGAGGTCGGGGCCTCTGTATCCTAGACATCCCAGGTGGATGTCCGGTGGGCTCAGGCCATGGAAGAGCTCAAAAAGGATTTTGAAAATCAAGTTAGACAGGTGGAGGAAAAGCTGGGAAGAGAAATGAGAGAGATGCAAGAAAAGCATGAAAAACAGGTCAATACCTTGGTAAAGGAGACCCAAAAAAATGCTGAAGAAAATAACACCTTGAAAAATAGGCTCACTCAATTGGCAAAAGAGGTTCAAAAAGCCAATGAGGAGAAGAATGCTTTCAAAAGCAGAATTAGCCAAATGGAAAAAGAGGTTCAAAAGCTCACTGAATTTAATAGTTCTCTCAAAATTAGAATGGAACAGATGGAGTCTAATGACTTTCTGAGAAACCAAGAAATCACCAAACAAAACCAAAAGAATGAAAAAAATGGAAGAGAATGTGAAATATCTCATGGGAAAAACAACTGACCTGGAAAATAGATCCAGGAGAGACAATTTAAAAATTCTGGGACTACCTGAAAGTCATGATCAAAAAAAGAGCCTAGACATCATCTTCCATGAAATTATCAAGGAAAACTGCCCTGAGATTCTACAGCCAGAGGGCAAAATAAGTATTGAAAGAATCCATCGATCGCCGCCTGAAAGAGATCCAAAAAGAGAACTCCTAGGAACATTGTGGCCAAATTCCAGAATTTCCAGGTCAAGGAGAAAATATTGCAAGCAGCTAGAAAGAAACAATTCCAGTATTGTGGAAACACAATCAGGATAACTCAGGATCTAGCAGCTTCTACAATAAGGGATTGAAGGGCGTGGAATAGGATATTCCAGAAGTCAAAGGAACTAGGACTCAAACCAAGAATCACCTACCCAGCAAAACTGAGTATAATACTTCAGGGGAAAATATGGTCTTTCAATGAAACAGAGGACTTTCAAGCATTCTTGATGAAAAGACCAGAGCTGAAAAGAAAATTTGACTTTCAAACACAAGAATGAGAAGAAGCATGAAAAAGTAACCAGCAAAGAGAAGTCATAAGGGACTTACCAAAAGTGAACTGTTTACATTCCTACATGGAAAGACAATATTTGTAACTCTTGAAACTTTTCAGTATGTGGGTAGTTGGTGGGACCACACACACACACACGTACACGCGTGCACGCACACGCACATACACACATGCACTCACATACAGAGACAGAGAGCACAGAGTGAATTGAATAGGATGGGACCATATCTTGAAAGAAATTAAGGTAAATGGTGAGAGAGAAATGTAGTGGGAGGAGAGAGGGTGAAATGGAATGGGGTAAATTATATCTCATTCAAGAGGCAAGCAGGAGACTTTTTAGTGGAGGGAAAAAGAGGAGAGCTGAGAAAAAAACAAGTTTACCCTCATCACATTCGACTAAAGGAAGGAATAAAATGCACACTCATTTTGGGATGAAAACCTATCTTACAATACAGGAAAGTGGGGGAGAAGGAGATAAGCAAGGGGGGGGGATGGTAGGGAGGGTAATGGGAGGAGGGAGCAATTTGAAGTCAACACTCAGGGAGGGACAGGATCAAAAGACAGAATAGAAACAATGGGCAGGATAGAATGGAGGGAAATACAGTTAGTCTTACACAACACGACTATTATGGAAGTCATTTGCAAAACTACACAGATAGGGCCTATATTGAATTGCCTGCCTTCCCAAAGGGAATGGGTGGGGAGGGAGGGACGGGGAGAATTTGGAACTCAAAGTTTTAGGAACAACTGTTTAATATTGTTGTTGCTACTAGGAAATAAGAAATACAGTTAATGGGGTATAGAACGTCATCTGGCCCTACAGGAAAAAAGAGAAGATGGGGAGAAGAGAAAGGAGGGATGATAGAAGAGAGGGCAGATTGGTGATAGGGAAAATTAGATTGCTTGGGGTATTGGGGTGGGGGGAGGGGATAAAAGGGGAGAAAATTTGGAACCCAAAATTTTGTGAAAATGAATGTAAAAAGTTAAATAAATACATTTTTATTAAAAAACAAAAGCATAGTTCAAAAGAAGATGGTATCACCCCACTCCTTTGCAGAGGTGGGAGGTCATAAATGTTTATGCATTGCACTTTTTAGATGTATTGATCAGTTATTATGCTCATTGATTTTCCTTTTCTTTTTCTCTTCAAAAAATATTGTTTATTTTATCAGCGTTCTGGGAAATGAAGAAAGAAAGAATCCTAGTGGAAACTAGTGATGTAAAAATAACAAAAGACATCAAAAAATTTTTGAAAAAGAAAAACAAGTTTCATGTACAAGATGAGAGAGGGATGTGTAGGTAACAGTTAATTTCCAAAAGACCTGAAGGTTTTACTGGCCTGCAAGTTTATTGTGAGTTGGTGTGATATGCAGTCAAGATTTTCATTTAAATTAAGCAACAATTATAATGTTGCTGAATATTTTCTTTTAATTCAGTTTGAAATTGTAAAAACTAGAGTGGAAATAAATCTATTTTCATTTGATCATTTATCTTATTACACTAGCGAATATCTGCTCTCATCTAGTTCATAAATTTGGTTACCAAGGAAACCAAAACCTTGGTTTGCTGCTGTGGGCGTAAGCTGTTCATTTAGTAATTGACTTTGCTAGGCATTGACTACAGCTTATGTCATTTGATGTTGGTGGGACTGATACATGATTGAAGAATGTTTTGTTATATTAGGTTTTTGAATATTTTTACCATTTCAGGCCTCAAAACTTTAAAAATATTAGTTAGCTATTTTATAGTATTTGTCAAATTAAACAACAGATTTTGGTGTACCTTAAATTTAATTTAGACATAACTTGGTGGTGTTGGAAGTGATGCAAAGGTAGTGATGGAAATATATTAGTTTATTTTAACATGTTGCATAAGCTCATCAAAAGTCAAATTGCAACATGTTGAAGATTTTGTCTGTCTTGATAGAGAATTATTGTATTTTATCAGCAGGAAATTAGCCTATTGGTATTGGAGGTAGCATTGGAATTAATCATATAATATTAGAGCTGGAAGGATTGTTAGAGACCATCTTATCCAGATCAAGGAAGATGAATGCTTCGTACATTTGTTTGCCTGAGGTATTACTGCCAGTTTGTGACTGAACCAGCACTAGTATCTTGCCAGTCTAGTCCTCTTTCCAGTTATTGGGGAATCCCTCACCCCAGAGGTCATGAGATCCTCCTGGAAAGAACTTCCTCCCATATTGGTCCATTTGACTGGAAGTCAACAAATCCAGAGGCAGGGCTAGAATGTAAAGTTCTAGCTGGTGGGCGATTGCCAGCTGGCCAGGAACTGCAAGTAACCATTGATTAGCTTTTTTTTCCTTAAGGAAAGCAAACCCAGTTATTCTAATTCCTGCAAGTCCAATTTAAAGTCTGTTATGAAATACAGAAATTTATAAGCTACCATAAGAGTTGAGAATTATGACTCACTTGGATCTCCTTGTTCTTACTTGCAGTTGTCCCACAGCAGTCATGTGTATGTAATATTGTAATGTTTTAGAATAGTGGCTCTTAAAAACACAAGACAGTTAATGTTTTGTAAACTCACAAACCCTAGCCTTTGAATGTGAAATAAATTAATTGGTGTTTGTTCTCTTATTATGCCTAGTGCTGAGAATGTGTGTGTGATATTATATACTAAGTACCCTATTTCCTTCTTTTGAACTCTGACTGCCCAGTCCCCCCTCTCACATGGAAATCCAGGGAATGTGGTGGTGATTTTTATTTAGAATAGTGATTGGATCATTGCTTGTGTTTTCAATCTACTTTCCTATCACTTTTTGAGAGCTACTAAGAAGTAATTGAAAAACCAGCCTACCTTCCAGTCTTTACTTGACTCGAGTCTTGCCACAGTAGTGTATTTAACTTATTTTTATGTGTAAAATACTTTAGTGACTTCTTGTATAAGACCTTTTGATTTACTTAGTAATTACTATTAAAGTAAAATTTTGGGCTATTTCTTATTAGTAGCAAAGGGGACCATCTCCAGTCTCCTGATTTATCTTGCCAGTAGGCCCAGATGGCTCTGGAGGAGAAAGTGAGGCTGATGGTACAGCCTTCCCTCACTTAAAACCAATTCACTTGTAAGTCAAGGCATCACCTCCCTGGTGTCATGGTCCTCTTTGAGAACAAAGCATAAACAACAAGAATTAGTAGCAAATGAATTATTCTAGATAGCCTGTGGTTTCACCCTTTTAGGTCCAAAATAGTTTGGGTTTTGTTTTTTAACTTTAGTCTGTTTTAGATGGAAATACTTTAAAAATGAACTAAACTTATTGCAGGCTTTCCAGGTTATACATGTGCTGAATTGGTGCTTTAGAGTTCATAATAGTCTCTTGCAAATATTATTTTGACTGAGGCTATATTTTAGTCTTTAAGCATACTACATACCTTCTTCATACTCCTTCAATTCCAAGTTTATGAAAACTTTGCTCATTTCTGCTGAAAAGGATTTCCTTTTTTAAATTCTTATACGACTCTGCCTGCAACTTTTTGTCCTTATTACCTTCCACCTTGTAACATATTTATTTATGTGTTATGTCTTTTCATTTTCTTTTAGGTTGTTAGTTCCTCAAGGAAAAGGGCCTATGTTTGTTTTCATCTTCCTGTCCCCATTGCCAAAACCAGGGCTTTACATATGTATAGGTATTTAACAAATATTAATTGGATAGAATCTATTTTGGTTACTTAGGTTGCATGTTTTTGATTCTCATCCAAATAAATGAGGTTTGGAGATAAATTTGGAATAGGTGGACAGATTCGGGATTTATAGCATTGTTTGAAAATAGAACTTATTAAAGTAAAAAAAAAGTCATGTAAGTAATTTTAAATCATAAATTCAGTGTGTATAATGTATTTGGAAGTTAGCAGACCATTTTGGTAAGGGAGAGTGGCTTGGTTAGTAAGGTAACTTGGAATCAAATTGTAAAGAGAATTGACAAAAGTTAATACTATTAGTTAAGGCTAAGAAATTTCAACATTACTCTTGTAAACAATAGGAAATCATTGAAGGTTTTTGAGCAGTGGAATGATCTGATTCAACAAACATTTATAAATGGGCATGCTGTGCTCAGTATTGGGAAGAAAACTGACCCAGATCCTTCCAAGAAACTTAGTCGAATTGACTGAATCACACACTTGTGCATGCACATGTGTGTGTTTATGTGTATCTATAGAGTGTGATGTATTAATATTTATAAATATATAAAATATGTGCATGGACATGCACACCCTCTGCCATCCTCAATAAGGATAATACTTGTAGAATATGATAGGAGCAAAAGAGCCGTCTTATTCATCCTGAAGGAATCAGAAGAATTTGTGGAGGAATTAGCATTTGAAGTTAGCCTTGAAGGAAAAGGAAAATTTCAGCAGGCAAAATTGCATGTATTTTAGATGTTAGGAAGAACCTACACAGATGATGTGATGAAAGTGTCTTTTAGGAAGGTTATTTGGGCAACATATCCATGCTGGATTAGAGCTAGATGAATAGTTAGGCCATGATATATGAAGAAGGCCATTTGAAATGGGGGATAGAAGGGATTTCTAAGAAAGAATTGATACGATATGGTGACTAATTGTGAATACTGAAGTAAGTCAGAGATGACTGAGGTTTTGTGCTGGAAAATTTTTTACTAGAAGATTGATCCTAGTGAATATCTGGCTTTCAGCTCTTTTTGTATACTGGGTATAGGTTCCACTGCTCTACTATTTACTATATCACATTCCCTATAAAGTAACACTTATAGCTGAAGTTTATATATTGTTTACCACATGCCAGGCACTGTGCCAAGTGTCTTTCAATTATTATCTCATTTGATCCTCACAACAATCTTGGGAGGTAGGGCTATTATTATTCCCATTTTACAGATGAGGAAACTGAGGCAGATAGGTTAAGCAAGTTACTTAGGGTCATTCACCTAATGAATATCTGAGGCAGGATTTGAACTTGAGTCTTTCTGACTCTAGACCTGGCACTTTATCCATGGCACCATCTAGCTGCCCTACTAATCTTAGGTAGGGAAAGAACTGGAAGAAAGAGAACTGTTCCTAGATACAAAATATACAAGGCCAGGCTTTAATACAAATCCCTTTGTTGCACTCGAAATAGTTTTATGAGTAGTTATCCCTAAGTTACTTCTCATACTGTGCTGTCTAGAAAAAAAAATAATTTTAGTGTTTTTTAGGTAAGATACTGCTCCATATTGGTTATAGTGGCATGAAATCTTCATTCTAAAGTTTCATACAGGCTTCACATAATAACCCAAGTGAGAGAGTTTTTATTGCCTTTAATCAACTGCTTCTCTTCTTCTAAGATGCCTAGTATCAAAATACTATTTGGCAAAATGTATCAATAAACACCCCACCATATACAGGGGGGCCTGCTACCACCAGTTCTTAAATCTGCATTCAAAAAAGGAAAGGCATCTTTTGAGGAGTTAACAATCACTCTAATCAAGCACATGTATCATTCCTTTAACCAAGCACATATATCATTCACCTAGTTTAGGGGAGTCAGCACCCTGAACTTCAAAGAAAATGGAGAGAAATCAAAGATCAATAGACATGTCTTCCTCTGCCTGACCATCAACAGACAGGTCCAACTATGTGACCATAGTTACCAGACAGAGAAGCACTGACATCTGAGTTTTCCAAGCCATGGGGCTCCTTAGCAGCTTCCCAGAGTCCTCATCTGGCCAAACAAATGCTTCCAGTAAGCTCCAAAGTAAAACATCAACTTCAGAGTATTTATACTTTTTTAGAGCCAGAGGGCATCACAGCCCTTGAGAACCAGTGCCTCATTAACAAAAGGCTTGGGCCTCCCCATAAATCTTCCCCAATCAAACTCCCCTTAATGGACAGGCCTATTAATTGGTGGGGAAGATCTTTAATCACATTAAAATAATTGACAACAGAAATACATATACTGTTTCTTGTTAAAGAAACTCTTGTTTCTGTACTTTACTCCTAGTGAAGACTCTGGATTGATAAAGGCAAGATTCAATTAGAGGCACTTGATTACACTAAAACAAAAACAGCAAATGATCCTATTTTGCCTGCCACCTCAGCAAAATACATGTTGCCTTTTAATTTCTAAAGACTTGTGGTGAAAGAATATACCTTATCCCAAAATAGTTAGATGGAATAAGCCCTTGTTGCTAAATATGGTAAGTTATGTGGTGCTTTATAGTTACACATGCCTTACACTGTTGGTCTCCCTTTATTCTCATGACAGCCCTGTCCAACAAGTTGTATAGGTCATATTCCTGATTTACAAGCTGAAAACTGAAGTTCTTCAAACTTAAATAACCTCCCCATCGTCACACACCTTTTACAGTTCCTAGCACAGTTTCTGGGACATTTAATAAATTTTTATTGGTTGATTGCAGAACATAGTGATAGAAACTTCGGAGAAAGCTACTCCAGTAGATCCAATATTGTACGGTATGAGGCAGCGTGGATCCCTCCAAAAAGAGATACGGCAGAAAGAGCACTGGGATATGAGTCAAAAGACCTGCGTCCTGATTCTGCCACTTACTGGAACAATTAATTAGTTACTTCTCCTTTTTCAAGCCTTATTTTCCTCCTCTTATAAATGAGACAATGATAGTTATGCAGCCTACCTCTCAGGATGGTAGTAAGGATCAAATGAAATAATGTATATAAAGCATTTAATAAACGTTAGAGTGTTTAGTTGTACCTTTGCTTTTATGACATAGCTTTATTCTTTGATCAGGAATGAAACCCCAATTACAGTATTATTCTTATGGGATTGCCTCAGCAACATTATGATTACTTTCTTCGTGCTATGGTTTTCAGAAATACATGCGGCAAAAAGTGAGGAATAGCTTGAAAGTACAAAAGTAATTCTGTCCATCTTTTTCTTACATGCATATGTGCATGCACATGAAATTTCTGTAAATTCTGAATAAAATACATCAGTGGTATTGGAAAAGACTGCTAAAAAAAACCACTTTGAATCCTATATTTATTTATTGCATGTATCTTAGATTTATTTGGTTTTTCTGATATAGACTATTGACATAGCAAGGAAAGCATTTCTTTGACAATCATTCAGTAAATGTCTATTATTGACAAGGCACTGCTAGGTGAGAGGAAAGGGACATCCTCCTTAACTCCATAGTGCTTGTAATTTATCAGGGTATAACCAATTGATTTTCCCAGCCATTAAGTCAAAGAAAGGTAGAGCCTTTAAAAGATGTGAATTTCACTTCTTGAAAACTTCATTTTATTTGTTGATTTTAATTAAAGTTTAATTTAATTTTAATTCTTCCTTGACCTCTACAAATTTCTTCTTAAAAAAATTGATTTTATTTCTAATATGCCTGCCCTGCTATGGAAGAACAAATGACCTACCTAGCTTAGAGACAAGCCAGGAGAGACTTTGAATATGAAAACCTAAATAATATAACTAACAGGACTAGGAGAATTCCATCAGATCTTACTCATGGCATGTCTTGATTGTGTTGACAGAAAAATTAAAATTCTCCATATTTCTTGCCTTTTCTCTGAATGTTTTTATGTATTTTCCTCATTCATGTGAGTCTTTGAGCTTGATGACAAAAGGCAGGCATAATAATAATAAATAGTCTATTTAGTTGACTAGATTTTTTTTTTCTTTTCTCTGAGAAAAAGAAAAGTGACAACCAAAAAAATCTTGTCACAGATTTGTTAGAAAAAATCTACTTCTAGATTTTATTATCAATAATATTAATAATTCATTCAGTGATATTAATATCAGTTTGCCCAATCACTTTTAAAATTAATGTAGTATCATGGAAAGAGCACCAGGTGAAGAGCCAGAAAATGTCTGTTCTAATTCCAGTTTTGCCACTTGCTTCCCATGTGACCATGCACAAGTCATTTAACCTTTTTTGAGTCTCAGTTTCCTTATCTATACAATGAAATTGGATTAAGTAATGCTGTATGATACTTCTGTCACTAAAGTGATTTTATACTGAAAAGAATTGCGTAAAGAAGATTCATTCTTTATTGTTTTAGGTGGTTATCTACCCAAAACTCAGGTTAAGATCATGCTTCATGAATAGGACTTTAAAAATAAGCCTAAAATTAATATCTTAGCAACTTTTGTAATATGTGCTTTTGATGAACTCTAGATCTTGATATTTAAGTAGCATTTGAATTCTGTGAAAAGGTGAAGATGATAGAAGATTCCTTAAAATTTTTTCTCCTTATAGTTTCTGCCACTGCCTTCTACAAAGCACAACCTGTAATTCAGTTCATGTGTGAGGTCCTTGACATTCATAACATTGATGAACAACCAAGACCTCTGACTGATTCTCATCGGGTAAAATTCACCAAAGAGATAAAGGGTGAGTAGACAAGGATGTCTGGAATAGCTTCTATATGACAGAAAAGGAGTGATGATTACAGCTTTCTTTAAAATTTTGTTTCATAATCCAAGTAGTTTTTCATGTATCACACATCACCAGTAAAAATATTCCCCAAATTGTCATGTGAGATCATATCTACAGCATGTTAGTTGGGTAGGGCTTTATTTTGCTTCATCTGCAGTAAATGAAATAGCAAATAATGAAATTTTCTGTGCTTTTTAAAAGTAGTGGGAGCCATTATTATGCAAAATAAAATTTGTACCACCTAATGTTTTGACTGGATACCAGACCTACCCCAGCTGGAGAAATTGGGGT
Organism: Bettongia penicillata ogilbyi; assembly: GCA_023548195.1. Classification (NCBI taxonomy): domain Eukaryota; kingdom Metazoa; phylum Chordata; class Mammalia; order Diprotodontia; family Potoroidae; genus Bettongia; species Bettongia penicillata. The sequence goes on from JAJHZJ010000128.1 coordinate 2,947,785, forward strand.
GTTGGTGGGATTCAGCTTTTGCCATGCCCTTAAAAAGCCAGAAGGTCATCTCCTAGGTGTGTTTAATTTTCAAAGCTGGAGTACTTAATCTTTGACAGTGTTCAATACAGTGACTTTCTTAAGTTTCTGTGACATAATATAATGTAGACTGTCAAACATTACCTCAAAAGTAGCTCTTTACTTTCTGTTCATTTAAAAACATTTGAAATGTGGAGTTGATCAGCCCTATTTACTGGACTAAGGGTAGTTAGAGTTGGTCACATAGTTGGCCATCGATTCATGGAAATCTTAAGTTTTAGCTCAGTGGCAAAAGCCTTTATACTGTTACTTGGAACAGTGATGCTGAACAAAATTAATTTTCCTATACCTGAGTGGCACAGCTTCCATTTAGTGTAACTGATAATAAATTTACAAAATGCGCATGCCCAAGAACAAATACATCATGTTCTTAAAAACTGTTCTTGGTTAATGTGAGTTTTGGTTCAATGGGCTGGAGTAGACCATTCAAGTTGTCCACTGTAAATGTTTTAGAATATCAAATAGTACTGAGAAGTGATATCTCCTTCCCCAACAGACATTACTACTGTGCCTGTCACCAAGAAAGGGAAGATTAGAAGAGAAATTTCTCCTGCTTTGAAAATGAGCATCTTAGTTTTATCTTAAGAAATGCTGCTCCAGTGCTACAAGAAATCTTTATTTTGTCTTGCTACTATTCCATTGTCTTTACGTGATTAGCATTAACAGCACAGTTTGCATTTTCCAGGAGATAGTTCAGAATCATTAATACAATGCCATCTAAATGCCATAGTTTCCAATGGAGTTGCTGCTTAGTTACCACCTCAATCTCATAAAATCACATACATTACGTTGCGGTAACTATGCAATCAACTCATATCACCACTCTATCACAGAAATTACAAGATGTACAGAACAAGGATTCAGCTGCTGCCCGAAGAGCATGGAATCGAGCTTAACTTCAACTGCTCAGGGGCCCAAAGAAATGACTGAAAAATCACTAGAAATCATTATAAAGTTGATGTTATAGTGAAGGTAAAGCCAAGTTTATAGGTTAAATATTTGATTAAAGCCAACCAAACATTTGATTGGGTGGAGGTGGTGGGGAGGGGAATGGGCACTAAAACATTTAACCACATTTTTAAAACTCAGCTTTTTATATCCTTTATACAATGATCTGAATACTTAGCTTCTATTGTCTTATGTTCATGTTTGGGAAAGTGGGGGTTGGTGACTGGCTAATAGAATGTTTCCCAAAGAATGGCATTTAAGTACTTCTCATTGACAAATTGAGTTTTTTCTTCCCTTCCTGATGTCAGGAAGACAATTTTAAAAAGATAATAAAAACTTAATGTTTATATACCAACATCAGAAAATCAAGCAAACTCAAAATTTCAGTCTTCCATGCTATACACTTTAAAGGAAAATATACTTCATTTTCAGTCTATTCCCAGAAAGATCCCCAGTGACAAGCAGATTGGTACAGTGTGCCATGTATGAAGTGGAAGCACAGACTCTCATTTTCCATGGCATTAATTTGCTTCCAGTTGAATTTTTTCTTCTATTTCTGTTAATATCAGTAATAATCTAGGGACTGTTGGTTAATTTAGCCATATGTAATAGTTGGAGAGCAGAAATCTTGAGGGAAATTTGTTTATATAATGTAATAAAAATGTAGTTGCAATAAGAGTTTGAAACTTATTTAGAATGTTTGCAGAATTTTATTAATGAAAATGACTATCCAGTGATTTAGGCAACTAAGCAATTCTTTTTGCAGTTTATCATTTGAAATATTCTCCTCACTTAACATTTTGCTATTCATTAACAGACCTTTAGTATATATTTTTGTAATGTTTCTTATCATATTTTATTTGCTTAGCTTTTATTATTTTACAGAAAAATAGTCTTGAATTTTTATTAATTTAAATTTTTGTAAGGGTCAACTCAGGGATTGACTGGTAAAATTTTCTGTCTCTATTAACTCAGTTAATAGTTTTCTATCATGTCTTTAAGAATTATATCACCAAAAAAGTATTGAAGCAAAATCTTTTATGATGTCTAGGAAACATTTAGATTATCTCTTGTCCCCAATAGCCAGGAATAAAATAGCTCTTTAGAGAACAGCTCCACTTATATACAGAGGTTGTTTATAGTAACCTTTGTCTCATGAATTGTAGGGGTTACTGAATGTATAGTAGTTTTATTGTTTAAGTAGAGAGCCTTTGGAGAGGACTACGTTGAGTATGATGAGAATGATGAACTTGTTGATTAATAGTATTTCACTGCCAATTAGTCCTCTAAACATTTTTTGTTTAGCTATTTAGAAGTGATTCTTTAGCTTTTGTGGTAGTAGACAGGCTCTTCTGTTGTTTTATATATTCAATTGGAAATGTATTTTCCATGCTACAGCTTGTAACCCCAGTTTTTTGTTATTGGGTACAGGTCTGAAGGTTGAAGTGACTCATTGTGGAACAATGAGGCGGAAATACCGTGTTTGTAATGTAACAAGGAGACCTGCCAGTCATCAAACGTAAGAGAAGCTGGTATTTGTAAGTGGATAGACAATGTGTAGGAAGTGTCCTAGCATTAAGTTTTGGGAGCTGTGCTTATTCGTAATAGGATGATAATTGATGATGTTACTTTCCATGATATTTCTAAAAGTCTTCCTCTGTTTTTCAGCTTTCCTTTACAGTTAGAAAATGGCCAAACTGTAGAAAGGACAGTAGCACAGTATTTCAGAGAAAAGTACAACCTCCAGCTGAAGTATCCTCACCTTCCTTGTCTTCAAGTGGGACAGGAGCAGAAGCACACTTACCTGCCTCTGGAAGTAATTAAAGCTGCTTGTCATGGCTTATAATTCATAACTTTGAGAACTGTTTGTTTTTTTTGTTCTGTCATTTTTCAGTCATGTTCCACTCTTTATGAGCCCATTGGGGTTTTCTTGGCAGAGCTATTGGAGTGGTTTGCCATTTCACTCTACAGCTCATTTGATAGATGAGAAAACTGAGGCAAAGAAAGCTAAGTGACTTGCCTTCGATCACACAGTTAGTAAGTGTTTGAGGCCAGATTTGAACTCCAGAAGAGGGGTCTTCCTGATTCCAGGCCTGCCACTCCATCCATTGTGCCACCTAGCTCACCTTGGGAACCGTTAGAACATTTAATAAGTAGGCTAACTTTGTGATCCATCAAGTATCCCTAGAATGTTCAAATTTTTTTATAGTTTTCCTTACTCTTATGATAAATAAGCAAAGGTATAAATTATATTCCACAAACTGTGCCCCTGTTTAAAAGTGGAAAAAAATCTCTGGTACTTTCAAAAGTTTATTAAAGTAAACTTTGAGAAGGAAGGAATAAACAAATATCTCACTTGATCCTCACAAAAATCCTGAGAGTTTAGAGGTTGTTGTTATCCCCATTTCACAGACAAGGAAAGTGAGGCAAATGGAGGTTAAGTGACTTGCCTGGGTTATCCAGCTAGTAAGTATCTGAGGCCAGATTTGAACTCAAGTCTTCCTGACTCCAGATACAGCACTCTTATCCACTGCACCCTCTAGGTACTTCAGTAGAGGTTTGTGAAAATGGATTTCATTACACCAAATTATGTTAAGGAATGATTTGTTTTTGTTTGGTTTTTTTTTTTAAGAACTCAAGTGATATCTAGAACATAATCTTTTCCCATTTTTTAGGTCTGTAATATTGTGGCAGGACAGCGGTGCATTAAGAAGCTGACTGACAATCAAACATCCACCATGATAAAGGCAACTGCAAGATCTGCTCCTGATAGACAAGAAGAAATCAGCAGATTGGTTAGTTGTTTGGGTTTTTTTACTATGTCTTTAATATTACAAGATTGAAAGTCTTGCATCATATCTTCCCGATGGAGCAACTTGCTCATGAACTTCACTCTTTTAATAACATTCCATATTTTGAATGACTTTGGTTGAATCAGGTAATAGGAGGGACAGGAAGATGAGAAAAAAATTCTCAAACCAATTCTACCTCCTCAGAATTTGTTCCACAATTATCTAAGCATATATTAACTTCACCATCCTTTGGTGATGGAACTAGTCAGAAAAAGGTTTGTCCATCCACACAAAGCAACAGGTAGATGTCCTAGTGGACGCTAGATTGGTTAGTTTTTAATTATTCCTTTAAAAACTGAAAAAAGTTACAAGAAGTCTCTTATTCCTCAGTGCAAGTCCAATCAAGTTTTTCACACTTTGCACTCTTCCTTCACCCAACTTCCCCATTTGCTTCTATATAGCTTTTCTTTTGCCTTTAGGAGCACTAGAATCCAATCTCCGTTTTAGCTCTAGTAACCAATAAGCTAATATTTATTAAGCTTCTACTGTGCCTGGTAATGGGAATATTGCAACAAAAATGAAACAGTCCATGCTTTCAAAGAGCTTGCATTTTATTGAGAGAATGCAACAGGAACACAATTTATACAAAATTATTTCTGAATGGAAGGACACTAATCACAGGGAGGAACAGTACATTAGTTGGGTCTCAAAGGAAACAAGGAATTCTACCAAGTAGAAAGGAAGATAGAGTGCATTCCAAGCATAGGGGGTAGTCTTTGCAAAGGCACTAAAATGGGAAGTGGCATGTTGCTTAAGATGAACAGCAAGAAGTCCAGTTTGACTGGGCCAAGGATGTGTGAAGGCAAGCAGTGGGTCATGAGCCTAGAAATGTAGGCCAGAACCTAAATGTGAATGCCCTTATTTATTATTTATTTTAGCGAGCACCACCCGCTTTTTTTTTTTTGAGTTCTGAATTCTCTCCCTCTATCCATTGAGAAAGTACTAAGATATCAGTTATGTATGTGGAAGCATCCAAAGCATATTTCCGTATTTGCTGTGCTGCAAAAAAAAGGCAAGAAAAATAAAGTGCAAAATTATACTTCAATCTGCATTCATACTTAATTAGTTTTCGCTCTAGTGATGAATAGCATTTTATCTTGTGTTCTTTGACATTGTCTTGATCAGAGATCAGAGTAGCTAAGTCTTTTCATAGTTGATCATCCTTATAATTTAGCTATTACTGTGTATGGTATTCTTCTGGAACTACTCATTTCTTTTTGTATCAATTCATATAAGTCCAAGTTTTTCTGAAACTATCCTGATCATCATTTCTTATCACAATCACATACCACAAATTATTCAACCATTCTTCAATTGATGGACATCCCCTAAGTTTCCAATTCTTTGCCACTATAAAAAGAAGTACTATAAATTCTTGGGTCAAAGGTTATGCATAGTTTTATTGAAAGCCCTTCAGGCATAGTTCCAAATTGTTTTCCAGAATAGTTAGAGCAGTTCACAGCTCCACCAACAGTGCATTTACTGTTTGTATTTTTCCGCATCCCCTTCTGCATTTGTCATTTTCCTTTTCTGTCATATTATACAATCTGGTAGGTATGAGGTGGTACCTCAAGAATTGTTTTAGTTTACATTTCTCTAATCAGTAGTGATTTAGAGCATTTTTTTCATTTGACTATGTAGAGGTTTGATTTCTTCTTCTGACAATTGCCTGTTCATATCCTTTGACCATTTATCAATTGGGTAATGATTCTTATTTTGAGGAATTTATCTCTGTTCCCTATATATTTGAGAAATGAGGTCTTTAGAAGAAAAACTTGCTGTAAAATTTTTTCCCAGCTTACTGTTTTCCTTGTAACAGTAGTTGCATTGGTTTTGTTGGTTCAAAAGCTTTTTAATTTAATGTATCAAAATTATCGATTTTATTTCCCATGATTCCCCTCTGTCTCTTGTTTGATCATGATTCTTTTCTTATCCATAGATCTTATGAGTAAAAATTTCTAAGGTCCTCTAATTTGCTTATGATATCACCCTTTATAGCTAACTCATGTACCCATTTTGACTATATCTTGGTATATGGTGTGAGATGTTGGTCTTTAGTTAGTTTCAGCCAAATTGTTTTTCAGTTTTCCCAGCAATTTTTGTCAAATAGTGAGTTTTCAGGGGCAGCTAGGTGGTGCAGTGAATAGAGCACTGGCCCTGGAGTCAGGAGGACCTCAGTTCAAATCTGGTCTCAGACACTTGGCACTTAATAGCTGTGTGACCTTGGGCAAGTCATTTAACCCCAATTACCTTGCCTTCCCCCCTTCAAAAACAAAAAAATATTGAGTTCTCGATGAAAAACCTTGGATCTTTTAGTTATCAAACACTCGATTTGGTCATTTGCTACTGTGTATTACATACCTAATCTTTTCCATTGATCCACCACTCTGTTTCTTAGCACCAGGTTGTATTGATGGTTACTATTTTGTAATATAGTTTGAAATCTGCTGCTGCTAGGCTGCTTTCTTTCCTATTTCTTTTCATTGATTCCCTGCATATTCTTGACCTTTTGTTGTTATAAATGAATTTTGTTATTTTTTTCTAACACTAATAAAATAAGTATTTGGTTTGATTGGTATAGCATGAGGTAGAGTTGATGTTTTTGTTATATTGGTTTAGACTACCCATGAGCAACTAATATTTCTCCATTTATTTCAATCTGTCTTTATTTGTATGAAAAGTGTTTTATAGTCATGTTCATGTAGTTACTGGGTTTGTCTTTGCAGATAGACAGACTCAAGTATTTTATTTTGTCTGTAGTTATTTTTTAAATAGCATTTTATCTTTTCCAATTATATGTAAAGATAGTTTTTAACTTTCATTTTTTATAAGATTTTTAGCTCCAAGTGAGTTCTTATCCCAGAAGCTAGGGTCCTTGAGTTCATCAAAGAGTAGACTGCTATAATCATTGACTACTACCTAACCCATTCCACTGCTCTACCCTGCTACTTCTTAGCCAGTACCAAGTGGTTTTGATGATTGCTGCTTTATAATACAATTTGAAATCTGGTATGACTGGGCCACCTACCCTGTCATTCTTTTCATTAATTCCCTTGATATTCTGGACCTTTTGTTCTAGGTGAATTTTGATATTATTTTTTCTAGCTCTAGAAAATAATGTTTTGTTAGTTTGATTGGTATGGCACTGAATAAGTAAGTTATTTTAGGTAGAATTGTCATTTTTATTATTTTAGCTCAGCCTACCCACAAGCAACTGATCTTTTTCCAATTATTTAGATCTGACTTTATTTGTGTGAAAAGTGTTTTGTAATTGTGTTCATTTAGTCCTTGGGTTTGTTTTGGCAGGTAGACTCCCAAATAACACTTAATAACAGTGTTATTATTGTTAGTAAGAGTGAGTGTTCCTTTTTGTCAAAAAACTTTTTCTGCATCTGTTGAGGTAATCATATAGTTTTTGTTGGTCTTGTTATTGATATGGTCTATATGCTTATAGTTTCCCTAATATTGAACCAGCCTTGCATTCTTACTATAAATCCCACTTGGTTATAGTGTATGATCTTTGTAATACATTGTTGCAATCACCTTGCTAGTGTTTTATTTAAGATTTTTGCATCAATATTCATTAGGGAAATTGATTTCTAATTTTCTTTTTCTGTTTCTCTTTTCCTGGTTTAGGTATCAAAACCATATTCAGGTCATGAAATAAATTTTCTAAGACTCCTTCTTTACCTGTTTTTCCAAATGGTTAATATAGTATTGGAATGAATTGTTCTTTATATAGTAGAATTAACTTGTAAATCCATCTGGTCCTGGGGATTTTTTCTTAGGGATATCATTGATGGCTTGTTCACTTAGATTTTCAGATTTATTGGCGTGTAATTGAGCAAAGTAACTCCTAATGACTGCTTTAATTTCCTCTTCATTGATAGTGTATTCATCTTTTTCATTTTGGGCACTAGTAATTTGGCTTTCATCTTTTTAAAAATCCAATTATGATTTATCTTTCTTTTTCATAAAATCAGCTCCTAGTTTTGTAAGTTCATTTTTTTTACTTTCAGTTTTATTAATCTCACCTTTGATTTTCATGATTTCCATTTTTAGTTTGTTCTTTTTCTAGTTTGCATGCCCAATTGACATACTCTTTCTCTTTTTTATTGATGTAAGTATTTAGAGATATAAATTTTCCCCTGAGTATTGCTTTGACTGCATCCCACAAATTTTGGTATGTTGTTGCATTGTTATCATTATCTTTGTTAACGTTACTGATTGTTTCTATGTTTTATTCTTTGACCTGCTCGTTCTTTAGAATTAGATTATTTAGTTCCCAATTAATTTTTAGTTTGTGCTTTGAAGGCCCTTTATTAAATATGATGGGTTTTTTTTCAGTATGGCCTGAAAAGAGTGCATTTAATATTTGTTTTTCTGCCCTTTTTTGTGAAGTTTTTATACCATGGTTAATTTTTGTGAAGGTGCCATGTGTAACTGAAAAAAAGGTATATTTGTTTCTCACTCAGTCTTCTCCAGAGGTCAGTCACCGCTATCTTTCTAAAATTCTGTTTGTCTCCTTAACTTCTTGATTATTTTATGGTTAGATTTGTCAAGTTAAGAGGGGAAAGTTGAAGTCTCCTATTAGTATGTTTTAATGTTTTGTTTCCTTCAGTGACTCATTTAACTTTTTCTTTAAGACTTTAGAAACTATACCATATTGTACATATATACATGTCTATATCTATGCACACATGTTTATATCTATGAATACATACACATACACATATATGTAATTGATACTACTTCATTGTCTATGGTACCTTTCAGCAAAGTGTAATTTCCCTGATTATCTCTTTTAATTAGGTCTGTTTTTGTTTTTGCTTTGTCTAAGATCATAATTGCTACCCCGGTTTTTTTTTTTAACCTTAGCTGAAGCATTATAGATTCTGCTCCAGTCTTTTATTTTAACCTTGTGTGTGCCTTTTTAAAGTATGTTTCTTGTATATAGCATATTGTTGGACTCTGGTTTCTAATCCATTCTGTTACTTACCTCTGTTTTATGGGTGAATTTATCCTGTTCACAGTTAACATTATTAACTGTATTTCTATCCTATTTTCTTCTATTCATGCTTTTCTCTTTCATTTTACCCTGTCCCTCCTCAGAAGTCTTATTTTACTTCTGACCACTGCCTCCCTTAATCTGCCCTCCCCCATTATCCCCTTCTGCTCTTAACTTCCCTACTGGGTAAGATATATTTCATACACCATTGACGGTATGTGTCTCTGTATATTTTCTTCCCTCTTTGATCCAATTCAGACTAGAGTGAAGTTCAAGTGTTGCCTATCACCCCACACCCCATTTTCCCCTCCACTGGAAAAGCTTTTCCTTGAGCACCTATTTTATGTAAGATAATTTTCCCCCTTCTTCCTCTTCTTTGACCCTTCTCTGAATGTATGTCTCTTTCTCACCCCTTCATTTTTTGGAGCAATAGTCCCAACATAATTCAACTCACACCCGGGCCCTGTATTTATGTATACTCTCTTCTAACTATCCTAATAATGATAATGTTCCTAGAAATTACATGTATCATCTTCCCATATAGACATATAAACAATTTAACTTGAGTAAGTCCCCTATGACTTCTCTTTAATATTTGCCTTTTTTATACTTCTCTTAAATCTTGTGTTTGAATATCAGATTTTTCTGTTTAGGTCTTTTCATCAGGATTGCTTGAGAGTCCTGTCTTTCATTAAATGTCCATTTTATCCCCTGAAGGATCATGCTCATTTTCTTTTCTGGGTAGGTTATTGTTAGGTGTAATCCTAGCTCCTTTGCCTTCCAGAATATCTTATTCTGAGCCCTCCACTTCTTTAATGTGGAAATTGCTAAATCTTGTGTCATCCTGACTGTGGCTTCATGATAGCTGAATGGTTTCTTGCTGGTTGCTTTTGTAATTTTTTCTCCTTGACCTTGATGGGTCTAGAATTTGGCTATAATATTCCTGGGAGTTTGTGTTTTGGAATCTTTCAGGAATTGATCAGTAGATTCTTTCATTTTTTATATTCCTTTCTGGTTCTAAGATGTAGAGGTAGTTTTACTTGCTAATTTATTGAAATATAATGTTTAAGCTCTTTTTTTTAAAAATCATGACTTTCATGTAGTCCAATAATAGTTAGATATTTCTCAGTTTATTTTCCAGTTCAGTTGTTTTTCCAGTGAGATATTTCACATTTTCTTCTATTTTTTCATTCTTTTGACGTTGTTTATTTGTTTCTTGATGTTTCATGGAGTCATTAACTTCCACTTTCCCAATTCTGATTTTAAAGGAATGATTTTCTTCAGTGAAGCTTTGTATTTGTTTTTCCATTTGACCAATTCTGCTTTCTAAGGAGTTTTTTCTTTCTATATTTTTCTTTCTCTTACCATTTTGTCCTTTCTGGTTTTTTAAGATGTTATTTTCATAACACTTTTTATGCCTCTTTTACAAAATCATTATTCTTCTTTTCATAATTTTCTTGCATTACTTTGGTTTCTTTATCCAATTTTTCCTCTACCATTCTTTTCTCTTTCTTTAGTGCTTCCAGGAATTCTTTTTGGGCTTATGTCTAATTTGCATTTTTCTTTGAGGTTTTGCTTATGGCTTTTGTTGTTGCTTGCTCTTTTTTTCCCTGACCTATTTGTTGACATTAAACTTTGTGTTAAAGTTGGGTTCTGCTCACCAGGGTTTTGGGAGGCACTGTTCCAAGTTGCTGTTTTCACAGCAAGTTCTGGGGGTTTGGAAGTTTTTGGTGCTTTCAGAAAGATGATAGGATCCAAGGCAAGGTGTGGTCACTGCTCTTGTGGTCTGAGCTCTGGTCTTTACCCAGGAGGACCCCTGTGTCCATGCAACCCCAAGCATTAGTACTCTGCTCCACCCTGGAATTGTGACCCAGAACTTCATTCAGGCAGTCCAACAAGGTACTGCACCCAGTGCCACCTCATAGTCCCCTGAAATCTATTTCTGACCAGTTGCCCAACTCCCTAACCACCTCTGGGCTGAGAGCTTGCCTCCAAGGTCCACCATTGGTGCTGCCACTCTCCACATGTACTTTAGGCTGATCCCTACCCCAGTTTCACAGACCTCTCCTGCCAATCTCATAAATTGTTTTGGATTGAAAAAATATATCGCTTTGACCTTTTATTAGCTCTTCTAGATTATTAATCTAGAATTTGATTTGACATATTATTTTAAAATTATTTGGCAGGGAATATTGGGAGAGTTCAGCCGAGTTGCTCCCTCTGCATCACCATCTGGGCTCTGCCTCCTGTGAATGACTTTAAATGTTAAACAGAGGCAGTTGGGAGCTTTTTGAGCAAAAGAATATCAAGAAGGTCAAACTTTTGCTTTAAAAATCTCATTTTGGCTGTAGTGCAGAGAATGGATTAGCAAACGAGGGAAATAGAAGCAGGGATACAAAAGCCTATGGAAGGCAAGAGTTGTATGAGGAGAGAAGATAGATACAAGAGACACTCTAAAAGTGGAGAGCATAAGACTTTGTTGCAGCTGAATATAGGGAGTGAGGGAAAAGGAAGAACAAAAGAGTGTACTGAGTTTTAGGTAATTAGAAGATAGTGAGTGGTGCCTTCAATAAAACTACTGCTATTACCACTCTGGGTAATGAAAAAGAATGTGGTGTAATTAGAAGAGATGGACTCTGCCAGACTGTAACCATTTCACCATTAGACACTGAGATTGCTCGCTTGTTTTTTTGCATTTATATATATTGTTGCTACAAAAAATCTGAACAGATATCAAAAATAGAGAACTAATATTTCAGATTATCTTCTCAACAGTATAATTATTAGGTCAGATGATGTGATTATTTTATAACTTTTACTCTACTGGCAAATTCTTCTCCAGAAAGATTCTACAAGTTTTAAAATTATAGTAGTGCACAGGTCTACCTGTTTCTCCATACCCCTGCCATTATTGAATTTCGTCTTTTTTTCCCCATGTTAATTGGGTATGAACCCTTCAGAGTTGATTTAATTTATATCTCTTTCATAATTAGTGGTGTTGGATATGTTTGCAAATAGGTAAGCATTTTGTATTTCTTTAATAAATTATCCATATATTTTGAGCATTTATTTATCTATTACTCACTTGACACATTTTAAAGAGTTCTTTGATCTATTTTTTTAGCTTTTTATGTGTCCTGTTTACCATAGATTTTCAAACTATCTTTTTGTTGTTGTTGCAACTATATTTCATTGTATAGAAATTTTTCATTTTAATGTAGCTGAGTACATCTGCCTTTTCTTAGTTCCCTCTTTTTGTTGAATTGTAATAGGAAAATTCCCACCTCCACAATTGAGATACATGTATTCCATTTTCTTCTTCCATCTTTTAATTTTTTTCATGTTTTTAAGTCTTTCATCTGGCTGAAATTTACTAAAACATATACTTTAAACATGAAGATTTGAATCTATTTTCAACCAAGTTGCTAAACAGTTTTCCCAAGTACTGTTATTAAGCAATCCTTTCTTCAGTTTTTATCTTTATAGGTTTGTCAAGCCAGTTTGCTTTCCCTAATTTTATTTTTTTCTTCACTGTGAGAGTAGGTAAGAAGCTTGTTTGGAGGGACACTTAATTAGTACAACATGGTACAGGTGAGAAAGTCCAGTGTCACACTAGATTATAACTGTCATATCTTTTATTTTCTGCGATTCCCGTAAAATTTCATGTCTTGTCAGTAATTGTCATTAAATCAGTGTGTATAATCCATAGCTCTTTTTTTATATACCATAAAAACAGGTAATATTGAAATTTAACCCAGTGAGTCATTAAAGAACTGGTGGTGCAGAGCCACTTGTTTGTTCATCATTTTCAAATACCTCTTTTGGAGATACATACTTTTAATTTAGTAAGAAAAGAAGCATTATGAAAATTTAGTGAGCATATTTGTATGAATAAATAAACTATCAATATGACATTTTTATCAATGTTACTATCTCATATTATAAAATTTTGTGAAAATTGACCTTTATGGTTTCATTAGCAAAACAAACCTTGAAGCACAGGCTTAACACGTTGAAGAATAACTACTTTCTAAATATTAAGTTCATCTTAATTAAATTCATCTTTCCTTAACAATTGCTAATTTTTCTTCCGTCTTCAGGTGAGAAGTGCAAATTACGATGCTGATCCGTTTGTTCAGGAGTTTCAGTTTAAAGTCCGGGATGAAATGGCTCGTGTAACAGGACGTGTACTCCCCGCTCCTATGCTGCAGTATGGAGGACGGGTAAAAGTCCTCCCTTTTCTCTTCTAACCTCATATTACATTTTTCAAGGGTAGAACAGAAGGATAACTGAGTGGGGCTGGCATTTTACATCTTTTTCTAGCTCCTCTTTTTTTAAAGTGATAATATATCATTTAAAACCAAAATTGTTGATAGCTTTCATTTAGATTGTTGTGCTGTGACTCTGCTTTCTATTTAGGATCAGAAAAGAGAAACCAATCATTTCTTGACAGAAGGTGAAAACTGTCTGTTTTCATCAAATGATTTTAATTTAAATTTAAATAGATTTAAATCATTTAAATAGATTATAGGTATTCTTAATACGCTTTGGGGTTAGTACAAATTCATCTTGTCTTTTTTTTAGAATCGAACAGTAGCAACTCCAAGCCATGGAGTATGGGACATGCGAGGGAAACAGTTCCACACAGGTGTTGAGATCAAAATGTGGGCTATAGCATGTTTTGCTACTCAGAGACAATGCCGAGAAGAAATATTGAAGTAAGACATGTTACTTTCTTAAAGCCTTTTTGTCTTAATTTGATTTTAAAATCCCTGGCTACATTTATTTACCAATTTTATCTTATTCTCTAATACTGAATATACTTGATTGTTCTGTATGGTAATCTGATTATTCTTTGAAATGAGTAATAATCTGTCAGACCTTAAAAACTTAAGTGATCAGGGCAGAGCCAAGATGGCGGAGTAATAGCACAGACTTTCTAGAGTGCTCCCACCAAGCCCAACCAAATACCTATAAAAAATGACTCTAAACAAATTCTGGAGCCGCAGAACCCACAGGATGATGGCGTGAAGCAGATCAACAGCCTGGAAGGTCACCAGGAAGTATCTATCGTGCCAGGCTAGGAACAGAGCACATTTCAGTGTGGGACACATGCACAGAGGGAACCTGAGCAGGCCTTGGGGGGGAGACTGAATCTCTCACATCTGTGGTGGTTTCCAGACTTAATGACCCCACAATGCTGAAGATAAATTGGAAGGTCAGTGGAAAAAGCCTGTGGGACCAGTGCAAGAGAATGGAGTGGTCTGGCCCCAGCCCCAGAGTTGCAGAGTGGGGAGAGGACAGAGGAACCTGCAGCAGCCCTAGCATCAGCAGGGGCAGCTGCAGCCACTGTTTCTGGAGCTCTTGGCCCACAGATTGTGGGGCCATCATGTGGCTGACACTATACCGCCCCCCACCCCCACTGGAAGCAGAGAACTACCTTGATAAAGAGCTCAAAAGGCAAGTAAGTGGCTGGGGAAATGAGCAAAAACTGGAAAAAGAATCAGACTATAGAATCTTACTTTGGTGACAAGAAAGACCAAAATGCGCAAAGAGAAGAAAGCAAAGTCAAAGCTCCTCCTGGATAAGCTTCCAAGAAAAATATGAATTGGTCTCAGGCCGTAGAAGAGCTCAAAAAGGACTTTGAAAATCAATTAAGAGAAGTCGAGCAAAAAGTAGGAAGAGAAATGAGAGTGATGCAAGAAAATCATGAAAAATGAGTCAACTGCTTGCTAAAGGCTTTAGACCCAAAAAAATGTTGAAGAAAATAACACTTTAAAAAATAGACTAACTCAAATGACTAAAGCAATCCAAAAAGCCAGTGAGGACAAGAATGCCCTAAAAAGCAGAATTGACCAGATGGAAAAGGAGGTTCAAAAGCTCACTGAAGAAAATAATTCCTTAAAGATTAGAATGGAGCAGATGGAAACTACTGACTTTATGAAAAATCGAGAAATTATAAAACAAAACCAAAGGAATTAAAAAATAGCATACAATGTGAAATACCTCATTGGAAAAACAACTGACCTGGAAAATAGATCCAGGAGAGACAGTTTAAAAATTATGGGACTACCTAAAAGCCATGATCACAAAAAGAGCCTGGACATCATCTTTCATGAAATTATTAAGGAAAACTGCCCTGATATTCTAGAACCGAGGGTAAAATAAATATTGAAAGAATCCACTGATCACCTCCTGAAAGAGATCCCAAAAGGAAAATCCCTAGGAATATTGTAGCCAAATTCCAGAGTTCCAAGGTCAAGGAGAAAATATTGCAGGCTGCCAGAAAGAAACAATTTGAGTATTGTGGAAATCAGGATAACACAAGATCCAGCAGCTTCTACATTAAGGGATGAAAGGGCTTGGAAATATGATATTCCAAAAGTCAAAGGAGCTAGGATTAAAACCAAGAATCACCTGCCCAGCAAAACTGTATATAATGCTTCAGGGGAAAAAATGGTCATTCAATGAAATCATTCTTGATGAAAAGATCAGAGATGAATAGAAAATTTGACTTTCAAACACAAGAGTCAAGAGAAGCATGAAAAGGTAAACAAGAATGAGAAATCATAAAGGACTTAGTAAAGTTGAACTGTTTACATTCCTACATGGAAAAATAATATTTGTAACTCTTGAAACTTTTCTTAGTATTTGGATAGTTGTAGAGATTATATACATATAGACAGAGGGTGTAGGGTAAGTTGAATAGGAAGGGATGATACCTAAAAAAACAAAATTAAGTGGTGAGATAGGAATATATTGGGAGGAGAAAGGGAGAAATAAAATGGGGCAAATTATCTCATGAAAGAGGCAAGAAAAAGTTTTTTTTAATGGAGGGAAAAGGGGGAGGTGAGAAGGAAAAAGTGAAGCTTACTCTCATCGCATTTGCCTTAAGAAGGGAATAACAGACACATTCAATTTGGCATGAAAATCTATCTTACACTACAGAAAAGTAGGGGAGAAGGGGTAAGTGGAATGGGGGAGATGATAGAAAGGAGGACAAATGGGAGGAGAGGGTAATTAGAAGTAAGCCCTTTGGGGGAGAGACAAAGTCTAAAGAGAGAATAGAATAAATGGAGGGCAGGATAGGATGGAGGAAAATATAATTAGTCTTTCACAGTATGACTTTTATGGAAGTCTTTTGCATAACTACACAGGTATAGCCTATATTGAATTGCTTGCCTTCTCAGTGGGGATGGGTGGGAAGGGAAGAAGAGAGAGAAGTTGGAATTCGAAGTTTTAAAATGAATGTTAAAATTTGTTTTTGCATGCAACTGGGAAATGATATACAGGCAATGGAGTACAGAAATCTGTCTTGCCCTATAAAAAAATAGAGGAGATGAGGATAAGGGAAGGGAAAGGTGTGATAGAAGGGAGGGCAGATTGGAGGAAGGGGTAATCAGAATGCACAGTGTCTTGGGATGGGGGTAGGGCAGCGATGGGGAAAAAATTTGCAACTCAGAATCTTGTGGAAATGAATGTTGAAAACTAAAAATACACATATTTTTAAAAAAAGACTTAAATGATCGATTGCTAGAAGATTTCTTGGATAGCTGGTATCAATCAAAATTGATGAGAGAAAATACCTTCAATTTTATTTTCAATGATTTTGTACTGTCTTTCTCTGTATCTCTTGGCTTAACTGGAAATCTTAACCATATTTTGCCATATAGCTACCATTCAAGTTCACCCTCCTCCTGTTTATCAAAATTGTTCAACTTTTTTAGTTAAACCAAAAACAAAGTTTTGGGGTGTTTTGTTTTTTAAATCCTATCTTCTGTTCCTAGTCATTGTTACTGAACTATGTTTAAAGAAGAACAAGGTCCTTAAATGGGAACCTTTTTTATTTTGGTTCAACTGATTAAACCTACAATAAATACACATTTATTTTAAGCTAAACACTTAATTCTGTTTTCCATCTGAGCTTTCCCGTATTCTTTTGAAATGAGTTAAAGTGCATCTTACCTTATCGAGTGTAGAAAAATCATTAATATGCAAAAATGAAATGTAAATGCAAAAATAACATTTTTTTTTTACTGTAATACAATCCTGTATCCATTTAAAGCCAAGATTTTTGCCAGTTATCTTCACTTTTAAATGGCTGCCCATTCTAATTTTTCTTGTTGAACATATGGTCATCTGATTCACTTTACTCTTCATCTTATGTGTTAATGCTTTTACATGATATATCATGTTGTTCTTAGAGAAAGTTAATACATTCAAAGATTCTTCTCTGAAGGGGTTTCACAGACCAGCTCCGTAAGATTTCCAAGGATGCAGGGATGCCCATCCAGGGCCAGCCTTGTTTCTGCAAATACGCGCAGGGTGCAGACAGCGTGGAGCCCATGTTCCGGCATCTCAAGAACACCTACTCGGGGCTGCAGCTCATCATTGTTATCCTGCCCGGGAAGACACCTGTGTATGGTAAGACTTTTAATTTCATATCAGTTATTTCAGTTATGTTATTTAATCTGGTCTCTCCTTCACCTTTCCATTCTCTTTATACTCTACCATGTCCTCTGTGATCTAGTGACACTGGCCTCCTTGCTGCTCTTCTCGCAAGATAATTCTGTCTCCTGACTCTGGGCATTTTCACTGTCCATCCTCCATCCATGGAATTCTTTCCATCCTCTTCTCTATCTTCTGGGCTCCTTCAAACTACCTTCTCCAGGAAACTTTTCATAATCCCTCTTAATTCTAGTACCTTTTTTCTGTTATTTCCTATTTATCCTGTATATAACTTGTTTGTGCATAGTTGTTTGCATGTTGTCTCCACCATTATTAGATTGGGAACAGGAACTGTCTTTGGCCTTTCTTTGTATCCCAGCACTTAGCACAGTGTTCTTAATAAATTTTATTGACTTGACTGATCTTCAGTTTTTTTCTTTAAATATAACTAAGTGCTAGAGACAGCCTTAAAATCAATCTGTCATTTTGTTTTAAATTTAAAGAAATAAAAATTGTGTTGTGATAGTAGTATATAGCCAGCTTGATTTCCAGATTTTGCTTTTGCTTTTTCCTAATGAGATATGTGTATTTGCTCTTCAGCGGAAGTGAAGAGAGTAGGAGACACACTTTTGGGGATGGCTACTCAGTGTGTTCAAGTGAAGAATGTTATAAAAACATCTCCTCAAACCCTCTCAAACCTGTGCCTAAAGATTAATGTTAAACTAGGAGGAATCAATAATATCCTTGTACCTCATCAAAGGTAAGAAAATCTAATAATAAATATAATTCTATAAATGACTCCAGTTGCATTGCCATAACCTGTCAAAGATCTAGGAAAAAGAAAGCATGTAGTTCTGCAAGTATTCCCATTGATACAGGGATTTGTTTGTTCTTTGTAATATTTAAGATTTCATCAAAAAGTTTTTATCAAAATTCTTAGGAACTTTTGCTTCCAGTTCATTTTGAATACCACATAAGATCCTTGCAACAAGTGTCTGGCCATAAATTATTAGGAAAACTAACTGTTTCCACTTTGTTTGGAAGGATAAGTAGTTGTCATTGTCAAAAAGCATTTTTCAAGTGACAGAGTCCATACAGCCAGGTGCTGTGTGAAGAGAATGGCACAGTGATAGCTTTCTGCATTCTAGAAGTATAGAATTTAAATCCAGTCTTTTAATGAGGCAGGGTGGGATAGTGGAAAACGCTGAATTTGGAGTCAGGAGACCTAGTTCATATGGACACTAAAACTGCGTGACTTTGGACTAATTATTTGATCTGTTTCCTGTTACTTATTTGTAAAAGTTTTGATACTATTTGCATTACCTCCTTCATGGGATGAAACATAAACATACAAACACAAAGTGTTATAGAATTATGAGGGATTTAAAAATAGTCATTGTTTTATACTTATATGGTTATTTTATTGTCTTAGAGTGCAAAATATGTAAAAGTAATATTTTACCCAGTTTTTTCTTTGAGGTGATGCATTGGGTTATTTTTTTTTTCGTTATATGTTTACATTTATATCTTGGGGTTAAGTGTCAAGGTAGAAACATGATTCTGGAATGATTCTCCAAATACATTCCATCCCTACCACTAACCTGGTAGAGGTTAACCTAACCCTAACTTAATGGAGCTTAGAGTCTAAGGAATTTAATGCACACATAAGTCACTTGCTTAAGCACTTGGTAATGTGCCTGAATTGAAATCATTCCTGACTCTGTCATGCAGGACATAGGTAAGGGACAAGTAAGCAAGTCTCTCTTGGAAGAGGTGTAGTGTTCAGGTTGGGTTTTTAAATTAAAAGACAAAGTAATATTTTAATACTTATTCCAGGAAGAGGGAACAGAGCTAAAGCATGGAGGCTAAAAAGTATAGAATAGATACAGAAGACTATCTATCAACAAGCATTTCTTTGTCATTCTTTAGTCATTTTTAGTTATGTCTAACTCTCCATGACACTATTTGGGGTTTCCTTGGCAAAGATGCTGGAGTGGTGTATCATTTCTTTTTTGAGTTCATTTTGCAGATGAGGAAACTGAGGCAAAATGACTTGCACAGGGTCACACAGCTAATAAGTTGTCAGATTTGAACTCAGGAAGAGGAATCTTCCTGACTCCAGACCTGTGCCACTTAGCTGCCCCATACGTTTCTTATATGCCTGCTACATGCCAGGTCCTGTGCTTGGTGTTGGATATACAAAGACAAAAAAGGAAAGCATTCTATCAGAGGAGACATGGACTACATGTGTGTCTATGTGTGCATATGTGTGTCTATGTTATGCATGTATATGTATATTTCTGCAACATAATAAAAACATGGTAGCTAAATAGAGAAAGAGAGCACTAGCAGTTGAGGAGATTGGGAAAGGCTTTGTGTAGAAGGTGGTACTTGAGCTCAATCTTGAATAAGTTTTTGTATAAAATCCTAAAATATGAATACAGTGAATGTAGATGTGTTTTAATAAATTCTAGGAGTATTTGAACCAATGAAGTCCTCAGTTATTAGTTTCAGAATAACTAAAAGGAATCTGGGGCAGGGAGGCAGAGAAGTGGATTAAGTAGTACACTAGAAGCTAGGAGATGTGACTTCTAGTTTTGGCTGCTTACTGCTTATGTGACTTTAAACAAATCATTCCGCTTTGAACAAGTTTCCTTAAACATAAAAGAGAGGAAGTTGGATTAAGTGTTTTGTTGCAATTTTTTTTTACATAAACTATATTCCTAACTTTATGTAAAAAAAAAATGCAGTACCTTTGTAGGGTAGTTATAATGCTTCCTGTTACCACTGTCAGAATGTAGACTTGGCATCATTCATTTGACTTAATGTAATATTTTTTAAATATTACTGTGGGATAGTGAAACATGAATTAAGCAAATAAAAGTTTTCAGTAGAACAGGCTTACCAGGCAAACTATTCACAACCTTTTTTTGTTTACTTTTGTAAGTTTTCCTATATGTACAGCTTTCCCCTCCATTCTGAATGAGCAGATCTGTAACTAAACAACTTATAAACCATTAGAAGTAGCCGTGTGTGTGTATATGTACGTACACACACACACACACACACACACACACACACTCACACACTATTTTTTTTTATCTTAAAGACCTTCTGTATTCCAACAACCAGTGATCTTTTTGGGAGCAGATGTCACTCATCCGCCTGCTGGTGATGGGAAGAAACCTTCAATTGCTGCTGTGAGTTTTTTCTTTTTAAATTTTATTTTGAACTTAAATACATATACAAAGTAGAATGCAAAAGGAGGAATGTGTATGAAGCTTTGAGTCTCTGTTTCATACCATTGGCTTGGTGAATTTCTGCTTCTTAGGAGCTTATCAGCATTTAAAAAATACCATTAAATTTACAAGTAGACTTGATAAATTTCACAAATTAACTTACAGTATTCTAACACATACCTTGTTTATTTCTACACTATTTTCTGGCTGTGTCTCTATAGAGGTTTTAGATTTTCAGTTAATAGGTTTTAAATTGTTTGAAAAAGTGAAGGAAGTTAGGTCTTTACTGTTAAGTAGCACTTTATACCTCAGTACTTCATTGGATACATGATCTCCTCTATGTGGGCATTCAGTTCACAGTATAAGTCACAACCCATCTATGCCCGTTCATCCTCTGTAATTCATGTCATTATTTTTCTGTAAATTAGCTTCATAGATGATATATTCAATATGCTATAGAACTTCCTCTGATTTATTTAAAATATCATGGACACTACACTTTGACTCTTTTTCTGTTATCCCTTGCTCTTACTGTATCTCTAGTACATCTGTTTTTCTCATCATGTATCTCTTGATGTCTTTAACTTTTCATGTGAGAGTAATACGTTACAACTTGCTTGTACTTGCCATTTATCTTTCCATTGCCCTTTAGGTCACCTGCAATTTGTGATTCTTCTGTGATCATGGTGTTCCCATGATCTACAGCTATATAGCATTACAAGGAGAACACTGGTATTCACAAGACAGGATTTTGAAACATTGAGCAGCTTGGGAGTTGTTAAAAATAGTATGTCATTTCCCAGATGTTGTCCAACCCAATCTCTTCCTTCCATTCTAGCCCCAGTTTATAATATCCTGTCCAAGATATCTATATTGATGCACTAACCTAATGGGTTGCTTATACAACTGCATATCATAACCTAGACATATACATTCATCCATTTTGCTTTTCATTTGTGGGGGGCTAGGCTGATCTCTTTTGAGTAGTCATGGATCGCTTTGAGAAGACAGGACTCAATACAGTCAACACAATGTCATCTGTAAACAGGAATATGAAGAATCTCAATAGGGAATAAATACTTCCTCTATTTTGACTTTGCTGGAGGGTATCTTCCATGACTGTGGCAAAAACCTTTGGTGAACATGTCTTCTTGTTTGATTCTTTGCTTGATGTTGATGATCAACAATCACTGAACAGAGTTATCTCCCATGGCTACATTTGACATAGAATTGTTAACATACATTGAAAGATAAATTAGGGAAAAAACCTTTAAGAGTACATTTTGTTCTCCTGGTTAGAATAGGGTTTTGTAGCTGGTATTTTTTGGTTTTTATACATAATCAACAAACAATGGATATGGCAGGATGTCATATTCTCTACAATTCTGTCAGTTGTGTCACTTAAGAAGTACTCTCATGTAGAGAGTTATCATTGAAAACCTGCTTGTTCCTTTTTCTAGGTCAGGGATGGGGAAACATTTTCATGTTGGAAGGCCACATTAATATTTAGCTATGATCAAATAAGACCACATTCAAGAAACTTTAATTAGATATACTTAAAAACGTATATTAGTTTGTAAAAATCTAACTACTGTGTACTTAATAATTTCAAAAATGAAAACAGTGTGTTCCTTTTAATAATGACTGTTGTGTCTGCTTTTTGTTGGATAACCTTTGAATATTTGGTTACAGCATGGAGATCCACAGTTCCAGTTGACTCTCTAGATGGGTAGCAGTCATTTATGACCTTAAGAGCTTCTTGATTTGGGTTAGGTAGAAGAATGTAGATTCGCAGCAATAAGTGATTGAAAAGCAAGAATTCATTGTTCAGTCATGGTGTCAAAGGCGTGGGTATTCTACTACATTTTTCCATATTTCAGTTGGATCTTCACATCCAACAATGTAGTACATCTGTACTTCTTTAGGTGCCTTGGTGATATCAACTAGGTGAGGCTAAAATGCTAATTTGAGTGTGATATCATGATTCTCAAAGTCAGTGAGCCTTTCATTGTATTCTCCAATTAATAGGTGCATATTGTTCAAATGATTCCCATATATCATCTTGCTTATCAATGGCCTTTGCTAACTGGAGAAAATGTTTATCCAAAATTTCCTTTTGAAGAAGTGTTTTGAAAAAAGACAGCTTTTTTCAAAATGCTTGAATTTTTTTGCCACATATCATATATAGACTTAATTTTACCTTGCAAAAAATATTCAAGTCGTTTTGATTTGACATATCACACAGAAATACAACATTTTTATAGAAATCTTCTTTTCAGTAATTCACACTGCTGATTCTTTTCTTCATAAAATTTAACTATTTATTCTTGCCAGAGATAAAATTTCGACTGACCTCTGTCCCTGGGATAGCCAACACACTTTAGAATGATAGAGCAAATCTACACTGAATACCTCATCATTCAGCGTTAGCATGTTATGAAACAGATGATGCCAAATAGAGTTAACAATACTTATAACTTTTACACAGTTTACTCAAATAGAGTTAACAATACTTATAACTTTTTGCTAAGTGTCACTTAAAATAGTAGCTTTAGTACAGAGATTTTGCTGATGCAAGATGCAGTGAAAAGAAATGAGAGCATCTGGATCTGTTAATACTTTTTTTTAAATCTGTGCAATAAACCCCTCACGTTTTCCTGTCATGGAAGGTGTACTGTCTGTACATGCATTCACTAAATTTACTAAATTTAGTCCAACTTCAACAACTTTCATATCTATCTATACCCCTTGTTCTTTTTACAAGAGTGCCCAAAGCGAGTTCATAGCAAAGAAAATCTTCTCTTATAACCCTAATGGAGTATAAAACCCGTTCCAAGTCAGTAGTCTCAGTTGATTAAATAATATTTTCTTTTTAAAGCATTGTATGAAGTTGTTCTGTTAAGTTAAAGGCTAATTCATGCTGTCGATGAGTTATGGTTTTCCTTGAAAGATGTGGTTGTTTGTACTTTGAAACTTAATTGGGGTCTAAGCATCCTACATCTTTGACAATGCATCCTTTCACAATTTCTACATCACTGAATGGTTCCCCTTTTTTCCTGATTATACAAGCTACTTTATAAGTTGCTTCAGTAACATTATTTCCATGTCTTTTTCCTGCCTGAAAGAATTGTCTTTGTTTTTCATCTTTTAATTTCTGTAATACAGCTTTTCAGGCCTCTCCCTCTAATTTCAAATACTTGTGGTTCTTATGAGAGTTATAATGCTGATAAGCATTGAATTTCTTTAATGTTGATATTGCTATATCACAGAGCAAGCAAATCATCTTATCTTTAGCAAAAACGAGATAATATTGCAATTCCCAATCCTCATTAAAAAAATCTGTTTTAGAGGGGGCGGAGCCAAGATGGTGGAGTAGAAGGACGCACGTTTATGAGCTCCAAAACCAAAAGCCCATAGAATTAATGTAAAAAGAGTCCCCCATAACTTCTGGGTCAATACAAGGTGTGCAGAAACAGAGTGGAAGAGATTTCCGTTCCAGGGAGCCCTGGAGACCCGTCCCCAGGGTCTGGCGCGCCCCGGAAAGTGGACCCCACCCCCAGCGCTGCCCTGGCCTCGGCCCCAGAGAAGCTGATCCGAGCAGGCTTCAGAGACGGAAGCTCCGGCAGCCAGGAAAGTCCCTCTGCCCACAGAAGCTACAAGTCAGTGAGAGAGAAGGCCGGGCTGGAGGAGAGGGGGAGCAGGGCGTCTCCATGACTCGGGCCCCCTTGGGAGGAAGCGGCGGCGGCAGAGACGGGGGCAGGAAGCGGAGGGGGCAGGGGGTGGGCGGCGGCTGAGGCAGCGGCCCGGGACTCAGGAATCCCCCAGCAGCAGGCAGGATCTTCATTACGGAAGATTCCCGCATAAAACCTGAGGGAGCTGAGCTTGGGAGACGGCCCTGCCCCCACCCCGCTCTATTACTGAAGGCTTCTGCTTAAAGCCCCCAAGGGAACTGAGCTTGGGAGGTGGGGCCCCCCACCCCGCCCCCACCCGCTCCATTCCTGAAAGTCTCTACATAAAGCCCCTGAGGGATCTGAGCCTGGGAGACGGCCCTGCCCCCACCCCAGCACCTGAACTAAAGCTCACTGATTGACAGCCGGCAGGAGGAAAGCCCATTTAAATCTCAGAGGCCAAGCACTAGCTGGGCGGATCCAGGCGGGGGTGGAAAGGAATCTCAGAAGTCAAGTAACTGGCTGGGAAAATGCCTAGAAAAGGGAAGAAAAATAAGACTTTAGAGAGTTTTTTCCAACAAATGCAAATGATCCCGACCTTCGGATCTGATGATGAGGACGTATCCTTGCCATCAGGGAAAGACGTGGAGGGCGGGGCCTCAGTACCCCAGACACCCCAGGGGGGTGGCAGGTGGGCTCAGGCCCTGGAAGAGCTCAAAAAGGATTTTGAAAAGCAAGTTAGACAGGTGGAGGAAAAACTGGGAAGAGAAATGTCAGACATGCAAGAAAAGTATGAAAAACGGGTCAATACCTTGGTAAAGGAGACCCAAAAAAATGCTGAGGAAATTAACACCTTGAAAAATAGGCTCACTCAATTGGCAAAGGAGGTTCAAAAAGCCAATGAGGAGAAGAATGCTTTCAAAAGCACAATGAGCCAAATGGAAAAAGAGGCTCAAAAGCTCACTGAATTTAATAGTTCTCTCAAAATTAGAATGCAACAGATGGAGTCTAATGATTTTACGAGAAACCAAGAAATCACCAAACAAAACCAAAAGAACGAAAAAATGGAAGAGAATGTGAAATATCTCATGGGAAAAACAACTGACCTGGAAAATAGATCCAAGAGAGACAATTTAAAAATTATGGGACTACCTGAAAGTCATGATCAAAAAAAGAGCCTAGACATCATCTTCCATGAAATTATCAAGGAAAACTGCCCTGACATTCTAGAACCAGAGGGCAAAATAAGTATTGAAAGAATCCATCGATCACCACCTGAAAGAGATCCAAAAAGAGAAACTCCTAGGAACATTGTGGCCAAATTCCAGAACTCCCAGCTCAAGGAAAAAATCTTGCAAGCAGCTAGAAAGAAACAATTCCAGTACTGTGGAAATACAATCAAGATAACCCAAGATCTAGCAGCTTCTACATTAAGGTATCGAAGGGCGTGGAATAGGATATTCCAGAAGGCAAAGGAACTAGGACTCAAACCAAGAATCACCTACCCAGCTAAACTGAGTATAATACTTCAAGGGAAAATATGGTCTTTCAATGAAACAGAGGACTTTCAATCATTCTTAATGAAAAAACCAGAGCTGAAAAGAAAATTTGACTTCCAAACACAAGAATGAGAAGAAGCATGAAAAAGGAAGCAGCAAAGAGAAGTCTTAAGGGACTTACCAGAAGTGAACTGTTTACATTCATACAGGGAAAGACAATATTTCTAACTCTTAAAACTTTTCAGTATCTGGGTAGTTGGTGGGACCACACATACACATGTACACGCATGCACACACATACACACATGCACACACATACAGAGACAGAGAGCACAGATTGAACTGAATAGGATGGGACCATACCTTAAAAGAAACTAAGGTAAATGGTGAGAGAGAAATGTAGGGGGAGGAAAGAGAGGGAAAGGGAAGGGGGTAACTATATGTCATTTAAGAGGCAGGTAGGAGTTTTTCTTAGTGGAGGGAAAAAGAGGAGAGCTGAGAAAAAAAAAAAAAGCAAGAAGTTTACCCTCATCACATTTGATTAAACGAAGGAGTGAAATGCACATTCATTTTGGTATGAAAACCTATCTTACAGTATAAGAAAGTGGGGGAGAAGGAGATATTGCAAGGGAGGGGATGATGGAGGGGAGGGTAAAGGGAGGAGGGAGCAATTTGAAGTCAACACTTGGGGAGGGACAGGATCAAGAGACAGAAGAGAAACAATGAGGGGCAGGTTAGGAGGGATGGTAATCCAGTTAGTCTTACACAACACGACTATCAGGGAGGTCATTTGCAAAACTACACAGATAGGGCCTATATTGAATTGCCTGCCGTCCCAAAGGGAATGGGTGGGGAGGGAGGGATGGGGAGAATTTGGAACTCAAAGTTTTAGGAACAACTATTTAGGATTGTTGCTACTAGGAAAGAAGACATACAGTTAATGAGGAATAGAAAGTCATCTGGCCCTACAGGAGAAAAGAGAAGATGGAGACAAGAGAAGGGAGGGATGACAGAAGAGAGGGCAGATTGGAGATAGGGAAAATTAGATTGGGGTATTGGGGTGGGGGGAGGGGATAAAAGGGGAGAAAATTTGGAACCCAAAAATTTGTGAAAACGAATGTAAAAAATTAAATAAATAAATAAAATTAAAAGGAAAAAAAACAATGCAAAAAAAAAAATCTGTTTTCTTTCTTCAGCAGTCTCTTGGTCTTCTTTGATATGAAGGGCTGCTAAGCAGACAGAATTAAAAAGTACTATGAAGCTGTGCAACTCTTCACAAATTTCCCTTCAAATGGAAACACAGTGCACCCTAGTCAAAAACTTATAACAGACTGGTGTACTTGACCCTTATAAACTCTTTCCAACCATCCACATGCTGTAGAGGTGCCAGTGAGGAGTGGGGGTGGGGAGTTAGAACTAAATAATGAGTGTAGCAGTCACAATTTAGTCCTTATGGCTTACTAGTGTTCTAATTATGTTAGTCGGTCTGGGAGGATGATTTAATTGAAACTTACTTCATTCTTTGGTATTTTAAATAAATTCATTTAAAAAATAAAAACATAAAAGATGAACAAAAATGTATTAATAAAAATAAAAGGATTTATTCTGTAAAATTTAGATTTGGTCAAAAGGCTACAGGACCTACACGGTCCTGTACAAGGACCATCTACAAGGTCCATCCAGTTCTAGTTCATTATAGATATACTATGTGGCATAGGTCACTCTTGTGAATTAAAACACACATACACACCACAAAATATTGATGGTGGTTCTCTTGATTATATTAAATTCTGAGTCATACTTTGTGTTCTTAAGAAATTTACTGTATCAGAAAAAATGTGAATGGCAAGAATACAAAAAGGCAGTTTTGGTGATCTTATTCATGGGGTAACCATGAATAAGAATAACTATGGGAAACCTAAGCATATGTGATATTTTGTGGACCTGTAAGGAGTCAGCATCTTTTCATATAAAATCAATTCTTATTAAATGTTCAGCCATTTTTTTACAAATCAAAATAGATTTGTAAAAGGAAATTTCTGATAAATATCCTCAAAATTAAAGTGATAGATGGTGATATTAAACTTTATCTTGATCAAACATAAAGCACATAGATGGTTTACTTGTTTTTTAATGTTAAATGGGTAGGCGGAGTGAAATACAAGACTCCATGTTAGAAACTAGTGGTTATAAAGAAATCTTTCATTAAAAATGGAGAAAATTGGATGATTATTTATCCAGAAATGGGAGTAGATCCATGCTTCACACCATAGGTTACAATAAATTACAATTAAATCAATAACCATAAGTTTTTTAAACATGTATGGGGGGCATTTCATCTTCATGATTATGATAACTTTTTGAAAAATGGAAGAAATTAGTGGGGACAAACTAGTTGAGTTGCCTTATACAGAAAAAAAAAGATTTACCTGGAAAAGGTGATGTATCCCAAGTAAAAAACAAAGCATATTGTAAGGGGAAGGCCTTTGACCTAAATAAATTTCCTAATAAAAGTCAAATCTCAAGAATAGATAAACTCTGACACATTAATAGGAATACTACCTATTTCCCTGTGAATATGTGATCAAAGATTGTGTAATAGGCAGTTCTTGAAAAAATTAATACATTATTAATAATCACCTGAAAAACTATTCCAACCCTGTAATCTGAGAAATTAAGATTACAATTTTATAGTGAGGCAATAATTTTGGCAAATTGGCAAAGATTATTATTGTAACCAATCATTGTCGGTTGAAGGTATCTGAAAAGAGTTATGAGTCTGTGTACTGGTTCAGTCTCTTTGGAAAGTATAACTACAAAACTGATCATAGTTTTTATTTTTTTTTTTTAATTTTTTTTTCCCTATCTATTTATTTATTTAGCTTTTTACATTCATTTTCACAAATTTTTGGGTTCCAAATTTTCTCCCCTTTTCTCCCCTCCCCCCACCCCAATACCCGAAGCAATCTAATTTTCCCTATCTCCAATCTGTCCTCTCTTCTGTCATCCCTCCCTTCCCTTGTCTCTATCTTTTCTTTTCTCCTGTAGGGCCAGATGACTTTCTATTCCTCATTAACTGTATGTCTTCTTTCCTAGTTGCTACAACAATACTAAACAATTGTTCCTAAAAATTTGAGTTCCAAATTCTCCCCATCCCTCCCTCCCCACCTATTCCCTTTGGTACGGCAGGCAATTCATTATAGGCCATATCTGTGTAGCTTTGCAAATGACCTTCCTGATAGTCGTGTTGTGTAAGACTAACTGAATTGCCATCCCTCCTAACCTGCCCCTCATTGTTTCTCTTCTGTCCTTTGATCCTGTCCCTCCCCAAGTGTTGACTTTCAATTACTCCCTCCTCCCTTTGCCCTCCCTTCCATCATCCCCCCCCCAATATCTCCTTCTCCCCCACTTTCTTATACTGTAAGATAGGTTTTCATACCAAAATGAGTGTGCATTTCACTCCTTCGTTTAGTCAAATGTAATGAGGGTAAACTTTTGTTTGTTTGTTTGTTTTTTTCCTCAGCTCTCCTCTTTTTCCCTCCACTAAAAACATCTCCTACTTGCCTCTTAAATGACATATAGTTACCCCCTTCCATTTCCCCCTCTTTCCTCTCACTACATTTCTCTCTCACAATTACCTTAATTTCTTTTAAGGTATGGTCCCATCCTATTCAGTTCAATCTGTGCTCTCTGTCTCTGCATGTGAATGCATGTGTGTATGTGTGTGCATGCGTGTACATGTGTATGTGTGGTCCCACCAACCACCCAGAAACTGAAAAGTTTTAAGAGTTAGAAATATTGTCCTTCCCTGTATGAATGCAAACAGTTCATTTCTGGTAAGTCCCTTAATACTTCTCCTTGCTGTTTACTTTTGCATGCTTCCTCTCATTCTTGTGTTTGAAAGTCAAATTTTCTTTTCAGCTCTAGTATTTTCAACAAGAATGATTGAAAGTCCTCTGTTTCATTGAAAGACCATATTTTCCCTTGAAGTATTATACTCAGTTTAGCTGGGTAGGTGATTCTTGGTTTGAGTCCTAGTTCCTTTGCCTTCTGGAATATCCTATTCCACGCCCTTCGATCCCTTAATGTAGAAGCTGCTAGATCTTGGGTTATCCTGATTGTATTTCCACAGTACTGGAATTGTTTCTTTCTAGCTGCTTGCAAGATTTTTTCCTTGAGCTGGGAGTTCTGGAATTTGGCCACAATGTTCCTAGGAGTTTCTCTTTTTGGATCTCTTTCAGGTGGTGATCGATGGATTCTTTCAATACTTATTTTGCCCTCTGGTCCTAGAATGTCAGGGCAGTTTTCCTTGATAATTTCATGCAAGACGATGTCTAGGCTCTTTTTTTGATCATGACTTTCAGGTAGTCCCATAATTTTTAAGTTGTCTCTCCTTGATCTATTTTCCAGGTCAGTTGTTTTTCCCATGAGATATTTCACATTCTCTTCCATTTTTTCGTTCTTTTGGTTTTGTTTGGTGATTTCTTGGTTTCTCATAAAGTCATTAGACTCCATCTGTTGCATTCTAATTTTGAGAGAACTATTAAATTCAGTGAGCTTTTGAGCCTCTTTTTCCATTTGGCTCATTCTGCTTTTGAAAGCATTCTTCTCCTCATTGGCTTTTTGAACCTCCTTTGCCAATTGAGTGAGCCTATTTTTCAAGGTGTTAATTTCCTCAGCATTTTTTTGGGTCTCCTTTACCAAGATATTGACCTTTTTTTCATACTCTTCTTGCATCTTTGTCATTTCTCTTCCCAGTCTTTCCTCCACCTGTCTAACTTGCTTTTCAAAATCCTTTTTAAGCTCTTCCACGGCCTGAGCCCACCCAACACCCCCCTGGGGTGTCTGGGGTACTGAGGCCCCGCCCTCCACATCTTTCCCTGATGGGAAAAATACGTTCTCGTCCTCGCCATGAGATCCGAAGGTCGGGATCATTTGCATTTGCTGGAAAAAACTCTCTAAAGTCTTATTTTTCTTCCCCTTTCTAGGCATTTTCCCAGCCAGTTACTTGACTTCTGAGATTCCTTTCCACCCCCGCCTGGATCCGCCCAGCTAGTGCTTGGCCTCTGAGATTCAAATGCGCTTTCCCGTGGCAAGCTTTAGTTCTGGCGCAGGGGTGGGGGCAGGGCCGCCTCCTAAGCTTGGGCCCTCAGGGGCTTCCTGCAGAGACTTTCAGGAACGCAGCGGGTGGGGGCGGGGTGGGGGGCCGCCTGCTGTGCTCAGCTCCCTTGGGGGTTTTATTCAGAGGCGTTCAGCAGTAGAGCAGGGTGGGGGCAGGGCCGTCTCCCCTGCTCGGCTCCCTCAGGTTGGAAAGACCTTCAGTGTTGAAGATCCTACCTGCTGCTGGGGGATTCCTGAGTCCCGGGCCATTGCCGCCTCAGCCGCCCGCCCACGCCTCTGCCTCCGCCGCTTCCTGCCCCCGTCTCTGCCGCAGCTGCTTCCTCCGCTCCCCTCCCCTATCGCAGCCTTCTTTCTTACTGACCTGTAGCTTCTGTGGGCGGAGGGACTTTCCCGGCTGCCGGAGCTTCCCCCGGAGCTTTCCTCTCTGAAGTCTGCTCGGGTCAGCTTCTCTGGGGCCGCGGCCAGGGGTGGGGGTGGGGTCCGCTTTCCGGGGTGCGATGGACCCGGGGGACGGCTCTCCAGGGCTCAGTGGAACGGAAATCTCTTCCCCTATGTTTATGCACCCCCTGCAGAGATTCAGAATTTATGGGGATCTCCTTTTACCTCAATTCCATGGGTTGTGGGCTCGGAGCTCGTAAATGTGCGTCCTTCTACTCCGCCATCTTGGCTCCGCCCCCCTGATCATAGTTTTTAACCCAGTAATCATATTTCTAACTAGGATTGTGCCTGAAGATGTTATTAAAAGAAAAGTACATATTTCTAGTAGTCTTATTTGCAATAAAAACTGGGAACTAACCTTTATGTCTAGTGATTTGGGAACAGCCATTTAATAGAATATCATTGTCCGAAAGTGACAGAATACAGTAAAACATGAAAAAAGAAGTCTGTTGGTTTTACTTAACTTTTTTTTTATAAGAGAGGCTAAGGGGCTGAACTTTTAGAGGAGATGACTGTGGAAGTTATTTAAGACAAAACAGAATCTGGACAAATTACTGTAACTAGGGGAGGGAATGCAGAAATTTGATAAATTTTTGGAATAAAAAAATGATTGGAAAGGTCCGTAGAAGCAAAATAAGTGACAAAAAACTTCTTCCAAATTAGAGCTTTTCAAAGATGAAGCTGGCTTTCTTGGTGTAGGTTTCTACCTATTGTCGTGAGGTGAATGCTAGGTGACTACTTAACAAAGATGTTATTCATTCTATGTCCATTCATCTATGAATTGGATAGATTGTCTTTGAGGTTCTTTTCCAGTTCTGAAATTCTATGACTTTATATAAAGGTGTTATTGTTATTTTGCTAAACTTTTTCATTGGGAGTTAATAGGTTTATGTTTAATTGTATTTCTTATTTTTGACATCATTAAATTTATATTTTAAAGAAAAAAATCTTCCTGAATGATATTTATAGAGCTATTGCTGCTGAATAGACCTTGAGGCAGTTATTAGTGGGAAATTATCTTTTTTTTTCCTCCTCATTTTCCTTCTCTTCCACTCATCTCTATTTCCCAGTTTTTTTTTTCTTCATTACTTTTTTTCCTTACTTATCCTGTAGAGTTCTTACTGGTGCCTGTCAGTAGTGTCCATCCATCCTTGGTGGCATGGGCTAGGAAGGTACAAAGTTCTACCCTAGGCTATATATAATAAAAAATGCCCTAACCCTAAATGCATTTCAGTTTACAAGATGCATTCACATGCAGTATTTCATTTCCTTCACAGAATGACCCTGTAATATACTCATCATCAGGGCAATAGTAGTTATATTTTTCCAGTTTGAAAGCTAAGTTTCAGAAGTTTTGATTTGTCTGTAAACATGCAGCTCATAAGTGTTGGAGCCAGGATAAAACCCACTTCAAACTTTGAGTCTCCATTGCCTTTTGTGTTACCTTGTGCTGCTTAGAGGTTTGTAAAACAATGAAGAATACACTCTTGCAGCACAGTAACTTATAAGGTTAAATTTGTGTCTTAATTCTCTTCATTAGAAATTATCTAACAATGCTAATGTATATAAGGAAGATATTAATTTGTAGTAATTCGACATGACTTTGGTAGTCATTTCTTCATTTTCTAATACATCTTTTCTCTAGGTTGTAGGCAGTATGGATGCCCACCCAAGCAGGTACTGTGCCACAGTAAGAGTTCAAAGACCTCGACAGGAGATCATCCAAGATTTGGCCTCCATGGTCAGGGAACTTCTCATCCAGTTCTATAAGTCAACTCGGTTCAAGCCGACTCGCATCATCTTTTATCGGGATGGTGTTTCTGAGGGCCAGTTTCGGCAGGTGAGCTGCCTAGAAGGTCTTGATCCAGAGATGAATCCAAAAATGGTTCTTATGTAATGAATTCTAGCTCTCTGAAGAATCTGGAGCTGAGATGTTTCAGTGTCCTTTGTTTTGGGAATGACCAGTAGATAGATTTCGTGTGGTTTTGATAGGTGTGAGGAGAATACAGTTTGACAGATGGGATGCCATTGTTCCTTGAAGCCTTTCCTTATCATTCTGTTGCCTTTAAACTTCCACTTTCTGATGGAAGTGCATCAGCCCCTACACAATGCTCATTTCTGTACCTCTTTAATGCATTTAGCATGTAATGCCACATATAGCTACATGTTTTTGTCTTACCCCTCTTCTAGATTGTAATCTTCATGAAGCCAAGGATTGTTTCTTACTTAAACTTTTTGTCTTCTTTTAACTCAGTGTACTGCATAAAGTCAATGAAGAAATATTTAAGTGATTATTTAGGTACCAGGCATGGTGCTAAGCACTGGAAATACAAGTACAAGCTAAATAGAGAGAAAATGTCAGTGCCCTCAAGGAACTTACATTCTGTGGGGAGAAGAAAATACATAAGGGAGCATTCTGGAATGGGGAGGGGTGAGAGGGGGATACTGATCTAGATTCTTCCTTAAAATGGAAGTTCTGGGAGGAAGGGGACCACAGGGGTGGAAGGAGAAAGTAGCGGGGGAGCATAGTGGCAGAGTCTGAAGAGGCATAATGAATAAATGAAATAAGAAACTATATTGAAAAGGTGGAGGAGAAAATAAAGAACCTTAAGTATAAAGCATTCTTTTTGATGAAAGATCTACAACAAGCCCCACTGACATTCAAAACTTTCTTTGATATAGGTATTATATTATGAACTCCTTGCGATTCGAGAAGCCTGCATCAGCTTGGAGAAGGACTACCAACCTGGCATCACCTACATTGTGGTACAGAAACGCCACCACACTCGGCTGTTTTGTGCTGACAGAACGGAAAGGGTAATCTTGCATCTGGGACAGTGTCATCATTCAGGCACACATTGCACATGATCAGCAGAGTTCTCACAACTTAAGACATGTTTGGGGTGATCTTTTCCATTTAAATCACCCTCTCTGCCTTTGTGGAGTGGCGATTGTATGTGTGGAACAAAGTGTGGGTACAGAAGCAGTAGGCTCACAGGTGTTAACCATAAAAGGTGAATGACCCTTTTTAGTTTCTAGTGTTTCTAACAACTGGATGAATAGAAAAAATTAATTTTGTTTTTAAGTTACTATGAGAACATTGCATATCTGTCTGCAAACTGTTGATGTTCAAATATTCAGAAGAAAAGACCTAGCCTTTAGAGATTTTAAGAAAGTCTGCTATACTCTCTAGCAGATGTCAGGTTATAAAGAAGAAAACTAAAATCTGCTAGACTGGTTCATGTGTGATAATTAAGCCATTTGCTGCAAATTAACTTTTATATCAAACTAGCTTCAAAATTAAAAGAATCAGGGAAGAGAAGCTGCCCAGGTGGAAAATTTGCCTTGGTGCTGTGTTAGACAAAGACCATCAAAGAGGTCGGGTGGCATTCTCAGGTACGCACAGCAGGAAGGGGCAGGTTTACTGAGCTAGAAAACTAAGCCAACGGGAACAGAGAAAGATGTGGGGAGCAGAAGACAAACGGCATCCTCTTAGGAAGAAGACTGCTAAGGCAGCACACCAGTGCCCTTTAATATGTGGCAAGCAAGTACTTCAAGGACTTTAGGAATTAATTTTATTCACAAAAGCATTTAGTCTATATCTAGAGGTTTATATTTCATTTGGTTTTACTCTAAATGATATTATTTACAATAAATACATTTTCCTACTGCCCTACCAGCCCTGTAATTTAGCAGCAAGGGAATTCATTTTGTCAGTGTAGCTACCAAGGCAGTTGCTCTGCAGCTTAGTTTGAAAGAGCTGCTTGGGGCACTGAGCAGTTAAGTGATTTACTAGTCCAGGGATGGGGAACCTGCTGCCTCCAGGCCATATGTGGCTCTCTAGGTCCTCAAGTGTGGCCCTTTGATTGAATCCAAATTTCACAGAACAAGTCCCATGTGGCCTCAAGGCTACGGGTTCCCCACTCCTGTCCTAGAATCATATAACCAATTTGTGTCAAAGGCTAGATTTGCACCAGACATTTCTGACTGCAAAGCCATCTCTCTATTTTCTCAATGCCAAGCTGCCTTTCCATCATTTTCTTATAAATAATAATTAGAAATAAATTAATAATTGTTTGTGTTTTTAAGAGAGAGCTTCAATGGCTAACTAGCTCATGTTAATCTATATTATACAAACATGGCAAAAAGACACCTAGCCACCTGACCCAAATAACCACAGCTATGACACTTAAAATGGTGAGTTTAAATGATGGCATCTATCTAATTTACAAGGCTTATTATGTCTAAGAGAAAACAATTGCCTCGGAAAATACAGTGATGAGAAAAAAAATTGGGGGATGGAGAATAGCAGAACTTGTAATAAAATAATGCTCCAGAGAGGAACCCTGAGAAGGAAGAATCCTGACTGGATTGATCCCTAGCACCTTAACTGTCTGGAGGACCAAAGAAAAGTAGCTATAGAAACCTGAAACCCAAATTCTAGACAGAAGAACTCAAATCTGCCTAGGCAGCAGGTAGGTGTCATGGACTTATTTCCCTCTGATATGCAATCATGTTATTTTTATGTCTTGTTTACATTTTGATGGGGAAAAAATAGGTTGGAAGAAGTGGAAACATCCCAGCGGGAACAACAGTAGATACAGATATTACCCATCCCTATGAGTTTGATTTTTACCTCTGTAGTCATGCTGGAATACAGGTAAGCTTTTTGTGTTTTGACATATACTTGTAAATATCGATAACCGTTCCTTTTTTTAAAATGTTAGCTTCTTTAAAGGTACAGTTTTGTTGGTCATTTAATATATAATCAGATTACCTTATGGCTTTAGGTGAAACTCCTTCAAGTATTTTTTTCTTTCAGGTAATACTTCAGTATAAATTCACATCTTACTCCAGGTGAATGCATTCCATAGGTTTTTTTTTTTTAATCCATTTACAGTATGCACAGTGCAGGTGATAATAACAGAACTGAGGAATGATCCCTGCCCTCACATCTGCTTATAATGAGCAGAGAGAAATAAAACATATTAATGTGTTATACTCTATGTGACTGTAATGCAAAGTTGCAAGAGTATGAATGATATGAAAGGATTTGTAGGGTTCCAGGAAGAAGAATGCTAGGGATGTGGAGGAGAGACCTGGAGAGGGAGAGGGATCCTAGAAGAAGCTGCATTGGTTGAATGCAACCTTGAAAGATGCGTACAAGTTCAAATGGTGGAAATAAGGTAGGAATGTTGACTTACAGAGCCAGGGGATCAAAGCAACAAAGGTACCTCCAGGAGAAAATGAAAAGGTTGGGGAATAATCCCGTCTGACACTAAGGCAGGGGACACTTAGTGAGCACTGTTCTGTGCCTGGCTCTTTGCACGAAGGGATGTTGTTATTTGTTGTCTTTGTATAACAGTAACTCACACGTACTAAGTGGATTGTTGTTCGCTCATGTCTGACTCTCTGTGACCTCATTTGGGTTTTCTTGGCAAAGATACTGGCATGGTTTGCCATTTCTGTCTTCAGCTCATTTGACCAATGAGGAAACTGAGGCAAACAAGGTCTAAGTGACTTGCCCAGGGTCACACAGCTATTAGGTGTATGAGGCTGAATTTGAACTCAGGGGAAAAATGAGTCTTCTTGACTCCAGGCCCAGTATACTATGCACTCTAGCGCCACTTATTTGCCAGTAAATAGATAAGAAATATCCAGTTGATCCACAGTCTTCCCAAACCATCCTGGTTTCCTTTCTCCTTACAAAACATCCCATCTCTGGCCTTTGTAGAAGCTGTCTCTGTCTCCCATGCTCTCCCTTCTCCCATCAGCTTTTTAGAATCCCCAGTTCCTCCAAAGCTCAACCAAAGCATTGCTGCCTCCTGAGTCCCTGAGATGTTAGTGCTCCTGCACTCTTGTCCCAAGATGGCTTCATGTATATTCATTGTTCACTTATCTGTGTATGTAAGTTCTTTAGGACAGGGTCTGTTTCATTTTTGTCTTCATAACCCTGGTGCCATCATACAATGTTGGTGCTTCACATATGTTAGATAAATTGAAAGGCATGACATGGCCAGATATGTGCATAAGAAAAATTATCCTGGCAGTAGTTGTTCCTAAAATCAAATATCTAGAACTGAGAAGAACTTTAGACATCCTTTGATTTTACAGACAAGGAAACAGGCCCAAGCAAGGTAAACAACTCTCCCCCAAATCATACAAGGTAGAGTAAGTATAGAATGAAAGATGACCTGGAGAGGGGTAGAGAATGAGGCTGGGGCAGAAGGCATGAGCGCAGAAAGTAAGAATGGGAACAGGAAGGAGTAGATGAGTTTAAAAGGGATTTGAAAGATTGGTGACTGAACCAGAGAAGAAACTAGAATCAGTTTTTCTAATGTATGTGACAAGCTGCTTTTTTTAATATAACTAATTTATTTGTTTTCAGTATTCAACAGTGACTTCCATAAGTTTTAAATTTTTCCCTGCTCTCTTTCCCTTCCCTCCACACTTCAGCATACAATCTTACACATACATTCTTATTAAACACATTTAGTCATGTTGCATAGGAGAATTAAAATGAATGGAAAAACCATGAGAAAAAACAAAACATAACAAAATAGAAAATAGTGTGCTTCATTCTGTGTTGCAATTCCATAGTTCTTTCTGTGGATGTGGATGGCATTTTGCATCAAGAATCCTTTGGGAATGTTTTAGGTCCTTGCATTGCTGTGAAGGGCCAAGTCTATCAGAAACAGCCCTCGCACAATGTGGCTGTTATTGTGTACAAAGTTCTCCTGGTTCTGCTCATTTCACTCAGCATCAGTTCATATAAGTCTCTCCAGGTTTCTCTAAAGTCCAACTGTTCGTCATTTCTTAGAGCACAGTAGTATTCCATTACATTCATATACCATAACTTGTTCAGCCATTTCCTAATTGTTGACCATCCCCTCAGTCTCCAGTTCTTGGCTGCCACAAAAAGAGCTACTATAAATATTTCTGTACATGTGGGTCCCTTTCTCATTTCTATGATCTCTTTGGGATACAGCCCCAGAAGTGGCATTGCTGGGTCAAAGGGCATGTACATTTTTGTAGCCCTTTGGGCATAGTTCCAAATTGCTCTCCAGAATGGCTGAATCAACTCACACCAATGAATTAGTGTTCCAATTATCCCACATCTTCTCCAGCATTCACCATCCTCCTGTTTTATCATGTCAGTCAATCTGATAGGTATGATGTGGTACCTCCAAGTTGCTTTGATTTGCAACTCTCTAATGAATAGTGATTTAGAGCATTTTTTCATATGACTATATATAAGTTTAATTTCTTCTTCTGAAAACTGCCAGTTCATATCCTTTGACCATCCATCAATTGGGAAATGACTTGCATTCTTGTAAATTTGACTCATTCTCTATATTTTTTAAAAATGAGGCCTTTATCACAGACACTTGTAAAAAAAAAAAGTCTTTCCCAGTTTTCTGCTTCCTTTCCAATCTTGGTTGCATTGGCTAAGCTGTTTTCTTTAAAGAACTGGAATTAAGCTTGTG
This sequence comes from Bettongia penicillata ogilbyi, assembly GCA_023548195.1. Taxonomy (NCBI): domain Eukaryota; kingdom Metazoa; phylum Chordata; class Mammalia; order Diprotodontia; family Potoroidae; genus Bettongia; species Bettongia penicillata. The sequence continues at coordinate 2,986,571 of JAJHZJ010000128.1, forward strand.
GGATGTGTGTGTGTGTGTGTGTGTGTGTGTGTGTGTGTGTGTGTGTGTGTCGCTCCAAAAGTTTTTTATTCCTTGAGAATTGCTATTACTTTTTGCCCAGGGTACCAGCCGTCCCTCACATTATCACGTTTTGTGGGATGATAACTGTTTTACTGCGGATGAACTTCAGCTGCTAACTTACCAACTCTGCCATACATATGTGCGTTGTACTAGATCGGTTTCAATACCTGCACCAGCGTATTATGCTCACCTGGTAGCATTCAGAGCCAGATATCATCTTGTGGACAAAGAACATGACAGGTAAAATGGAATAGGACACAGAATGACTATTGTTAGTCATTCTTTTGAGTGCTTAGCACTGTGCCAGTCACAGACTAAGTGCTTAATAAATGTTTACTGAATTGAGTTTTGAGCTTCTCCTCTCCTTCTCTACACCAAGTTTCCTACTGTAGGGAACTAGTAAATTGTTTAAGGCTTTCTGGTTGACTGTATCCCTAACATAAAATGATTCAGATAGATGGATTTGAAATTCTTACTTTCAGAACTTAATCCATACATATTCTTACAAAAATAATGGTTTTCTCTGTTTATGAAGACTTCTGAGATGTTGTAGCACACCGTAAAGTGAGCTTAGAAGTTTTTCTGCTATTATGACTTAATATACATTTTTTTACTCTAAAGGTTTGCCATTCAAGATGAAGACTTTAGCATTCGAACTAAACCAAATGGGTCGTATGATATTAACCTCTGCAGATTGTTACTTTTATCTTGATCTCGAATTTATTTGCTATGAACATGTCTCATTTTTTTCTAATGAGTAATAACAACAGAGATACAATTATTCTACTTAATTATCCCAGGAGAAGAGTCTTCTTTCTCTAGAGTATCCCTTGGGTTTACATATTGATTTTCACTTCTCTTGCAGTGCTGAAGGAAGTCATGTTTCAGGACAGAGCAATGGTAGAGACCCACAAGCTCTTGCTAAGGCTGTACAGATTCACCAAGATACCTTACGCACAATGTACTTTGCTTAACAAAAGGAGTACAAGTACACTCTCCAAGGAAAAAAACTGAAAATGAATTCATATACAATATATGTTTCCAGTGGGGTCAGTTGAATGGGCGTGCATGCCTCCAGCCATAGTGAGGCCAGCCCTGTAGAGGGCTGGGGGGGCTGATCCTCACATTGACGCACGGAACGTTGTTTACTTCATCGAGGAACACAGCACTATTATGCAATATGAAACCAGCCAACTGCTTTTTGTGCGGTCTCCCGTAGGAAGTATCGCAATCCATTTTTTTCTTGTAGTTAAACCCTTCTAATGCCTTTACCTCATGTTGCTTGGCAGCACAACTATCTTTGCAAAAAAGAAAAGAAAATTATGGTTTAACAAATATACACCTACGGAATAAGTGAAACGATTGTTCAGAAGAAATGTGCAAAAAGTTAAAGTGTGTATACATGGAAAAAGTGTCCACGTGTGTATTTTAAAATATGCACGTGTATACTTTGCATATGTGTGTGTGTGTGTGTGTGTATATATATATATATATCTGCATAGATAATAGATATATGGCTGTGTATATATTTTTATACCCTACTCCACTGGAGAACATTCTCTTTCCCTTTTGCTCATCACGTCCCTTTTTTGTTTTCCTTTTCTCCACCTCATCAACTTCAGTCCCTTTTTTTCTAATGCTATCAGTGACATTTGCAAACTCTTCTCTCTGGTACATTTGAATATGCAGCCTTGGCTGACTAGATTTTTATTTCTGCACACCCTCATAGTTAGTTTAGTCAGCTGCTGTCTTTGCGTCTTAACACAGCTCTGAGTTCTCGGCTCTACACATCATTTTCATGAGGGGAAAATGATTATATATTGACATGTGTGCATTGAGCATTTAGGGTTATATATATATATATACATAAATACACACACAGACACACATACATACAAACAAACACAAATGTGGGCTTTGTGTTTTGCACATAGTAATATTAGTAGGAACCGAAATTATTTTTAGCTGTTGTTTCACCTTGTTAGAAATTTTCACTGTTTTTCTCTGGTAAGCAATATGGATTTTGAAGCCTCTTGCATTTTACAAATTGAATACAGATGGCCACCACAGAAAGTATCCCTAAGGGGGTGCATATTTGAAGTAATTGGAAATCCAGAATTGGAGGTTTTTCTAAAGTATGAGGATGGAAGATGGATTTTTTGCTAGTTTACTTGCTGCCTCTCCTACCTTAATGTGATTTTCACATATTTTTATATATATATATATATTTATATTTGTGTGTATAGATACATATATACACACATATATACGTATACACACGTACACACACATATACATACATATGTAGTATGTGTGTATATATAAACGTGTGTGTCTTGAAGTTTAGCTTCTTTTCTTGGTATTTATTAGAATAATAATGCTTTAATTTAATAATTGTAGATCATATTGGCCACATCCTTTTTAGAAATGTAATCATGTTTATTTTAAGAACTGACGCCTTGTTTTTGCTATTTTGTAGTGCAATAAGCTGTTCTAAAGGAAAGTTGTGTCTGCTTGGATGTATTGTAGCAGCCTTTGTACCACTTGCTGGGCGAGAAAGGCACCTCCACACTTTTAAAAGGGCAAAGTAATACCAAAAAAAGGCCTTAATCTCAGAAAGAAAGTGCTGTCATTTGTGAGCACACAGGGGGCTTTCTAAGTAACTTCACAGTGAGGGTGGAAAGCAGTGGGAATCGCCTGCATTGGGGTGTGTGCTTCGCTATTAGGAATGAACTAGAGCTTTGAGTTTTAATAAAGGCCAGTGCAGAGTTCAGGATTCAGAACACACTGAAATGCCTTCAAAATGACCAGACATGTGAGTTGGGTTGGTTAGGTGTAGTTTTCAGGAATCTCACTTCCTCATGCCCATTTTTATTTGGCTGAAGTTAATCAGGAAAACTTCCTAGTGAACTAATAAACCATGGGCACTTTTTTGCTTAATCATTGTTACAAATTCCCTTTTAAAATTAGGGTGTTGGTGACTTAAATACTTCATTTCACTTTATAAATACATATTAAGGGCTGGGATAAAATATAAATAAGTTAAATCACTGAGATGTGAAATTTCATAAAACTCTAATACCTAATACCTTCATTCCACTTTAAAATGAAGAAGGGACTATAAAGGTGTCAGAACTGAGCATTCAGTAATGGGGAATCAGGGGGGCTTTGCACTTTGTAAGTCTTGAGAAGCATTTTTAACTGTTTTGTTTGCACTGGTTCAGAGTATATAGATACTGCTGGTAGTTGATAATGGGCATTGCTGTTTTCCCAGCCCTTTAGAACTCACCTATTCTACACATGAAAACCAATAGGTTTAGTTCTTTAGTTTGTTTCTTATACATAACCCACTTATTGCCAATTTACTGTGTTTTGAGCCTAAATCTGAGCCCATTTCCTCCAACAGGCATAAATTTTTTGTTTCTTCTTTTTATGCCAGAAAACTGAGAAAGTACTGTATTAGGTGCATCATTTCTATGTTGTATTGAAATGTGTGTAGTCCTATTCACAACACTTGTTCTCCAAGAGCTTTACATTGCAGTGTGTATACTGTATACATTTATTTTCTCATAGTTTTCCCAGGGGGGAAAATGTATACTGCAAAGACATGAATTTTTAATAATTAAACTTGCACTGGACATGGTTGTGTAGGTAGGCAAGAGAAGGAAACACAACAGACCTCTAAATGATAAAGGGCCAGATTTCTCTGTGGGTGCTGTATATTCCCTTTTGTTAGTGAGTCCAGTGGGAAGAATTCTAGGTTCTTATGTAAGCATTATAAACATCCTTCATTGATAGGGAAGATATTTCTCAGCATCTTACAGAAGATCTGCTTGAGGAGGCCCTTGTTTTATATCTATTGGAAGCACTTTTTTAGACAAAATAAATAAATGTAAAACGTTTACTTTCTGAGTAATTCCTTTGAAGGGTGCTCTGATTCTTCATGACAATGCTAGTTCAACGTCTTAGCTTGGATGAAAAAAAATTTCTATTTTGCATACTAAAATTATTATTGGAAATTTAATTACAATGAACACTAGACTTTTAAGATATGGGGTCAACTGGGAAATTTTTTTTGAAACTGGGTTAAGCATTTATTATTGCGTCTTGGTGTAGAATATTTAACCTTTTTGATTATTTTTAAAAAGAAATGTTTCAGAGACATTGCATCTCCCCTCCTGCCCTTACTATCTGCTTTGTGTTTTTAAATTTGTTGGCTGCTTTAATATTTCCTTTTTTCCCCCCAAATGTTAGCTCTACCAACAGGAATAATTGGTTTTCATGTGAAGAGAAGTTGGGAGTTGAATGCAAATATGTCGGTGCACATTTTTGTATTCCAATATTAAGTTTCAGGCATTTGGGGCCAAACATTTGTAATACTGTAGCTGCTATATTTATTTAAACAGAGACGGTTAACTGCACTAGAGAATGAGGAGGTGAACGAGAATCAAGGCTTGGTGTTTGAAACCAGGTATCTTTTTTCCCTCCTAAAGAAAATCAATAGAATGGAAATCAAGTATAATGATAGATGCTGTCATTTTAGCTGATATGAAATGTCCATAGCTTCCTTTATTTAAAACGTTTGCGTTTTGAATCTTTCCCTTTTGGAAAAAGGGCAGCTCATCTTCAGTGGTAGTTGATGGCATTTTTATTGGAGACAATGGATTTCTTTTGTTGTCTTTCTCTAAGGAGAAATCCAGAAGATTTTTTTGTATACTTCTGTCAAAAAAAGTGTTCTTGATCACAGTGTAAGTCATCTTTTTCTTTTTTAAGGAAATAGTCCAGGAATGATGTTATTAGCAAGAATGGATAACTTTGTTTGACAGGTACATGAAGACAGCTCATCCCCACCACTTGAAATTAACATCTGCCTTTTCATTACCTGGCCTAGTTTGCCTAGCTATCTTTGCATACATACCATTGTATCTTCTGCCTCCTCATTTCTGTATTCTCAAATGGAATGTACTTGACTGATTGTAGAAAATTCAGCTTCAGTTACAGATAAGAGAATATCTAGGAAAATAAATGGTCAGCTGCGGTGGTACAGGAGAGGCTGACAAAGGGTTTCCTTGGTGAGGGGCAGGATGATAGTATGGTAGAGTACCAGATAAATGGTCTGGATGTAGAACCATTGTCTGAGAAATTAGAATTCTTTTCAGAAGACCACATGATCTTGCCAAGAGTGATTATTTTTAAGTTATTGTTACTCAAGAAGTTTGACCTTTGGGCCCAGTTTTCAAAAGAAACCAGCTAGAATTTTACTATTAGTGTTTTTGTTCATCTGGGATAGGGTTTGGTCAGGGTAGGGAGGGAGGTGGTAACATTTGCCAATGTGTTGAACTAACAGCTCTGTGTAGTGGCATTTTCACTGTCATTAGACTATCTTAAACATTTGTTAATTTTTTTCTGATATTGTTTGGAGGTATTTTGAAGACTGATATCACATAAAAAAATGACTTTTACATTTAAAATGGGTTAATCTGATTTTTCATTTATAGCCACATGTCATTAACCTGGCATATTTTCCTTGTATGAATTACAAGCCTTTAGATATCATCTGCCAGACATGAGTAATTAGAATCTCATTCTGTCATTGGTGCTGTTTTGGTTTGGTTTGGTTGTTGAGGTTTGTTTTGGTTTTGTTTGGTAGATTGTTTAGGTTCATAGAATTCCCATTGTTTTGGGAAGGAGATTTTGTTTCAAGATATGAAGTCTTATTTCAACATTTCCTATGATCTTACACCCCTATGAAATTGCTTCTATGTATATATACCCATATGTGTATGTTTTCTGACTCTTCCACTGTTACCAAAAGTGATGACGGTCTGTATATGTATGTATATGTGTATATACCATACACAAACTTAACTCACTTTTGATAACCTTGCAGAAGTCAGAAAAGAAATAAGAAAGATTTTTGTGTATATAATCTTTCAAATGTAAAATTAACTAAAGGAACTAAAGGTTTTTCCTTCAAATTATTTTCCCATTAGCAATGACACTATGACAGTGACAATGACAGCCACTATATTGGTGACATTTGCCTTTTTCAGCAGCCACGTTGACTCCTGGGACAAATTATGGCTTGCTTCCATACTCAAAAATGGTACTTTAAAAGTTATGTAACTTTAGTTTCAAACTTTGAATTGACAAAATAAATAACTTTGAGTGTCATTTTGGTAACATTGAGACAATAGTGGTCGTTTGTGCAAATATTCTTTTTGTAGCTTTGCCTGGTTATAGTTAGAAACTTGGGTTTTTGCTTGGCTGTTTAAAATATTGAAAATAAAAATTTAAATACTGGATGTAGGCAAGAGAATACCAATTATATGACACAAAGAAGCTTAGAATTACCCAAAGAAATGCTGTTTTGAAGTATCTGTTCCAAGAATGCCTATCACATTCTATAGCTGTGTATCCTCTTCCTTTTTGAGTATTGTCTGAGGTAACTCAGTTTTGCAGGCAACTAAAGAGTCTTTCTAAAGCATTTCTTTCTTTTTTTTTTCTTTTTAAAGCATGACTGTCCTCAGGATGTGCCTTTTATAGGAGATGGTGCTGTCAATTTTTATTCTCAACAATTATGTGGTTGAAAACCTATAGGAATGGTTATTTTTAAATACCAAGGGTTTTACCCTAAAATCATTGTTTCTCTTAGAAAACTAAGATAAAACCAGGAAAATATATTTTGTGCATTTGTTTTTTGTTCTCTCCAGTAAAAAGAAATTCTCACCAAAGAGTTTGTGGAAGTAACCCTTTCAGTTCTTGGTGTCATTGGAGGCCATAGACATGGTGGTTTTTAGAACAATAAAACTACCAGACCTTTTTTACAAGATTGTAATTGACTCGAGTACAGAAGAAAATACCCAAAGGTGAAAAATTACCTGCCATACATCTGGGGCCATACATCACAGGTGACTTGTCTTGTCTCTTTCCCTTTTTTTGGGGAGTCATTTGGGGTTAAATGACTTGCCCAAGGTTGCACAGTTAGTGTCTGAGGCCAGATTTGACCTCAGTTCCTCCTGATTCCAGGGCTGGTGCTCTATTCCACTGCCCCACGAGCTGCCCTTGTCTTCTCTCTTAATGTACAGCTTGACCTTTCTTTCATCATCTTCATCATGAAAAACTTCCTAAAAGAGGAAGGTAGTTGCACACACACCATAACCCACCTCTAATACATATTGGCTGTGTGACCTTGGGCAAGTTATTTAACAACCTCTTGGTGCTCTAGATCTGTGGTGTCAAACTGAAATAGAAATCGTTCCCTGCAAGCCATATATTCACCTAGAAAACCATAAAATTTAACATTATGTGGCATTGCATTTCTATTTATCTGTTGAACATTTCCTAATTACATTTTAATCTGGTTCTAGTCTCCCTTGGGACTTTTGCAGGCTTTGGGTTTGACACCTCTGCTCTAGAGAGCAAAGACTATATATAAATTGCCAAGAATGTGCTGAACTACATTGGTAAGCGTTCCTTCACCTGGGACTTCCTTATCCTAGTAAAATCACAGGTCCAGTTCCTATCCCTCGGCAAATTAAAAATGTCCATTTTTGTCATGGTCTTAATAGCAGTTATGAGTTTATTTTTTAAAAGATGTGCTTTTTACTATGGCATTTCTGTTTATTGGCAATATTTGTGCGCAGTATTATTTAATAGCTTGGATGTTACTTTTTAAATATTTTGACTAAAGAAATTTTCCCATTTAACTTCCTTTTCTCATTTGTGTTAAACTCTCTAATTATACATAATAAAGGAAGCCAGATGCAATGTAATTAAGATATCAACCAAACTTCTTAATTTCATTCATTCCATTTAGAGTTTGAATTTGGTCTACAGATTTATCTATTTATTTTTCTGTTTTCATTTTTAATTCTCTTAATATCAGCCTGGACAATAAAGATAGTGAAGATGTAGATTTCTGATATAGTGACTTTTTAATGTTAGCTAGCAGGGCTGAGGATATTTCTTCAACTTGGACTTACATTTCAAACAGCAAACTTTGTTATTGACAACATAGGTTTACTTAATCTGGAAGATTACCTACCGGAACAGTCATGGCATTTCTTCTCAAATTCACTTCATTGGACATTGTCTACAACAGAGTTAAATCTCTTTTGGAATTATGAAAAAATTTTACAAATTCAGTCAACAGGTACAAAACAGGTAATCCAATAGCAGATATTTATTCATCTGTGGAATTCATTACATAGTGATTGATCACCACCACCACCAAAGGTTTGCCTTCCACATTGTTGGGTGTTTTGTTCCCTGAGCTGTTGGTACTAAAGGCAGATAGTCTTAGTTTTGGGAAATTAATAGTCATGATGGTTACGGGCAGAGTTAGCACATAATTTCTGAAATTCCATTGGTTAGTTGAGGACTATATTGTAATACCTCACTAATTTGAATTAATCAGAGGGAAGACGAATAAGAAGTGGATGAGGCTGAATTGTTACTTCAAATTGTATATAATGCAGAACATTGCAAAGCATATTTTTCCCCTAGGGTTTATTTGTCCATTATATTTCTCTTTAATGCAGATGCTGTTGGAGTCTTTTACCCTTCCCAAATGTCTAACATCCCCTAATATGACCTTGTGAAAGTTGGTTTATCTTTCATGTATAATCACTTGCCTCTTTAAAAAAAAATGCCCTTTACCAATTCTGTGTAATGTGAACATTTTTTTCTTTTAGTGTATATTTTTAGTCAATTTAAAGTGGACCTATATGTTTCTTATAGATCCAGTATAGACCAGAACTTTTATAGCTCCTATAGAGAAGTCTCTCCCTTCTGAAAGGAATGAGCATGGTTCATATAGCCCATGTTGCTTTTTGGCTTAGGTTAAATCCCTGGACCCAAGTTCTCTGACAGTAGGTCTAATATAGTACAAAAGCATTGGGACTGGTGATTTGAGGCCTGTTGAACTGTATCATTGAAGAGGAGAAAAGACGGATCAGCAAAGAGCTGCCATTAACAATGTTAGGAGAAGGAAACAAGGATGTTAGGAGTTTGGTGGGGGAAGAAGAGTTTTCTCCTAACAGTTTACTGTATTTATATAAGTAGTTATGTAATTTTCCATTTACGTTGAGCTGCTTTAGGACAAGTAAGGGTGATTACTTTGGCCTTCAGTATATTACCACTAGATGGGTGGAATATCCTTTATTGCCTTTTTAAAAATATTTTCAAAACCAAAGAAGGGAACAATGTTTCTGCAAAAACACTGCTAATGTATCTAGCATCCCTTCATTATATGGAGCTTGAGGAGGCATCAGAGATCTCTGTAAATAAATGGTAAGTGAAATTAAGGAAAAACACTGAAGAAAAGGTAGGGCCCTACTAATACTATTTTGCTTTGATTGAAACCTTCAACTTTGATGTTTCTTAGGTGCTCAAAGTGGGCCACACACTAAGAAGGAGAATATATGCCAAGTGAATGTGCAGAGTAGAGCTGTGAGAGTGGCAGTGGCAGTGGAAACTCAATTTGAATTCTGGACTGTTGCTTTTCTCAGTAGTTGAACTATCTTGAAGTTTGCTTCCAGAACGTGTATCATGCTAATTCTTTAGTAGTATATATTCCCATGGCATTGCAGGTGCACAACCCTTGTCTTAAACTCTTAACAGACTAAAACTGAAACACTAATTAAGGCTCTCCTACTCTGGGAATATTTTTCCTTTGGATAAAATGATGGCTTTTGCTTAGTGGTATAGAAAGGATGTGGAATTTTGTAAAGTAGGTTTTGATGGAGGGAAGAAAATATATTTGGCAGTAGAGCTGCTTCAGACATCCGTGGTTTATCTATCTGGTTACTTGCTCAGATGAAACATAGGGTCACAATTCTTATACATCGGAGGTCATTTTCATGAACTGCTGTACCTGAAAAAAGCCACCTTCAATGCTGAGCCTCTGCATTGAGCGAGGCTGGGATTCGGGCGACAGGCACAGGCCGTCACCAGGCCTCCACACAAATCTTTTTCCAGCCTGGTTGAGCCTGTCAGGGCTGAACTCCAGTAGCACAGTAGGGGCTTCAAGAGCTCCAATCTCTGCTGTACTACAATGAAACCCCAGGGACTGGGGAAGAACTTCACTGGAGGAATATAAAATAATTGATTAAAGTTCACTCAGTCCCAAGGAGTTGTTAGTTGCGGGAAGTGAAGTGTAACTAGGTTCTCATTCATAATAACTCTGTTCTTAGTGATAGGTATCTTTACAAAAGCTGTATGAGCCTTTGTTTTTATTTTTAGTGATAACCTTATAGGTACCATGTGCCTTTTTTTTAAGCTGATAACCAGATTCACACAGCTTCTCCATTCACATATTCCCACAGTGTAAATTGTCCCTGAGAGATAATTAGAATGCCATGAATTACACATTGACTGGCCACAATCATCTAGCACTTTTTAAAAATAATTTAGTATTTTTATTTTGATAAATACCAGCAAAATTAGTGTTTTCACAGACAAAAAATAACAGGAAAAGAAGATTGTACCTAAAACTATGAATAGTAGTCATTTGGCACTTTAGTCATGCTTTGATTTTCTAAGCTCTTGGTTTCTTCCCTTTCTCTTCATTCACTAAGTATACTCTTTGAAAATTTACCTAACCTGGATTCTAAGCTTCTAAACTGTGATACATTCAGTTGTTTTATATCATATAATGCTTCTTCAGAACCTAAAACTATTCTTACCTTCATGTTCCATTTCCAATTCTAGTGTAGAGAGTTAGAATGCTGCTTTTGATGAAAGATAGAGAGCAAAGAAATCCTAATCTGTTTAAGTAAAAATTTAGAATTAAAAGAATTAATGTTGCAGGTGGTTACTGTTTGTTAGCAACTAGGTATTGTTGATTATAGAAAATAGTGTATTGTGTTTGGAATTTTTGTAACAGAGTGGTACAAAAACGCTTTTTTCCTATTCAGAGAAGTGGTGTTCAGTCACTTACAAAAGAAATCCTATTCTTCACAGTCAGTGAAGGTTGGCTGCAATTTTACTGAGCTGGATTTCTTCTAATTTCAACTTTTATCCTACAACAAAGTTTCCTACATTTAATTTTAATATCAAATTAAATGCTCCTCTTTCTTCTTAATCCATCTATGAATCCATTCTTTTATTTCACCAATATATCTGTTCTTAATCTAGGAAAACACTGTATATCATTTATTTTTTATGTCAGCTAGGCCATGGGCTGAATGTGAGAAAAGGAAGTATTTTCAAATACAGAGACTTGAGAGTAGAAACGATAATAAAGAGAACAACAGGCTGTTCCTGACCTTCAAAAAGTAGAAAGAGCAACTTAACTAGGAGTTAGACGACCTAGCCTTGGTGCTGGGACCCAGCTCCATCACTGCATTGCTATGTGTCCTTACAAGTTCCTTAACCACTGTGCCTCCGTTTACCCTTCAGTAAAATGGTGGTAAATAATATTTGCCCCTACCTACCTCACAGAGATGTTGTGAGAATAAGATAATGTATTTACAAGTTTGCAATCCAAGATAGTAATAGTGCTGTGGTACTGTGTAGATGATCTCAGCCGTTTGCCTCTGTGTGAAAGTGTCGTTAATAGGCTCATTTCACAAAACCAGTATCAGAAAAACACAGTGTTCACTTACAAACATGTCCTGGTCCATCCCCCTCTTCCAGAGCCTCAGTGCACAAGACTAAACTTTACTTTGTGGTTGTTCTTGGTAAATGACTCAAAAAGACAATTCGTTTTAGTGGTGCTATGGTAACTGAAGTTGTATTTTGAACTAGTTTGCCCAGGGAAGCTATCACATTAGCAGCCTTTTTAACTTCAGATTTTTTTTTTTGGCTAAATTTTGTCATTCGAGGCTATTTGAGTTTTGTGTACACAGTTATTCCCTTGCTGGTTGGAGGTTTAACAGTCCCCTTTTGCTCTTTGGGGTGGGTTTGGAGTTGGGTTTTTGTTGTTGCTATTTTTTGGATGGGAAAACCACCGTAAAGAGGAAAGTGTACTTATTTCACTCTGAGTAGCTTTACCATGTTGAGCCTGACTGTGCCTCTGACAGCTCCGAGGGCTCATATATCTGCAGATGTTTGTTAGAATGATGTTCCCTTTTACATTTCCCCTCAAGTCCACAGAACCTGCAGATGCTACTGGAGAAGAAAGTTTCTAAATGGGGGGGGGATGAGGGCTAGGGGACACTCCTTCAATTTTTGATGAGAACCCTCCTCCCCATTAGATGGTTATATCCCTTGGTCAAACAATTTGCCATATAGCATCAGGGCAGGAAATAAACTTCTTGTTACAACAGTGTAGATTTTTTAAAGAGTACATTTTGGGTACACAGGGTAGAGATTCATTTAGTAGTTGACCTAATATATTTTATATTATATATATATATTTATATAAATATATATATGTTGGGGGAGTGTATCTACACACACACACACACACACACACACACACACACAGCAACACACACCAACACCCCCATACACACACACACCCTGAGCTCTTTTTGGTACAAGCAGTTGGGGCTTTCCAACAGATGCTAATCTGAAGCAGGTGGCATTTGTCCTTTTTATATGATGGTACTTAAGACTTCCAGTTCTGAACAGTTAAAGGTAAATTATGCCTAAAGAGGGAGAACAAAATAACTTTACATGATTTCTATTGATAAAGATTATTGTCTTTACCATATGACAAATATTCATTTAAAGGATTTTCATTGTAACAGACCTTTAACATATTTCTTTATTCAATTATGGACCTATAAAAGTATTATTGCGCTATTTGAGCTTGCTACTAAAAGACTCTTCCACATCATAGGCTTTAGAAAGCAGCAGTTTGTATATGTGTGTGCATATAAATAAACTACATGTATAATGTAATACTTTGTATAAGAAAAACCTGTAGAGAGAAAATGTGCTCAGTGCTTTTTAGAATTAAATTATAAACAAACCACTCCAGTGGACCAAGTGCACACACACTCCATTAGCATTACCATTCATGCTACTTTGGGCAAGTAATGCCAAATTCTGCTCACAATGGTAGAAATGTATCCTCTGAGGGCCTTTCTCAGGTGCAAGTGTGAAGGGGAGACTTGCTGGGATAGGGATGGGGGAGAGCTTGCACCAAGGGATGGCAGGTTAGTCTGCAAAGCCTTTTAATGTTTCCAATATAACCATCTTGACCATGTGTGCCTATCTGTGTTGCTGATGTAAACTACTACTGGGGGTCTGGGGAAGGGGGGGTGTTTGTGTAATTGTTCTGTTTAAAATTGAATTCAGACTGTCTGATTCAGTCTCTTCAAGTCTCCTTTCTTATACTAACTCTACTTGCCAAAAATTTCTATCAATAACCAAATTTCAGCTTTCAGCATGGTAAAATGGTGGGACCCTGAAACTGTCTTCCCCATTATCGCTGCTTTCTGTCTTACTGTCAGGCCTATCTTCCTTTCTTATTTCTTTCTTTCCACGTGTGTATGTTGACTCTTCTGAACATGATAAAGTGGTCCATATTAGCTTCATTGTGGTCATTGAGAGACTGTGTGATTTTAAAATGCTTCTTTTACTTGTCTTTGTAGTTACCATATATATCTCTATAGATATAGATTTAGATGTATATATGGAGTGAGGCCTGGATGTAACCAAATGAGATCTTGGATAACCATCAGAGTAGTCAGATGTTTATAAGAGGAATTCAAACTTTTCAGGAATGGTTCAAGTACAGTTAGATGGATGACAACGGGGCAGAGACAAATGTTAAGATGAAATAGCTGAATTCTTGAATTAGCTCTAATGAATGTTTAAAAGTTGTAAGGGTTTATAGATTGCATCTTACAGGGCATTCAGCTGTATGAATGAGAATGGTCACTGCCCTTGACATCATCAGGTGACATATGATTATCTATTTTGACCTCCTGAGAATGAAGATGAATACAGAATTAAAAAGTGTGTTCAGGGTAATAAATCTGATGGTCAGTGTTCTCCATTAAATTGTTGTCTTGATGATAAGATGCATTCCAAAGAACCCATAGTTTCAAATGAGAAATCTGAGGAGGGTATTTTGGGTGGGTTTTGTTTTAGTTTCTTAATGTCCCTACAAGTACTTTCAAGGACTAGTCATGTTAATTTCATTCTGAGCCAAAGTGTCACCAAAATTATCTGTGATAGAGCCTTTCTTCCCTCTCTGCCTCAGTGCTGTATACTGGAAGGATTCAATATTGTGTCTATTTGTACAATTTTTTTAATCTTTTGGTTTGTGTCGCTTTGCTTCAGTTTGAAGTGTAACTTTCACTACTGCAATAAAAAGAATTTAAAAAAAAAAGCTGCGTCATTATTACAAATAGACCAGAGTTTGATTTAAAAGCATGTAGACTCCATGTGAGCAGATTACCTGCTGACAGACTAACCATTTCAAAACAAAAAAGCTAATAAAAAGGTGGAAAGCAAAGAGTATGGAGATGAATTTAGAGAATTTCAGATATAAAGAAGGAAAAATAAACCAGGCCTTGTTGAATTCAACAGTTTAATTATCCATCTCTATTATGTGCCCTAATATATATGCACAAAAACAAGAATGAAACAGTCCTTGTCCTCAGGCAGCTTCCATAGTGACCCCTGGTACCCAGATAAGTAATTTGAAGGGAAAGCACTAAGAGCTGGGGAGAGAAGTGCAAGGAGCAGAACCTGAAAGAAGCTAGAGATTCTAAGAGGTGGGGAAGTACATTCCCAGAATAGGAGCTAGCGTACGCTTTGTGTTACTGTGTCGTCTTTCATTTTCAAAGACCATGACATCAGAGAAAGCGATGATGTGACTTGCACTTCACTTTGTTTTGAGGGAGGAAGGGCTGTGCAAGGCCACTTTCTCCTCCTCAGATCGCCTTTGCAGAGACATAAAGAATTCAGTTCAGGGAATAACTAGAGCAGTTTGAAGGGCGCATGGTATTATGAAGTAACTGGAAAGGGCAGTGGGACTTTGACTGGAGAAGACTTTAAGTGCCAGGTTGAGGAGATTGTGTTTTCTACTGGAGGTAGTAATTCCTATTGAGAAATCTATTAGATACCAGAATATTCAGGACTTATATGAAGAGACAATTGAAAGTTAATCAGAGAGCTTGTAGTTGAGCTGCATCACCTGAATTTACAGCGATGGTTCTGTTCCCAAAGGGCATACTATCAATTACATGGAACTGACATTGGCAGTACATGGAGTTTACAACTATTACACAGTGTACCGTAATTCCTCATGGCAAATGCTATTTGCCATGAGCAAAATGTTTGAAAACCATTGATCTGGTATCATACCACTAAAAGGTTATTTTTTAGAATTACCCAAAATTCAGCTATAACGAAGGAACATAGTATTTGCAGACTTCAAATCACCCTACAAAGCAATAATCAAAATTACTTGGTACTGATTTAAAAAACAAAATAGAAAACTTGAGCAATGGAAGGTTAGAGTAAGCAAGAGTCAGAAGCAATTGAATACAGTATCTGGTAAACCCAAAGACACCAACCACCAAGCTGAAGGAAGGACTCTGTTTGAAAAAATGGAAAAAACTGGAACAGAGTTTGGCAGACATGAAGCTTAGACTATCATCAAAGCAATTATTTGGGAATTTTATTAAGCTGCTATTGTGTGCCATTATGTGACCAAGCCAGAAAACAGGACAGCTTTGTTTTTAATCTTGATTTATAGATGACAGATTTTAAAATGTTTCACCTCAACTTGTGTTTCTTAGACTTAGGAAACACCAAGCTGGTCCATTACCTCAGTGTTGAAAGGGCTACTTCCTTTGCTACATTAACCATTTGTCTCTGTTTTTTGCTTGTTACCACCCTCATTTTAATGCTCATTAAGGTATTAATGGGGAAAACCCCACAGATTTTTCATTTGTGGATCCAGATACAAAGAATGAAACTCTCCTTACTCAAAACTGAACATGATAAGGAAAACAAGCACATTTATAATTATAGACATTATGAAAAGAGTGAATAAAGTAGTTAAATTCAGGAGAGTATAAGAGGAAGGGGAGTAGCAGTTGGAATAAAAAAAAAAAGGCTTCATACAGAAGATGATTATTGAGCTGCATGGTCCAAACAAACACCAGAGTAAAGGTGTGGAGATAGGAAATGGAATATCTCGTGAGAGGAACAGAAGTCAGTTTGGCTGGAGGGCAGTGTGGAATGGAGAGTAGTGTGCAGTGAGGCTGGGAAGATAGATTGGGGCCATGTAATGAAGGGCTTTTAAAAGCTAAATAGAGTTCATATTTTATCCTAGAGACAATAAATACCAAATGAATATATGGCCCAAATATAAAAACACTTTTTTTAAAATTTGAGAATGGAAAGAGGTAACTTGTACATTTGTGTGGCTTAGAGGTGAATTCTTAAATAAATTATTCATGAAAGTTCAAATGCTCACTTCATTGCATAACATTGAAATGCTCTTGTATAAAATCAATGCAGCCAGAATTAGAAGAGAAATACAAAGTGCCTACTGTGTTTTAGGCTCTGATTAGTAGTTTGGATTCAGTCAAAGGGCTGCACTTGAGGACCTAGAGGGCCATGTGTGGCCTCCAGGCTGCAGGTTCCCCAGCACCAGTATAGAGGGAAAACAAAAGAGGATCTGGTACAGAGCTCTTTGGGACACCTCTGATTAACAGGCATGACTTGGATGATGATCCAGCAAAGGAGAGTGAGAAGGAGCAATCAGGAGGGGAACCAGGAGAGAGTAGTATAAGAGCATCAAGGAGAAGAGGGTGATCACCAGTGTCAAATGCTGCAGAAAGGACAAGGATTGAGAAAAAGCCATTGGAATTAGTAGCTTTTGAAAGGGCAGTTTGGGGTAAATGATGAGATTGGAAGTCAGACTAGAGAATTATGAGAGAGAAAAGGAAGTGGAGGCATCTACTATAGCTGGTTTTCTCAAGTTTAACCACAAAAGAGAGGAGAAATGTGGGGTAATAGCTAGCAGGAATGGATTGATCCAATGAAGGTTTTTGAGGATGGAAGTAGTGGGATGTAGACATGAGCATATTTATAGGTAATAAGCAAATTGTAGTCAGGGAGAGGCTGAAAGTGAGAATGGGGATAATAAAAGAGCAGTCTGCTAGAGACTGAGGGATGGAATGGAATCATTTGTGCAAAGATAAGGGTCATTTCATATGAATCAAAAGTGAAGGTGAAGACAGTGAGGGAAGCATTCTAGGGAAGGTAGAAGAGGGAGTTCTCTGTGAGTGGCCTCAATTTTTCTTCATGGAAATTTAAACTCTTCTCAGCTATTCTCTAAGGAGAAAGTTCCATGGGGAGTTTGAGGAGGGATGAAAAGGTTTGGAAAAGTTGCTGTGCTGAGTGAAAAAGTCAGGAGGTAAAAGAAATGTATCATTGCAGTGAGGGCCCAGTAGAGATTCTGTAACACAAATTTATAGTGGACTCACAATTTTCTCTACTTGTTCATCAGCACATGAACAGGAGCTAAGGCAAGAGATGATAGGAGTGATCTAGCGTTGAAGTCTGACAAGGCATTATCACTGATAGCATAAGGGTGCAAAGAATTGAACTGGTAGGGGAAGTAGAAGACTATAGACAGTGCAAGGGTGATGGCCTGGGAAAGACCTGGGGAGTGGAGGGGTTGGAGATCCCAGTGAGGATGCAGAACAGGTTTAGTGGTCAGAAGGTAGAAGAAAAGATAGAACAATAAAAGATTATAATCAGGTAAATGAATTTTAGAGTTCATGAACATGACACGTAACTAAAGGAAAATGGAGGAATAGGTTGTAAGAAATTAATAAATTCAGAAACTAGGAACTTAAGATATTTGAATAGATATCAATATGTATGTTGAATTCTCCCAATATGAGGGCAAGAATTGAGTAGGAGAAAGTCCTTGAACCAAGCACTGAACTCACTGAGGAAAGAAGCAGAGTGACCTGGAGCAACTGGAATCTTGATTGGATGATAATTATTGATTGATGAAGGAGAGGTTATTGAGTGATGGTGGGAGTGGAAATGGGGAACAAGGAGTATTCCAACTCCTCCAAATTGGTCACTGAGTCAGGGATATGGAAATTCAATAAAAAGAGAGAAAGGTCCCATGTAAGCAAAATGTTGGTAATAACACTTTTTATAATAGCAAAGAACTGAAAGTGGATGCCCATCAACTGCATAATATAGCTGAAAAAATGTGATAATTTAATGAAATACTCTTGTGGCCTATGAAATGATGTGGGGCCTCTAGCTAAGATGTTGACATTAAAGAAATTCGTAGAGAATCCCAGCTTTCCCATATAAACCTCAAAATACCTGAAAAGGCAACCAGAAAGACTAGTGTAAAAATAATTTGTTAAAGAAACATATATACCTCCATTCAGGCCAGAACTGTACCAAAAGATAACAGAAATTGAGGTGAGAAGAGCTGTAACAGGAAAGCTAGCCTGAACTCCTTCCAAGAGACCTAAAGCCAACCAGCCAACACTGTGAAAGGGGATCCGAAGCCAATGCCAGTTCCAGAAATCAGAGATCTGAGACCAGACCCCCTCCCTGGCATGTCAGAACAAAAACAGAAGAAACCCCCCTAGGTCATAGGACAGTCGATTAACAGGGCCTCTTGGTAGACACTCAGAGGACTCTGGGCCGTCACAAGAGATAAGACCACCTCAGCACCAGGGCTCTTGTGGAGGCTGTACAGCAGGCCTGAGGTCAGTAATCTCCAGTGTTCCATTTGTTCCTGAACAGGGTCATAGCAGAAGACAAAAGTGAATTCTGATTGCAGATCATGAAAGGATAAGACCTACAGCAGATCACTAGGAAATTAAGCTGGAAGCTAGGGATGAAGATGAACAAAGCCTAATGCCAGCCCCTAAATCAGAATAGCAGTTGCAGTAGCATTAAGAACCAAATAAGGCATCCCCAGTCCATCCAAGAGTGCCCATGGTGCCTGACTGAGGCACACAATCCCAGATTCAAGAACTGAGGCTAAAAATATGAGTAAACAGAAAAAATGCTGACTGTGCTTGAAAAAAATTGGAATGCCGGGGACCCCTAAAATTGGAGGAATACCATGATTAAGAACTAGAGCCAATGACAGAGAGACTGGACACACCCAAAGGGGTGAGGCCAACCTCTTTAAAGGTTTAACTCCTGAGGAAGGGGTAAAGAGTAACAAACCTGATTCACGCTTCCTACCTGGCTGCTCTACTGACTTCTTCATCACCTACAGAAACTCATCTTCCTGCAAGATTACATCAACTCTGAAACTGACATCTCCTCAGTATCCCACTTCCCCTTGAGGGGTGGAGGGTGGATGTCAGAGAGCTCCCCTCAGATCCATTTTTAAGGAAGGGACCCAGGGCAGACACCTCATCATTTCCCATCTGGTTGCAGGACCTCATCATGCTCCTCCCTCACTAGGTACCCTTCTTTTCCTCCCCTTTTCAGCTTCTTTTTATGTGTTGTCTCCTCCATTAGGTTGTGAACTCCTTGAGGGCAGGGATTGTCTTTTGCCTTTCTTTGTAGCACAGTGCCTGGCATATAGTAGGTGCTTTATGTCTACTGATTGACTGACTAATTGGACTCACAAGTAGTGGGGGCCAGGTTAGTCACTGTTACACTTAGAACAAAGGTCAAAAGTTGGAAAGAAAATAGACAAAAATGTAAATGACTTACTACCAAAAATAAATGACCTATTCAAGGAGAGAATTTAAGAACCATCAGACTCCCTGAAAACCATGATTAAAAAAAAAAAACAAAAAACCTCCTGGACACCGTCTTTCAAGAAATAATTAAAGAAATTTTTTTTTCAAATTAGAATCAAATGGTAAAGTGAATGTACAAAGTATCCCCTTTACATCCTCAGGACTTAATGTAGGACCTGTAACATAGTAGGTGCTTCATAAATGCTTGTGGACTGAGTCACAGAAGCTGCCAATTACCTCTTAAAAGGAACCCCAAAAAGGAAAACCTCTTGGAACAAGAATGCCAAAATACAAAACTTCCCAGCTAAAAGAAAAATACTGCCAACAGACAAAAAGAGTTCAAGTACTAAAGAAATAGTCAGGATCACACAAGATTTAGCAACTAGTATCAAACAACTAACATTTATTTAGTTCTAGAAAAAAAATCTTGGGTACAATAATTTTTCTAAAAAACCAGCAAAAGATGAAGGCTTACAATCAAAAGTAACTTGCCCTACAAAACTGAATGTGATCCTACAGGGAGGAAGTAGAGCTTTAATATAATAGAGAACTTTCCAATATTCCTGACAAAAACACCAAAGCTGAGTATAACTTCTAAAATACAAACACAAGAGTCTAAAGAAACCTAGAATGTTTTTTTGAGCCATAGGAAGGGACTAAATAATGAACAAGTTTACATTCTAATAAAGGAAAAGAGACAAGTTCTCCTTCTGAACCATAATGTCTTCAAGGGTCACAGAGACAAAGGCCTGAATGTGGCTTTGATCTGTATTGCTAGATTTAAGAATGAAAAGCAAAGGGAAGGAAAATGTAACACTCAGCAGAAGAAATGAAAAGGGAGAGAAATTACTATTTCACACAAATGTGAACAAAAATTATATAAACATGAAGCAGGCATGAGACCTTAACTCTTACCTAAAACATTTAAAGGAGAATTTAATACACACACACACACACACACACACACACACACACACACACACACACACACACAAAGAACTTGATTGTCAAAATACACTGAATTCAAGACTTTGGGACACATGACCAAGATGGAGGGCAAGACATTTTCTCTGATCCTCCTGACCTATCAAACTACCCCAAAATAGGAATTCTATATAAGAGATAAAGCAATTTCATCTATTTCCACAGTCTAGGACACCAAGAAGCCAAATGAGGTAACAATTCAGTGAACAAATAGTAGAGAAGGCTCCTTGCTAGTCCCATCATGTGGCAGCACCAGGGCTGCACAAGCTGATCCTTGAGCTGAGAAGGAGCTGTGAAACATGAATTGTTTCTCAGGAGGCTGAGAGACCTTTCATGCTCAACTCGGACAGAAACTGCCATCAACGGTGATGGAGGCAGAAAGTGAGTGATTGGGGAAAACAAGGGGTGGGGGGAAGACAAATTACTAAAGATTTTAGGAGGAAGAAAAATCAATTAAAGACCTTGATCAAAAGCAGATAAACCAACAGGGAAGATATTAAAAACAGAAGGGAATATAGCCCTCTAGATCCGGTAAAAAAGCTTAGACTTTTATGATAAATGTGGTCAGATCCCAGCCATGAAACCACACAAAAGAAAAGAATAGTAACTGACATTTAATACATGCTTTTGCTGTTGTGTTGTTTCAGTCTGGTCCACTCTTTGGGACCCCATTTGGGGTTTTCTGGGCATAGATATTGGAGTAGTTTGTATTGCCTTCTCCAGTTCATTTTACAGATGAGGAAACTGAGGCATATGGGTAACAGACTTGCTAGGAAGTGCCTCAGGCTGGATTTGAACCCAGGTGAGTCTTCCTGATTCCAAGCCCAGCATTCTATCACCTGTGCCACCTAGCTTCCCTGGCATGGGAAAGACAAAAGGCAGAAGCTTGCTCAGGCTATATATGTGCCACAGAAAAGCTCAAGCAAAGGACTAAGGAACAGATGGAACTAAGAATGTGTTTGGGGGGGGAAAGGGGGACAGGGGAAGGAAATACACAATCTGCCACTACCAAGATGTTCCTAAATGACTTAAAAGACAACAGGAATTGCAAAAGCAGAATTTGTGACCTGCACTGCAGAAATAATTGGCACAATAGAACATCTGCCAATAAAACCACTGTGATGAATCTTACCAAGAAACAAAAGAGAGAATAGCTCACTGGGGATGCAAATACACAGAAGTGAAGGATAATCTGGAGGAAGAGAGGCAAAAAGCAATATAACAGTGGGAGAAAGCACAGTCTCCATAGAAACAAAACACATTGATCTTGAAGACAAAAGAGAAAATTCAGAACTCATAATTTTATATTAAAAATGAATGTTTAAAATTGTCTTTACCCTTAATTGGAAAAAATAAAATACCATCTACTGGAATATTGGGAAAAAATAAAATACTGTCTACTAGAATAAAATAAAATGAGGGACTGGAAAAGAATTTATTATAGCCAAAGCTGACTCAAAAGAGGAGTAGTCATCATGATCTCTGACAAATAAAAATAGATATAATTAGAAGAGAGAAGCAGGAAAGCTGCATTATGCTTTAAAAAGCACAATAGAAAATATTAACATAAATACACAATGCACACACTCATACCCAGTAGCATAGCATCTAAATACTTAACAGGTAAAGCTAATCATATTACAAGGAGAAATAGACAACAAAGCTATAGCAGTTGGGAGCCTCAGTAAATAAATAAATTTATTATAAATAAACAATAACAAAATAAATAAATAATAAATTAAACAAAAAAAATCAGCTGTTAAGAACCTAAATAGAATTTTAGAAAAGTTAAATTTAATTGTATGAAATAAACGTATTTCTCAGCTGTGCATGAGAATTTGGCAAAAGTTGACGAAATGCTAGGATATAAAGCTCACAAACGCAAAAGAGTGGCAATGAATGCTAGACACATCCTTTACACAATTCAGAAAAATTATAGTAAATCAAAGGATTTATGGGGAAAGAATAAAATTTAAATGGAATCTAAGTGATTGAATCCTAAAGAACTTATCAATGGGAAAATCAAACAACATACAACTTTTGGGATAAAACCAAGGTAGTCCTTAAGGAAAAAAAAATTACTTCTACATAATTTCATTAACAGAAGAGAGGGTAAAGATGGCAAAGTAGCCAGAAGAAGCATGGTCTAACTCCCCTATTCATCCCCTCCATGAAGATCTAGAAAATTCTCCCAACGGAATTATCATCAGGAAATCCAAGAAAAATCACAGTGAATCACTTTTCCAGGTAGGTCAGCTTCGGGAGACAAGTCATAGCACCTACAGGCACTAGCAATGGGGTCTGACCAGGACCACATCATTTGCAGGGCATTCCAGTACCCAAAGATTGACAGCACGCTGGAACTGAGCACCAACACAAGAAGCACTTGTGGGAAGAAAACAAAGGGATCCTTGAACTAGCAGGGTACAGGAACAGGCACCATTTGTCAGCTCTATAAACCACTACCCACTTCCACGTCACAGATTCTGAGAAGATTGAGGAGGGGGACTTGCACCTCGTGGTGAGGTCTACCTGACTAAAGAATAAGTTCAGAAGCAGACAGTAGCTTTGTGGCTCTGATTCCAGGAACAAAGCAGGGACTCAATGGTACTTTTGAGCCCAACATGAAATCTTAAGTAGAATAACCAGGGCAGAACTTCTAAACCAAAAGGGAGCCTGCAGTTCAGTCATTATGAACTACAAAGCCTTGTAGTGTGTTAATAATGACTGAGACCAGCAGCAGTCTCCTGAAACTTCTAGCTAGGGACAGACAAACCTAAACCTTGATCAGAAACTTGCAGAGTTCAGATAAAGTGGGTAATGATCATGCATCACGTTGGGAGCAATGAAAGCTTGCAGGTCCCCAGCCAGAGTTGTGAAAGCAGCAGCAGAACAAAAGAGTACAGAAATTCAACCCAGAGCTTCTTTGCAGAAGTGTACAGAGCCTAGTATTAATATAAAGTCCAAAGTCAAGAAGTAGTCTGAAAAAGTGAGCAAACAAAAAACAGAATCCTACTGTAAGGAGCTATTATGACAGGAAAGCTAAAGATTTACCAGAAGATTGGGTTGTGAAAGCATCTACAAGCAAAGTCTCAAAAGAAATCTAACCTAAATACAAGTCCAACCAGAATTCCTGGGACAGTTAAAGCAAGAATTTAAAAAAGGGCTAAGAATCAAAGGAAAGCAGTAGAAGAAAAAATGGGAAAAGAAATGAGAGTTATGGAAGAAAGGGTTTTTAACAATGTGGTACAAGGGGTATAAAACCTTACCTAAGAAAATAACCTCTTGAAAAAGTAGGATTTACCAAACAGAACCAAGTGACTCTATGAGATAACATGAAATATTAAAACTAAGTCAAAGGACTGAAAAAAAATAGAAAATGTAAGAATCTCATAAACAAAAAAAAAACTGACTTGGAAAATAGATTAAGGAGAATTTAAGAATCATTGGACTATGAAAGCCATGACAAAAAAACGGGGCCTAGACATCATGTCTCAAGCAATCATAAAATAAAACTGCTTACATCTCTTGGAACAAATAGGTGAAATAGTAATTGAAAGAATCCAATGGTCATCTTCTGAAAGTAACCCCCAAATGAAAACTCTGAAGAATTATAACCAAAATCCAAACTCCCAGGTCAAAAATACTGCAGGCAGCCAGAGAGAAAGAATTCAATTAACGAGGAGCCACAGTCAAGATTTAGCCATCACTCTGAAGGAGCAGAGAGATTAGAATATGATATTCTAGAAGACAAAAGATCTACAACCTACCCAGCAAAACAATGTAATCCCACAGGGAATAAATAGATTTTCAATGAAATAAAGGACTTCCACAGGCATCCCTGATGAAAAGACCAGAGCTAAGTAGAAAATATAGCACTCAAACACAGGAGTCAAAAGATGCATTCAAAAGTGATCAAAAAGTTATCCTGAGATAGATTTGTCCAGTCTTGAGAATCTGACTAATGAAAAGAGAGTTTCTGCATTAAAGAGGATGACTGTTAATTGGGGAAAGATCTTAATCCCTCCCTAGCCTGACTTGTCAGAAGACATGGAAATGAAAGACTGGAGTAGTCTATTATACTTTAGCTGAAGTAAAAAGCAGGCAGGAATAACAATCATGATTTCAGACAAAGCAAAAGCAAAACTAGACCTAATTGAAAGAGATAAGCAGGGAAAATTTGTTAAAAGACACCATCGACAATCAAGTAATATAACAGAAATTATATCAAGTTTCTCTGAAAAAGGTCTCACTTCTCAAATATATAGGGAACTGAGTCAAATTTATAAAGAACAAGAGCAATTCCCCAATTGATAAATAGTCAAAGGATATGAACAGATAAATTTCAGCTATCTATAGTAATATGAAAAAAATGCTCTAAATCATTACTGATTAGAGAAAAGTAAATTAAAACAACTTTGAGATACAACCTCACACTTATCAGAAATGATAAATGATGGAGGGAAAACAGGTACATTAATGAACTATTGATAGATTGGTGAACTTGTCCAACCATTTTAAAAAAAAACAATCTAGAATTATTCCCAAAGGTCTATAAAATTGTACTTACCCTTTGATCCAGCAATACTGCTACAGGTCTGTACCCCAAAGAGACCAAAGAAAAAGGAAAAGAACCTATATATACAAAAATATTTATAGTAGCTCTTTTTGTGGTAGCAAAGAATTGGAAATTGAGAGGATGCCCCCATCAATTGGGGAATGGCTAAACAAGCTATGATAGATGATTATGATGCAGTACTATTGTCCTATAAAAAATGACAAAGGTGTAGTTACAGGAGAAAAAAAACTTTGGCAAGACCTATATGAACTGATGCAAAGTGAAGTGATAAGAACCAGAAGACCATTATGCATAGTAACAGCAATGATGTATTGATGATCAACTGTGAAAGACTTGGCTACTGTGATCCATACAGTGATCTAAGACAATTTCAAAGGACTCATGAAAAGAATGCTATCCACCTCCAGAGAGAGAGCCAAACTCAGAATGCAAACTGAAATATACTAGTTTTACTTTCATTTTTTTGTTTTTCTTGTGATATGCTGAATATGGAGATGTTTTGCATGATTTTGACATGTTTACCTTCTCAGTTGGTGTGAGAGGGAGAGAATCTGAAATTTAAAATTTAAAAAAAGAACGTTAAAAATAATTAAAAGTAACTTTTTAAAAAGAAATAATGAGGGTATGAACTAGGATTGTGGTTGTGTGGAGAGAAGGGATTGTATATGAGAAATATTTTAAAGATAAAGTGACAAGATTTAGAAACAGATTAGAGTATTGGTTGAGTAAAAGTGAGTTGAGGATGAGCCCAATGTGAGAGGACAGTGGTACCTTCAGAAGTAATTGGGAAGATGGGGAAAGGGGAAGGACTTGGGAGGAAAGAGAATGGAGTTCTGCTTTGGGCATATTAGGTTTGATTCAACATGTCTAGAAGACATAGTAATGCAGAATTAGAGCTCTAGAGAGAGACTTTGCTTGGATTTATAGACCTGGGAATCATCTGCACACAAATGTTCATCAAACCCATGGGGGCTGTTGAGAGCACCAAGCACGATACTGTAGAAGGAGAAGAGAATTCCTTGGGGGAGCCTCATGATGAGTGAGCATGAAATGAGTGAAGATCATCAAAGGAAGGCAGCAAAGTTTTATCAAGTGCTTAGTGTTTACTAAGGGTCAGGCTCTGTATTAAGCAATGGAGAGATAAATACAAGCAAAAAGACAGTCCCTTCCCTCAGAGAGGAGTTGGTGAGGAAGTTAGGAGAGGAGTAGAAGGGGGTAGTGATGATTTAAAAAAAAAGGAATCAAATGACATGAATGTATAGTTTAAAAAAATAAAGAGAGAAGAAAGTTTCTAAGGATATAAACCAAAAGGGAAATGTTGGAACTACCATGAAAAAAACAAAACCAAAAAAACCCTGTATGTAGATGAGATTCATGGTTTTATATGCAGTTTATAATAATGAAAAAGAAATATTCATTAAAAGAAAAATTATGGATATGAAGAATTGAGAAAAACATGGGAAGGCATATGAATTAATGCAGTGAAGTAAGCCAAACAAGGAGAATATTTTACAGGAGGACCTCAATTATTTAAAAAAAAAAACAATACTGCAAGGCTTCAGAACTCTGATCAGTGCTGTAATGCAAGAATGAAGCATCCTCCTGTTTATTTGATTGGCTGTGCTGATGTTACCAGGAGAAGCTCTCTTAGGTGAGATGAGGGGAATCACTAAGGATGTGACAGTGGTGTTAAATGTGTTTTGAATCAATAAACTATGTTGAAGGGGAATTGGAAATCCTGGAGATAATAGTTACAGTAGAGGGGAAAAGTCTTCAGAAATGAGATTGCAAAGCTCTGAGCCAAGTTGGTGGTGAGGAAGGGGAGAGAGTGAACACAAGCAACTCTGTAAAAGCTGAGCAGTTAAAAAGAGAAGAGACGTAACAATATTGACTAGCAGAGTCAAATGAAAGTTTTTTCCTGCGTATGAATCAGGAAACCTGGTACTGATCCTGCTTTTAGCTGCTCAGTGTTGAATATGGCATGTCCTGAGTCCCTTTCGTTGGCTTAGTTTTCCCCATCCCTGATAAGATGGGGTCAGGTGAAATGAATTCTAAGACTCATTGGATGGGCAAGCACGGAAAGGCTGCAACCTGCATTGCTGGAGGGAAAACTCCAAAAGACTGAGACTGCAGCTCCATTTGAGTATCCACCTTGGAAATGGATTGTTACTTTGAAGCGTGTTTGTGTACGCATGGCAGCAATAAGGAAGCTAGATGCAATAGATCCCTGGTACTAGAATCAGGAAGACTTGAATTCAGCCTCCTATACTAGCTTTGTGACCCTGGTCAAGTCACTTAACCTTTGTCGGCCTCGGTTTCCTCATCTGTAAAATGAGAATAATATTAGTACCTACCTCCCAGGGCTGTTGTGAGGATGAAATGAAAGAATACTTATAAAGTGCTTATCATAGCTCCTGGCATATAGTAGGTGTTTAATAAATGCTTGTTTCCTTCCATGTATATGTATGTGTACACCCGCACATAAGCACACAACACAAATATATATATTTTTCATAGTTTTCTCTCACCCTTTATTTTCCTTTTCTCACATTTATCTTGGTCTTCAGCAAACTAATATTTCCATTTGTCCACTCTGGTCACAAATCACTCTCCATACGTTATATCTTTTGATACACTCACATCAGTCCCGAGATGTTAGATACCCCAGGCATCATGCCCCCCTTTTACAAACAAGGAAAGTGAAACCCAAACAGCTGGTAACTGTGCATGACCATACGACTAACATTCTGTCCCCTGGAGACTGAACAGGCTATTTTCCCATTTCCCAACAGCTCCCCTAGCGACAGAATCCTGGCTATTTCTTCTACTCTCAGAGACTTTATAGCCAACGTCATAACTTACCACTTAGGCCCCGCCTCACCCACGAATCCCTCCCTTAGACCCCAAGATACCCAGCCCCCTCCACCTTGTGTTTTTTCTCCTCCCTTGTGTTGCCAAGGTAAACTAAGGAGGGTCAGCTCCCATTGGCTCTCCGGGAAAGTCGTTGCCTAGGTACTCTCCCGGCGTACTTAACAACCGCGGCTCAGCTTGAGCGGCCGCAGACTAGTCTTGGGCGAGAAGAGGTAAGCACCTTGAGAAGCTGGTGAGGAGAGGGGTAGTGGGGGTCGAGCTGGGAGAAGGCAGAGGGAAACTCAGACCTAGGGCACCCTGGGGTACCCTTTGACCACTAGAGCACCGACTGGGCTCCCACCTTCTCCTCCTACTAAGCCTGGCCGTGTCCTTCCATCCTCTCCTGGGAGGCAGGGAAGACTGGGCAGCCCTCCAAGACTGAGGCACCGAGACAGGCCCCTCTGAGGAGCTTTCAACTACACTGAGCCCCCGAGGGCTTTATCTTTTTTACACTTCCCTAATCTCGCACAGCCCAGAACTTTTTGTAGGGTTTGAGTGGAGACCTAACTGAAACGCAATGAAAACTAGTTGATTGAGACTGGCACACTTGGGGTAGGGGAGGAAGTAGGAAGAGGTAATCTTGATATCCTTGTCCACCAGGTCATCTTCTGCCAACACTTGGTGCCTCTCCCCTTACCCCCGCCTCCCATCAACTCAGCCCAACTAGGTATATTCAACACCATCAGCTAACTTTACCTAGTTCAGGCTCTTTCTTAGGGGCATACTAATTATCTGATACTGCTGGGGCTTGGAAAAAGGGAGACTTGCCCCCTTTTTCTTTCTCTGTACATAGGTGCATATACACTGAAAAGAGAATCAAGTTTACTAGAGAAAATACCATTGAAGCTCATTCTGGAAGGGGGAGAAAGGTAGGTGGGCAGAGAGGAAACTATATGGCAGCAAATAGGGCATGGGAAGAGAAGAAGCTGTTAGACGGTTTTTTCTCCAGGTGAACTTTTTTTTTTGTCCAACAGATAGTGTGGGACTCAAGGCATCCAGGGACAGGGTGTGAGTCCCCCTGCCGGCCTTGAACCATGACCACACTGAGCGTTAAGCCTAGCCAGCACTTCCGGCTCCCTGACTGGCAAATTAGCAGCCACCTGCTTTCCTCTAATGCTGAGCGGCAGAGGAATGCTTCACAACAGATCAGACAAGAGATCTGCACTCTCCGCAATGAGACCAACAACCAGGTAGGGGGAATCACGTGAAATGGGGAAAGAGGAACATACCCTTTTCATTCTTTGCCCCTGAAATCCCTAATTGCCAACAACTCCCCTGGCTGTCATGATGCTTCATGCTTTCCAAAGCACTTTCCTTACCATAGCTACATTGTAAGGTGAATTACGCAAACAACCACATTTTGCTGATGCAGAAACAGTCAGAGAGGTTAAGTAATTTGCCCAATGTCACATAGCTATTAAGTGTCAGAGTCCAGTCTTTTTTCTACTATATCATGTTCCCTCTTACATAACCCTTCTCCCTTCCAGACCATATGGGATGAATATGACAACCAGAACCGCCTATCAGAGCGCATAGACTCTGTTGACCGATGGAAGGAGATACTAGACAAAAGTCTGACCGACATAGATGCTGAAATTGATGCCATGACACAGGCAAGAGAGCTGAGGGCAGGGTGTAAAGTTTGTTACCAGGGCATGATGGGGCAGCATTCCACTTGGGCAGGGAGGTATTGCTAGCCTCAGCTGGCATTTCACCCTTGACACCCCCTCTAGTGCCAAGAGGTTTGGCAGGGCAGTGGTCCCACCTAAGAAAATCCTTTTGGGCTTCTCTCCCCCTTCCCTTCGCCTCCAGATGAAGGAGGCAGCAGAGAGGGCCCTGCAGGCCAAGAATCTCCCTCTAGATGTGACAATTGAGTGCCTAACTCTACGGGAGAGCCGGCGGGACATCGATGTGGTGAAGGATGCTGTTGATGATGAGCTGCACAAGGAAGTGGAGGTGATTGATAATTCCAAGTTGGCACTGCAGAAGAAGATCAAGGAGGTCTTTGAGCAGCTTTGGTAAGGACCAGAGGGAAAATGGCTCCATGCTCATAAGCAAACCTGGGGGGCAGCCTGGCTGTACCTGTGCACTCCTGCTTTTACACACACTTCAGGTGAGCATATGCTCAATGTCTACCCTGGATATGTTAGATATGCTTTGCATATGCATATCCCACATGAGATATATGTGCAAGCATGGACAGGATATAGTAGAGTATCAAAGTCCTTGTGGCCACACATCATAAATTAGAGGCATTCATTCAAGTATTTATTGAGCACACATGGAATACCATGCTTCTGGTTGGGAGGAATTATGAATGATCTGAAAAAAATAGAGGGTGATCTATGACCTGCTTTCCTAGTGGAGCTTAGAGGTGGATGGTACACAATGATCTTTCCCATGTGTGGAGCCCTCTGGTGACAATGGTCATCCCCCCTCTCAGAATTCAGTTCAACTCCATGAACAAAGTGACTGCTAGGTGCGAAGAGAAGGTATGACACGTTTCTGCCTTCAAAGAGCTAACATTTTACTTAGGGGTAGCATGTGGATACAGACACAAATGAAGGGGATACAAAAGAAAATGTGACCAGGTCAAAGGAGAGATCCAGGCAACATGTTCCTAAGAAGATCTGAAGCAAGAAAGAGCACTTGTATGAGGGCATATATGTATATTAGAGAAGGCTTCCTGGAGGTAATAAGCCCCTGAGTCTCAGCTTGCCTTAAAGGGAGATAATAGGGATTTTGGAAGGTGAGGCAGAGTGCATTTCAGACCTGAGGTCAGCCTAGGCAAATTTACAGAGGTAGGAGAGGAGATGCTGCGTTTGGGGAAAAGCTAGAATTCTCCTAGGCTACAGCATAGAATGTGTGATGAGTCAAATGCAAAAGAAGCTTTAAAAAGTAGATTTGGAGCCAGATTGTGGAGGTCCTCCAATGCTAAGAAATTTATATTTTTTCCTAGAATAAGAGGATCACTGAAGATTTTTAAAGAAGAGGGTGACATGATTGGACCTATGTGTTAGGAAAATTATTTTGGCAACTATGTGAAGGATTGATTGGTGAGGGATGAACCCAGAGGCAGGGACACCAAAGTAGGAAGATAAACAAGGTGAGAAGTGATGAGGGCCTGAACTAGAATGGTTGCAGTGTTCATGGACGAAATGAGTCAAGACATGTAGTGGAGATTGAACTGACAAGACTTGGCAATTGATTAGATGGGGGAAGGGGTAAGGAAGAACAGGGAGTCAAAGATGTTTCCAAAGTTTTGGGTCCAAAACAAGGAGGTTGAGATGAGGGAAGGTTTGGAGGAATGGGGAGAAGATGTTGTTGAGGTCACTTTTGAACAGGTTGAGTTGGATATGCAGATAAAGCTGTTCGCTAAGACTCTGGAGTACAAGGGAAATATCATGAAACAGGAAGATTTGGGAATCATCTGTGTCATGGCATTCAACCTCTGGGGGATGGATGAGATGACCATAAGATAATGTGTAGTTGGAGAAGAGGTTCCAGTACAGTCACAAGGAATGACTCAAGCTCAGCCAGGGTCGGGGTGTGGTGTCAAGAAAGAGATGATGATCTAGCAAAGTACACTAAGAAGGTGTGACCCAACAGGTAGGAGAACCCATATAAAGCAACGTGATTTAGAGCAACGTCGTCAATGTCAAGAGGAGGAGCGTTCAGGAGAGATCAATAATAATGCTAACTGATGATGTGAGGTTCACAAATTACATTATTGTCTCAACTGAACCTCCTAACAATTCTGTAAATCACAGGAACTACAGGCATAATTTATTCACAATTTACAGCTAAGGTTTAGAAAGGCTCTGTGGTCCCACAGCCAGTCCCAACCACAACTCAAACCTGACTCCAAGTCAAGCACCCTAACCTCTATGCCATACTGCCTCAGCAGTGTCAGCACTGTCCAGGGGATCAAGAAGGATGAGAACTAATAAGACCATCAGATTTATCAATTAAGAGATTCCTGATTGGGGGAGACAGAGATATCATTGGTATGCTTTGAGAGAGTACTTTCAGTACAAAGGACGGGAATGGAGGTCAGTGGGAAAAGGTTTGAGGAGTTGGGAAAGGTTAGTGCTAAGGAAATGGAGACAAATGTAGATGATTATCTAGGGGTTGAGCAACCCCCAAGTCAAACTTGAAAATGCCACACGGTTCTCTCTAGATGTAGACCTTTGCACCTAAATTCTCCCCTATTTTGATAAACTGCTATTGCTGTATTCTGATAAAGGATCACACAGAATCCCAGGCCCTTAGAGCCAGAAGAGACTGCAGAGGCCAGCTAGTACAAGGCCAACCCTGGCCCAAAAATTTGAGAGCCCACCATCTTCAGCCCTGGTGTATTCCACTATTTCCTTTTCGGATAGTTCTATTAGCGATCTTTTTTTTTTCTTCCCATTAGGCTTACTTTACACCCTTCATTCACCACTTCAAGTTCTGTCCTTGGAGCTAAACAGTCTTCTATATATCAGCTGTCCTATTCATTCTCTCCACTGTGCTTCCTAAGCGCCACCCCCTCCCACTTCCTGGATCTCCTCACATATATTCATTTACAATTCTATCCTTCCCATTCCTCCTTTTTCCTGTCCTTTCAGAACCATATGCCAGGCACAGGTCTCATCCCACCAAGTCTCAAGGGTACCTCTAAGGCCAAATCTGTGCTCCTTGTATTAGAATCTCTGGTTGCTTGTTATCTATACTTTGTGCATTCGGATATGGATATTGGATAACCCAGGGTGCCTTGTTGGCCCTTCTTAAGAGACTTCCATAGAATGATTACAAGCTTTGAGACCTTTTTACTTTCCCCTCAAATACCAGTGTTAAATAGATGCCTACCTTAGGGCTGGACAACGGCATCATACTATCTCACCATCATAGGACTGTGTCCTGGAGTAATTCCATTCCTTTTTCAGGTTCCATTTTCCTCCTACATAAATGAAGGTTAGAACAGATGATCTTCCTAAGATCCCTTCCATCCCTGACCTCCCCTATATTCTATAATAGACAATTTCTGTCTCATTACCAAATCTCATTCCTGATGACCTAATTGGGATATAACTGCACGGGACTTATTCATCTCAGTCCACTCTTTCTTCAGACAGCCTGGCTAAGCACACAGTACACAGGGGCAATGCTTAAATGAAGTTTTTATTTGCCCCCATATTATATCACCCACTGTCTCCCAGACTATGGCCTCCACACACTCAATCTAAGCTTCTCTGACATTTTCAGAGATCCCCTTTCACTCTGGGCCCATTACTGACTGATCCTCAACATTTGGTGCCTTCCTTTCCTAGCCTGAGCAGCTAGGTGGGTGGGACAGTAGATAGAACACAGCTTGGAATCAGGAAGACCCATCTTCATGAGTTCAAATCTGGCCTCAGACATTTTACTAGTTGTGTGACCCTGGGCAAGTTAGTTAACCCTATATGCCTCAGTTCCTCATCTGTCAAATGAGCTGGAGAAGGAAATGTCAAACCACTACTTTCTTTACCAAGAAAACCTCAAAATGGAGTCATGGAGAGTCGGACCCAACTGAAACAACTGAACAACTATAGTACCAGATTCCTAGCCTGACCTATAACGTACCTCAACACTTGCCTACTTTGCAGGAGTGCTGTGAGGATAAAGTGAGATAATAGATGAGAAAGTGCCATGAAAACTGTGAAATATATGTGTACATACACCTTTGGGCATTCAGTCAGAGCATGAGAATCTTAAAGTCACAGAATCAGAATTATACATTGTAGTGTTGACACCTCGGTACCAGGCAGATCATTGCTGCAGATAAAGCCCAGGGCTTGGAGTCAGGAGACCTGGGTTCTAGTTGTGACTCTATTATATGACCTTGGAGGCAGATGACTCTGTCTGTTGAGGCTTTGATTTTCTCCTCTAGACAATGAGGGAGTTTATAAATTTGTAGAGTGCTAGATCTAGAAGAAATCTTAAAGATCCAGTACAATTCTTCCCCCCACCTCCTTTTTAGAAAGAGGAAAACTAAAGCCCAAAGAGGAGAAGGCCTCACCCAAGGTCATCGCATCAAGGTAGTGACAGAACCAGGTCTAGAAGCTAGACTTCTTAGCTCCAAAGTTAGAGGCCTTTGTACCGTCCACATGACCTCAGATTGGAGGAATTGGCGGTTATTCTTTGGTGGATGTGGTATCTGGGCAGATGTGGAGCCCAGAGCTTTGAAAGTGGGTATCTTGATAATCCTACAATGAATGAGAGGTAAATATCAGGGAAGAGACTCTCTTCTTCACTCAGCTTCCACCTGAGGGAGCCCTGTCCTGAATCAGGCCCCAAACTGGGCCTGTTCAGGGAAGGGGTTTTCTAGGCTGGTTAGTAACTCTGGAAGACACTTGAACCCTTATGCCTTTGCCCTCCCTAGCCTTCTTCAAGAAGTAAGACAGCAACTGAACTCTGACCATCGAGGCAAGATGGAAGCACTAGAGATTGATCGTGTCTGCCTCTCACTCAATGTTAACTCCCCTAATATCTCCCTGAAGGTCAACCCTACTCGAGTTCCCAATGGGTAAGTCTGGGCCTTTGGTCCTGAGACTACTCCTTCCCTTCTTTTCTCCATCTTCCTCCTTGGTCTGTGAACCCTCCCTACCCATGGGGCCTGACCCAACTACTCATTCACCCATCCTCTCCACCAGACAACCCTTATGGGACTGGTTCACATCTGATCCTCCTTGGTCAGTGCCTGTATCGCTTGTGTCTGACCCCTTTGTGGCCCATGCTTAGGACTGCTGGACAGTATGGGAGCATGTGTGCCTCTGGCTGCCCCAGTTCCTGCACGATGCAGCAGTGGGATGACTACAGCCAGTATATCAAGGACCGGGCAGAGGCTGAGAGGAAGGCTTCTACAGATCTACGGGAAGCTACAGCCCTCACCGTTGCTGAGGTGAGCCGAACCACCCAGGCTTCCCAAAACTCATTTCCCTCCCTGCTCAGAGAGCTAGTCACTATCCTTGGCAAACATAAACTCAACTGTCTGTGGAGAGACATAAGATATGCCCATTTTCCCTTCCCCCTTGATGGACCCTCTCTTTCTCAGGGTATCACCTTCTCCCCTGATCCCTAACATATTCCCACAGCCCACTCATACTTCATTATTTCCCTGGCCCTGTTCTCACCTTCCTTAACCTCTGACCCTTAACCCCAGACCAACAATGAATTAGAAGCCCAGCGTGTGGCCACTGAGTATGCCTTCAGAAAGCGGATACGAGAAATAGAGAGATACCTGAGTCAGCTCAGGTGGCAGGAGAAAAAGGTAAGGAGTCCATTGGCCTCCAGGGTCCCCCGAGGGAGCTGGAGGTGGGGACCCAAGGTGGGCATGAACTCCAAATGATGTTGAGGGGGTTGTCAGTCAGCAGAACAGAGCAGGCAGGGAAGCCTGTCTGCCCACTCTCTGGCCTCTTCCCTTAGACCTTGGAAGAAATTGCAGAGTTGGAGGAGGCCACCCGACGGCTGGAGGAAGACCTGCGCGTAAAGATGCGAAATCTGAAGCTGGCACACACCCGCCTGGAAACCCGAACATACAGGCCCAATATAGAGATGTGCAGGGACCAGGTATGTGAATTTGTTTGTGCCTACCCCAGCAAGATCCCAAAGCCAGCAGAAGAGAAGCCCTAAAGCAATGGAGATCTCAAAGAAGCGGAAGTAACCTAGCCAGAGACAGACAGTAACAGGGCTAGATGTCAGAACTACCTCAGGATCCTTCCCTCTCAGGTCCATGTGGATGAACACAAATGTATAGGAGTGAGCTCTTGGATCAGTGGAATTGAAGGGGGATGATTCCCCTGATCCCTGTCCCTCTCTTAACCAGGTACACTATGGGCTCACGGATGAAGTGCACCAGTTGGAATCTACCATGGCTGTCCTGAAGCAGAAACTAGGCCAATCACAGTAGGTTTAGAGCTTAGTGAACTTGAGACTCCTGGGGCCCCATAAGCAACCCAGCCCTTTGGTTGGCATGGGCCCTGACCACAGATATCCAGGCCACCGTTCATTTAACAAACATGAATTACCTATTATGTGCAAAGAACTACATGCTTGGAGTTGGGGGATTAGACAAGACACCCTTCCCTTCTGGAGCTCCCAAGACATACGAAGGGAATCACAGATACATGATATGAAATGATCAGTACATGGGAGGAAATGCAGACAGAATGCTATGTGAAGTCCTAGGGGAAATGTTCACATGGAGCCTGGGCATCAAGAAAGGATTCCTGGAGGAGATGGCATTTGAATCAGGCTTTTTAAGGAGGGGGAGGGATTGAAATGGGAAGGATGTTCCAGATACAGGTTGCAAGATGAGTAAAAACACAGAGGTGGAAGAACACAAAGAATGTTTCCTGGGCAAAGGCAGGGGGTAGTATTTGGGGGTACAAGGGCATCCCTGAGGATCATTGTCTACCTCATTTACAGATCAGGAAAATGGTCCAAGAAAGGTAAGGGACTTTATCAGACATAACGATGAGCTAATGCC
Source organism: Bettongia penicillata ogilbyi (assembly GCA_023548195.1). Taxonomy (NCBI): domain Eukaryota; kingdom Metazoa; phylum Chordata; class Mammalia; order Diprotodontia; family Potoroidae; genus Bettongia; species Bettongia penicillata. The sequence goes on from JAJHZJ010000128.1 coordinate 3,023,274, forward strand.
AGAGCTAGACTAGAAGAGTCGTGGGTCCAGAACCAGGGAGTGTGGGACCTTGGTTACCAGGAGTGGCTTTCTGTCTTTGCTGTGGCTATGTACATAGTAACTCAGCCACGCTGAATTTCAGGCCCCTTTTCCCTCCCTCCTCCTTGTGGGACCTTGCCTGGGTCACAAGGAGAAGGGGGCAGAACAGCTTGGCCCTAAGTGTTCCTCAATATCCCCAGGCATACCCTAGATGCCCTTCACAAGAACCTGGCCCGGATCCAGGCTGACATTGCCTGCAAGTCCAACTCCTTACTGCTGAACAACAAGTGCATGGATACCCGCCGCAAGCTGACAGTACCAGCTGAGAAATTTGTGCCAGAGGTAGACACCTTTAACAGAACCAGCAACCGCACTCTGCCCCCACTCAAGTGCCGGCAACTAGAGCTGATATAGTACCTCCACATGGGAAATGGGAATGGGACTGGGAACGGGAGAGTCTAACTCCAATAAAGCACCAGGTGTAATGATGATGGTGATATAATCATGGTGGAATGACTTTTGTGGGGGTTTGGGAAAAGGCCTAGAGTCAAGAGCAAGGAGTAACCTCAGAAAGACATTTCAGAGTTGGGAGGGATCTAAGAGTGATCTCACCTAACCTGACCCTCTGCTGAAACATCAATGACATCAAGACACCCTCTGCTTGAACATTTTCAGCAAGGGGAAATTCATACCCCCCCCTCCCCCCTGAGAAGGCTCACTTCACCTGGGGACAGCTTCAATGAGTAGGAAGCTCTTCCATACATCGAATCTCAACTTGCCTCTCTAGTTTCAGCTCGCTGCTCCTAGTTCTGCTCACTGGGGCCAAGCAGATCAATGCTACCCTTACTTCCACATGACAGCCCTTCCAGCACTCAGAGATGGTGATTGGTCCTCTCCCTCGGAGGTCTTTTTTACTCTGGGCTAAATATCCCCAGATCCTATATAGCAGCAGGGGCCAGCATTCCCACCATCTTCATCTTTGTATCAATGTCCTAACAGGTAGTGCCCAGAATGGAAAATGGTAGTTCAGATATGGTCTGATCAAGGTGGAGAATAGCAAAGATATCACAGGCCTCATTCTGGACCAGTACAGGGTAGTTTGTAGTACCCTAAAACCCCCACTTCTTATTTACACAAGTCACACCTCCCTCTCCTTGTTCATGTTTTATTTTAAAACCAAGTGTAGAATTTTATTTCTATTTGGTTTCATCTTAATTCTCAGTCTAGCCTATCCAGATGTTTTTGGATCCTGATGTTACCATTCCAAACTTGCTATCTCTCCAATGTTGTCCTCTCTAGACATAATGCTTTAGATGGCTAACACAAATATTAAGCAGCGTAGGACTAAGAAGAGATTGTTAGGGTACTCCACTAGCGTCCTCTCCCAAGAAGACACCAAGTCATTGATGATTACTAATTTGGTCTGGTCTTTCAACCCCATCAACCTCAGAATCCTATTACTGAGCCCACATCTCTCCATTATGTCCAATTCTACAAACATTTATGAAACACCTCCTAGATAAGAGACCTCTTCAGCTGACACTTTGCCCATATGATGCCCATATGATGGCATTAGCTTCCTCTATGGCTCCCCTCTCCAGTACTAGATACTTCTTCCCCAGGGCAGCTAGGTGGTACATGGATAAAGCACCAGTACAGGAGTCAGGAGGACTTACTTCAGACACTTGACACTCACTAGCTGTGTAACCTTGGGCAAGTCACTTAACCCCAATTGCCTCATCCTGGGTCATTTCTCATCATCCAGATGAATATCTGGTCACTGGATTCAGATGGCTCTAGAGGAGAAGTGAGGCTGGAGCCTTGCACAGCCCTCCCTCACTCAAAACAAAGTCAAGCACAAGTCATACCATTTCTCTGATGGCATGGTCTTCGTCGGCAACAAAGGACCAACACACACACACACAGTAGGTGCTTAGTGAAAGTTGCATGGAATTGCCAGGCATCATATTCAGTATTGTAGATAAATAAAAAGGGAAAGAGGTCTGCCCACGAAGAACAGGGCATTATGCCAAGATGTGTTAATATAAGGTGATTTGTATTGAAAGAACTCTAGTTCTTCCATTTCTCTTAGGTATCTGGAATGTTTCTGGCCCAGAGACTTGCTTCAGAAGAGGGCAATCAACAGATATGATGGGTTGGGTTTCTGGACTTGCAAAGAAATTTAGTTGCTGCTTTCAAGCAGCCATGGATGTGGAAGTAGCATGGTGTAATGGAAAAAAAGACTAGATTTGGAGTCAGAGGGCCTGGATTTGAATTTCAACTCTACTACTTACTATGTACAGTGTGACCCTTGGGCAAATGACTTAAACCCTCTGGATCTCAGTTTCCTCATTGGTAAGTTGAACCATTTAGTGATGTCTAGTTCTATTTCAAATCATATGGCTCCAGCCCTCTGGATGCATGGAAAGACAAGGTATGGCTTTCCCCAGATGCTTTCTTGCTGTGGTAGAGCTAGAATTATTTCCTGGGTCTCTTCCCTTCACTTTTCATTTCTTATTAGGCAATTCTAAGGATATTCTGATTTCAGTGATCTGGCTGGCCTGCTACCTTGACTCACAGGTGATACAAACTCTCTTAAAAACTAGATGTTTGAGGGGCCTTGGAACAGGGTGCTCATCTTACTGCACAGCTGAGCCTCCAGTCTATCCATGAAGCTGGGAACCTTGGGAGCACCCACACATTCTTCCCCCTAGGCATCTGTTCTAATCCCATGGTTGCCATCTCTGTATGCAATGTCACTCTTGAGGAACAGCTCCCTTCCCCTTTTTCCTGCAAGTAGCTTCACTTCCAGTTTGAAACTCAATGAACTACTTATTCCTGGTGGGATCAGGAATATGTGTGTATGGGAGGTGGTGGTACCTGAATAGAACCTTGAAGCTAAGGAACACAAGAGGAAGAGGTAAGGGCTGCATTTTAGGCTCTGGGAGCAGCCTGTCTGAAGGCCCAAAGAGCAGTGTAAAACTCTGTCAAGTGCTTTCCTGAAATGTTGTATCTATAATATTGTCCAGGGGAGAGGTCTACCCAGGTCTGAAGGGACCCAAGAGAAATTTCTTAAGCTTCACTCAGGAGAGATTCAGGCCTTCAGGAAACCATTTATTCAGTTATTCAAATTAATCATATACAAGGCACCTTTTGTGTACCGAGTACTCCAGTGATAGTTGTCTCTGTTCAACATGAAGATGATTCTGACAAAACTGACAGGTCCTACAAAGTTGGAAAGAGTTTGAGTACAGGCCTATTGTTGCTACTGTGTTGCTACTGTATAGGTATTATACAAGGAGGAAGAGAAGCAAGAAACAAGCAAACCCAAACCGGGAAAGGAAGTCCCCACTCCCCCAGGGGGGCTGGGGGGAAGGGCACTGAAACTGTCTTCCAGTGCTGCTCTTCCCAACACCATTTTCCCCTTTTGGGGCTTTCTCTCTTCTCATTCTCAAGTCTCTCTGTCTCTGGAGAAAAGGCCGCTGGACGCCACTGCTGGGCATTCTCAAGGTCTCTCTCCAGAACTTTGGATTTGACTATGCAACATGGGAGACGCTGGCACAGGATAGCTTAGCATAGCGCACCCACATCAGAAAGGGTGCTATACTCTTTGAGCAAAGCACAAAGTAAATGCAGGATGCGTAAATTTGGGATATCCACCTCAAATATTCGCATGGACTATCCATGCCCAACTTGTGGTAGAGCATTTTGAGCTCGTATTGGTCTGATCAGTCATGGTTGGACACCCTGCAATTTCACTTTATCATGGTGATGTCATTTGGTCCTCTTTGAAGAGGAAGGACAACAACCATTATACAAGCACTAAGGTCCAGCCTACCAGATGCTTTCGTTGGGCAAGCCCTTCTCCCCTTCTGGGCCTCAATTTCCTTAGCTGTAAAATCAGGGAATTGATAAGATCTAGAACTGGAAGAACCTTTTGAAATTATCTAGTTCCATCTCCATTATTTTGTAGATGAGGAAACTGAAGTCCACAGAGACTAAGTGATTAATTTCTGAGGACTCTTCCAGGGCTGAAATTCTACAGTTTTGACCATAAATGGATGAATTTTAAAAAACACAGCTTAAGAAAACACCTACTAAAGGTATAGAGGTAAGATTGGGATCTGTGCAGGTAAATATAACATGGAAACCACAGATCTCTGAAGGATTTGCAGTACCCTGGGTCAAGTGGAGAGCAAAAATGGAGATGATTAAAGCTTTGTCCTCATCCTCAGCATACTGAGTCCATCAGGGAAAATCAATTGTTAAGGGAACTTAGCTGGACAGAGAAATAGACTAGAGAAATCACAGAACGTCACAGCCAGGAGGAGATTTATTTGGCCTCTAAGTCAGACCTATTTTGGTGTCATTGACCTCTTTGGCTGTGGTCTAGTCCAGAGAAACCTAAGGACCCCTTCTGATATTTTTTTGATTGAAAAGAATGCTAAATTTCAGTCAGAGGTTAGTGAAAATAAAGATGTCATTTTTTCCCCTCATCCAAGTTCATGGACTTCCTGAAATCTATCTTAACCACAGGTTAAGAACCCCTGCTCTAGTTCAATTCTCTTTGGTTAAGGCTGTAGAAAGCAACTTCTGCCCTTTGAGGGCCCCCTCCCCCCACTCCCACTCAGTAAGAGGAAGAGCTGGGATTAGAACTCAGATCCTGGGCTCCACCGACCTGGGATTTGAATTCTCTTCTGCAGCTTACTTGGAAAGGCCCCTTCCTTTCTCTAAACTTCAGTCTCTTCATCTGTAAAATAAAGGGGGGTGGGGAGGGACACCTAGATCGCACACATGCCTTAATGACAGTTCATAATTATGTCACTCTTAATGGAGGCTGGTGAGATCGGAGGCAGAGTATCCCACTGAACACAGCCAGGAGTTAAAAGCCTTGCCCCCAGGGCCGGGGGGGGGGGAGGGTTAGTGTCTGAGCTGGATTCCCCCTCCCGTCCTCATTCCCAGCCCATGGCACTGACCCACGCCGCCTCGGTTCAAGTCGTGGCCAGCACAAGCTTACATGGCATGGCTCGTCTCCGGCATCACCTCGCCCAAGTCCTGGGCATGGGGCCCTGCATTCAGCACCTTCCCCGTCTACAACTATGGCCTCACGTTCTAGGACACGCCTGGGCCAGAGAGCCGAGCCGTCGGCGTGCCCGGAGGCTCTGAGGCTGAAAGGCGCCGAGGACCCAAGGCAGCGCCAGGCCCCGCGGCAGTGCCAGGCCCCGCGGCAGCGCCGAGCCCCCGCGGCAGAGCCAGGCCCCGCGGCAGAGCCAGGCCCCGCGGCAGCGCCGAGCCCCCGCGGCAGAGCCAGGCCCCGCGGCAGCGCCAGGCCCCGCGGCAGCGCCGAGGCCCCGCGGCAGAGCCAGGCCCCGCGGCAGCAACAGGCCCCGCGGCAGAGCCAGGCCCCGCGGCAGCAACAGGCCCCGCGGCAGAGCCAGGCCCCGCGGCAGCAACAGGCCCCGCGGCAGCAACAGGCCCCGCACCATAAAGGGCCAGAGAAGCGGGAGCTGTCACGATGAAAGGGAGGGAAGGACGAGACGGAGGAAAGGCCCGGGAGGGGCGGGGCCTGCGCGAGGGAGTGCCGGGGTCTCTGGGGAGGGGGGAAGATGGGGGGATCGGTGCCCCGTATGAGGGCGGGGTCTTGCGGGGCAGGGGCGGGGCCTGCTCCGGGGCCGCGACTGGGTAGCTCAGCCCGACGTTTTTCGGCAGGGAGGGGGGATGGAGTGGTGAAGGGAGGTGGGCGTGCCGGCGCTCCCGGAAGTGGTGGTAGATTGTGGCGGTTGATGGCGGCTGCGATGGCGGCGGTGGCGGGCGACGCGGCGGCCGGAGCGGCGCGTTCCCTATCGCGGTTCCGGGGCTGCCTGGCCGGGGCGCTCCTTGGGGACTGTTTGGGAGCAGTCTACGAGGCGTACGAGAACGTTACCATAGCGTCACTGCTGAGTCACGTGGCCAGCTTGGAGCCCGAGCCTGGACTGAAGGGAAGCGCGCGCACAGGTGGGAGGGGCGCGTGCGCACAGGTGGGGGAGGGGCAAGGGGCGGGGCCTAGCCTGGTATAAAGAGGACGGGCTTTTCGGATCAGTCCTGCAGCACGTGGGGCGGGCTTTACCGGCTCTGCTGACAGCTGTTCTGGAGCTGCGACCCGTCCCCACCCGACTGAGACTCAGAAAGCCTGGGTTTTGCTGGAACCTGGAAAGGCACTTAAGAGACCATGGAGATCCTCCTCCTGGGAGCCCTGCAGAAACCAGCCTGGGCTGGAAGACTTTCCATACAGTGGAGCCCACTCTGCCCCTTTTGGATCTTCCTGACTGCTGTCCTCCCTAAATCTGCCCCTTTGTAACCTTCCCCCACCCGTCACAGCCCTCTTAGCAGGGACCAAGCAGAAGGGGCCCGGCATCCATTTCCTTCAGCTGCCCCTCTCTTGAACTGCTGTTCCTCTCTAGACCCATTCCAGCTTGTTACTGACTTGTCACCTACAACTGTTGTCCAAAATCAGGCCAACTAGATGACCTCCAAGGTTCCTTCCCACTTGGAAATTGTCATCCTGCGCCGGTCACCAGCAGTAGTTTTGGAAACTATGACTTTGTGAATAGAGCTGAAGATGACCTGTTACCTCACAATGAAATTCGAATCTACTGATACCCTTAGAAGGGGAACCTGAGGCCTCGAAGCCACCCTTGAGTGTGGCCCTCTAGATCCTCAAGTGTGGCCCTTCGACTCAGTCCAAACTTCTCAGAACAAATCCCCTGAATTAAAAGGATTTGTTCTGTAAAACTTGGACTCCGTCATAAGGCCACACTCAAGGGTCTAGAAGGCCACATGTGGCTTCAAGGCCCAAGTTCTCCACTCCTGCCTTAGATTTTTCCTAGATAAATTGTTGTCTATCTAGGCTTGCATCTCCTGTCTTAAGATTGAGAGGTTGATTTTCTGAACCCACCATTAAATTTCATCTCATTGGATTCTGCCCAGTCAAGGTGTTGGAGTCTTTTTGGATCCTGACATTATCATCTAAGGTGTTAGCTCTCTCTCCCATCTTTGTGTCCTGTGAAGAATTAATAAGTATGTCTTCCATGCCTTTACCCATGGCATTAATGAAAATGTTAACTTGTCAGACAGTGGAGGGCCACGGCAGAGAAGTCCTATGGAAACCTCCTTGACCTTCTCTTTTCTGTGCCTCAGTTTCTCCTACTATAAAAATGAGAAGATTACATTAGGTGGTTTTTATGATTCCTTCTAGATAAGACTTTTTGCGATCTGTATCCTAAGTAGCTCCTCTCTCCTTTTCCTGCTTTTTACCTATTCCCTCTTCATCTATATCAGCAGGCGCTGGAAATTCAAGATGCTATAAGAAGTTGCCTGGCAAGACAAAGGGCAAGATAATAACAATGCCAAGACACATGAGCTGTGTAGCATAATGAGGGGTATCAGCCATTAAAACTGTTGGAGTTTAGAGGAAGGACATCACTGGGTTCAGAGAATGTCTTAGGGAGAGGATTTAGGATTTGATTGGATCTAAAGGGATGACCAGGAATTAGGGGAAAAAGTACAAGCAAAATCAAGGAAGGAAAAGCCCATCTGTTTTGGTAAAGTCAGATCCCATTGACTTGAGTGAAGGGCCTCGTGAGCTAGGAAATGGTGAGAGAGGTTGGAGAGATAGGTATGGGTTAGATTGTGGAGGGCCTTCAAAGCCAGTATAAATTATACCCTATAGGCACTGGAGAGTCATGGAAAGTTTGGAGGGTAGGGGTTTACATGTGCAGAGAAGTGTTTCAGTAAGGTCATTTTGAAGAGACAATGTAGGTTGGCATAGAGAAACAAAAGCCTAGAGTTTAAGAAAGGGGAATTGGTTCAAACTTCAGGTGAATGCCTCAACCAGAGTGTTGGCAGGATCCCTGGAAAGTTGGGAGGAGTTTGAAGCCAAGATTCATCAAGACTTGGTGAATGCCTAGATGTGGAGAGCTGAGGAGAGAAAAGGATCAGAAAGGATTCTCAGGTTCCAAATTAGGAGAATGACAGAAATACAGAATCATTTGGGGGAAATGGTGTTCTTCTATTTAGCCCTGTTGAGTTGGAGAGGGATGAGACTTGCAAGCCTCAGCCTCCCCCCAATTCCACCCTTCCTTGGCCCTCTCTCTACAGAGGTCCTATACTACACAGATGACACTGCTATGACCAGAGCCCTGGTGCAGTCCCTGCTGGCCAAGGAGGCCTTCGATGAAGTGGACATGGCCAAGAGGTGAGGGGCTGTGGGCCAAACAAGACAATGCCCTGATGTCGTTAATGGTTGTCTCAGGTTTCTGAGCCTCCTGCCCAGAAAAGCTAAGACAATGTCCCATGCTGCTTATCCCTAGACAGCTTCTTCTGCTCATTCCCTTTCCCTCTCCCCAGACTATTTCCTTTTCTTGGCTTCAGGATCTTTTGAGGCCTAGCCAGAGTCCTTGCCTTTCCCTCTCCAGGTTTGCTCAAGACTACAAGAAAGACCCTGATCGAGGCTATGGTGCTGCAGTGATCACTGTGTTCAAAAAACTGCTGAACCCCAAATGCACAGATGTCTTTGAGCCGGCTCGGGCTCAGTTCAATGGGAAGGGTTCCTATGGCAACGGGGGTGCCATGAGGGTGGCTGGCATCTCCTTGGCCTACAGTCATGCCCAAGATGTTCAGAAGGTATGTGAGCTAAGCTGACCTCTGGGGTCTCCTCTTTCCTGTTCTCTCTGTCATGGATCTAATGACAGCTTCCATTCTGCCTCTATCCTGTTCCTTGGCACAGCTCTGATGGCAATAGTTCTCTCTTCATCCTTTCCCACCTTCCTTTCTGCAGTTTGCCCGGCTCTCAGCCCAGCTGACCCACGCCTCATCACTGGGCTTCAATGGTGCTATCCTGCAGGCTTTGGCCGTGCACCTGGCCCTACAAGGGGAATCATCTCAGGAGCAGTTTCTCCAGAAGCTCTTGGACCACATGGAGGAGGTGGAGAGTGATGACCGGTCTCTGTCAGAAGCAAGGGAGTAAGCAGGGATGGGCACTTGAATGCTGTTGGTTGAATGTGGACTGAGCCATGAAGGTCAGGGCATGATCTAGGCCAGTGCTAGCAATAGACTAGGATGTGATTCTTTTCCATTTTCCTTTTTTCATGGAAAACATTAAGTAAAAGTTGAAAGAAATCCCTCCTTTTTCTGCATTTCAAAATGACTATTGCACCAGATTTTATACTGTCTGCTCCTACACACACACATGCACATGCACATGCACATAACATGCACCCCTACCTCCCCACTCCCTTCCAAATTCCCCAGGCTTCATGTTTTCTCTATTGAAAGGGTCTGTTTTTCTATTATCCACCTCACTATCCCCCTCCCCTTCTGAGATCTAAAACCTGCCCCATTCTTTCAAATCTGACCTGTGTACCCATTAGCTGTGACTTCTCTGACATCTCTTTGATTCCCAGGCTGGGCATGGGGGAGCGTCCATACTGGAACAAACTGAAGAAGATTGCAGAGTTCTTGGAGCAGGGCTTAATGACTAAAGAGGAAGTCTTGTCTGAACTCGGTGGGTTGGCTGGAGGCTGGACCTTTCTTTCCTCCCATCCCTACTCCCACCCCCACATAGATAGGCCTGCCTCCATCCTTCAGGGGCCAGAAGGGAGAACAAGCTATATTCCCTTCTGACTTGTCCTTGCCATCCCTGGGACCGGGGCAAGAAAGAGGATGTACATCTCTGCCATGAGTCCTTCTCCCAGGGGAGAAACTTGGCTCTTGCAGAGGTTGAAGTGGAGAAGCTGGGGTGGGGGCTCAGGTTCCTTTATCTCCATTTCAGCTTTGAAAGCAAAAAAGTGCCATCTTACCAGTGCCCAGTTTAACTTCCCTACTGTACAACACAAAAAGAATACTTTAACCAAGTTGAATGTCTTGACTACTTGGTTGGCCTCATCTATTTCTCTCCCTTGAGCCAACTTAGTAGACTTATGAATCTTCCCAATCATTTGGCCCGGTCCCGCCCCTAGAAGGAGAGAAATCTCTGTCCTGAGGTGATCTCAGCCCGCCCGCACCTTGTGTCCTCCATAGGGAACGGCATCGCAGCTTTCGAATCAGTCCCCACTGCCATCTACTGCTTCCTGCGCTGCATGGCTCCTGATCCTGCAATCCCCGCCACTTTCAACAATCTCCAGCGGACTCTCATCTACTCCATCTCCCTTGGGGGGGACACCGACACCATTGCCACCATGGCCGGGGCCATTGCTGGGGCCTATTATGGCATGGAGCAGGTTCCCGAGAGCTGGCAGCAGAGCTGTGAAGGCTATGAGGAGACTGACGTACTGGCCCGAAGCCTACATCAGCTCTTCAGCAAGGAACTGTGAGTGTTGTTGCCAGTGCACATCCTGGCAGCAGCCTCTGGCCAGGAGCAGCAGACCTCAGGGCCCCTTCGATTTACTGCCCTGCCCCCTGCAGCAGCATGGGGCCATGTGTGTGATTGGGAAGAGAGGGCCCTCTGTTTTATTGGTGGTGAGTGAGTGGTGTAGGTGTGAGCCTGTGCTGGCTAGGCCCATTGTATGATCACATCTGTGATCCCCCAAATCCCCAGAGCTTGATTCTGGGGCCTGAGTCGGGAGACCTACGTGACTAAAGCAGGAACAGGTTTGAACTGAAGGGAGACATTTCTGACTCTTGGCAGGAATGAAACATAATTGAAACCATGGGTCTGGGGAGGTAGATGTGCTCTCTGGAGTCCCACTCCTTGTAGGCTTAGTCTCAGGAAGTTTGCTTTCCTGGACTGATCACGCCTGACTGACTGGCCTAGGGACCTTGAGAGTCTTGAAGTTGTTAGTTTGGGAAACTCTTGGGCCCTAGAGTGGACCTCTTGGTTGAGGTCCCACTGGGCATCAGCTCCCTTGGGGTGGGCACCCACTTCAGCTTCCACTGGAAATCATGCAGTCTCCCATTAAAGTTATTGGCAGACCCTGCTGTTGTCTTCCAAGCTCTGTCTTTGGTCTTTGTCTCTTCTGCCTGTGGGACTTCTTTGTTCCATCCTGGTAGTGTGTGCCAACAGGAATGGGGATGGGGAAAAGGCAGCACTCCTAAGAACTGGGAACCCAAGGAGATAGAGAGGCAGGTTCCTCTGAAAGAACCTGAGAGCCCCTGAGATCTGTGGGGTAGGTCAGAGTAGTGACCATTCTTCGAGCTTTCCTCATAGGGTGTCACGCAGTGGAGCTCAGATGATGGGCCAAGTCTCTACCACAAGAATGTTTGCCCCAGGGATTTGAAAGCTACTTTAGCTGTGGATATCAAGAAAGGTAAAGGAGCAGGGCACAAATATGGGTCCAAAAAATTTCCCCTGCCCAGCGGGAGCCAGGCCCAGCCTCTTAGGCTCCCAGATCAAGGACAGAAGCCTGCTTTGGGGCAGCTGCAGTTGAAAGAGAAATAGCACCTGATGAGAGTCAGGGCCAGGCAAGATCATTATCTGTGTGACCCGTGGCCACAGGATTGCTCCATGTAGAGCACCAAGAACCCTGTTACATCTGTTTTGTCAAAAGCTATTCTGCAGTCTACCGGATGGAATGTTTCGCCTTGCAAGGGTCCTGTTTACTTGCCCTGGCTGGGTTCCACGAGGAAGTAGTTGGTTTGCCCCAGAGCAGGGATGGATGTGCTTGGAAATTTACACAAAGAATCTCATTCCTGAATAGGGAAGAGTGTGTCAGGCAGTCTCGCTGGGATGCTGCTGCTTTGCTGGAATCTCTCCTGCCCCCTCAGAGTTGTAGGAATGTGAGGTCTGAGCCCCTGCCTGCATTGGGGAGGGCTAGCCTGGGGAGCAATTTGTCCCTCAGTGAGAGCAAAATGTGGGGGGAAATTGTCAATGATGACTGTTTCTAGGCTCAATTGGGCCTCCTTGGAGACCAAACTGAGTTTTCCAAAGGGCAGGCAAGAAAGAATGTCCCAAGTTGGCTGCCCCTAGATCTGCCTGGCCCAGAGAATAGAGAACTTTCCTTAAGGAAGTAAGTACCCCTGGTTGCCCCAGGCCAAGGATGTCAAACACATGCTTTCATAGGGAACCTCAGAAGGCATCTGGTCTTCAGGCAAATCCTCTCACACAAATGGTCCCTAAGGCTCAGTCTAAAAATTTCCAGTAATGGGGAGTTCACTATGTCTTCATCGTGAGGGAGCTCAGTCCCAGGCAGCTGCTCACCTTGAGCCCCGTCCTCCACACTTGAGAACTAGAGCCTGGTTACAGCTCTGCCTTCCCTTGGGAATGAGGATTAGTGATTTCATTCATAATTTGCTTCAGATGTTGAAATAACTTGTTAGGGACACTGAGCCAGCTGTCACGCTCCACTGCTAGAGAGTTCTGTGGAATGCTCTGGAGAGGTTTGGTGTCTGCCCCAGATTAGCCATCGGCCTGCCAGCAGCTGCATTTCTGGACTTGCCCAGAATTGCCCTAAGAATAGATTGGGTGTGTGTGTGTATGTGTGTGTGTGTGTGTGCGCGCGCGTGTGTGTGTGTGTGCACCCCTACCACCTTGGAACCATCTTGAATGTAGTCAGTGACAGTCCTTGAGCCTTAGAATGGGGTCTGTGCACCCATGTGGGCTGCAAACAAGTCTGCTTAGAGTTTCAGTGGGACAAGAAAGGAAAGAGGCAAGAGAAGTGGGCTGAAACCGTGGGCCTAGCCAGTGCCTTCATGAGCTTGTGTTTAGTACAAGAGGATAGCTTAACACTGTGTTTTAATAGATTTTATTGATGTGTCAATACAGTCAAGTACTGTAGTTTTAGTTCCAAAGAGAAACCCATTTGTTTATCACAAGTGTGTTGGTTTTTTTAACCGAATTTGCTCTGACACAGTGCATGGAATAGGTATGTACAAAACTACAACCATCTATATATCAGGTTAGAAATGAGGATACTAGAGGCAAATATTTTAAACATTTAAAAAAACAGTAAGAATTAGAATATACAAATGCATAGGGGTACTGCAGTTTTCATAGTTTAAAAATTGACAGACTTGATCAGAGTCAGCCCTTAAGGAGGCACCTAAAAGTGACCTATCCAAGGTCCTGCTAGCTGAGAGTCCTTGCCAAGTGACCAGGAGCATGTGGTGGGGGACAGTCCTGGCTGTCCAGCTTCCTTCTGCTCTTAACTCTATATTTGATGCAGATCAAGGCCTGCCTGGCCATTTCAGCCCAAGGAAGTGGCAGCTTTGGCACAGGAAAAGAAAGGGACACACAAGTGGGCTTTGGAGCTTCTTACAGATAGATAAGGCCAAGAAGGGTGAGAGATCCTTCAAGGCCCTCAGACCTTCCTTTTCCCAAGGTTTTGCACCTAGCTTCTTCCCCAACCCCTGTACCAGAGAGTGAGTTGCGTTTCCCTTTGTTTGTCCCTGCCACCAGGAGATGGGAATCCAGGTGACCTAGATTGTGGGGAGAGGCCTGTCAGGATGTACCAAGGTTAGCAAAGGCCCCAGGTGAGCCAAAGCCTAGAGAACAAGCAGGAGCTGGCAGTAGTTTTGTTACAACAGACGCTGTGTTTTAGAGCAGCTAGCACCAGCAGTTTCAGAGATGATTCCAACTTTCACACATAGTCTAAATTAAGTGGTTGGGTTGGTCAGGCATAGGACCCTCGGTTTTAGGGGCCAGCCCTAGCTTATAGGGCTCCTGGGCATTTAGTTGTTCATTTGAAGGGAAACCCCTTATCTCTTTGCAGTGGCGTGGAGTGGCCACTGGCCTTGCTATCTGCCCCATGTGTCCCCTTCCCTTCCCTACCCCCAAAGCTAAGACTAGAACTGGGGATGAAAGAATATGCTGCAGCTATCTATCACCCAGGAGTGAAGGGAGAACCAGTCAAAGCTCCTCTCCTGTCCCTTTTGTGAACATCCACTCAAAATTAGGTGTCGGGAAGAAAACAACCTGACTGTCTTCTGTCCTTTCTACAGATGTGGCCGCCAAGACTAACATCTGTTACCATCTAGTCTTTCTGCTCTTTATTTTCCTAGACCCTAAGATCACATAGAACATCAAAATGAAATAGGAGAGGGCCTCGACCCCTTACTTCATGATGGCTCTTGTTCAGGAAAGTGAGGTGGGAGCAAAGGATTCAATAAATACCTAGACTCCAGTCAATCTACTACAGATCCCTTGACCTTACTTGAGGACTATGGGAGCGGGGGTTACAGTGCCTTAGCCTTACACATAAACCCTCTTTATTTGGGCGTGGTGGAAGCAGGTGAACTGCAGGATCCCAGTACTGAATACACTGCACCCTACCCACCCAGTGGCTTTGGAGGTGACATTCTCACCCTCCCCACATCTGGGTGCCTTGTCTTCCTGGCCCTTTGGGAGTGGATTTTTCTTGATATTGTCTCCACACTTCCCCTCCCTTCTTCCAATAGGAGCTTGGGCTGTGGGAGATTAGAGAAGGCAAGGATAGGTGTAGTATTAGCCCCATGAAAGACGCCAGAAGTTGGTTCCTGTTCACCCATCTAGTTGGGCTACTTAAGGGAAGTTGGTGACTATTGCACTTTGTCCTGAGGGGACACTAAACAGGCCATCATAGCATCTTTGGCCAAAGATTGACTAGGGCCTTGTCTTCTTCTCTCTCCTGACATAAAACTTGTCTTGGAGCCAGAAACCCCAGACATGAGAGCTGGGGGCAGCGGGGATGGAAGGCTTCTTTGTATCCTCAGTGCAGTCTGAGCATGAGAGGTCCCTGCTTTTTCACCCAGAAGAGAAGCCCAGGGATGGAAAGAGGCAGATTTCCAAGGATAGTCAGTGAGTCTCTGCTCCAAGATGTGTGCATAGAAGACCCATGAGTCCCCTAGTCCTTGGGACAGAAATGGAGCAATTCCAATTAAGACCTGGAAGCCAGGAGCTGCACGCCCTGAGTGTGAGTTCATACTCATTATCTCCGAGGCTGGCCATCTTCAATTCAGCACCATCTTCAGCCCCAGGCCCAGGAGGAATGGGGAGAGGGGAGGTGGTCCCACCTTTGCAAAACCTCTTTCAGAAGCAATCAGAAGAAGAAAGCAGATCTCCTCTAGCCACTGCCATCTCCCAGTGTCTTCTCTAACCATCGGGTCCTTTGCTTTTAATTAAAAAATAATACTACTACTAAAGATGGGTGTGGGAGGGGTAGTTGGCAACTGTGGGTCCCTGGCCTGTTATGTGGGGCAGAGCAGGAAGCCAGAGAAAGATGAGTGGATGTACTCTGTGGAGTAGAGGCCGTTGGCTTGGTCTGAGGGCATCTGCACCCAGACTTGGTCATTAGTGCGAAGTTCAAGCACAGCCCCACCCGACGCCTGGTCCAGGTAGCCTTTCTTGTACTCGTCATAAGTGTAGGTGGCGGGGACATTGTTCTTATATAGAGCCACCCAAACACTGGTGCCCTTGACATGCACATGGTAAGCAAAGTAATAGACGCCACCAATGGGGCAGGTGAAGATGCCGGTGGCAGGGTTATAACCACTGTGCCCATTGTACAGCGTCCGATCAAACTTAACTGGCATCCCCGAAGCTGGGAAAGGTGATGTGAGCACAGCAGTGAAAGCTGGGGCAACGCCGACTGACAGCTCCCCAAGACCAGACTGGGGTTTGGCCCCTCTGCCGTTACCTAGCACTGCCCCTTCCACACCACCATTGGGCAAGTGCAGCCCTGCAATGCCCATCTCATCTAACCCCCCTGGGGGCCCAGGTGGCCCAGGGGGCCCTGGAGGCCCTGGGGGGCCATTAAGTCCTGGGTTGCCAGGAATGCCAGGAGGGCCTGTAGGTCCAGCTAAGCCTGGCTCACCCACCCTGCCCTCCCCAGGGGGACCTTGGAGGCCTGGCTCTCCTTTTAGGCCTGGAAGACCCTGGGGCCCGATGGGACCTGATGGACCCTGAAGGCCAGGAATCCCTGAGGGTCCCCTCAGGCCAGGCTGGCCTGGAAGGCCTACCTCCCCTTTCTGTCCCAGCCCTCCTGCTGCACCTGGCCCCCCCGGAAGTCCAATGATGCCTGGTTCTCCCTTGGGCCCACTTGGCCCTGGTGGTCCCTGTGCCCCAGGTAATCCCCTCTCTCCGACAACCCCGGGTTTTCCCACAATACCACTTGGCCCCTGGTCTCCTCGGATCCCAGGTACCCCTGGAGGCCCACTTGGCCCTGCCTCCCCTTTGGCCCCAGGTAGCCCATGCCTCCCTGGTAGTCCCATGGAGCCAGGAAGGCCAGGAGGGCCCATAAGGCCCTGAGGTCCTGGTTCACCTGGCTCACCATCCTCTCCTGGCTCACCTGTATCACCCAACCCTCCTGGGACCCCTGCTGGGCCCCTTTCCCCTTTGAGGCCTGGGATCCCTGGCTTCCCATAGCCTATAGGGCCTGGCAGACCAGGAAGGCCCCTGATCCCAGGTTCCCCCTTTGCACCTACAGGCCCCTGGGGTCCAGGCACACCTACTGCCCCAGGTACACCAATGCCATCAAGTCCCGGGGGACCCCTTGGACCCAGGGCCCCTGGTTCCCCAGTTTGTCCTGGTCCCCCAGGAGCCCCAGTGGCTCCCTTGTCTCCTGGGGCACCTGGAAGCCCATCTAGGCCAGGTTTGCCCAAGCCCATGGGACCTGGAGGTCCTGGAGGGCCAGGGGGACCTCCATTGCCTGGAACACCTGGCTGGCCTGGTGTACCCACCCCATTATCTCCCTTGAGGCCTCTTTCCCCTCGAGGTCCTGGCTCCCCTCTGGGACCTGGTTCCCCCCTAAAGCCTTGTGGACCCAGAGCACCCTGGGGACCTGGTTTGCCAGTGACGGCAATGCCTGACGGGCCTGGAAGTCCAGGGGGCCCTGGCAGTCCTCGAAGGCCCTGGTCCCCCCGAAGGCCTGGCTCACCCTTGGGACCTGGCTCACCTTTACTACCCACTTTGCCTGGGACACCTGGGACGCCTGGCTTACCCATCCTAGAGAAACCTGGGGGACCAGCAGGACCTGGCTGACCATGCAGGCCTGGCTTGCCTGTACCTGGCTTTCCCGGATAACCAGGAGGTCCTGGGGGGCCCCGGGGGCCAGGCTTTCCGGGTGGTCCAGGTTCCCCTTTCAGGTCCATTGGCAGCATTGGTGGTGGCAGTTCTAAGAAAAGAAATAGGGTGGCCGTGGTCAAAGGCTTTGGGAATGAGATTGCCCCCAGCACTTCCCTTCCTACCCAGCCTAAAATAAAGACTCTCAAGGCTTTGAGGGCAGAAACTGGGGAGAGAAATGACTCAACAAGGGGTGAGGGAAATCTCAGGTAGCTCTAATGGGTATGGAGAAGGCAATTTCCCCGTGGGGAACTCAGGTCCAGTGGGACCACTGAAGAGGCAATAGGACCTGCTCATGTTCTGCGGTTCCCCCCAATCAGGAATTGTGGCAGGAGGGAAACAGCTGCACACCTATAAACTTGAGACAATCTCTTCGCTGACTTTCTCCCTGAGACTCCTAGCTGGGACCCTCGGATTAAAGCAGACCTTCCTGAGGGCTGGAGCTCCTTCAGTGCGAGAGAAGTGACCCAGTCCCTCATGGCTACTCACTCAGAGCCCAGCCCCGGGCCTTGCCCACTCATCTAGAGGAGTGGGGCCCAAGGGCTGTAGGTGTATAGGGGGAGGGGTGTGCCCAAATTAGAGAAAGTCTTCTACCCTATACTAGGGAAAGGGGATAAGAGGAGACGGTCCCAATGACGTCAGAGTCTCCGCCCCCTTGCCGCTAGAATAAATCCGCCCCAGAGTGGCCGCATAGAAACCCAGAGAGGTAGAGACACAATGGAAGTATTGCCAGAGGCCAGAAGAATTAGCGAATAGGAGCTGTCACTCTCCTTTGGCTGGCTCTGCCCACAAGGTTAAGCGGAAGGCCCCATAACCCCTGAATGTGCTCCCTAGCCCCGTTAGACAGGTCCTGAGGAGGGTCGGGGCAGAGAGGGAAGACAAAGAACAGCCGGAGAAGAGGGGCAGAGCAGGGACAAGTGGGAGGGGCGGGGTATTTGCAGAGCGAGGTGTTAGGGGACTGTTGTTCGTCATTCCTTCCAAGAAGACCATGACGTCAGGAAGGCGATACCATGACTTACAAGTGCATTGGATGACAGTGAGGCAGGGCTGTGCAAAGGCACCAGCCTCACTTTCTCCTCCGGAGCCCCCTGAGTCCAGTGGCCAGATATAGATCAGAATGACTGCAGATGGCCCGGAATGCAGTGGGAGATGTGGCCTTTTTAACAGGTCTCAATCTGAGGCAAAAACCTCAGTGATTAAAACTAGGTAAGAAATGAGACAGAGAATGGCCTCTTTTACCTAGTCCAAAACAAAAAATCCATGTGGGAGGGGAAGACCCTGAGGGTTTAGAAAGGAGGGCGGAGGAGGGGAGAGGCTGAAGGAGGGATGGGGCTGGGGGAAGGACTGAGAGAGGCGGGGCGGGGCCCACAGGGACTGGGCGGGACTGGGCGGAAGTAGCGCTTACCCAAGTACTGGCCCTTGCCCTCCCGGAAAGGCGGCCCGGCTGGTCCTTTCACCATGGGCTGCACGTACTTTACTGGCGCGTAGCCTCCCCCAGCGGCCCCTCCTCCGGCTGCCGCCCCCAGCTCGGTCGCCAGCAGCCACAGCAGCAGCCACAGAGAAGGGGGCGAGGGCCCCGGCGGCATGGCGGCTCCCGCTCCGTTTGGGCTCTGGCCCTGCTGGGAGGAACAGTAGAAGCTCAGCGTGGTCACGGGCGCCAGGGGCTTTACAGGGACTTGAGGCTTCACTGTGGGAAGGGGGAGGGTGTCAGCGGAATCGTTATCGGGAGAGCCGCAGGGTCACGACTGGGGGATAGCAGGATCGCTAGTGGAGGGAAGTCAGCGTGATCACTATACTGTGAGTGCGGGTGAGGAGGCTCTGAGGAAGCTTAAAGAAGGGGAGAATTTCAGCTGGAGTAGAGAAAGGCAAATGTTTCAATTTTCCAAAAAGAGAAAAGCCATATTTTGTAAACTGTAGGCCAACGAGCTTGACTGTGCTTCCTGGCAAAATTCTAGAACACGTCTTTAAAGGGATGAGAAGGGAGAAATATAAAAGCTTTTTTAAAAAGGACAAGTCAGAAAAGCTTGCGTAACAGCTAGGATATATAGGGTGTCTTAAGGATGGCAAAGAATTTAATATCTCATTTGATCTCACAACAATCCTGGGGGGTAGGTGTTATTGCTATCCCCATTTTATAAATGAGGAAACTGATACTGAAAGAGGTTAAGTTGCTCATCCAGGGTTACACATCCATGGTTACATCGAGGTTATGCATTACAACTCGTAATAACAATACTATTAACTTGCATTTGTATAACACTGCTTTACAAATAGTATTTTATTTTATACTCACAACTACCCTGGAAGGTAGGTAGTCGTAATCTTCATTTTATAGATAAGGAAGCTGAGGCAAACCGAGGTCAAGTGACTAGCCTAAGGTCACGCAGCTACTAAGAATCTGGAACTTGATTTTTGACGTCGGATCTTCTTGAGTTCAAGTCCAGTTCCCAGTCTACTTTGCCACAGAAGTATAAGACCCTATCAAGGAAATATTCGGCCCACAGCTGTTTGCCTACCTTTTGGCAGAGCAGGTGACAAAGATTCTCCTGTTTGTAAGATAGAGACCTGGGCTAGATGAGAGATAGTATAGTTAGGTGAACTGGCAGTAAGACAATCTCAGCTTGAGGGGAAATCCAATAGCGTGACCCAAAGGAGTCTGTGCTGGTCCCCGTGCAGTTCAACATTTTTAGCAGTGATTTGAATGAAAGTAGAGGTGACATGCTTATCACATTGCCAAGATTACAAGAAGCTTGCAGGGATAGTTGACATATTAGATGACAGAAGTGTGGAGTCCCTCAAAAATCTCAGTCTAGAACAATGAACCATTTGTTTTTTAATATGAGATCTGGTAGGGATAATTGTAAAGTCCTGTCCTCAATTTCCAAAAGTTAATTGCACAAAAATAGGATGGGGGAAGTTAGACAATAGTTTGTGGGAAAAGCTGGGGGTTTTGTATACTGTATATATGCACAATGTGAGTCAACAATGTGATAAAGGAATCAAAAAATTGAATGGTCCCTTGGCTAGACTGTAGTTAGAGAGGATCACTAACAGAGCCCATTCTCACCCATTGAGGGAGATCTAGCCCCCAGGAACATCTACTTTTGTCAAGAGGCCCCTGGCATTGGGGTTGGGGGTCTGAAGGAGATCAAGGGTAATGGAGGTGATGATCTTATACTTTGCTCTGGTCTTGGAATATCTTGGAAATTGCATTTACTTCTGGGCATAGTATTGTGGGGAAAACATGGAAAATCTGGAACATGTCCAAAGATAGTAACCAGAATGATAAGACTGGAGAAGATGCTTAATGAAGACTGATAAAAATATTATGCACCTCACACACAGGAAATTGGTAAAGCTAGGCAGAGTCAATGTTGCAGGGGTGATATTAAGATGGACATATTAATGCAGTGGTTATCAAACTTTTTGGTCTCACAACTGAACACTCAAAAATTACTGAGGAGCCCCAAGAGCTTTTGTTTATTTGGTTATAGTGATCAATATTTACTGTATTTGAAATTAAAACATATGGTTTAAAGTATTAATTCAATTTAAAATAACAGTAATAAACCCACTAATATGAGCATAAACCACATTTTTCATGAAAAATAATTTTATTTTCCAAGTCAAAAACTTTAGTGAGAAGATTGGTACTGTTTTACATATTTTTGAAAATCTCTTTAAGGTCTAGACTTAACAGAAGACAACTGGATTCTCCTATCTGCTTCTACATTCAATCTGTTATGATATATTGTTTTGGTTGAAGTATATTAAAAAACATCCACCCTCACACAGATATGTAGTTGACAAAGGAGGGAAATATTTTAATAAGCAAATAACATCTTAGTATTATGACAAAAATAGTTTTGACTTCATGGACCACCTGAAAGTCTCAGGAATCCCAATATGTCAGAGGATCATGTTTTGACAATTGATGCACTAATGCATCAATTGGTGGAGCTGTAAATTAATCCAACCATTTTGAAAAGCAATTTAGAATTATGCTAAGAAAGTGTTTAAAATGCTCATACTTTTTGGCCTAGAGATCCCACTGCTAGGAACATACCCTAAAGTAATGAGTGACAAAAAGAAAGGCTCCAAATACACTAAAATATTTATAGCAGTATTTCTTACAAGTAGTAACACTGATTGTGATCTGTGAATGCAATTCAATATTACTAGGTTGTAAAAAACTATGATGAATTACAAAGAAGCAAGAGAAGATCTATAAGAACTGACACAGAGTCAAGTAAACACAACTAGGGAAATATACAAAATATCTGTAAGAATAGATGAACAACCACAAAAAAATCATTGAAACCAAATGCTGTTAAATTATAAAAACTAACCCTGTCCCTAAAGAAGGAAAATAAGAGGCCACCTCCTCCTACTTCTTTGGAAAGGTTTTTTTTAGTCTTTGCAAAGGCAAAACATTGGTTGAGGAACAGTACATAGGTTAGGTTTTTAAAAAATATGTTGCTTGGGGATTTTTTTGGTTAATTAATTTATTTTTAGTTTTCAACATTCATTTCCGCAAGATTTCGAGTTCCAAATGTTCTCCATCTTTCTCCTTCCCCCACCCCTGGATGGCATGCATTATTACCCCTTCCCCCAGTCTGCTCTCCCTTTTATCATCTCCACCTCTTATCCCCTTTACTTTCTTGAAGAGCAAAATAGAGTTCTATACCCCATTACCTGTATATCTTATTTCCCAGTTACATGTAAAAACAATTTTTTAACATTTATTTTTTAAAACTTTGAGTTCCAAATTCTTTCCCTTCTTCCCACCCCACCCAACCCAATTGAGAAGGCAAGCAATTCAATATAGATTATGCATGTGTAGTTATGCAAAACACTTCTGTAACAGTAATGTTGTGAAAGACTAACAATATTTCCCTCCATCCTATTCCACCCCCCAATTATTCTATTTTCTCCTTTGACCCTGTCACTTTTCTGAAGTATTTGCTTTTGACTACCCCTTTCCCCAATCTGCCCTCCCTTCTATTATATATGTTTGCTGAACTCGTTTTTCTCTTCCTTTCTGCCCATCTAGAAGCCAGAAAGACAAGAGTTCAAACCCTGCCTCTGACATATACTGGCTATGTGATTCAGAGCAATCCTTTCACAGCTCCAGGCAATTTTCTGAGACTGGATGCTGTAGAAATGGTGTCAGCTTCCATCGTCAGAAGGAGTTTCCTCACCTATGCAATCCCAATACCAAGGAAAAGTCCACTCCCTATCCCTGGAGGAGGAGGGATCCAAACAAAAACTATCAACAACTTTTTTTTTTAAGGAACTGGGGATGTTTAACCTGGATAAAAGAAGACAGAAACAACTTCGTAATTACTATCAAGAATTTGAAGTTATCAAGTGGAATTCATTCTCCTTGGTCCCAGGGGACAGCAATGGGTGGGGCAGATTTAGACTTTCCTAAGACAAAGTTTCTTCATCACTGGAGCTCTCCCCAAGAGTCAAAAGTCTTCAAGAAGGAGTGTGGTCTTCCCTTCTGGGAAATATTCCTGTGGAGGCTGAATCACCACACATTGAGCACTCTTGTAGAAGAGCTGGGTTAGGCTAACTATGAACCATCTTCCAGCTCAGAGATTCAGTGAATCTATTTGAGTCAGCTAGTGAAAGGGGCAGTACTATCACTCTTACAACACAGCTGGTAATCATTGTTACAGGGGAGATCAACACAATCCCTCTTAAAGGGAAGTACAAAGAGAGATGAGTTCAAATCCTGCCCCTCACATTAGGTGTGTGATTATATTCAAGTCACTTCAGATCTCTCAGCCTCCATTTTCTCTTATGTAAAGTGGAGACAATACTGCCTTTCTTCATAGCCTTAGTTCTTAGCACAGTACTTGGCACGTAGGAGGTGCTTAATACATACTTTGTGGATGATGATGCAATGATGCTGTAGTAATACTTGCATCAACATGTTGTTTTGAGGCTCAAATGAGATAAAACATGTAAAGTGCTTTGCAAATATTAGAGGGTTCTATTAGCTGATGTTATTATAAAGAAGCAATCTGGAGTCAGGAAGACCTTGGTTCAAGTCTTGCCTCTTACACAAGGTTTTATCACCTTGGGCAGGCCCCTTAACCTCTCAGTGCCCCAGGCACTCTGAGCTGGTGAGCTGTAGACACAGTTTTATCACTGAGATCTCCTTTCACCAATGCAACCCACAGGCCTGGTCTAAAACATTATATTGTCACTTTTAATAGGGCTGGATTTAGAGGGAAAATTGGACCGGAGAGGAATCAGAGAATAATGAAATATTAGAACTGGGAGGGACCTTAGAAACTAAACTGTCTTATCCAGTGCCCTTAATTTTTGAAAGGAGAAAACTGAGCCCCAGGGAAGGGAAAAGACTTACCCTGGATCACAAAGTAAGTTAGTAAAGGAACAGAAATGGGAGGTTTTGGAAGGGAAGACTGGGGAATGTTGTGGGGAGGGTGAATGGCTGAGAGGACTGTGGAGGTAGAATAAGGAGGGTTGGGGCCTGAGCCATGACTGTGGGTTGAACCAGGTAAGACAAATACAGGAAGTGCTGATTCAGGGGGTTTGGGAGGAGTCCACTCTGTATTGTGACAGCTGTAAACCCTTAAAGGAGATTTTTTTCCCCCTTTCACCAAATCCCTGTGAAATAGAGTTTCATCCAAGTCAGCGATTCTGCAGTAAAAGCCTGACTGGAGCCAGAAAACGGCCAGAATTTTCTTAGGCCAGGGTTCTCCCTGTTTTCCTACCCATGGAGGGGCCAGATAGCAGGCAAAGATGGTGGAATTCAGCCTTGTCCTTCCTGAGGGGTTCCTGTAGATGGCTGAATGTCTCTAGGACTGGACTTTGCCTTCCTTTACATCCCTAGCATTTAGCATAGTGCCTGGTACACAGTAGGTGTTTAATAAACGTTTGTTGATTGACTGACTGATTTTCCTGATATTTACATGTCCATTCATTTCTCATCTGACTTTTTAACTGCTCAGGGGGTAGGACCAGTAGAGTAGATGAGGAAGGGTCAAGTAGAGGTCTTAAAGAGTAAGTCCAGGCCCAAAGCCTACAGAGACCTTGGAAACCATCAAGCCCAGTGCTTAAATTCAGACTCAGAACAGGGAAGAAACCTGCCCTAGTCCAAATAAGCAGCCACTGTCAGAAATGGGATTGAAACTCAAGCCTTCTGAGGCTAAATCCCAGGCTTTAGCTACTACACCACGAACCTTGTCCAATATCACCTAATGAGTCACCATCTTCCAGTCTCTCCCTCACTTCTGCCTCAAAGTCATTCTTTTTTCAGGGCCCAGGATAGTAAAGAAGCAACCAGAAATAGAAGTGGTCATTGGATCAGCTAGAAAAAAGGCCACCAGACTCCTGCCCTCTCCAAGGATGCCAAGCTCCTAGAATTCACTCTTTCTAAGATGTGTTCTCCTCTACCTCCTTCAGAGCTTAACGCCACAAACACCAGCCTTGCCAGTGTTCTAGAGCCCTTCTGGAGTTCTCCTTTCCACACTTTCCTTCAGGATCAATCTCCATGTTACAATGGAAATATCCAGAATCCTCCCAGGTTCTGTCTCTCTGCCCCAACTTCCTGGTTCTCACAACCTTTCCCCATTAGGTCTAGCTTAGAGAAGGAATTGGTTAGGTTTCTCCTAGGCCAGGGTATTACAACAAGAACCTAACACAGCTGGGAAGGTCATATTTCTCATTCTTTCTTTACCCAGCCTCCTTTGCTCATTTCATTGAGTGTCATGCTTCTCGTGTCAGAAAATTCATCTTGATATTTCACTCAGTAACATCCTGATAGACATTTCTCATTTCCTAATCTGACTCAAGATGGGTGGTGGTGGGTTGTAGAGGGTATAAGGTACTTCTTTCCAAGGAAGCTTTCTTCTTTGCTCACTGTTTAGCATTTCCACATCACTGTGGTCCATAGACTCTGCTCCCAGAAACCTTCTCTCCCCACAACCAAGGGGCCTCCACTGAAGTACTCCCAGCTGCACTCCATGCCTCCCCCTTTTCCCTCCTCCCCATCATGGCCCCAGATCTCCCAGACCCAAAAGAGTGTGGGGAGCCCAGCTGCCTTCGAGGTGCATAACTCGGTCAGCCCCAGGGCCTAGCCAAACCACAGGTATTTTATGAGACATTTCCTGTTATGAAGATATTTCTGTGGGGATTCTTGCTGCTCTGTTCTGTTACAGCCCCCCACCTTCATACTTCCCGCCCCCATTGCCTTGTCTCTATCTCTGCCACAATTGGTCTATGTCTGGTTCTGTATCTGTCTGTCTCTTGGGTAGCTGTACTAAGTACCTCCCTTGGGTTCAATTAGAGATCAAGAAAAAACTGAGTTTCCAAGCCTGACCCTAATTCCTACCCTTTCAGTTGGGGGGGATCTAACAAGGTAGGTATGTGAGGCCATGAAGGGGGCTGGTGGAATCAAAAGTAGGACCCGGAAATCCACAGACAAGGCAGCCCAGTCCTTGGCTCCCACTTCTGTAGAAAGAAAAATCTAATATCTCAAACAAGGAGAAAATAGTCCTGCTTCCTCTGCCTTGCACAGAACACATGTGATGCAGGATTGTGGGCATCTCTGGGGTCACAGTTTAGGAGGAACATTGAAAAGCTGGAGCATGTCCAAAATGGTGAGGGAATTTAAAACAACCATGCCCTATGAGGAAAAATAGAAAGAAATGAGACTATTTGACTTAGAGAAGAGAAATTTTAGGGGTGACACAATTGTTGACTTCAAATATATGAAGGTCTGCCATATGGGAGAGATATAGTAGGCTTGTTCTGTTTGGCCCAAGAAAACATAACTAGGAACACTAGAGAGGAATGGGGTGCCAGGTTAAAGAGGCTAATTTCATTTTTATATATGGAAGAATGTACCAATGATACATTTCTTGGGGAAAGACTGCCTATTTGACAGGAACTTTTGGGAAAAACTGGAAAGCAGCTTGGCAAAAAATAGGTTCATACAAACATCTTACACCACACAGATTCCAAAATGATATTCAACTTAAATGTAAAAGATCACATCATAAAAAAATCTAATAAAGTAGATGAGGGTAACTTTTGCAATTAGAGGAAGAATTTTAACTGAGTTTACAAAAGTTAAACTAAATGTCAATTATTTGAATTTGTTTTCTGAAACAAACTATCACATGAACAAAATCAACACAGAATAAGAAGGAAAAATGTTAACTGGTAAAAAATTTTTATATTATGTAAAGTCTGGTATCCAAGATATATAGGGAATTAACACCAATATATAAAGACCAAGAAATAGTCCCCAATGCATAAGTGGTCAAAAAATATTAATAACCAGTTCCTTAAAAGAACTGCATACATTAACAATCATTGAAGTGATCTAAACTGCTAGTAAGAGAAATTAAAAATTTAAAAAAACCCATTGAGTTTTTACCTTATAACCAACAAACTGGCAAAGATGATGATAGACAATGTTGGAGGGGCTGTGGGAAAGCAGACGAGTTATAAATTGTTGAAAGGACTTGAATTGGCCTGGTGATTTGGCAAAACAATTAGGAATTATAACCCCCTCCCCCCAAAAAATGATGACTGTTTCCCATCAATCAAAACTGTCCAACCAAGGATGTGGAGGAGTGAATTCCTACTGCTAGGCACATATCCCAAGAAAGTCAAAGACTGAAAAGTCTCATATAACAAAAATATTCACAGCAGCACTTTTTACAGTATCAAAGAATTAGAAACAAAAACAATGCCTGTAGGTCAATGGCTAAAGAAATTGTGGTCCCTGAATGAAATGCAATATTATTGAACCAAGAGAAATAACAAATATAAGGAACTCAGAGAAACATGGGAAGATATATATGAATTGACACAAGGTAAATTTAAATAGAACCAGAAAAACAATATATACAATGACTACTAAAAAAACTGAATGACGTATAATTATAATGATCAAGATTGGTCCCAGAAAAGAGATGAAAAAACACCCTTTTCTCTTTCCAATGGAGAGGTAGGGGATTGCATATATGAAATATTTCCTGTTCTGTCAGACATAATTGATGAATCAGCTGGGTTTTTAAAAACTGTTTAAATCTTTTTTTCATTTTTATTTCTTACAAAGGATATCTCACTGAGTAAGAAAGCAGGAAAGGAAGGAAGGGGTAAAAAGTGAATGTGAAACAGCTCAATATAGTGGACAGGGTGTTGGACTTGGAGTCAGGAAGTCCTGAATGCAAATCCTGCCTCAGAAACTTACTGGGTAGACAAGTGACAACTTCTCACAGGTTTCCTTTAAAAAGGGAATAATAATGGCACTTATCTCACAGGGATGTAGGTATCCAATAAGATAATATGCATAAAATGCTTTGCAAACCTTAAAGGGTGACAGAAAATTGTTACCATAAAGACAGAAAATGATCCCTGAAATGATCTTAGTAATGTCAGAATTTCAGCAATGTTCTTACGTTCCTACTTTGAAGATATTTCTCTTGATGGGGTTGTGCTGAACCACACCCTAGGTACCCCCTATCCCCACCTAGGGATTGTGTCCTGTGGGAAGGTTCAGCTCAAGCTGCATCTCAGCTTCTAGTATCCTTGACCCCCTTCCACTAGGATTCATGGCATGAGGGGCAAAACAGCCAGAATAAAGTGACTTTCCTTGCCCAGATTGCCAAGGACCACTGGGGTCTCATGACCAGGCCTTGCTACCTCATGCTGTCTCCTCTCTCCCTCCTCCTAAAACTATAAAAACGTTTTTCATGAGTCTTTTTGGTTGGAAATCCACTGGACATCCCCCAGAGTGGCAGGTTTGCTACCCTGTTATCTCAATTAAAGACCCTTTATTCCTTAACTCATGGCTTTGATTTATTTAAGGACTTGACAAGGGTTATATAAATGTTAGCCACTATCATTATTGCAGGAAAACAAAAGGCATCAACACTAAAAACAAAACAACTTCCTATCAATCAGAACGGTCCCACAAAAGACATGCTTGTCACTGAAGATATTCAAGGAAAGGTTGGCTGATTCTCCATCAGAAATGGTATGGAGGGGTCAGGAATTGGACCAGATGGTCTCTAAAATCCCTTTCAGTTCTTCAGTTCTTCAGTCCTCATCCCTAAAGCCTGGGAGCCTGCATTCCTATCCAAGACCCTCCTTGTCTGCAAGAAAAATAGACTCCTCTTTGTGGTGGCCAAAAACTGGAAATCAAGGGGATGCTCATCAATTGGGGAATGGCTGAATAAATTATGGTATATAAATGTAATGGAATACTATTGCACTATAAGAAATGATGAACAGGAAGACTTCAGAGAGGCCTGGAAAGACTCATGTGAACTGATGCTGAGCAAAAGGAGCAGAACCAGGAGAACTGTGTACACACCAACAACCACAGTGTGTGAGGATTCTTTTTCTGGTAGACTTAGAATTTCGTTGCAATGCAAGGACTTAAAAAATTCCCAATGGTCTTTTAAGGCAAAATGCCTTCCACATCCAGAGAAAGAACGGTGGTGACATTCAATTGCAGAATCAAGCAGATCATTTTCTTTTGCATTACATTTTGGTTTGTTATATGATTTCTCCACTTCATTTTAACTCTTCTATGCAACATGACTATGGTGAAAATGTATTTAATAGGAATGTATGTGTAGAAGCTATATAAAGTTGTATGCTGTCTCAGGGAGGGGGGGAAGGAGGAGGAAAGGAGGAGGAGGGAGGGAAAAAAACCTAACTTATAAATAAAAGAAAAATAAAAATAGGCTCTGGATTCTCAGAAGGGACATCTCCACACCCCACCCCATGACTGACACTTTGTTCTTACTAGAACCTCTTTCTTCCACCTTCTAAGGCAGGGGTGGAGAACCTGGGATCTCAAGACCACATGTGACCTCCTAGATCCTTGGGTGTAGCCTTTTGACTGAATCCAAGTTTTACAGAACAAATCCTTTTATTAAGGGGATTTGAAGTTTGGATTTACTTGAGAACATAAAGGGTCACATGTCTAAGGCACTGGTCTCTAATGAGTTTGGTGCTGTGGAGCCCTCAGAATGATGTATTTAAAAGAAGAACATAAAATACATTGGATTACAGAGGAAACCAATAATACAAGGTGTCCCAAAAGTCTGAATTCAGTTTTAAGCTTTAATAGCCTTGTAACAATTGTACTGAGATGCAATTACCAAAAGATTTTTTTTCTTAAAGTTCACAGATACTTGGTTAAGAACCAGAGTTTGAAGGCCTGGCCTGAGAGTCTGGATTCAGATTTGGCTACTTATTTGCTGTGAACTTGGGAAAACCCTTTTCCCCTTTTCTGGACTTCAGTGTCCGCTTTTTATATAATGAGGGGTCAGGGAGAGGTCAGACTAGCCAATCTCTAAGGTAAGGTACCTTCCTGATGGAACATTCTATGATCTCCTGGTGCCTGTCCCTATCATCCATCATCCTAAGGGGAGCCTCTGGGCTCGGTGTGGGCAGTGCTGAATTCCCTGACTACTGTCAGAATAGCCCAAGTATTATCTTCTACAGCTCACAGACCTGTGGGCTGGGTGCTGGCTTGAAGCCCCAAGTCTGGCTTTCAGCTACTCTTTTCTCTCTCAACAGCTTGAACTCAGCCAAAGTTCCACTGGATTCTTTGATCTCCCCTTTCCCCAAGGTCTTTAATCAAAAGGCTCATCAAATGAAGGATAAATCAGACCCAGAGTCTAATAAGGAGCTGTCAGGAGACCCACAGGCAACCTGACCACCCCAGAACCCTATGTCTTCTCCCCATTCCAGTCCAGTCTGAGCTTCAAAGGAGATTCCTCTGACTAGCAGGGCTTTCCTGAACTCATCAGATCCATCCTTCTGCCCCTAGGCAGGACTGCCCAGATTAAAGATTCTGTCATCTCCATCCCTCACCTGCCGCAGTGTCTTGCTTTAGCTCTCTCTTATTTCCATTAAGTCTCTTTCCAAAAGACTTGAAAATTCTCCCTTCTGATCAACCTCAAACTCTTGCTCCTGCCCTTTCAGCTGATAGTTTATGATCTTGGCCCTGGGTTAAGAAACAGGAGACCTAGGTTTAAGTCCCAGATGCATTGCTTTCCTAGCCTTTGTCAAGTCCCTTCCTCCCTTTTTGAACCATACTTTTTTCACGTATCAAATGGGAATAATAATGCATGCTGTATGGAGAGGAGCATCTTTCTGAGGGTCAAATGAGAGAGAGTGTATGTAAAAGTATGAGAATGGGAGCAAGGCATTCTAGACAAAGTTTGAAAATTGTGACTCTCTGTGTATGACTGTCCCCTAGAGGTTCTACACCCTTCCTCTTCCTTACTCCTACAATTTGACTTCTATAAAATAATAGGAGGAAGCCTGGTATAGTAGAAGTAGAGTAAAATCCAGAATCAGAAGACGTGGGTTCGAGTCTAAGCTTTGCCCCTTGGCGTGACCTCGATAACCCCTCTCTAGGCTTCAGTTGCCTCAACATTAAGATGAGATTATTAGAAGTGCTGATCTAGAAAGAAAACATTTGCATCAAATATCTTTTATAAGATATATGGAAGAACTAACACAAACATATGAACAAAACCCCACCAGATAAATGATCAAAGAATATGAACAAACAGTTCTCAAAAAAATGACAAACTATTAAGCGCCATGCGAAAGTTCAGATAACTAATAACCAGATGAAAGAAAGAAATGAAAGTCAAAACAGTTCTAAGGTTTCACCTCATACCTAGCAAGTTGGCAAAGAAGACAAAGTCGGGAACAGTCAATATTAGAGGGGGTTGTAAAAGACAGACACACTAAGTTAGTGGAACTTTGAAGTAGTCCAACCATTTTGGAAAGCAATTCAGAATTATGCTAAAAAGTAACTAAAGTAATCATTTTTTTGATCTAGAGATCCTAGATCATGTTACCCTGGAGGTCAAAGTCAGAAAGAAAGGTCTCATATCAACAAAATATTTTTAGCAGAATATTTTTGTAGTAGCAAAGAATTATAAAGTAGATGTCCATCTATAGGGAAATGGCTAAAAAAAAGTTTTGGTACATAAATGCAGTAGAATTTTACTGAGCTTTAATAAATAATGACTATGAAAAAAGAAGCATGGAAAAACTTTATGAACTGATGCCAAGGGAAGTAACTAGTTTAGAAAGCAACATATGAATAGACAGCAAACAAGAAACCACAAAACAAACAAAACTGAATGCTGTTTAATAAGGACCAAGTATGACCGCAAGGAAAACAGATGAAAATGTTCCCTCCTTTGCAGAAGTGGGGGGCTACGGGTGTGGAGCAGTATGTGCAATGTCAGACTTGATTGCTATTTTGTTGGTTTGCTTTGCTGAACTGTTTTCCCTCCTCTTTTTCCTTCTTTGTTGATAGTTCAACTGGAAGGGAAGGTAGAGGGATATAATTCAAAATGAAGAGAATACAAAAAATAAAAAATAACAATGAAAATTTAAAAAATAATATGAAAATGTCAGACTCAATGAGTTTTAAGCTGTTTTAGTTCTGAAGTTAGACCTATTGGGAGAAATTAGGTGGTACGGTGGATAGGATACCAGTCTTCAAGTCAGAAAGACTTGAGTTTAAATGTGACTTCAGATACTTACTAGTTGTGTGACCTTGGGCAAGTCACTTAACCCTCGATGCCTCACAAAAAATAAAGTTAGGCAAACCTATTGGAAAAACAACATGCAACAGTCCCTGAATACCACTTTGTAGAACCAGATGAATTGCCCTGGCCAAGACACTTAACCCCTATGTGCTTCAAGCACCTTCCTATATTTTTTTTTCCTAAGTCATAAGTGGTTCCATTTCTTTAAAATGGAAATAATCCATTCTGTTTATATAGAGCTTAAGGATTTGCAAAATATTTTTCATCCCTCCTTTCATTTGAGCCTCATAACAACCTTATGAAGTAGATGCTATTATTTTTTCCATTTCACAGAGGAGGAAACTGAGATAGTGAGGAAGTTAAACATTTTTCCTAGGGAGTCATAGCTAGCCACTATCTGGCAGGGAATTTGAACCCAGGTCTCCCTGACCTCAAATCCTACACTCTAGCCACTATCATCACAATGCTACAAGCCATGGAGCTAGGATTAGCTGGTATTAAAAATATGGGAATTCATCAAAAAGTCTTATTAAAAAGCGCCCCATCCTGCTACTTCCTTCCAGTTTCACCCTAAGCCCCTGCCTACCTAGCCTGGCCGCAGGCATGGGCGGAGAAAGTACTTTGTAAGCTTTATTACTTTGCAAAGATCTGTACAAATATAAAGGATCATTGTTATTATTACCGTTATCCATTCCAGAAAGGTCGAGCCCAAGGCAAGAAGGATTTGGGAGGTAAATACCTACGGTCCCTCCCAGCCCAAGCATTTCATCATTTCTACTTTCAAGACAGAGCTCAAATGCTGCCTCCAGAAAGGTCCTCCTCGAATGCTTAGACCCATGCTAATCCCTATTTTCTTGAATTTCCAGAACATTTAGAATATGTATTGAGGCCCCAGAAGATTCCCTAATTGTTTCATAAGTCTTATCTCCCCAACCAAGGCAGAAATGAGGAGGCCTTCTCCTCTTCTCTAACCTGATGGCATCTAGCCATGGTTGGAAAGTTGAGGTCAGTGGGACTTCTTGCCTCCTTTCAGCCAGCCTTGAGAAATAGCTGGAGGCCTCTGACTGAACCAAACCTGGAAGCCTAGACCATCCCACCTATAGTTAGAGATGGGGCTCCTCCAGGGCCTTTCTATGGAGGATATGTGAATAAAATTATTTTTCTGAAATCTGCCCCTTGGAGAAGGATGCTCCTACCACTAACTCTAGAGAAACTTCAAGAAGATTCTTTCAAGAAGATTCTCTTCCTTATCTCCAGCTCCATCTCTCCACTCCATGACACATCCCTCAAAGTTCTCAGGCTCTCTGTACCCTCCCTCTGAGACCATCTAATAGTTCCCAGACTTCCGGTCTAGAGTAGAATTTTATAAGCAGTGTATCTGGACAAGCAAGGAACAACGGAGAGGAATTCTTAGGCAACTAAGTATCTGGACAGCCTCCTAACATCAGGAGGTATATAGATGCTGTCAGAGCCTTTAAGAAATATCCACCCCTGCAAAGGAAAGGAGGAAGCAGGGAGGGAGAATATGTAGATTTCTCTTTCTCCTCATTTCCCAATTTCTGGGCTAGGCCCTCCAAGGGCATATATATTTATTCATAAGTTTGGAAGAGCACTCTCTCAGCCAAAAAGAAAAAAGAGAAGCAGAAGCAGCCAAGCAGGAGCTGGGAGAGAAGTAGCCTCTAGTACCAGGGAGTGCCGAAGATGCAGAACGGGACCGCTTGAGCGAGCTGGCCGGAAGGGGGCAGTCTAGGGTCGGAGGTGGGGAGAAACCACCTGCCAAAGTCTCCTTGGGGAGGGAGGGAGAGCTCAAGCCCTTCTGCCTGCCCTGGGACCCGGCAACCTCCCAACCTCCCCCGGAGGCAGGAGCCTCTGCGCAGGCTGGGGGGCTCTGGCTTCCGAGATTGGGGCTCAGTCTCCGGGGTGGGTCGGTGGCTTGGGGGGCAGCTTTTTGCACTTGTGGCTCCTTCCCCTCCAGCGCCACCCCTCAAAAAACCCCAAACAAAGAGAGTCAGCCAGGCTGCACGGGATCCGGAGCCTTGGAATCCAGATTCTGGTGTCGGTTTGGGACCCCAGACCCAGGACCCGGGAAACTGGGAGCCTGGATCCTGGAGCCTAGAGGGAGGCCGGCCGCAGGCAAAGCCGAGCCGAGCCGAGCCGAGTCGAGCCGAGCCGAGCTGAGTCGAACAGACCAGCTGCCAAGGGGGCGGTTGGGAAATAGTTTACAAATGAGAAAAAGCTGCTTCCGAGCTGGGTTTCCATTCAAACCGCCGTCTACAGTGAGGGGGCGGGGGCGCCGTGGCTAGCCAGCCCATCCGCCGGCAGAGCGCCGAGTGGTCACCGGGAAACGAACCACGCGGCGCAGTTTTCCTTGCAGCAGGAGGGAGTATGGCTAGACAGCAGGGAGAACAGGCCTCGGGTACCGGATAGAGGGAAGTGATCCAGAAGAAGCAGCCAGGATCAGCGAGTACATACCTTTAAATTGGGGAACTCTTCGCAGAGATGTCACCACTCCCGGGCCCTGAGAACAGAGGAAGGCAGAAAGTGAGGACTTTGGGGTGGGGGTGGGAGGACGGGAAAGGGAGCTTCTGCCTTCCAGGATGCCCAGGAGGACATACTTCCTCCTTCCCCCAGCAGTTTTCTCCCTCCGCCATCCCAAACAATGGGGTTCAGTAGAAATAACCTGGAAGGTATGGGAGCCCCTAGAAACTCAAGGTGGGGAGAGATCACTTTCCCTTTCATTCCCAGCATTTTAAGGTGACTCCAGAGATCTATGACCCTTCTCTCCAGAAGGAAAATCTTTTCCTCCCATTCGGACCCCGCCAAAAATCCTAGACTGAATCCAAGACTTTGGAGGGGGTAGGTGGGTCGTCTTCCACTGCTAGGAGTCTCAGCCAGGACTTTGCCACTCTCTCCTCAGCCCTCCATCTGTTCACATGGAAACTCTGACGGTTCCATTCCCCTAGTCACTGGCTGCCAGAAACCCTCAACAGCCTGGGCCCACAGTCTGTGGGTTTGTTCCGGAACCTTGGGGCTGCTCCCCACCCGTCCCCAGAATCTTTCTTCTACTCCACCTTCCACCCTTCCCTTCCTTTCTCCTCCCCCCCCAAGACTATGATGCAGCCAAACTTCCCCCACCCCCTCCATGCTGTCTGATCCCAAAGCCTGGAATACCCTTCCCATTCCTTTCCATTCAAATCCACATACATTTATTAAGCAGCCACTGAGTCCTTGACTATAAAGAGTAAAAGGAAACAGTTCCCTGTCCTTACAGTATTCATTCAACTGGACTATTGACGTTTTATCCATTCTCTAAAAGCCAAATCAGATGCCACCTATAGGAAGCCTTTCCCTGCTTGAACCTCACACAAAACTTTCTAATTCTTTTTTCAGACAATACCATTGTCAGTTACCTGGGTTTTTCCCTACTGAACTGTCAGCTCCATGACAGCAGGGATGATGTGTTACCTAAATGTTGTATCTTTCCCAGCACCAAGAACAAGCACAGTCATTCACACAATAATAATTCAGTAACGATAACGAAGAAGAAGATGATGATGACCAACATAGGTAGAGCCTCAGAATCAGAAAGACCTAGGTTTAAGGCCTGCCCCTCTCAGCATCCTCCCAGTGTCCCAAGGCAGACATGGATCTGCTTCTGAAAAGAGATTTTTACACACTGGGTACTCCATACACCAATGAAATCTCAAGTCCAGTTAAAAAATAAAACAGCATCTGAAATTTAAGTCGTCCAAATTTGCAGAGTGCTTATGTCCTTTAGACCTTACTGCATCCCTATAATATAGATATTATTATCAACATTGTACAGATGAGGAAACTGAGGCTCAGATAGGTTAAGTGACTTGATCACAGAGGTAGTGTCAGAGACAGGATTTGAACCCAGGTATTTCTGATTCTAAATCTAGTCTTCTACCCAGTGTTTGTTAATGTTTGATGAATGGAATTCAACTGACTCCACTCTATCCAGCCCCTATCCCTTACCAAACTTCCCAGTCCCCTTTAGTCCCAGTGCTATAGGCTACTGCCAGATACTTTTGCTGGAGCAATCATAGGGCTAAGTGGAAGGCCTGAGGAGAGGTGGAAAGAAAAGAGAGAGGAGGGAAGGGAGGGAGAGCACAACCCACAGAATTCTGTCTCAGAACTTTCACTGAGAATTCTGGTTCTACTATAGAATGTTTCCTCTCTCCTCCCAGCCTAAATCCTAAGTAGGAGGCTTGCCTTAGGGCCCCAAACCCAGGTGGGCATTAATGACAGACTTTTGTCTCTGTGGGGTGTGAGGGGAATACTGGCCACCTGAGAATATTGAGGTCTGTGGTTCTAAGAGGCCTCTGTTAACCACTTTCAGAAGTCTGAGGGTCCCTCTGACTCTGGCATCATCTTCTGTTATGGGAACCAGCAGATTGGCAAACCAGCTCAGAGTGGAACAAGAAATTGAGGAAGGAATGATGAACTTACATAAAGCCAATCAAGTTTAACCTTTTCCCTTTTCTCCCAGTGTTTTCCTGACCCAGACCATTCCAGAATTTCAGATTACATACCTTTCCAGTGAAAGCCACAGAGACAAGGAGCCCAGGGAGTCACCATCCAGGGCCTGGGATAGGAGAGTCCTGGGGGAACAACTTACAGAAGAACCAGCAGCTGAGTAGCCCTGATTAAATCACTTAACCTTTCTCACAGATGGGTTTCCACATATGTGAAACAGAGGATGGAGTGAGGGAGGAAAGCTGTACTTAATCCACAAGGTAGCTAGGTGACTCAATGGACCTGGTATTAGGAAGACTCATCTTTCTGAGTTCAAATCTGGCCTGGTCTTACTAGCTGTGTGACCCTGGGCAAGTCCCAACCCTGTTTGTTTCAGTTTTTTCCTCTATAAAATGGGCTAGAGAAGGAAATGGCAAACCACTCCAGTACCTCTGCCAAGAAAACATCAAATGGCATAACAAAGAGTCAGACATGACTGAAAAATGACTGAACAGTATCAGATCAGAAGAGATACCCTAAGTAAAATACTTTGCAAGTTTTAAAGGTTAAGTGACTTAACCAGGGCTACTCAGCTGCTGGTGCTCCTGTAAGTTGTTGCCCCCAAGACTCCTCCATCCCAGGCCCTGGATGGTGACTCCCTGGGCTCCTTGTGTCTGTGGCTTTCACTGGAAAGGTATGTAATCTGAAATTGTATTGTGATTCCTAGGCAGCTAAGTGGTGCCTGGGTAGTGTTGGACTGGGAGTCAGGAAGCCTTGAATTTGAATCCTACATATAAGTTATTGTTGTCACTGTACATGGCCTTGGAGCTGGGTTGTGTTGCCTCTGTATATCTGTATTTTGCCTGTTCCTCGGGGTTTATGAATATTTTTGGCAAAGGCAGCTAGAGAGAAGTTTTGGAGAAGTCAGGTGAGTTCAAGTCCATCTCCTGGCTGTGAAAATCTGCATACATCACTTAACCTCTTAGGGCCCTAGGACCTCTCTAAGGCTAGAAGTGGAAAACAGGGGCTGGCTGACTCAAACTGAAGAAGGAATTGTTCCCAGGAGCTCACTTCCAGATGAAGTCACAGATTTGGCAAAATTGTCCTCACCACTAGGCTGTATCAGTGTATTGATACAACAGTGTGTTGGTCTGACATTCCTTCTGTCTGAATGTTCTCAGCATGTGGCCACCTTTTGGGTAGTGGAAGAGGTTCCAGGGGCTGTGACAGGGAGGTCTTGGTCTCTCTGCTCCAGTCCCAGTGAGCATATCTGCTGCTTGCCCTTGATCAGTTGGTCAGAGTCAAAACCTAATGGGGGATGGGGCTCAGTGACCTCCTGGAGGATCTGGTTTACCTTGGTCTGGGAGGAATGAGAGTGGAGTAGCAAGGGCTCTGGTCCCCTTCCCATCTCTGAGTCTTTATTCCAGAGCTCAGTTAGTTGCTTCAGTTCCAAGACCACAAGCATTTCCTGCACTAGCATTTCCTGGTCTGGGCTGCAAGGGTCCCAGTTGGACTCCCATTTTCCCTCAGGAGGCCCAGGGCACTGATTAAGGTGCCTCACTAGCACCCTCCCCCATGCTGAGCAGACAGCCAGTACCTCCTTAGCGCTCTAGGCTGTCCACAATGGGGGGCATTGTTCTCAGCTTGGTTCCTCTAACCTGAACTGGGGGAAGGGCAGGGCTAAGGAGGGGCAGGAGAAGTTTCTTTCCTTCATCCCTAGTCTATCCCTGGGTCAGGAGGGAACAACACCCATTACCCTCTGGTTATCATATATGTCCCAATGGAACAGAAGTCTTCTTGTGACCAAATTCTCTCCATTTCCTACAGCACTTCCAGGTTTCTCCTCCCCCTAACCTCCCTCTGAACAATCCATCAATGTGCTGGAGGATGTGAGAATGAGTAATTGTGAGGTAGCTAGCAAACTGAAGTGGTTAAAGTATTGGCCTTGAGCTTAGGAAAGCTCTGGGATCAAATCCTGCCTTAGACATTGATCTGTAAGCCTTGGCAAGCCAGAACATTTGAGATTTAATGCTGGAAGGATTCTCAGAGGTCATCCCCCCATTTTATAGAGAAGGAAACTGAAGCCCATGGAAGTGATTTGCTTAAGCTCACATAGGTAGTAATAGTAGAGCCTGAACTTGAACCCAGATCCTCAGTGAATCAGCATTTATTAAACACCTACTGCATACAGTCTTGCTGTCTTGCTCAACTGAAACACAAACTTGAGATTCCATATGGTCCCTGACCTCAAGGAGCTCACATTCTAGATGTTTCCTCTTCTTTTAGCCAATACCCTTCCTGGAACTCATTTTCCCCCTCCTTATACTCCCTTTTCCAGGATCTCTACTCATAAGTTCATCAGTACCAAAGAAGCTGCCACTTCTGCTCCATCCTTTGTAGGTGAATTTGGGAGGGTGATATATGGGAGGGAGAGAAAGTGGTGCTGAGATCTCATTTCCCCCTCTGATCTCAGGGTTCCATCCCTGCCCTTATTCTACCTCCCTTTTCAGCTCTCTCCCCTCTCTACCCCCAAATTCAGGCTCAAGAGGCCACTTGGGGACATTCTCGCTGCATTCCCATAGTAAGTCGCCTGGATTTGCTGTGCTCCAGGAAATATGAAAAGAATGTTTTACATGAGCCCAAGTCTCCTGAACTGGCTTTGATCCAAGTGCCCACGCGAGGCCGTTTAGCCTGGGGCCTCCCTTCTGCTCAAGCCAATGCAAATCCTTGACCTGGTGAGGAAGCCCTCCCCACAGCCAGAGCTCGCTTCACCTGCTCACACACCTTAGGGGGAGGGGTGGAGGCTGGA
The DNA here is from genome assembly GCA_023548195.1 of Bettongia penicillata ogilbyi. Classification (NCBI taxonomy): domain Eukaryota; kingdom Metazoa; phylum Chordata; class Mammalia; order Diprotodontia; family Potoroidae; genus Bettongia; species Bettongia penicillata. Next base: position 3,062,170 of record JAJHZJ010000128.1, read on the forward strand.
GGGCTTGAAGAAATGGGGAGCTGCTAGAATGACTGGGGAGGCAGGACAAAGCAGGCGAAGGAGACTGAGGGAGGCTGAAAAATCTTCTCTGGAAGTCTTTCAAGATGGGAAGGGACCTCCATGACCTTACTGGGGGCAGGATTCCCTTGCAGAAGGGTCTGAGTGGTCTTCACATTGTCACCCAGAGGGACAAAGGCCTTTATTGGAAAGAGGTCAGTGAATGACCTCATCTAGACCAGAGCAGGGGCTGTCTATACTGTCCAGAATTCTCTAAGGAAGTCTGAAGTTATTTCACCTCAGCCTGTTCCCTTAAAGGACTGAAATACTGATTTTCTTTTCTGCGTATGCTTCTCCCCCTGGAGACTGAGGTTGGGTGGTTAGTCAGAACTATCTCTTCATTTAGTGATTCTTTGTGTGAGGGGACAAAAGTACCTCTCCCCACCCCCCCACTCCTGCCAAATCTCAACTGCCTCACACCAGCAAGTCTGAGCCTAGAGCCTAGGCTGCTGTTGCACATGGGTTATAGAACTGACCTGAAAAGGTCATCTCTCTCACCTCCTTGGCCCTGCGCTAAACACACTTCCCCACTACCCCATCCCTGCCCCACCCTGCTTCAGGGCATGGTTCAGGAAGATCTGAGTTCAAATCTTGTCTCTGATATTTACTATCTGAGTGACCCTGGACAAGTTTTTTAACCCCTGTGAACCTCAGTTTCATCATCTGTTAAATTAATAGAATCTGCCTGACAGAATTGTTGTGAGAATAAAACGAAATATCATATGGGATCTTTTCCCATTTTTACTGTCACATCCTTTCTCCCCTCCCAAGAAAAGGAACCACTGACCTCCTTCCACCTGATTTCAGTCTCTTTTCCTAAACCCCTGCCCTGGATCCTCGCCTAAGTTTCAGAGCTCCCTCAGAGCTGAGGTATTTGAGACCTCCATCCCTCCTTCCTCCTTGAATCCCATAATCTTAAAAGATGTAGAAGGGATTCTTGGCCAGATGTGGGTTGAACAAGAGAGCCCATGAGGTTCCTTTTGGCTCTGAACTTTTTTTATTCTGGAAAGGAACTTGGTCAAACCTAGTTCAACTCCTACCTGAGGCTGAATCCTTTCCATAATCTACAGGGCAGATGGTTCTTTAGCCTCCCACTGCAGACCTGCAGCACTGGGAAGCTCATTGCTCTCCCAAAGCAACTCATCACATGTTAGCAGGAATTCTTAGAAAGTTTTCCCCTTACATTGAGCTAAAATATACTGCACTGGCACAATTCACCTTTGATCTAGCTCTGCCCTGTTCTGGGCGGGTTAGAAAAAGTTTACACCCCTTTTCCACATGACAGCAGGCTAGATACTTGGAGACTACTGCCATGTTCCCTTATGTCTCCCTCCATTCCATTTGGCCATGTAGTCCCGAGCTCTACTCATTAGAATAAGAAACACAGGAATCATAAATTTAGAGCCAAAAATGTCTTAGGAGTCATTTTGTCCAAACTCTGACTTTACAGATGAAGAAACTGAGGCCCAGAGAGATTAAACCAATTTCCCACAGGTAGTAAGTGGCAGATGTGGGATTTGAACCCAGGTCCTCTGACTCCAAATCATTGCTTCATTGTTCTATAATGCCTCTCATGGGAGAGGAGATGAGTCCACAAGGTAGGAGGAGGTATGAATGGGAGATATAAAGAACAACCAAGAAGTGGCAGAGGGCAAGGACTTCTTGATTCTATCTACGTCACCCAGGTCTTTGCGGTCATCCCTTCCCCTCTCTGAGTGCTTTCCTCAGATGTGACTTCTACATGTCTGCATCACTGGATTAGATGACCTCCTAGGGCTCCAACCTAACTCCCAACCCAGTTCTAGATGCAACCCTATGATCTTGTCCTCTTCTTTTTCCTCGCCATCATCTTCTCTTCCTTACCATCATAACTCCCTTCTTTCTTTCCCCTGCTCAGATTTCCTTTCCCTCCTAGTGATGGGCACCCTCACCAAGTAAGCCAGATACTGGTTAGGGCAAGAAATTGGGGGCATGAGAGCAGAGACAAGGGTAGCAGAGTGGTGGTGGTGGTGATGGTGGGGTGTGTGCGTGTGTGTATACACACATATATAATATAATACATGCATGTATAATACACACACATGTTTTATATGTAATGTACACACATACACACACACACATATATGCCAAAGTCATCTGCAGAACTAGAGATGAGGTAATCTTGAGGGATTTGGAGAAAGAGGTGGGAAGGAAGGAAGTATGGAGACAGCATTGGAATAAGTAAGGTCCAAAGAGAAATTAGCTAGATGCTAATTGGATACTTAACTGAATATTTTCAGTCAAAATCATACATTTAGTTATGGAAGAGACCTTAATGACTATCTAGTCCAAGTCTCTCATTTTACAGATCAGGAAACTGAGACACAAAAGGTTAAGTTACCTGCCCAGGGTCACAGAGCTGACATATAGGTGGGGATGGTCCCACCAGCATATGGTAATGGAGCCATGATCTCAAGGCTGTGAGTACTTCCTCCATCAAACACAATCCATCTCATCCTCCTTGTCCTAGGGGATTCTTGTCCATCCATACAATTCACCACATAGGAGCTGGCCAAGGTGTCCAAGGCCTTCCCTGGAGTCTTTCCATGTTCTGTGGGTGCCCCTGCAGCATTTAGGCTGTAAGCCTGTTGGGCTTTGATCTTACTCCATAGCCCACCCACGTGCCTTTTCAGCTCCATGGGGCCTCCACATCTTTCATTCCACTCCTTGTCAGTAGAGGGGCTGCATTTTAATCACAACCACCATACAATTAGACCCAGCCATTCATTATAGCATAGGCACTACCTGTTCTCCCTTCCTTTATTATTGCACTATCATCCCCACATAAGTAAGAGTTGGGCTACATTGTTACAGCAAACATATGGCTATTCTCAAATCACAGCGGGGGGGGGGGGGGAGGGGAGTTATAAAGTAGTTATTGTATCTATGTCTCCCCTCAAATTGTCACCATCTAGATTGTTACTCTCTATAGTCACTATCTATATTATATGTAGCCACATTGTTATTCTATACATAGTTACTATTAGCTACATTATTTCATAGTATACAGTTATTATATAACTATATCTTGTTACTATATAGATACATTGTTGCTTCTTTACACTTATAGCAGTCTTTGTGATTTCATCAGTGTAGAGGAGTTCCCTGGGAGAAAATTCCCTCTTCCAAAGTAGATAGGCGGTTGGTGACACTGTGGACAAAGAGCTGAGCCCGGAGTTCAGAAGTCCTGAGTTCTAATATGGCCTCAGACACTTACCAGCAGTGTGACCTTTGCTAAGTCTCTTCACCCTATTTGTCTCAGTTTCCTCATTTGTCAAATGAACTAGAAAAAAAAATGGCAGTACCTGACCATAGGATTGGCCCTCTATCTACTCTGCCTATATTCTATTCAAGGTAGGATTCAAGTTAAATTGTCTTTTAGAGGGGAAGAAAGAAGTGGTATCCAAACTTGTAGAAAATTTTTGGTAAAGAAGCTCCCTCTACACAGTACCTACACTGCAATTTGCAGAGTTGCCAGGGGGTCACTGAGAGGTTAAGTCACTTGCTCTGAGTCACACAATCCACACATGTTAAAGACAGGATCTGAACCCAGTTCTTCCTTAATCCAAAGCTGGCTTTCTATCTAGTTAAGACACGATGCCCTTTGAAGGATACAAAACCAGAAATGAATTAGTCTCTGCCTCAGGGACCTTACATAGTACATGATTACTACCAGAACACATTATTATCTCTCACGTCATTACTACTTGGGTTCGTTATTCCTCTACTCACTCTGAATCCCACTCTTACTTATTACATTATTGTCATTCTCTTGAATGAAATTGTTGATTGTTTCTATAATTTGTTATTTAACCCACTCATTCTTTAGGATTAGATTGTTTAGTTTCCAATTAGTTTTTGGTTTATATTTCCATGGTCTTTGATTACATAAAAGTTTTATTGCATTACGATCTGAGAAGGATGCATTGACTGTCTCTGCTTTCTGCACTGGATTGTGAGGTTTTTATGGCCTAGTATATGGTCAATTTTTGCATATGTGCCATGGACTGCTGAGAAAAAGGTATTTTTCCTTTCTATCCCCATTCAATTTTCTCCAGAGATCTATCATATATACCTTATCCAGAGTTCTGTTCACTTCCTTAACTTCTTTCTTCTTTATTTTGAGGTTAGATTTATCAAGTTCAGAGATGGGGAGGTTGAGGTCCCCTCTAGTATAGTTTTGCTATCTATTTCTTCCTATAACTCCCTTAACTTCTCCTCTAAGAATTTGGATGCTATACCACTTGGAGCATATATGTTTAGTAGTGAAATTGCTTCGTTGTCTATGGTGCCTTTTAGCAGGATATAGTTTCCTTCCTTATCTCTTGATTTGATCTATTTCTGCTTTTGCTTTGTCTGAGATTAGAATTGCTACCCTTGTTTTTTTACATCCACTGAAGCATAAAATATTCTGCTCCAACCTTTTACTCTGTGTGTATGCACCCATTTCAAATGTGTTTCTTGTAAACAACATATTGTTGAATTATGATTTTTTATCCATTCTGCTATCCATCTCTGTTTTATGGGAGAATTCATCCCATTCACATTCACAGTTGTGATTACTATCTCTGTCTTTCCCTCCATCCCTTTTCCCCTTGTTTGTACTTTTAGTTCTCCCTTCTCCCTTCCCATCCACAATAGACTTTTAATTTTTGACAATAGATTTTTAATTATTTTTGACCACTGCCTCCCTCAGTCTTCCCTCCCTTCTTTCAGCCCCTCTCCCTTTTAATCCCCTTTTCCCTTACTACTTCTTCCCTCCCTTCTGGCCTCCACTCCTTTTTCTTTCCCCTTCCCCTTCTACTGCCTATAGGGCTAATTGTATTTCTATACTTAACTAAGTTTGTCGTACCCTCTTTGATCTCTTATAATTACATACATTGGAGTCTGGTTCAGGTAACTGAGAGGTTCTAGGTATATAGTCCTAGATATCTCTATTATTTGCTCCTTCCTCTCTGCTCACAAAGCCACTCTATATAATGGCCTCCTAATTGGTTTCTCTGCCTCCAGCTTCTCTCTCTAATCCATTCTCCAAACAGTAAGTGAATAAATGAGTGAATAAGTGAACACAGATGCCAAAGTAAACTTCCTAATTACTATCAGTCTAACCATGTTATTCTCCCACTCAAAAAAAATGTCAGTGAATTCCCATTGTCAACAGGATAAAACATACACTCATGGCCCTGGCATTCAAAGCCCTTCACAATATGGCACCAATCTACTTCTTGCACTTTATTTCATAATACCTCCCTTCTTGCCTGGCCTTGAGTATTTCATATTGGGAACAACCTGCACTAACAGTTGCTCTCAGATCATATCCAGTGTTCTACTTTTTCCATGCCTTTGCACATGCTGGATTCCCAGATTTGCAAAATGCGAACTCCTTATGTTTATCTGTTAATAACCTCTTCTTTAATGGAACAGTACACCTTCTCCATAGAACCTTCTGTCATTTCCCAGATAGAAATTATATTTTCTTTAAAATTGGAAGGGACCTCAGTATCCACACAATTCAACATATAATTGAATCTATAATATCAACAGAAGGGCTCTGACAGCCTCCACCTCTATGGGAAGCTCACTACCTGCAGACCCAGCACAATTTGTGTTAGCTCTGATTGCTATAGCAAGTGTCTCCAGCTCTCTGGACCTTTGTGATGGTCACATTCTGACTTTTATTACAGTCATTTGTGTTTGTGTCATATCTCCCCCCATATTACGAGCATCTTGAAGACAGAGACTGGAGATGTATATGATTTTATTTTCACTTTTTTATAACCCCATTAATGAGACATGCACATTGAGGTCAATTGAATTTAGCTGAAAAGTCTGTTCTAACTCTAAATCTGTGATACTTGGTCATTCTGGGCTCTCCCATTTCCCTCCCCTGCTCTTCTGTCTAATATCTCTGTTCTAGAAGGGAACAGACTATCATCCAGTTTCTTCTTGGGAAAAGCAATATGCCCCATCCCCACATTGATCAGGGACAAGGTCTGGAGAGCTGAGTAAAGGAGACAGTGGGTGGTGACAGAGGCTTTTCATCCTTCTAAGGATAGGAGAACCCAGAGGAAAATCAGGAACACCAGCTATCCCCAGATATGCTCTCTGTCTCTCTCTGGCTCTGTCTCTCTCTTTCTCTGTTTTTGTTTCTCTGTCTCTGTCTGTCTGTCTGTCTCTCTCTCTCTCTCTCTCACACACACACACACACATACACACACACACTCCTATCTCTCTGTCCCCCATCCCTTTTCCCCACTGCCTCTTTGTCCCTCTCTCCCTGACCTGTGCTTCTGTCCTTGTCCACATCTATCTCTCCTCTTGTTTCTCTTTTCCAATTTTTCTGAACGTCTATCCCTGTTTCAGTCTTTCTTTCTCTCTCCAATGTAACAAGTGCCTTTTATTAAGTACCTAGTATGTGTAAGTCACTATGTTTCCCACACCCTTCCCTTTGTCCCTATTTTTCTGTTCCTTTGCTTCCTGTCTCTAGGTCCCATTTTCTATCTGGCTCTTTCCCTGTCTCTCTGTCCCTCTGCCCATGTCTACCTCTCTTTCCCACTGTCTCCAATACACTATCCCCAAATCGCTGTTTTATATATGTGTGTGTATGTATATACATATATAAGTATGTGTGGGAGGGAGACACACACACAGAGGATATCAATAATGTTCAGCTTTCAAATCAACGTCTTACTACAGCAACGTCCAGCAAATGCTGAAAATTTGTAAACATTCAGGTCAATTTATGTTGAACCATTAGTTATTTTTTCCTGTCTCTGTGTCCCTCCACCTCTCTAATCCTCCATCTCTTTGGCTCTCCATCCAGTCATTCTCTCCATGCCTTTTCTGCCTCTGTTACCCTGATCCCCAGCAATGAGCAGTGGCATCAGGACTGATTGTTAACAAGCCCCAAGAAGTTCACAAATGACTGACAGTCTGGGCTTCTCTTTTTCAAATGTGTAAATCCCATAGAAAAGGTAAATGCATAAGTGCATACTCACATGATCACACACACATTCATGCTCACAAGCAATCATTTGCACACATACACACACACATACACCAACCCCCTTCATATATACCTGTACCCATCCAGACACATTCTCCCATGCCCACTCACTCAAAGACAAACTCGTGTGCATATTCACTTACATTGCTGCCATATACCTGACTCTCATAAACATAGCATATGGCTCCTGCTAGGTCCTTCATAGATACACACATGCATCTCTTATCATCACTGTGCTGGCTCTCTATTGTCTATTTTCTCTAGAACTACTCCTTGCCCCTGCATACCTGATCTGCCAGACAGGAGCCTCAATACACTTGGAAGCATCAAGGAGACCTCAAAGATTGGGATGATTTATGTCCCCCTCCCTGCCCTCTCCTCCCAGCCTATCCTGGTGACCAGAGCTGGGAGCAGACAATGTCCCAAAAGTGAGGGAGCCTTTGCCTGAGGGAGACTAAGTACCCTCTCCTTTGAGCATATATCCTAGCCAGCTGAAGAAGCAACTCTGACCTGGCTTTAGGAGTTGTGTCAATAGGGCCTGGCCAGACTGCCAGAGAAAAGCTGGGAGGAGGCCCCAGGCCTTTGCCTCACTGGATCCAGTTCCCAAGACAGAAGGAGCAAGGCAGGGAGGACTGGAGGATTGGCAGTAATTAGACCTCAAGCTGACAAACCAATTTAGGGATCTTTCCCCTCCCCCTTCCTCACAGACACATTCATTTCATTTTTTCCCCCTTCCCTCTCCTCTGAGCCAAAGAGAGGAAACACTCATTTTCACTGCTGTGGATGAACTGAAATAGGAGACGGAGGCGCTCAGTGTGTGTGTGTCTGGGTGTTAGAATCTGTGTGTGTCTGCACGTGTGAGTGTTTCTGTTGTACCCAGGAGTGTGTGTGTGTGTATGTGTGTGTGGGGGTATGTTCCTGGATGGTCACTGTCAGTGTGTCTGTGGGAGATTCTGGGTGAATGAGTGAACCTGTTTTTCTTTCCCTGCAGGATTTCATCTCCACACTGGATCCACTGCCCTGACCTTGCTCTTCTGGTACCAGACTCCCTGAAGTCATCCCAGTCATGCTCCTGCTTCCTTCAGCTCATAGAACCTGGCTCTTTTCTGAGAACTCCCTGCTCATCCATCCCTTTGCCAAGCCCTTTGGAAGAACTTAGAGGAAGGAATTCTCCTTACACACACACACACACACACACACACACACACACACACACACACACACACACAGCTTCCCCCATATGGTCCAACCTGGTACAGGAAGCAAGATCATGGGGAGACCCTCTTTTTCCTCTGAATATCTGGTTGGTTTGGGTTCAGTTCAATTTGGCATCAAGGAGTTGGATGAAATGACCTCAGAGGGGTCTACACCCTCCCCCTTCTCCCTAGACTCATTTATCATAATAGGCTTGAGACAAGCATATAGATTCCGGGGCTTCCTGCAAGACTTGCTAAATCTAGCTAATGCTAAGTCAGGCTGGTCCCCTAGCCTAACTCAGGCCTCCACATAACTTGGCCCTCCATTCTGTCTACCTCCTGAGTCTCCACCTTCCTCCTGTCCTTAGCCCTGGGTCTCCCCTCAAGACTGGAGAGAAAGGGAGGCATCCCAACATTCCATAGAGCCCACAGTCACCCAGCTGTGATGGGCTGAAACCAGGAAAACAGCTGGAGAGCCCCAGACTGAGGGGGGCGGGAAACACAGAACAACAGAGGCAGAGACAGAAGAAGAGACCTAGAGGTGAACAGTAAGATAGAAAGAATCAGGGAAAGAGAGATAGTGAAAAGCAGCACAGACCAGTAGAGACTGAGGCTGAGACCACACAAGAAAGTGAGAAGAAGATGCCCCTTGCCTATGCCTGGGGCATGAGTTTTAGGAGAGGGTGCCCAGTGGTCTTGATGCCTTGCCAATCCTCCTTTCATTTACTATATCCCTAGCTGAGGTCATTTCATGTAAACTACCACTCTCAGGGCCTTTGGAAACAGGCAGAACTCAGAGTCCTGGTCACTTGAGTGAGTGGCAGATGCTTACACCCTTAGTCTGGATCCCCAGAGGCATGGAAGCCTGCAAAGATCCCTAGGCTAGTGACAGCCTTCCAGCTGGAATGGGAGAACCGGAAGCTCTTTCTCATGCTCGCTGTTGGTTTGGCCATAAGTGGTTAGGTGAGGACTACATTTGGGAGAGAGCCTCCCCCATTCACCTGTTCACCTCTTCCCCCACACCCTGAACCCTGATCTCCAACTCTTGTCCAGACCCCTGTTCCTGACCCCCAGTTCTTAAGATACCTATCTCTCAGGTTCCCCACTCACAGTTCCTCACTCTCCACCCCCTTTCCTGACCCCCTCCATCGTCTGGTCCCAGACCCTGGAACCCCTTCCCTGGCTCTATTTCCTGACCTCACAGATCTCTCTGTCCCCAAGCTCAGATCCCCCTCTCCCTGGCTCCGCTCCTCATGCCCTTGGCCCCAGTCCCAGATCCCCTTCTCCCTGGCCTCCGATCCTCGTGCCCCTCGCCCTGTTCCCCGGCTCCCTGTCCCCAGGCCCAGCTCCCCCCTCTCCTTGGCCTCGCTCCAGGTTCGACTCTCCTTGCTTCCCTCTCTCCAGCCGAGTTTCCAACCACTCATTCTCCAAAGCCCCGAGCCGACGGCTAGGCTCGGTCTCAGCCGGGAGAAATGTGCTGAAGGCGGGGAGGGCGGGAGGGCCAGCGCTGCGGGGCGCTCAGGCTGACGTGAGGAATCTCCGGAGCCTCGCAACTCCCCCCTCCATAAACAAACACACATAGGTCACCACAATCTCCCCCAGTCCCAGCCTATACTGAGCTCTTTACCTAGGAAAAAATACTTTTGGTCCGGGAGCAAAGACTCACTAGCCCTCCCCTCCACCCCCCATCCCACTTGCAGTGGCCAGGGACCCAGACATCCAGGATGCCTGGCATTCAATTGGATAGGGACAATCCTACAGTGAAGGACCCGTCTCTGACCTATTCACAAACACCCCTTCGGCCAGGGACCCTGGCGTCCCAGCTGTCTGACGCTCAGTTGGAATGAAGCAGATGCTCAGCACCCAGCGCCCCTGTCAGGCGTGGCAGCCTTCCTCGTGCCCGGCTCGAACCATGCCCTTCTGACCCCCGAGCCACGCCCTTCCAGCCCTAGGGCAGCCCGGGAGGATGCTTACCTGGGCTGTCCCTCAGTCCGTCCGTCGGGCCGGGGCCGGGGCTCCTCACGCTCCCATTGGGCCTCCCGGGGCCCCAGCGGAGCCCGGCCCGAGCCCCGCAGTAGCCCTACCTCCTTCCCTGCCTCCCTGAACGCCTCAGCCTCTCCGGCAAACTCGGGCTCAGACTCCGGGTTGTCCGACAGAGTCGAGCCGAGCCGAGCCCACGGGATCTGAGCCGGGCCGGCCTGGCGGGCGAGCGAGCGCTACGCGTCCCGGGGAGCAGGGAGCAGCGGAGCGGTTGGGGGCCAGGGCCTGGCAGGGCAGGACCGAGCAGGGCAGGGCAGGGCAAGGTCGGGCAGAGCAGGGCAGTGCGGGCAGCTCCCAAGCCCGAGAGGAGCAGACGGCTCCTGCTGCGTGAGGTGAAGGCTAGACGGGACAGAGAGAGGGAGGGAGGGACCGTGGAAGGGAGGGGAAGAGGAGGAGGGAGGGAACAGAAGCGCTAGACGGGGAGAGGGAGGGAAAGAGGGGCTGGAGCTTCGGGTGAGGGCCAGGAGAGGGGGCTGCGGCGGCAGCTGTCGACCTTTTTTTTTTTTTTTTTTTGAATTTTCTAGATCTCAGTCGGTCTTCTGTCGCTCTGTCTATCTAGTCCATAACTCTGACTGACTCTGTTTGAGTCTTACACTGTCTCTGATTTCCTTTCCCCCAGTGGAAAAACCATTTTCCTTTGCCTGGGACTACTAGTCTGTCGTGTAGTCAGTGCCCAGAGTTTGGAACTGGGGTTCATGTGGGGGGTGTGAGGTAGGGCGGAGGTCTTGCCTGGGGGGAATGGTTCGGTTCTTTCTTTGACTGAAGCCAAAGGTTCGTTGGAAGAGGTTGTCACCTAAAGATTCTTGGACCACATAGCTCCAGTACTTCTCATCTCCGTCTGGGCTTCTAGCCAGTCTCACTTCCCTACACCCAGTCAGTATTAAACCCCAAACTCCTCTTCCAAGCGTCCCAGATTCTCTGTCTCACCTTGGCCACAGAAGGATGCCCTCAGTCTGCCCCACTCTTCAAATGAATTACTGGAGACCTATCTGAAAGAACCAAAGGACTATTTCACCTAGTCTAAGGTCAGGCTCTCAGACACTTGAAATTGACAGGAGGACACCTTGGGAGCTTAGAGCAACTGAGTCCTGGGCACTACCCTCCACTGTCCATTTGGAGCCTCCTTTTCCCCTCTTGCTCCTCCACCCAAGCCTTGGACATTTTGCTTTCAGGTCTTGCCTTTTTTCTCCTTACCTGGAAACTAATCAGGAGGCTCTTCTGTACTGTCTGCTTCCATTCCCAGGATTATTCGATACTTTTCTGCATACTTAGGTAATCTTAAGGCCAAAGGGCTTGTAGAATTCATAAAAAATGACAAGAACCAAGTCTCTGAAAATTCATTTTCTTCTTCTATTCCTCTCCTTTATCCAGTAGAAGTCCTGGGGTCCCAGAGAACTGGGCTGTCCTCACATGAAAGCCTTCTCACTTTTCTCACCCTCCAACTAGTCTTGGTCTATAAAATAGTACCTGTAAAGCGTTTAGCACAATACCTAGCACATAGTGGGTGCTTTATATGCTTGTTTCCTTCTTATCCTCCCCCCTTTTCCTTCCCTTTCATCCATCTGCTCAGGGTCCAATCTGCATATATTCACACTCATAGGACACACTATGAGTGTGACATACATGGGCACTTCCAAACAATAACTATGAGTTAATTTTGTTGATGCCCATTCACATCCTGTCAGATACATTCACAACTTCATAATTGTGGAAAGAAGGAAACATTTATTAAGACTCATCTTTCTGAGTTTAAATTTGCTCACACATAACTGTGTGACCCTGGGCAAGTCACTAAACGCTGTTTGCCTCAATTTCCTTATCTGTTAAATGAGCTGGAAAAGGAAATGACAAATCACTCCAATATCTTTACCAAGAAAACCTCAAATGGGATCATGAAGAGTCAGACATGACTAAAAAGTACTGGACAACAACAAGCCCTACTATGTGCCAGGTATCATGCTAAGAGCTTTCCAAATATTATTTGATCCTGACAACGGCTCTGGGAGATAGGTACCAGCCTTCTCTTACAGTTGAGGAAATGGAGACAAATATGTTAAATGACTTGCCCAGGTTGATACAACTAGTGTCTGAGGACACATTTTAATTAAAACCTTCTGGACCCCAGACCCAGGACTCTATCTATCCACAGTACTGCCTAGCTGCCTCTACTGTGGTCACTCATAGAACAATAGTTCATGCTTAGGGAAGGCTTTTTTATATTTCACCTAATCTTCATAACTCTTCAGGGGAGGTACTACTGTGATCTCAAATTTACAGAGAGGGAACTGAGACTCAGAGAGGTTGTGAGGCAAGGTAATTCAGTGGAAAGAACTTTGGCTCCAGAATCCAAAGACCTGGGTTCCAATATCACATCTGATACTGCTGATGTGACCTTGGACAAGTCATTTAACTTGAGTCTCAGTTTCCTTTTCTCTGAAATAATAGGGTTGGATTACATGCCCTCTGCGATCCCTTCCAGCCCCAGGGACCTAGAGCCCTATGACTTGCCAATGGTCACACAGCAAATTGATGTCTGAAGTGAATCTTGATTCTAGGTCTTTCCTTCCCTCAAGGCCAATAAGACCCTCAAGGTCAACTACTACACCTGACTGGCTACCACATAGTTACTCTTTCTTGCATCTGTATTCACATATGCCCTTACACTCTGATATTCAATCAACCAACATTTATAAAAAATTACTCCTCTGTTCCCTACCCACTTAGCATTTACATATCCTCTCCATTAACACACATATTGATACCTACCTTCTCATGCCTCAAGGTTAGAAAATGGATTTCTTTTCCCCCCAACCTAAGTAGGAGAATAAATCCATGCCTAATAATTAAAATGTAAATGGCACATGGAATCCTAGTGGATAATGAGTTGCTAGAAAGAGTATTTGGTGTGGGCTTGAAGAAATAGATAACACCAACCCAGGTCTCCACTGTTCTCACCCAGGTTTGGTGGCCTCTGACAGGAAGGAAGACTTGGGCCTTTGGGCCCCAGAGTGGTCAGAGGCTTACAAAGCTCAAAAATTTTCATGCTCCCCAGTTCAGGGCAGTCAATGAGTATCTCCAGACCAAGGATCTTAGTTCCCAAATCATTAATTAGGATGAAGAAAAGAATCCAGGCAGAGGCAGTGTGATGTATTGGAAACAGGTCAGATCTTTACTATCGATAGCAAATGTCAAAACAAGAGGAAAATGATAAACGTTTATCACCCCTGTTGACAGAAGAAACCAGTTTAAAAGTTCCTAGGCACAGTCTCCTTCACCATTCCCTATCTCTGGAGTCCAAATGTTTTGTGACTTTGTTAATGTCAAATACAAGGAGATAGTCTCCTGTGAATCACTCTGTTGGCTCCTCTCCCCTCCAATCCAGGAAGCCAGAAGTGGACATTCCATCCCCATCCCCCAGGCTTCCTTCTTACAGAGGTCTTCCCATCTAACAAGGGAGAAAAATCCGGGCATTCTGGTCTAGGACAAGTTTGCCCTCTCCCTTTGGGGATATGGGTAAGATCTGGAATCTTGGCATTGGAGCTAAAGTGGGAGGAGGGTGTCCTGATTAGTCTACCCTAGGCAGTAAGTCTGTGTGTCCTGTGTGCTCCTGTCTCTGTAGAATGGGTGAATATATGCTTCTGTGAATACATACTCTGTGTGTGTGTGTGTGTGTGTGTGTGTGTGTGTGTGTATGTGTATGTCCTCTGGAATGTCTGCATCCTATCTCTGCCCCCAATACAGGGACCCTGTGACTCTCACATACTGGCCCCATACTGTTTTTCTCCTTATTCTCCTTCCTTTTCCACTTTACAACTTGTATGACCCAAATCCCTGGTCTAAGATCTCTGTGCCTCACTTTCCTCATCTGAAAAATGAGGGAGTTAGACTAAATGGCCTCTAAGGTCTCTTTTACCTCTAAACATATGCTCCTACTTCTTTCTTCCTTTTCCCCCTTTCCTTTTCCCATTGGGACTTGGGTGTAGTTCAGTTGTTTCAGTCCTGTCGACTCATGATCCCACTGGGGGTTTTCTTGGCAAAAATATTGGAGGGATTTGTCATTTCCTTCTCCAGCTCATTTTTAGGTGAAGAAACTGAGGCAAACAGGGTTAAGTGACTTGCCCAGGACATCTAGTAAGTGTCGGGGGTCAGATTTGAACTGAGGAAGATGAGTCTTCTTGACTCCAGGCCCAGTGCCCTATATATGCATACTGTGCCATCTGGGACTTAGGGAAATGGAACTAGAGAGAAAACAAGTCAAGAATACTGCTGTGAAAAAAGAAAGAAGAAAAAAAAAGACCCAAGACAGAACTCTTACAGTTAGAGGGCATGATATGGACAATGAGCAAGCAAAGGAGACTGAGACTGAGCGATCAGGCTAACTGGAAGCCAACCAGGAGAGAACAGTGTCGGGAAGACCCAGACAGAAGCAGAGAGGGTGTTGGTGTCAAATGTAGCAGATAGGCTGAGGGGATGAGAACGGAGAAAAAACCTCAGCTTGGGCAATTCTGAGATCATCAGGAACTTTGGAAAGAGAAGTTTCAGTTGAATGATGAGGTTGGAAGCCAAACTGCTGAGAGTTAAGAGAGTGAGAAAAAAGGAAGCAGAAGCATCTATTGTAGAATCTAAATTCAACTGAATGATGAGGTCAGAATCTGGGTTGCAAAGGATTGAGGCAGAGAAGAGGAATGTCAACAGCTTTTCAAGACATTTGGCTGAAAAAAGTAGAGATCAAGGGTGATAGCTTGAGAGGATGGTGACGTCTAGTGAAGGGTTTTTTGTTGTGTTTGCTTGGTTTTTTGTTTTTAGGATAAGGAGACTTGGGTATGTTTGAAGGCAATAGGAAAGGAACAGATTAATGAAAAGAGGTTAACATTGTTGGGGTTTTTCGGGAGGAGAAATAATTGAGAATGCAATCTGATGGAGTAGGAACAAAGGGATGGGATCGAGAGTCCCAGTGTGAGGTGATGAAGGCCTACACCAGCATGTTGGCAGTGTCAGAGGAGAGAAAGGGACATATTCAAGAGAGGTTACAGAGATAAAATCAACATGACTTGGCAACAGATTGGATGTGGGGGAGAAGGCACGTGTGAGAAAGAGTGACAAATCAGCGATAACACTTGGACTACAAGCCTGGATGAGTAGGATGGTGATGTCTTCAACAGTAATAGGGAAGAGAGGAAGGTTTAAGGGGGAAAGATGAGTTCAGTTTTGGACAAGTTGAATTTAAAATGTCTGCAGGACATCCGATTCAAGATGTCCATTTGGCAGTTGGAGATGTGAAGCTGGAAAACAGGAGATGGGTTAGACCTAGACAGTAATCTAAATAGATATGATAACTTAATCTATGGGAACTGATGAGATCGTCAAGCAGAATAGTATACAGAGAGAAGATAAGAACCCCCAGAATAGACCCAAGGGGGACCCACCTGGTTATCAGGATGCTGCTGTTTGCCCTTCATTCTCAAAGAGAAACATGACATCTGGAAGGTGGTACCATGACTTGCAAGTGAGGGAGGGCTGTGCAAAGTCACCACCAGCCTCACTTTCTCCTCTGGAGTCATCTGGGTCCAGTGTCGAGATACAGATCAGAATGACTGGAGATGGCCCTCAGTTATTTGGCCTGAAATTGATGAAAATCCAGCAAAGAAGACTGAGAAGATGTCATCATGAAAACCTAGGGAGAAGAGAGTGTTAAGGAGATGAGGGTTCTCTACAGTGTCAGAGGCTGCACAGAGGACAAGAATGAGGAGTGAGAAAAGACCATTAGACTCGGTCATTCAGAGATCATCAGTAACTTTGCAGAGAGCAGTTTCAGTTGAAAGATGCCAAATTGCAGAGGATTAAGGAAAGTGTGAGAGAAAAGGAAGTAGAAGCATCTGGTATAGACTATCTTCTCAAGGAGTGTAGCCATGGAAGGGAGGAGAGATAGGGAATGATAGGCAGTAGGAACTGACAGATCAAGTGAGGGGTTTTGAGGAGGGGGAGATAGGAGCAAGTTTGTAGGTTGTGGGGAAGCAGCCAAAGGACAGGGAGAGTTTGAAGATAAACGAAAGTGTGGACTAGAGGCGGGGGGCAACCTTTCTGAGGACAAGGATGGAACGGGACCACTTGTACATATAAAGGGGCTTACTTTGGTAAGAAGAAGGATCGGAGGTGATGGAGGAGATAGTGGGGGAAGGCATCTGATAGATATGAGAGGAAGGGAGAAGGAACTCTTGGGGAGGGCCTTAATATTTTCTGTGAAATATGAGGCCAGGTTGTCAGCTGTTTGTTAGAGAGGGTGGGGACAAGAGAGAGCTGTGGGAGGTTTGAGGAGAGATGAAAAGGTTTGGCTGATTGGGTGTGTATGTAAAAGGATTACCTAGAAGAAGTGAGGGCCCAGTTGAGATACTATGTAATCAATTTCTAGTGACTCAGTTAGCACAGCTTCATGATTTTTCTCTAACTTTTTGCAGGATTCAAGGAGGAGCAAAAGCAACTTTTGATGAGAATAATTCAAGGCTGGTGTTTAGAAGGGCAAGACTTCTGATAGGATGCTGGGGAAGGGGAAGAGAAGTCAGTGTACAGTTGAACTGTGTGACCTTAAGCAAGCACTTTCCCATCTCTTAGCCTCAGCCCCCTACCTTGTAAGAACTGGACGGGGTAATTGCTAAATTTTCTTCCAGCTCTGAGGTTCTGTGGTTCTGAAGGATCTGGGAAGGCTGGAGTGTCAAAGTAGGATTCCTGTGGCATATTGCCACATGAAGTGGTCTTTGGAAGCTGAGGAATCTTTGAAGAAGAAGGAGTGAGGAGTGAATCCAGGTATTGGTAGGGAGGGGGCCGAGTATTCGTGGGGAGAGGGGCAGAGTGATCTTGGGGGAGAGGAAGAATGGTCATGGGGGGAGTGAGGAGAACACTCAGTCCTGGGACAGGGAAGCCCTTTATTCATTCAGCAAGTAGATACTTATTAAAGAGCACTGGTTACCCAGTGTTTGACTCTGATCTTTCCACATATGGCCACTTCTCTTCCTGTTTCCAGTCCTGAATGATCTGTAGTATGACTCCATCCTGGAGAGCTTGGAGTTTGGTACATTTAGGCAACAGGGTAAGAAGAGAGGAAAGCAAAGGGCCAAGATTCGAGAGAGGATAGGTATGGGAGTGAGAGGGAATGTCAAACCTAGATTGGATGAGTTAAGAAGGAAAGGTCAGTTGTCTTCTGACCAACCCAGGAAGGTTTCATGGAGTAGGTGGCATTTGAGGCCTAGCTGTCTGGCTGGAAATCTCCCTGATGGGACTGAAGGGCTGTAAATACCCTCTCTGTGCTCTGGCTCCTGGAGCCCCTGTCTAGAGATAGAAGAAGAGAGCTTGGACTTGGCTGAGCCAGGGTATCCTAAGAGCATGAAGAGAAATAAGGGAACCCCCCACCCCCAAGGGAGGTTGGAGAGCACCTGGTTTATGGTCCTAATAAATGTTGATGGGAAGAAGCCTGGCCAGTTATTTATGGTCAATAAAGCTAAGAGCCAGGGTGAAGCTCCAGCCGGACTGCCAGGCTAGGTTCAGTGTTGGCTCCAGACTGGAAGCAGGGAAGTGACTGTCTTGGATCTCTCAGTGATGGGCTGGCTCAAAAACTGGGGGCCTATTCTTAGCACAGACCCCCTCCCCTGGCTTCCTTCTGGGCCAAAACCACTTGTGAGCTCCGTGGGGCCAGGGGGCAGTGCTGGGGAGGCCTTCGGCACCACTCCTGAAGTGCTCAGCTACTGGGGGTGCGGGGGCGCAGATCTGCCCCCAGAGACCTAAGCCAGGCATGAGGCCAGGATCCACAGCAGAAATATTTTCTTACTCCCATCCCCCTCTCTGTCTGGCTGCTCCCTCCTTGACTTTATAAGCTCTCAAATAAAGGCTCAAAGATAGAGACCTAGTGCAAACCTCCATCTCCTGATCTGAAGAATGGGCTGATTTATTTTCTCTTCCCAGCTCATCCCCACTCGTGTCCTGCTCAGCAGTCCTTCCTTTCTAGGCTGGGGTTGGTATAGATCATGGCTCTAAATCTTCAAACCTCCTACCTTGGCAAGTGTGATTTGATCTCCTGGCCCAGGGCCTCCTTAATCCAACTGGGTCTCCAGGCACCCCCACCCCTTGTCAGCACCTCCCCTTTCCCCGCCACCCTAGCCTGGCTGGCCCTCCCACTTTGCTGTCTGCTAGCCAAATTATACACAATTTCTCCTTTAAACTCCTTCCTTCAATCTGGGCTCTGTCTCCTCATCTTTCTCCCCTGCACCATTCCCATTAGTCTCCCTTCCATTCTCACTCCTTCTCTTACATACACACACCCTATCTCTAAATTGAGTTTCTTCTATCTAGGGATGGGAGCTTAATAAAGGAGACGAAGGTTTGGTAAGGGTGTGAGGGATCAATGACAGAGGTGGTGTGGCTCAGTGGTTGGGGATGGAGGCCCAGTGGAAGGGTTGGGAGCTCAGTGACAGAGATGAGGGATCCAAGGAAGAGAGACAGGGATGTAATGAAGGGGTTGAGGGCTCAGAGGGTTGAATGAAAAGGATGGGAGCTGTTAATAGGAATTTTCCTAAACCTAAATTCCTTTTTCAGAGCTTACTGAGAGGATGAGGAGTCAGCAAGGGGAATGAGAAATCAATGAAAAGCTTAGTAACTAGGCCTAGCCCAGACTCTGAAAAATTCCCAAGGTCATGGAAATCAGACCTTTCCTTGGGGTCAACCCCAAACCTCATTCTCAGCACTCACCATTGTCATCCTCAACTCAGATTCTCTCTGATAATGGATGGTCTTCAGGATACCACCCCTTCAGTCTGAATTCCCACATAGTCAGAGCTAAGAGACAGGAATGGGACTCAATCTGGCAATTGACCTTACCTGTCCAGCAAAAGTCCAGTCTTATCTCAGCTACTTCCTACAGGTACCCAAGTCCCTTAGAATTCCTAGTTCTAGGAAAGAAAGACCCGTCACTGCCTTTTCCTGGCTCCTAAATGGCTATGGAATGGGGAGGAGCAGATTGGAACCCAGAGGTCCCCTAGCCTGACTCCAGTGAGCAAGAGTGGCCACCAACCTGGGAATCTAGTGGGAATGAGAGGACCAGGCCTCAGGGAGGGAGGGGATTCAGGGCAAGGCATAGTCTTCTCTTTTTTTCCCCAGATTTTCAGGGAGAAAGCAGCTTAACAAAGCTTTGTAACCTGCCCTCATTTCCTCTCCTCACTGTTCCCCCGCCAACAGAACCTTCTCCTGCCTCCACCTTCCAGCCTTGCCAGAGCCTGGGCTAGGAGATTCCACTGAAATAACAGCTCAGATCCTGGAGGAAGCCAGACCTGGCACTGACTGAACGGTCTGTCGGGGGAATGGCACTTGGGGATGAGGGTTGTTTGGGAAGGGGGAGGATAAACTGTTTTTCCAGCTGTAGGACTGAGGAGGGTATGAGTCAAGATCCCCTCACCTGGGAGAAGGGGAATTGTCTGCTTCTGACCCCACACCCTGATTGCTGCTGATGGTCCATCCCACCCCAAACCACTCCCTCTGTCAAACTTCCCTGTTTCCACCAAAAGCACCACTGGCCTTTATTCTACCAACCTTGTAACCTGGGCATTATGCTGGACTCCTCACTCTCCCTCATCCCACTTAGCCAATCTTGCTTTACTACCTTCTCAGCATCTCTCAATTAGGTTTCCTTCTCACTACTCACGTTGAGTTCACTGCAATTCAAATGCTCGTTGCCTCTTGCCTAGACCACTGCAATAGCCTCCTGATTGGGGGCCTTCCCTCAAGTCATTCTAATACCTGCCTATGATAAGAGGGTGATATCTTTTGAGTCATGGGTAAATTGCATTTCAGTGAATCAGAGTTGCATGAAGTCGTTGGCCTCACTCTCTCTTCTGGAGTCATCACAGTCCAGTGGCAAGACAGAGTCAAGATGACTGGAGATGGCTTGAGATGCAATGGATGATTTTGGCATCTTCGATGTCTAAACAAGCTCTAAGCTCTCCATAGCACCTGCTTCAGCCATTGGAACAAATTGTTCTCATCTATCCATTCCACAGGAGAAGTCTTCACTTGCTTGGGGTAGACATCCCCTTACCTCACCAACAGGTTTGACATCCCTTGTTTATCCTAAGTCTGGTTTAGTTCATCCACCAAAATGGTTTGCCGGATTGTAGCCCCCGCTCATGCTCCAGCTTCTTGGAGCCACAGGAGAGTCAAGTGTATAGGGTGGACCCCAAAAATGGATGAGCAGTCCTCACACCAGAGGTACTGGTCTTCCCTGAACACACCCTACATCCCTACCTAGCCTCCACACAGATACCGGAGTGATTTTCTTTACCTGTAGATAAGGACCACTTATTCATTCCCCTATTCAAGAAATTCCAGTGACTTCCTATTCTAAGAACTCAGTAGAAATCTCTTGGTTTAGCTTTTAAAGCCCTGAGCAGGGAACCCACCCTACCTTTCCAGCCATGATTTATTCCTTCCCCTTACTCTACTGTCCAGCCAAATAGGTTTCTCCTCTGTTCTTTGCGATCTCTGTGCTTTCTTGTGTTAGCTGTCCTTCATTACTGGAATGCTCTCCCTCACAGAGGGAACACACCTTCTATCAGGGCTTTTTAAACCTTTCTGTATGAAGGATGCCTTTGGCAGTCTAATGATTCCTGTGGACCCCCTTATCAGAATACTGTTTTTAAATGAATAAAATAAAATACATAGGATTCTGAAGGAAACCAACGAGACTGAAGTACAATCTGATTTTTATAGCAAGTTTTAAAAGGTCCACTTTCCAAGATATAGAAAGAATTGATTCAAATCTACAAGAAAAAAACTCCATTCCCCACCTTATTAAAAGTCTAAGGATATGAACAGACAGAAGAAGCCTGGATAATCTCCAGACCTTAAAAAATGCTCCAAATAACTGCAGATTAAATCAATTCTGAGATTCTACCTCATGCCCATCAGAGTAGCAAAGATTACCAAAAAAGAGGAAATGCTAAATTTTAGAAGGACTGGGAAAACAAGTCCACTGATGCACTGTTGGTAGATCTGTGAATGGGAACAACTTTTCTGGAAAGTAATTCAGAATTGTATACCAAAAGTCAATAAATGATGTGTGTCCTTTGACCCAGCTATACCCTTGCTACATCTATATCTAAAAGAGATCAAGGAAAGATAAACAAAGAAACTTTGTGGTGACAACACCCCCCCCAAAAAAAACTGGAAACTAAGGGGATGTCCCTCAATGACATCCCCTGAATAGGGGGATGACTAGGTTGTGGTATATGAATGTGATGAATTACTATTGTGCTATAAGAAATGAAGGGAAAGATGACTTCAAAAAAGACATGGGAAGGCTTGAATGAACTGATGCAGAGAGAAGTCAGCAGAACCAGGATGATAATTTACACAATAACATAAACATTATAAAAATGAATAATTTTGATGCCTAAACTGATGAGGAATGAAATGAGTAAACAATTTGTATAATGATATCATACATATTAACCTTGTAAAAACAAATAATTTTGAAAGTTGTAGGAACTCTGACCAACGCAGTGTGTATCCACGAGTAATGATGAAACACATTACTCATTCCAGAGAGATCATAGACTTTGGGTGTAGAATAAGATATTGATATTTTGACTAGGCAAACTTATTACAAGACACTTGTGTTTTTTTTTCTTTCCAGTGGGGGTAGGTAGAAGGAGAGAAAAAAGATTTCTGTTCATTTTTTTTAACAGAGGTAGAAGGGTGCTACAGATGTGGAATATTGCTTGTAGTTCCAGATGAGGTCACCATATTATTAATTTTACCTTGTTACAAGAGATCTCTCATGAAATGGGAGTAATCTGAGTTTATGTATGGTAAAAACAAAATGTACCAACAAAACTTAAGAAGAAATTCAGTCCTCAGACAGGAAAATTATTGTCATATGAGGGCTAACGGCAGATGCAATTAGCTACAGGAATTCTGAAGTGCTGATGAGTGTAGGAAATATATCAGAAATATCTGTAGCAACTGTAATGTGATAGTAAGACATCTGTGATTTCTATTTGTGACAATCACAGTTACCACATATGGGGGGGCAAGGCAACAAGCATTTATTAAGTACCTTTTATGTGTCATTCCTTTACAAATATTGTCTCATATTTAACACTAGTTTGTTGCCTGCATTCATGATGGAAGGGAATGCTAAATTTCAGTTAGAAGTTAATAAAAAGAAAAGTTTTTTCCCCCATGTAAGGTTAAGAACCCTGCTTCTACTTTCCTGAACCCCACAACTGCCTTGCATTTATTCTGTATATATTTATTCTGGATATACTTATATTTATACATAATATCTTCCCCCATAGCATGCAAGCACCTTGTCTGTGTGTTCTCAGCACATAGTAGGTACCTAAGAAATGTGTGTTGCTTGATTGCTTGACTGATTCTTAACTAGAAGGCCAGCCCTCACATCACTGTACCAAACTGCCTCTTGTCACATATAATAAGAACTTAATAAATGTTTGTTGAAAAATTGAACTGGATTGCCTTTAAAAAATAATTTTTTTTTGGAGGCTATCTGGGTTAAATGACTTGCCCTGGGTCTCACAGCTAGTAAGGGTCTGAGGCTGTGGATTGACTTTAACATGTCACAGTTAGAGGGTTCATTAGAAATTGTCTAGTTTAAAAAAAAAAAGAAATTGTCTAGTTTATCATCATTGTACAGAGGAGGAAACTGAGTCTTTGAAAGAAGAGACTTGGCCAGAGGTCATGTGGTGGATGAGTCAGCCTTAGTGGGCAGTGTCCAAGCCCATGAAGAAGAAGTGTGGGCTGGGGAAGGGGAATCAGGAGCAGAGCCTGATGACTTGTGAGGTCATTTAATAAGGGTCAAAGGTGGTAGATGTGGCCATGCTTCTCAAGATGTTAGGGATTTCAATTGCAAAAGGAGAAACTGAGGTAAGATAGTAGAAAGTAATGGGCTGTAAGAACAGGGTTGTCAGGGGAAGGTAAACTACTCAAGGGTGGTGGTGGTAGGGCATATTTTTAAAACTGAGAGCCATACCAATTTGGTTGTACTCAAGGCAAAAACAGGGGGATGGATAAATTGACCTCTTAGGAGCCAATCCCCGACACAAACCTCATTTCCTTCAGCATTTCCTTCTAGTGTAGGATGTGGGGATGAGAGTGCCTTGGGTCTAGCCCCAGGACTGGTCCCAGGACGGAGAGAGGAGGAAGAAAGAGCTACTGAAATCCTGGAGGTCTGTCTGGCTAGCCTTGAGGAAGGCACCCCAGAACAGGTGAAAGGGAATCTCCACCCCTAGTCCTAGGTTTCTTTGGACCCTCAGCCCTGGGGATAGACTCCCCCCAGACCAAGGGGAATGCTTCTTGCTAGGAGGCCCTGTGCCAGGAATGTGAGATGGGAAATCCTGGAGGGCAGCAGTGGGGGTGGTGGTGGTAACAATGTGGGTATTGATGCTCCCATCTAGGTCCCACATTCCAGGCAGCCTGGCCCCTACCCAGCCCTAGTCCTCTTCCATCCAGGGACCTACCACAGAGGGACCTGCACTTCTTTGTCAGTTCATGCTCCCAGCCCCCTGAATGCAGCTCTGGGGGCTGGGTGGTTAGGGAGGAGACAGAGGACTTCCCCTGGAGGGCCATGCAGAGGGATACCCTGTTGGCCTCATTCTTGGGGATGGTGCCATTCAAGCTGCCAGACATTAGGCCCTGTGTCCTATTCTTTTCAGGACAGTGGGTGGCTACAAAGGGCAGTTATGTAGGTGCCCCCATGCTTCCCCTTTGACCTCTTCCCTCTCCCAAGAGGAGGGTACAAGAGAGTTCCTCCCCTTACTGAGCTCACTTTGGTAAGATGCCAGTGGGGCTGGGTCCCTGAAGGGTATGTGTGCCTCCCAAGCCCTCCTGGGCACCAAAGTGGGGCTTATGCCCCAGCCCACAGCCATACTGACCCTGGTGTTGGGACAGCTGCTTAACACTGTGACCCAGGGCCAGGATGGGCATTCCCAGCTCCTCAACTGTTTACTCAATAAACCCTAGGGCAGGAAATGGGATCACCAGCTTCCTGCCTGGGCCAGGGGTCACTGACATGACTCCTGGTCTATGGAATCACAAGGACCCCATAAAGGTATCAGATCTTAACCACTCCTCACCAGTTCTGCCCCAGTTATCTCTATCTCTTCTTTCTCTCTGCCTATCTCTGTCTCTCTGCTTGTCTCTACCTTGATCTCCGTCTGTTCCCACCTGTCTGTGCCCCTCTATCTCTATCTTAGCCTTCTCTACCTCTCTCTGTCTCTATCTCTGCTTCCATATCCATTTCTCTCTCTGCCTCGGTCCTTTTCTCAGTCTCTGTCTATGCCTCTTGTCCCCTGTGCTGCCTGCGTCTAGTTCTACCTGCCTCTCCTTGTCATTCTCTCCACCTGTGTATCTCAGCCTATCTGTCTCTCTCCCTGTCTCTTTGTCTGTACCTCTGTCTCTGCTTCTGCCTCTCCTTGTCTCTTTCTCAAGTCCCTTTATTGAGCAGCTCTCAAGTGTGATGACCCATGCTTGGAGGCAGGTGGGGAAGAGGAGGGTAGGAGAGAAGGGCGATGCAGGAAACTAGGCTCTCTTAGGTTCCTTCCAGTTTGAAGGCCCACGAAGCTCCTGCCCTCATGGAATTTGCAAGCTCCCAGTTTCCTATCTCTGTCTATCTGTCTACATCCCCACAAAAACTGGGACTCAGTGAGGTCCTCACTTACCCTCCGACTTCTCTTTCATGGTCTCCTCAATGCTCACACCCAAGCTAAAAGTTGTCCTTTAGGAAATGGGTCCCAGGATGAGATGGGAGGGCTCCCACCTCACTCTGTTGGCCTGGCCTGGCTCTCACCAGCCCACTAGGTTGAGGGGCACAGTGGCATAGGGAGGAAGGCCAGAAGAGGGAAGCTGTTTGCACAGATATATGACATGGGTGTGCAAATATGCCTTGGGTGGGAAAGGGTGACTTATTGGCCCTGTTCCTCCCGGGAGACACCTTGTCTCTGCCCCTCCCCTCCCCAGTCTCTGGGGCCTCTGTTTTTACTTGTGTCTCCCTGGATAGAAGAACCAAGTCTATAAAAGGAGGAAGGGATAGAGGCAGGAAAGGCCCATGTGAAACCCCCAGCCTCCTGACACGGTATATTGGTTTCTCCACTTCTAATGTGGTATCCTAGAAAACTCCATGATCTTAGAATCAGAAGTTTAGAATCTGGGTTTAACTGCTGGATCTCCCACTTACCTGTGTGACCTTGAACAAGGTTTCACTTGACCTCTCTAGCCTCAGTTTACCCATCTAATTGGACCAGCTGATATTTATGTTCCTTTCCAGCCCTAATATTTTATGATTCTTTTGGAGAGAATATTCCATGGGTTTCTATAATTTCTGGCAGCTTTTTCCTGGTGTCTACCTCCAGTTCTATCTAGTTTCCTATAGGAGGAGGCAGCAACCCAACAGGTGCTCAGGGAGGAGAAGAAGGGGCTGTAACACAGGGGGATCACCCTCCTCTCCAGCCATTCTCTGAAGTCTTGAGTCACCAGGTGACCCCATCCCTGGTCCTGGAAATCTCCCCTTCCTTCCTTCCTTTCTTTCTTTCTTTCTCTTGTGCCCTATTCTGCCCAAATCCTCCCTCAACTCATGGCCCCATCCTCAAAAATGCCAGCTATGCGACAAGAATCAAGGTTGCCCTAAATATTTCTGATTTTTTTAAAAACCAATTTTGCTTCAATCACCATTTAAACTTGAACACATGTGTCCAGACCACCCAGAGACCTAGATGGAGGGGTGGGAGTGAGGCCTGGCTCATAGGAGATGGGAGACTCACAGTCTGGGCCAGGCCAGGCTGGCGCAATCTAGGGGCAGCTCCAAAGAAATGTAAGAGGGAAAGGGGGAAATGAGGTCATCTCATAGAGGGTGGCTTGGCCTTTGTGAGCCTAGAGGCCGGGATGAGCTAATGGAAGGTGTCTTTCAATGGGATCTAAGTTTGGAAATCCTAAGGGGGGGAAGTTCTCTGGGCACCCTCCACAAGGGTTCTTCTGGGGAATCCTTTTTGTTCATTCCCTTCTAGGAATCTCTAAAAGGATCTAATGGATAGTGTGTCTTTTTCCCATGGTGCACTTTCCAGGGTGTCTTTCTGGGACACTTGGGGGAGACAGAAGGGCCTCTCAATATGGACCTCCTCTGTCCAGAACCCCAAAGAAACCTTGGAAAGTTACCTTGTCTTGTCCACATCCAATCCATTTTTTCTGGGTTCTGTGTTCCTTTGATTTCTGTATCACCTTGTTTATACAGATTCTGTTAAATAGAATTGGAAAAGAACTTTAAAAACCTCCCTTGTGCCCCCTTGCTTTTCTGTTTCCCCATCTCCATCCTTTTTCACTTCATGTCTTCCTCTTTGCCCATTCCTCTCCTTGATGTGTTTTTCTGCTCCACTGAGGTAGTGGCTACAATGTCCTGCCCTTCTCACCCTCAAAGCCAATCAGTGTGGGGAGATCTTTCAGCAAGCCCAACTGGGAAGTCCATTGGGAAGTCTGGATAATGATTTCATGGCTCCTTTCTGCTGACTTGTCCTTCTCCAAATATGTCCATCTGAACTTCTCTGGACATCAGTTTCCCGATCTAGTTGAACTAGGTGACATCTAAGGCCCTGAGCTCTGTAAGGCCTGGTACCTCTCTATGATGGGGAGCTGGGCCATTTGGGGGTTGGAGAATGTGAGAAGGGGTAAAACCTGTTAAGAGAATAGGGAAATTTTCTTCCTTCTGAGAAGTGAGTTGGGCTGTTATAGGCTGGGGAAAGGGTCTTGTCAGCTGCTTTGGGCATCATCAGAGAAGGCTGCCTGGAGGAGGCAAGCAAAGGAGGTTCATTTCACCAAGATAAAGGAGGGAGCAAACTGAGCCGTTAAGTAAGGAGAGGTAGAGGCCTTCCAGAAGGGCTGGAGCAGACAGGCAGGAGGAGGAGCTGCCTGCCCATGTCTGTGTCTCCAGGCCTGTCCGCCCCATGGCCTGCTCTCGCTCTCTCTGTCAACTCCCAGCATCCTCCTATCCTCTGGTCCCCAGGCCTCCCCATCCCCTGCTCTGGCTGAGCTGGCCCCAGCCCACTCCCCCCTAATCATACCACAATCCCCCCCAGAGCCGAGCCCCGAGCCCAAGCCACGAAAGTTTCCTCTCTCCTCCTGCCAGGTTAAATTGCCCTCTCGGAATGCAACTGCCGCTTTCCCCCCGCAAGCTGCCTCTCCCCTCCTGGGCAGCCGCCTCCATGGTATGCATCCCGGCCTGGGGTCCGGACTGGCGGAACATCAAAGCCCAGGGTAGCCAATAACCTCAAGCATTGGAAACCCTTCCATCCGTCCTTCCCTGCCAGTGGCCGCCCGCTGCCCGCTTGGCTGCCCCCCGCCTGCCTGGAGCTAAGCTGAGCTGGGCTGGACTGAGCAGAGCAGGCCCTGGGCCTACCCGCCCCATTTGTTTCCTATAAACAGCACATGGGAATGTTTAGGAGGCTGAGGAGGACTTTTTCTGTGGGCCAGGCCTCCTCCCCCTCCTACTGCCCCACAACTACCACAACCACTCCCCCCCCATCTACAATGAGCTACTTGTTAGAAGACAATTTTAATTTTGCTTAATGCAATTTCTGCTAGGGCTGGGGAGGGCGGGGAAGCACTGGCTGGACTCACTTCTTTGACCCCCAGCTCTGCAGCTTGCTCATTCCTGAGTATGGGAGGGGAGCAGTCCCGGACCTGGATGCCAAACTGGGGAAGGATGGAGGGACAGACAGCCTGGCACAAGTCAGAGCCCAGGGTAGTTACGGGCAGGGGATCTTAGCATCATTGAGAGTAGAGCAAAATCAAACTTATTTTACAGATAAGGAAACTGAGGCCTAATGTCACATAGCTAGTAAATAGTGGAAGTGGGGGTTGACCCCCCCTGCCCCTGCACTTTTCTCACTCAACCATGAGCCTCACCAATTCCAAGTCTCTTTCCCCAATCTTACCCCAACATCCCTACGACAAGGTTCATAGCCAGACCCCTCTAGGAATCAGGGTAATCCTTGCTCTGGCCAGAGGTGGTCCCTCTTGTTCTCATATAGCCCTGGGAAAGGAAATAGTACAGCTCATGCTGGCAGAAAGTTCTGCCACTTATAATAATGATCATGATAGCTGGAAGTTTGCAAGGCAAAATCCTTACAACAGCCCTGTGAGGAAAGTGCTATTATTATCCCCATTTTACAGATGGGGAAATCTGAGACACACAGACATTAAATGACTTGTCCAAGGTCACAGAGTTATTAAGTGTCTGGGATAGGATTTGAACTCATGTTTTCTTGACTCCAAGTCCTGGTGCTCTCTCCCCAGCCTTATTGCCCCGGTGCTGCTAATTATCAGGATCCCCTTTGATTTCTCACTGTCTTACACCCCAGGTTTTTCACACTTTATTTTTTCACACTCCCTGAAACCAACTGACCTGTGTTAGAAAGTCTAGCTTCAGGCTCAGTGACCAGGGCCTCTGAGATACTCCCCAGCAGTTTCCTCTAAGGAAAAAGGATAACTGCTGCTGGGTCACAGAAACTCCATATCTTTCTGCTGGAAGGAGCCACAGATTATAGCTATAACCTACATCTATAGGACCACAGAAGGGTCCTCTCTGTGACACTGTAAGATGACTGGTTACCCTTTTGGATATTCCTGCTCCCTAGACTCCCAGGCCTCACTGTCCCTGCTGTCCCTTAGAACCAACCTGGAGATGGGGTTGCTCAGGTCAGAGGGCTGAACTGGGAGGGACCTAGCACTGGGCTGTTCCTGGAATAGGGTGTTTAGGTTTAGGGCACCACAAGGCCGATAGCATTGTGTGTGTGGATGGATGGTTTTCAAACAACTAGGGAGGTAAAGGCTTCTTTGTTGGGAGCAGCCAAGGCCTCAGTAGGTCTTCCTGGGGGCGGAGGTAGGGGGAATCCTGGGATAATAAATTTAGATCTGGAAGGGGCTTTAGAGATCACTGAGTTCAACTTTCTTCTTTTACAGATAAAGAAACTGCACACCCAGATTGGTTAAGGGACTTGCTAAGGGTCACACAGCCAGTAAATGAGGTTAGGATTTTAAGACTGGCTCTTTCTGGCCTCTTCCAAGTCCAGGGGTGTATTTGTTCTGCTACTTCAGGAGACCTAAGGCATCAGGACTCTGCTCTTGGGCTGCCCAGAGCTACCAGCTTAGCTCCAGCCAAACCAAGGAGGCTCTAGCCTGGGCCTAACTTGGCGTGGCTTGGTGAATTTTTCTCACCCTCCTCATTTCTAAGTCCAGATCAGTGCAGCCAAATATGCAGAGATCCTGGCTATTAGCCCACTGTGCTTCCAGTCTCTCAATGGAAGCCAGTGATCTAGGATACCTGGTGGGTGAAGGCTCTTCCAGGCTGGCCAGGTAGGGCTGGGAGAGGGTGGGAGGTCAGTTTACCACTATTCTATCTCCTTCCACCCCTAAGCAAGGGGCCAGCAGTTCTAGTCTCCTGCAGACCTCCGTGGCACTCAGGACCCCTTTGAGGAATTTGCTGCCTCTATTCAGAAGGGACAGGGGTCTGTACCTGTGATTTATTGGTGTCAGATACTTCTGGTGAGGAGATTCTCTCCATCCATGTACATTAACAACTGTTCTGCATCAAATCCTAGAGTTCTCGGAGGTACAGAAAGGCTGAGTGCCTGGGGTCTTTCTGCCTGTGTGTGTCAGATGGGGGAACTGAACGTGCATCTACCTGACTCTGAGAACAGTTCTCTATCCACTGGGACATACTGTCTCTACTCACATTGCCCACAAATGATCCAAGGGAAATTAGGTCAGGTCTCAAAGAAATTAGTGGGGAAGCATTGAAAGAGTAGAGAACATTTTTAAAGAGTAAAGAAACTGCCCCAACCCCAACCAGGGCCCCAGCTGTGGCAGTTCATGTTGGCAGAGTCCTGAAGCTCTGTGCCATGTGGGGAGGGGGTTAGAGGCTATAAAATATGGGCT
Source organism: Bettongia penicillata ogilbyi (assembly GCA_023548195.1). NCBI lineage: Eukaryota > Metazoa > Chordata > Mammalia > Diprotodontia > Potoroidae > Bettongia > Bettongia penicillata. The sequence goes on from JAJHZJ010000128.1 coordinate 3,092,491, forward strand.
CTGGGGAGGCTGATCCACTTCCCTCCCACTCCCCATACAGGGGGCCCTGCTTCGGCCCCTGCCTGTATTACTCTGGACGCCAGGAAGCTGACTTCCATGGTTTTTACTCTTTGCTTGTGAGTGGATCGGTTAGGGGATGCTAACCCTAGGTGCAGAGGGCCTGGTTACCAGTGATTGGGGGGAACCTTATAAATGAAGCTTTGTTTCCATGGCTCCATGAGCCATAAAGCTGCTTGGCTGAGGGGGAAAGGAAATATCCCAAGATCTGACATTGTATAAACAGCCCACTTGGAAAGTGGGTGGTGTTGGGGGAGCAGAAGGGAGAGGTCCCTGTTATGCGTACGTGGGGGGGAGGGTGGAGAGGCAAGGCTGATGTCTCCCAAGGCTTACTTCCAGAAACCACAAGACTTGGAATCAGAGGCCCTAGATTCAGAAATCCAGATTTGTTCAACCTGTGGGGCCATGGGCCAATCCCTTCCCTCCCTAGCCCTGGTTTCCTCATCTATGACATGAGAAAGTTGATGTCCAAATCTCCTCCAGGTCCAAAGCCCAACAACTCTATGGTTACTAAGTCATCGAAGTTGTCACCCCTTACCTGGCCTGCTCCCCAACATCCCTCCCAATAACTGTCTGTGGCTTCCTTCAAAAACTGACTTCTGCCTGCAGGCATGGCCATCTCTAGTCTCTGAGAGACAGAAAGAAAATTCATATTTCTGCTATGTAAACGGAGGGAGAAGTCTACAGAGGCCTGCGCTTTAGCAAAGTCCATTTCCATGTCTTTGGAGAAGTAAACCAGGACAGATGTTATTAAAAAAACCAACAACAAACCCAACACCTCTGTTACTTTGAGATGTCTGGCAGCTAGGGCCTTCAGAGGCCCCCAGGTCTTCCCCCATGGAGCAGACAGGTGGACCCATGTTCCTTTCCCTGAACATTCACTGTGGACAGATAGAACCCAGAATATTTGAAAACACTCAGCATGAGTGTCAACCTGTTATGGCCCTTCGGTGGCCCAGGAAGCCAGAGCTCCCTGCTCCCTGAAGAGGAGACTTTCGGAGAGTGGTTGCCCTGCTCACTCCTCCCCTCCCCCTCAGGAGGGTCTCAGTGGTTCCAGGGGAGTAGCTAACAACAGCAGCTTTAAGTGTGAGAAGCTGAGGCAGCTTCCTGGGCCCAGCCCAGCCCAGCTCACTTCTGCTGTCTACTCCACCCAGCTTATATTTCCAAGGGGTGGACAGGCTGGGCATTGGGGTCTCAAGCTGAGCAGCTGCAAGAGGCCTTGTCAGCTGAAGTGATGCTTTGAGTCAGAAGTGACTTGAGTCTAAGAAAAGTTGGATCCTACTTGCCTCTAACCCCAAATGTGGGATTAAATTTTGATTCAGGGCCCTAAACTTCATGTCACAAGATCTTTATTACCACCACAACTGACAGAACAGTGGACATTTTACACATTCCTCCCCTCATCTTTTCCCACCATCTTATTGGTGCTTTGTAAGGCCTTGAAGGAGGGGCAAGCAATATTAACCTCTCCCCAAATTCACCAGTGGCAGCCCTCCAGGGCTTTTCTGTCTTCTACAGATGGACATTCCCAGAACCAAACCCACCAATATGGGGCAGGGGGTGGGAAGCCTATAGCCTCCAAATGAAGTATTTTCACTAGCTCTCCTATCAGCCTTTCGGAAAGCTGGCTTTGGAGTTGAGACTAGGATTTAAACAGCTGTTACTAGTTGTTTGTCTGTGGGCAAGTCATTTCTTCTCTGAACCTGCTCTCTCATCTTATAAAACATGCATAAATAGTATGGACACAGTCAACACTACAGGATTGTGATGGGAAAGCACATTGTGAGTCCTGAAGTGTTATAGAAATGTGAATTATCATTTCCAAAGCCCCAAGGACTTGGGTCTCCCCTTAGGGATTTTTCAGACACCAGAGACCACCTCCCAGGACTGACACACACATTACTGAATGTTCCATGGTTGGCTGCCAGGGTCCCAGAACTCTGTTCTCTTGAGGAAAGCTCTTACTCGAGCACTAAAGGCAAGGTCAGGCTTTGGAGACCAATACTGGACCTTGCCTGCTAAGTGTATCAGACTGGCCCCCTTCACCCCTGCAACAGAATCCACAGGCCAGTTGGGTGGAGCTGAGCAGAGAGCATTAGGAAATAGATGTGTCTGGGATTTCACTTATGAGTGCGTCTTTATTGAAGAGTGTGTGTATATATGTACTTATAAAAAGATGGACCCTCTGTGAAAAGAGGGCTTACTGCCTCCAAATAGCCAAGCAGAACAGAAGACAAATGCCTGGGCATGTTCCCAGAAGTCATCGTTTCCTGCACTGCTGGCTCTGTCTCTCCTGGCCAGCATTACTGCTCGTCACCAAGGATTGAGGGCCTCCTCCCTTTCCAGGTGCCCGCCCACCCAGCTTGCTGATGACTCTCATGAGGGCACAGAAGTTATAGGAATGGACAGATGCGCCAGGCTTTTCTCCCAATCGGGTCAAAGAAGGTTTTGCTTTGGAAAATTCAATCAGGAACATAATGTTAGCTTGAGCTCCTTCTGATCCAAGAAGTGAAGAAGTCTCTGTTCCACCAGTTAGGGGAAGAGGAGAGAGAAGGACTTTCTCCCTGGAGCATGAGACAATACCCACTGTGCAGAGGGAGATCAGTAGCACACACTTGTGGGATAAGCAGAATATATCACACAAGTCTGTTTTTTATTAGCATGGAAAATGGAAACAAGATTAGAAGAATATATAACATCTTAAAGAGTCACTGAGTTCTCTAAGGTGGGGGCACTTTGACTTTACAACCCCAGCAGAGGATTGAGAATTAGCAAGTGCCCTCGCTGGTCATCTCCACTGCCCCCGGAATGGTTACTCCTCTCCCGCTGGGAGATTGTCCTCAATTCGCTTGATGAACCGCATCCTGATTTCTGTCACTCCATCTCCTTTCAGCGTGTCCTGAACAAACTTCACATCCACTGCCATCTGGACCTGTGCAGAGAAGAAAAACAGGACTGTGGGCAGAGCCTGAGGGCTGCTTACTGCTTCACAGAGCAGGGGCCTGACTGATCAGTCCAACTCTACTTACCAATGACTCTAGCATTTCAAAAATGTTAAGTTTTACTGGTATTTCTTTTTTTTTAATCAGCAAATTCTAGACATGCACCCTCTTCCCTATTACCCCTCCCAGGGAACTTCCCCTTGTAACAAAATAATTGCACAGCTATAACAGCTACCCAGCCACCCAAGTGCTCAAAGCCCTGATGAGCCCTTGGCTTCTCCAAGGCAAGGAGGGAGGTGGGTCTCCTGGGGCAGGGACACCAAGGCTGGCTATAACAGACACAAAGCTTTCCCACCCCACTTAAGGCTCTTCTCATTTACATTAATGTAATCATCTCATCAAGCCATTTTCCTTCATCCTGCTCAGTGCCCTTCCCACATAAGTCTGCCCATGTTTCTTTGAACACCTCCTATTAATCCTAACTTATGGTGCAATAATATTTCACCACATTCAGATGCTATAATTTGTTCAGTCATTTCACAGGGACTCTCTTTACAGTTATCTGCAATGGTAAATGGGGCTGCTCAGGAATATCAAGGTTTCTATGGACCCAGTCTGACTTCCCTCTCCTTAGCCCAGCACGGGGATCTCAAGGTCAAGGGAGTGAAGAAGGGGAGATTTGCTCACATGGTTCCAAAGTGCTTCCAGAACATTTGGACGAATGCACACACAGTTCCACCAATTCTGCATCAGCGCATCTGTTTTCCTGTGGTCACTCTAACACTGACTATTTCCATCCTATGGAATCTTTGCCAATTTGCTGGGTATGAGATGAAACTTCAGATTTGTTTTAATTTGTATTTTGGATTATTAGTGATTTATGTAGTTCCTGAAGTCTGCAATTCTACTTTTGAGAACTGTTTCTATCTTTTGATGTCTTATCTACTCTTAGGAAGCCAGGACACTTTTCTTAGACTGACCCTTCCTTAGCCATCTCCTCCCTGCCTTCATGACTCATAACTGCTCCCAATTTCCCTGCACAATAGTTTAGGCAGTGCATTTTGTAACTCTTCAAGGTTTGAGAAAATGTCACCAATTATTCCATGTCAGTGATAACTCTCTTTAGCCATAGTGGCCTCAATGAAAGGTCAACACTAAAAGCTCTAGGTGGTGACTTGCATCTGATTGAGGCAGCACAGCTTTTTAGAGCCTGTTAAAGGCAGCTGGTGGTGCAGAGAACAGAGAGCTGGGCCTGAAGTCCAGAAGGTCTGAATTCAAGTCCTGCCTCAGTCACTTACCAGCTATGTAATCCTGGGCAAGTCACTTCACCTCTGTTTACCTTAGTTCTCTCTACTGTAAAGTGGCATAAGAAAAAATACCTTGAAGGGTTGTTGTGGCGATCAGATAATTGTAAAAAGCAAATAGTAGGCACTACATAAATGCTTATTCTCTTCTCTCTTTATTCCCCTTCCTGTTCCCTTCTTGCTCCAAATCATTTATTTATTAACAGAAAGACCATAAATGTCCCCCAAGAAAGAAAGGGTCCCCCCTCCTCTCATATTCATAATGAGAAGTACTCATCAAGCCAACCAGTGCTATGGCAGGGAACCTGCGAAGGCTCAAGGGAAGCTCTCTGGCCTCAAGGACAGTCAAGGAAGGAGGCCCAACACTAAGCAGAAAAGTACTGGGTGAGTCTACGACAGCCCCCCTCCTAGAAGGAAAGAGTCGCACTCACCATCTCCAGGGCTCCCCTCAACACCCCACACAAGAGGTTGGAATAAATCAGGGATGAGTGGTTATCGGGAAGCTCCACGAAATCGACCAGGGGGTTGTTTTCCAAGATCAAGGAGAATTCGTCACCTGCAGGGCTCCAGTTGGTGATGCTTGGGGTGATGCCCAGGTACATTTTAAAAGCTACCTATTAAAGGTACACAGAGCAGCAGGGGTAAGCATGGGGCACTAAGCGATGTTCCTTTCTCTTCCTAGGCGAGGTGACTATACTGGCAATACAGGGGAATGAGAGACAGGGGAATGATGCTTTAAAGGGGCAGAGGGTTCACCCTCCAGAAATAATTAAAGTAAAAGTATTTCTGCCCATCCAAGTCTATGTCCTCTGGAGTAACATACTGGCTGAGTAACAACAGGCTGAAGCTCCCAGGAGAAAGCACGGCTCACTGTCTCTCAAACAAATGGTGGCTAGCATCATAAGTATCTGAACCAAATGCAGAAAGAAAATTCAGAGACAACAGTCATAGCTGCCGAAGTCCCAAGGGGCAGTTTCTACACCTCCTGACAAAGGGGACCTTAGATCATAATGTGCATGCCTTCCTAGGGCAGAACCATTCTGTACGGGAGGTCACCTCCTCACCAGCTAAATGGATATACCAAGGTTGGTTCTACACTGCAAGGAGGATGGCTCCCTCACACCCACTGGAGCCTGACAATTAGAAGTATATGATAAGGAAGAATGGTCTCCAAGTTGGAACAGAAAGAGCCTCTCCATGACTGATCCCAAAAGGCTTGCCAACAGAACATTTCACATTTTTTCCACCTTGAGGAAAAGCTGGTTTTGATTTAAGTGGATTTCAGAACTCACAGGGGTGTCTCCTCTGCCCAACACCCTCCCTCACAACTCAGCCAGCTCTTAGCCAGCTCCTAGAGACTCTGGAAGTAAGATCCAAAGTGTTCTGCAACTCTTAATGGCTATTAATTAGCTCCCCAGTATAGCCAGAGTCCCTTCAGAAAGAAGCAGGGAATGCCTGGGACCCTTGGGAGATGACCTTGGCAATAACATCTGCTGTTTCCCGAAAGTCATGGCACCTGCCAACGTTCGACCGAGCCAGGAAATCTTCAATCAGTCGGACACCAATATTGTAGCCCCTGGAAAGGTGATCAGACAACAAGAAATCACAGGGTAACCTCAAGAATAGGAGGCTGTCACAGCTCGGGGATGAAAGCAAAGGATTCTAAAGCTTCACAATAAATATACTTAGCGAAGATGTAACCCAAGAGCTGGTATCGAATGAGAACAGCTTCAAAGGAAGCCTCTGCCAAGTTCCAGAAAGACAACGAGGTCCCACAGCACGGCTCCCCCCCCCCCCCCCCCCCCCCCCCCCCCCCGCAAGTTCTTGCCTCGGGTGTAGCTCACTAACATTTTGTCCAGCTGCTTGTTCACGTCTTCATCATTTTCGTAGTCCTTGCAAAGCTGGGTAACCAGAGCTCCATAGGTCAGGGTAAAAAGCTCAGAACTCTAAATGAGATTCAACAGGCAGTTAGCACTAAACACAGGAAAAAGAAAGGACTGTGTAAATGGGGCACAAGACACTGGTGCTACCTTCGGGCTTCAGAAGAAAGTCACTTGTCTGCTGGGAGAAAAAGTTGACTCCAGCAAAGTTGCAGTGAGCCGTGACACCCAGGATCCTGCCCAGGACTAACCCAATGGGCTAGGCTCATTTAGGAAAGGGTGGAGGAGGGCGCTTTGCCCAAGAGCTCCTGTCTAGCAGTCAACTGCCAACAACTCATGCTAAATACTGGCCAAGGCTGGATTCTACATAGCAGAGGCTGCCATCCCCTGGTACAGAGCCCATAGCTCAGACCTAGACTACAACACCCTAAGGAGATGAACCATGGCTCCCCCTGGTGTACTCCTTGGATTGGGAATCCAAGTCATCATAGAACACAGCTGAATAGTCAATCATTTATCAATTATCCTCTGCTCATTAGCATGCAATGGGAAGGCTTTCTTCAGAGTCCCCAGGGAATGCCTGTCCAAATAACTAGACTGTAGCCTCTGCAGTATCTTTATAATAGCTCCAGTCCTTGGATAGCAAAAGACACTGCTAGCCAGGAGGGAAGGAAACCAGGCCAGGACCACTTGCAACCTCTACAACAGATTATAGCCTTCACCCTGAAAACCAGTTATCAGGAAAAACAAGGTTCCCTCTCTACGTATAGCTCCAAAGTTTCCTGGGTGGAAATGACTTTGTCATGCACTGTGTTTGGTGGGTGCTGTGATGCTGTAGACTGTGCAGTTAGGTAATAGGATGGGGAAACAATGGCAGGGAGGGCTGCAACATCTGAAAACATTTTTGATCCAGCTCAAAATGCTGCCCTGAGAGCCTTTCAACAACAGCTGTCAGACAATCACAGCAACTCTTTTCTCAGATAGATGAAGAAACCTATCACCTACCATGAGACGCAGAGATGCCGAAGGTAAAGGGAATGGCAAATACCAATACTACAGAATGAAAGCAGCAGGCAGGTGGAAAGAAGGGAAAAAAGACAATATCAGCGTTAAATATGAAAGACAAACACATATGGGCAAGACCACAATCTACACAACTAGATCACAAAGAAACAGGGCTAAAAACAGAGGTCAACGCAATAGGCCCCCATGTAAATCGGGAGGTGAGTGAAGTAAATTAAAGTACTTAAGAGAATTGCCATACTGAACTTAAGGCTCTTTGGAACCGAGACACTGAGGACAAAGCTGAAGGTTCTAGGTCAAATGAGCATTTCAGTTGCCTTGTCCCAACTCCCATTAATAAAGTCAAACTTTAGAATAAGAGACACACTGTGGGTTGACTGTATTTAATACTTTATATATGTCCATGGTACAGTGCTGAACTTGGTTTAAAAGCAAAGAAGACCTGAGTTTGAGTCCTGTTCCTGACACTAGCTATGTGACCATAGACAAGGAACAATTTCTTTGAACCATAATTTCCTACTCTACAAAATAGGTTTAATCATATTGGTAGAATCTACCTCACAGGGCTGTTGGGAGGATCGACACAGTGTATATAAAATACTTTTCAATCTTTAAATTGCTAAATAAATGTCAACTCTTACTTTGAAGGACCACTAATTTCATAGGTGTGGGAATCCCCTTCATTGATACATCCCCTCCATACCTTCTCATTTTATGTTATTCAGGTCCACATCTGCCCAACCTCCAAAGATTTATCTAGGGGGCTTTCCTTGGATTCTGTTAGTATCTTGGTGGAAGTAATGTAACCCAGGAGCTATCCCTTGTCTCTCATTTTCCCTGCATGTCTGTCCCACTCCTTTTCCAGTAATAATGGTGATATTTTCTTTGTTCCAGAAAGCTTTTTACTGTTTGTTACTCCAGCTGACTGTCATAATACTACAATGAGACAAGCTGAGCAGGCAGTCCCACTTTACAGGTGTCCTCCATGAAAGTCCTACTCCAATATCCAGCAAAATACACAACAAAGTGAAAGAGACTGGGCTACCCACACACACTGGGAAAACAAAGGTGGATTAAAAATAATATTTCTCAGATTACAACATGCAGCTGGCTGTCAGTCTATAAAATTAGACTAAATATGTCTTGGGCAGGCACTGAACTGAACTCATAACTGAACAGGAGGAGGTACCACAGCTCCCATCTGGGGAATCACAAACTACTTGCTCATTCCTACAAAGGCCTATTTCTTTAACACCAATGTTCTCCTGGTGCTGTTATGTGGCTGCAAATCAAGGAATACCATGGTATTGACAGAATCAAAATTACAAATAACTAAAAGGTTGTGGACAGATGCATGATGGGTATGTATAGACTGCATATGAGAAGCGCCATGAAAGGCACCATATGAATGAAAAAAAAGTAGGCAGGTCATGGAACGAGAATGAAGGGACAGAGAGACAGTCCATGTGGTCCACTTGGTGCTTCCACGATATGAAAAGAACAAGAGGAAAGCATTCACCCCTTTGAGCAGATCTCTTAGGTATAATTTATGAGAAAATACAGACAATAACTGTATGGGATGAGAAGGCATGAAAGAATTAGGTTCTGCATTGGTGGAGGAAATTTTTGAAATCACAAATCCAAAGTATCAAAGTCTAGAGATGAGGAAACTAAGGCCTGGAAAGAGGTTATAACCTTCTCAAACTCGCAGAGCTTTTTAGCAGTCGAACCAGGATAATAATCTAGATCCCCAAATTCCTGGGTCCAAGATCAATTTTACTAGGCTACCTCCTACAACTTTACTAATCAGTTTACTAATCACAATCTCTTTGTAGTATAACAATAATAATGCATCCAAAACATTAAAACCAGTTGTGACAGCCTGTTATAGTCATGCTAAGAATCACAAAGTTCCTTTAACTCAACTGAAAGATTCTAAGCAGGGCATCTCCAGGAGACAATTTACCAAACATGGCAAGCAAGGACAGATATTAAGGAATTTTTTTTAGTAAAGTCAAAGGCCTGGCATTTGTAAGCCTTGGGCATGAATGGATGGAGTACATCCAGCAATTACTAGTCCAGAGATTTGGCCTCACTGCATTAAGTCATGAGAGCTTTCTATCCATTATTAACAACCTGAAGTTGGGATATCTGCCCTTAATATCTGAAGCCCCAGTCCACAGTGATGCCAAGCAATTTGCAAATCACAATCATTTATACTTTTCATATGAGGGCAACAAGCATTTTACTGATGCTGCAGCCCCCAATTCCCTGCCAAGAACAACAGGTACCAAGAGATAACAAAATCTCATCCAGTACACAGAGTCAGATTCTCCCAAATCTAAGAGGGAGGCCCCTGATTTTTGGCTCTACTCCCCACCCTCATTTCTAGACCTCCACTTAAGAACCCAAGCATTCATACTTTAAAAAGTAAATATGCTACTTTCTGACAGCTTTGGGGCAGTACAAATTGGGCTCTCACAAGGAGCATCGAAAATCTGCTATTTATCAGTTAACTTCCCCCAATGGAAACTGGGTTTTTACCCCTAAATTTAAAGAGCTTGATATGAATGATTAATTGCCCTTTGGAGCCAGCATTGGAACCATCATTCTAATGTAGGAACAAATCAATGCAGCACTGGCCAGCATTCAATTCTCATAGCAAATCTGTGAGATAAGTCAAATATTATTATCCCCATTTTACAGATGAAGAACAATAACTTTGAAGATATGAAGGGAAAGGTAGTAAATAAAGAGGTTCTCTGTCCAGGTGTCCCACTCTCTTGTTCACCCATCCATTTTCCTCCTTCAGGCCTTGGACCTCAAAGGCCAACACCTCTGATCTCTAAGGAACGGAGATTATAAACCCATGGCTATGATTAGGATCTCTGGCTGGTTTTTCAGTAAGGGTTAAGGAGTAGTCACAGACAGAGAGAAAAAACAGGAATTGCTTTTGTCTTTTAAATGCATAAAATAAAAAAAAGAAACCCTGTTAAGAGGATAACTTAGCTTCCCAGATCTACAAAAGAATTGAGCATCAAGGTTAAAATAAGTACCACAAAAAACAGAAAGGGCTTTTGCTGATATAATACTAAAGATGTAAAGTATCCTATCTAAGCTCACACCAATATTTGGACAGCTGACTCTGTATAGTGAGTGCTGTAGATATGAATTATTTTCCCCAAGCAATGAAGGATGGAAGAGGAAGAGACTGAAACCAGGCAGCAGCACATAATCCTGAGCTGATCAGCGGTGCACTGGATTTCCAAGTTGGATGAGTTGTCTCTCTCTTAGCTGTCCCCTCTAAAATGTTCCTAACTCCAGGAAAAGAAAGCCAACTGCTCATTTATATCCCTACTCCCTGCCATGAATTCCAAAAGAAATCTTGGAGTTCTTTTCCCCAATAAAATCAGGCCACAAGACTTTTGAGGTTGACACTGACCAAAGCTCATTGTTTTTAAAAGGAAGATAGTGTGAACATATACATAAAGCTGGAAGACACCATCTCATCCAACCCCACTTTTATTATACAAATAAGGAATCTGAGGCCAGGAGATGTGACTTTTGTTAAATTTTAAAGGCTGCCACAATAAAGATTTCTAGGTCCCTTTCTACTCATGATGTAAGATGTAAATGTTGAGTGAAGGTATAATGTCTCCCCAAAGAGCTGATCATGGGATGGAGATCCTTGACTGAAGGGGACTTAGTTTTACATATCAGAAAATAAAAGGACAGAGTGTAACCAGTGCTGGGGGTAGAAATGAAAGGAAGAAGATATATGCGCCAAGGTAATAATGACAGGGAAGCCCTGAGATGAGGGCTCTGGTCCTCATAAAGACCCCTGCCTTTCCATACATAACAACTCCTTCAAGTATGCATAAAACTCCTGTTCTCAAACTCATAAAAAGAACCTCCTTTTAGTCTCTGATCTGCACTGGAGCTCTATTTATGGGGTAGCTGGCTGGTACAGTGAGTACAGTACCAGGCCTAGAGTCAGGAGGAATTGAGTTCAAATCTGGCCTCAGACACTCAGTAGCTGTGTGACCCTGGGCAAGTCACTTTGCTTGGTTTGCCTCACTTTCCTCATCTGTAGAATGAGTTAGAGAAGGAAATGGCAAACCACTCTAGTCTCTTTGCCAGGAAAACCTCAAATGGGGTCATGTTGATTTGGACACGACCGAAAAACAACAAAGCTCCAATTACGGACCTGCCTGTAGCCCCTGTCATATCAAGGCCCCGCTGGCCTTCCTCAGCCTGTCCCATGACAAACTTTCTTCTCCAGTGCCTTCCAACCCATAACTTCTATAAGCCTACCCTTTGGTCTCCATACACATCTTCTCTCAAGTCAGGTAGAACTAGCCACCTAAGCTTGTTGCTCCCATCTCAGACCCTTTCCCGGTCTCGTCTCCACACAGGCCCACCCTCCTTCTCCTCCCAGTTCTCATCATAAGCACCCCCTTACTCCCAGTCTTGGAAGTCGGTCCTTTCCTACTGTCAACATTCCTTCCTTGCCTCCTCCTGTGCCAAGGGCATACCTTTCAGAACACCCTCTTCCCCTTTTCCCATTCCCTTAATCAACAGGATCCTCCTTCCTGAAGTTTTCACTTTCTCCTGGGAAGCCCCAGACCCAGTTGGCCCTCCCGGTTAAGTACCCTCTCCTGCACCTCAGTGACCCTCTCCTGGCTCCTTATCCAGTTTCTTCATCCCTGCTCAATGCCCCAGCTCTCTTGGACCACTTCTCCACCCCCACCTTGCACCTCCTTCCAAAGCCACCCTCTGGTCAGCACCCCCTGCCCACCCCCCCACCTCAGTGCTCCATTCAATCAACAAGCACTGAGGCACCAAGTTATCCCACTCCAGGAGCTTTGGTTTCAGGGAGGGGGGAGAGCACTGGTGTTGGCATCGCTTCCCCGCTCGCCCCGCCCCCGGCGCCCCTCCCCCTCCGTACTCCTGCCTCCACAGCCCCTCTCCCCTCAGCATCCCCTTCCCCACCTTGAGCACCCCAGCCCTCTGCCCACTCGGCACCCACACTCTCGACCCTCGGCTCCCCCTCCGGCCCCCACCTCCTCCCGGCACAGGTCCCACGCCCCGCTCCTGGTTACCATTTTCTTGCTCTCAGTGCCTCGATTCGCTTGCCTCGACATGGCGCCGGTCGCCCCCGCCTCAGGCCCGCTCACTTATTCCCCGAAGCCCCTACCCCCCAATCCCCCCCGTGCTCCCCAGCCCCGTTCCGGCCCAGCGGCGGTAGCACAGCCTGGGCCTGGGAGACTGACAGACCCCCTGACCCACTGCGCAGGCGCGGCCTGCTGCAGGGCACCACGGGAGTCGTGGTTCTACTTTGAAGAGAAAAAGAAGACGCCCTCTCTTCCCAACCCCCTTCCGGGGGCTGGGAACTACAATTCCCATAGGATCGTTCGGCAGCACCGTAGACTACAGTTCCCGGTATACCCCACGAGAGGCTGTGGAGTCCGGGGTCCGGCCTGGCTGAGAGGCTGCGCTTGGGAGTTCTGACCGCTGGGTGGTGCCCTCCACTTGCGGGACAAGCTGGTGCCCTGCCATGCACTATCCAGCCCCAAAGGGTCATGCCTCCTAACTCCCTGCTTTCGGTCCCACCTCCCCTAACCCAGAGAAGGAAAACGGGGGTTGTCTTTGGGAAAGACAAGCTCTCTCCATTTTCTAGGGTCTCGCATTTTCATTTTTAGGGCCAGCCACGCTGCTGCAACAGAAAGTCACATTATAAAAGGTTCGGGGTCCCAAAATGGGGTGGGGGGGGAAGGAGAGACACAAAGGGAGGCTAGCGTTATCAGATGGCAGGCTACATTGTAAAGTCGTCATCATCTAGTCAATATCTCGTTGGTTCAACGAGAGAAAATACCATGAGACCATCATTTTATACCACATACCATCGTAGTAAGTTGACTATCCAACCTAAACATAAAAAGTCATGTCATAAAAGAATCAAAAGTGAAATTAAGTAGACACCTTTCAGATCTGTGATTACAGGAACCAAAAGAGAGCTGGAGAAGATTACAAAAGATATTTTTAATATTCTGGGCCACTCCTTTATGTAACCTATTTTTGGTTTTAGCCAGGTTCATAGAACTTTTTAGGTAGCTATCTATTCAAATCTACAACTCCAAACCCTTATCAAAATAATTTCATAACAGACCAAAAAAGATAACACATGAATTCAAAGGAAAAGAATTCAAGCAAAATTCAGTGTAAATAAGAAGAAATTGGATTATGTAGCAAAGAACTTGAATGGTAACTACCCTCAAATGTCATCTTGCTTCTAGTTAGGTCCCAATGAACCTATGTGTCTCTCTATCTCAATCTATTCATGGAAGATGTTAGATCAGTGAGCACAGCCGGCTCTACCTAATTCTTTCCTTTTCTTTCTATTTCATTTCAGTTAGGCTTCTTAGCAGAGCCGTTAGAAAGTGTTGTTTTTCTAGGTGCAATACTTGTCAGCATAACCTTTGTTTTTTCTCAAGAATTGGAGGGGAAGTCACTTACTTCATCTACTACTCTGCTCCCTACAATAGTTTGGCTTTGTAGCTCATATCCTTGCCCACAGCACATTATCTATGGTGGCGGCTATGAATTCTATGTGACTGGTTCGCAGTTTCAATCCTGAGTTCCTGGATGGCTCAACGCCTCTTGGCCTGAAGTTCCCTTTCTGATCTATGGATCATTCAGCCTAGCTATTGCTGCTTCCAGCCCGCCAGCGAATAGATAGTCTCTGCTTCTTTGAGGATATCCGCAAAGTCTTTGATTGGCAGAAAAATAGAAATCTTTGAATTCATACCTCCCCTATTGTCCAAACAGAAGTCCATCTTCATATCAAATGATCTTAGAAGGCTTCTGTGACCCTTAAGAGGGTACCAACCTACAAGTTACCCTTTATTGGAATCTTAGTCCAAATTCTTTCTGGCTCCAATACTCTATCTCCCGTTAATAGGCAGGTCCTTCTCAGGGACACATAAATGACTTTCCATTGCTTTATCTTCCTGTTCACTCCTTAGTGAAGGTGACTAATTCTTTTATGGGCAACAAGTGATTGTGATGTAGTCATTGTAGGGCTGATCATTCCCGGGGGGTCAGTTTGTAGACTGCTAGATTGCTTAGTCATTCAGCTCCTTGGTATGAATAGCCATACTCATCCCTTGGTGCACGCACCATCTTGTGTTTTCCCTGGATCCTAAGATTTCTTAGGATTTTATTTTCTAACTGGAGTTCTTAACAATGAATCCTAATCATGCTGTCAACTGTTTCATTTTGAGCTTTTCTGAGCTGAAGCTGACAAGGTTTAGGGGTGCTGGGGACCCCAAAATACCAGCACGACAGGTCCTGCTCTAATGAATTCGACTCAAGCCTTCTTAAAGGCAAAGAAAACCAAGTTTATTAAAGATTCACCAAATTGGGCTGGCTCTTAAGGAGCCTAAGCATTTGTAACGCTAGTATTGCAAAGCGTGCCAGATAGAATCTCAGCTAGACAGAGTCTGTGCTGGACTCCACCTGAGCGCCTTCATGGAGGTGAGATGGAACTAAATACAGAAAAGACTATAGGAGGGATCTGGGGGTAGTCTGGTAGTCTAGGGTGATGAGAGGAGGGGTTTAGTGAGGGTCTTGAGGAGAAGTCCAAGGAGGGAATGCCAGGTCAAGGATTGAAAACAGCTAGAGGCAATCAGGAGACATAATCAGGAGATATCAGACAATGGAGGACGTGGGTGGGAAGCAGGTGGGGCAATCCAGAGATCTTGATAGGGGCGGCATGGAAGCGAATACAGATTTTGGTGAGAGTGGTCAGCAGCCTGGGGAATGGGGTTTTGTTGGTATCAAGGGTGGGGGGTGCAACAGAGAGCAGAGCACAGCGATAATGAAGCCCATGGGCTTCCTGAGACTGCCAGAACAAATGGGAAGATTAAGTGGGAAGATTCAAGGGGAGCTCAAGGAGGATCCCAGAGTCTGAACCCCATCAAAGCCATGTCAAGTGCTAGACCTTCTTTAGCCTGTCTCTCAGCTGAGAGACACACTGACATCGAGTCTCCATGTTCTTTTTCTTTATCTCCTCCTCCTCCTCCTTCTCCTCATCTTTCTCTTCAATTCCTCTTCTTCTTTCATGTAGTATAGAGAATTCCAATTCCTTTACCAATGCAGCTCAGCAATGTCTCTGCAACTTTTGATCTTAGAGAGCCCCAGGACTTTGAAAGGTTAAGTGATTTTTCCCAGGATCTGTGTTTTTATCTTAAGAAATATTCATGCACCAATCATTAAACAAACATAGTTCCAGTCCAAACATCAGCAAAGAAAGGGTATAAATCTGTAAAATCATTCTTGGTGGTGACGTTATATGGCTACACTAGAAATACCATGTCAACCCCAACTAACCTTTTGTTTAGATTTCAGGCTCTCCTTCCTCCTCCCCCCACTCAGCATGTTCAGTAGCATTTGATTAAAATATTCTGATTGAGATTTCTTTGAATATAGTAAGGGAAATATTTCTAGACTTTTTTGATTCCTGCCAAATCTAACACCTTCTTGGGTAACTTGCTCTCAAAATCTTGACCCTGGTCAGAATGGATCCTGGCAAAGAACCTATACCCAGAGAAATATATCTCCCACAATATTTTGGCAACTGTAGAAGCTTTCTGGCTCTTGGTTGGGTATGCTTACTGAATGAAACGATCTGTTACTACCTGGACGTTGCTTATATTTTTCCAAAGTCCTATCAGAAATAAATTGACAAAATGCACACAAGTTCTGATGGTGTTCAGACTCTGGGAGCTTCCTTGAGCTCCCCCTGTATCTCCCCACTAAGTGGGGATCAGTTCCAACATTTTGCTCATTCTCATTTACTCCAGGTACAAGTTGGTGGCACTTTCCTTTGAACACAGCAAACATAGACTTCACACATGCTAAATATGTTGGCTATTATTTTGGAATAATGGAATCTATTTCAACCAAGTTTCAAGGGTCCAAAATTATCAGATAATACTTGTATGGTCATGTAACAATTGCACTTTTTATAGGACTAGTTGTAGTTCATTCACAACTTGGCCCATTACTACCTCTTCTTACACCCTCCACCCCATGATCCAAAGACACCGGTTTCTTTGTCCTTCCTTCCTTCCTTCCTTCCTTCCTTCCTTCCTTCCTTCCTTCCTTCCTTCCTTCCTTCCTTCCTTCCTTCCTTCCTTCCTTCCTTCCTTCCTTCCTTCCTTCCTTCCTTCCTTCCTTCCTTCCTTCCTTCCTTCCTTCCTTCCTTCCTTCCTTCCTTCCTTCCTTCCTTCCTTCCTTCCTTCCTTCCTTCCTTCCTTCCTTCCTTCCTTCCTTCCTTCCTTCCTTCCTTCCTTCCTTCCTTCCTTCCTTCCTTCCTTCCTTCCTTCCTTCCTTCCTTCCTTCCTTCCTTCCTTCCTTCCTTCCTTCCTTCCTTCCTTCCTTCCTTCCTTCCTTCCTTCCTTCCTTCCTTCCTTCCTATCTCTTGACTCTGGTGTCTTTGCCCAAACTGTTCTTCACACCTACTTCCTCTCCGTCTCTAACTTCACTTCCTTCAAGACTTCAAACTCAAAGACTACATACTGCCAAAATCTTTTCCCAGTCCCTTTCCTTTATCTCCCCACCCATTTATACTATTTACATCTTGTATGTACATAGCTGTTTGCATGTTTTATCTCCATTAGAATGGGATTTCCCTGAAGGCAGGGATGATGTTTTTGCTTTTCTTTGTATCCCTAGAAATGAGCACAGTGCCTGGCATAAGGTGTTTAGTAAATGCTCATTGATGATGATGATGGTAATAAATGATACAAAGAAGATAGGAAGGAGACCCTGGAATACAGTATTCCAAAAGGCAAACAATATTGGTTTACAGCCCAGAATAAGTAGGCTGCAAAGTCTGGGGGGGAAATGGATTTTTAATGAATGGAATAGATTTCTTCCAAGCATTTCTGATGAAAAAAAAATCAGAGGAAGAACTTTGAAATAAAAACACAAGAGTCCAGGGAAACCTAAGAGTATTGCTACATTTAATAAGATGAGGGGAAACAAGTGTCTCTTCTGCACCTTTTTCAGAGTGTTGAGGGAATTAAAGAAAAAAATTACATGATAACTTTGCTGTATATTTGGAGGGAATAGCAAATTGTATATGGTAGATTTGCAGTTTCATGCGCAATTATCTTTTTTATGGAAGAAAAATCCATGTTATGGAAATGCTTATTTTATTCCATAAATTGAAAATAAAATAAATTTAAACAAAAGAAAAATAAAGGCTTGGTGTGTTTGATTAGCTCTGTTCTGAGGGTTAGGGGAAAGAGAAAAGAAGGTGAACGGAACGGAATACACTAATGTAGAAAGGAAGAAGGGGTGGAATTCATAATTAGGTTGAATGACATATGTAAATATGAAGGGAGGGCTGGTGAGAGTAGACATCAGATGAACTTCACTCTTATGTGAAATGGACAAAGGAAGGTTGAAAACACAGATCGTACATCTACATGTAAAGCAATTTGCTACAGAAATACATCAGACTTCATAGGGAAACAAGTGGGAATGGGGTAGGGGGACTGTCAAGGGGGAGAGTTACATAGGGGAGGGAAGAGTCAAGACAGAAGAAAGGTGGGGGGTGAGAGAGAAGAACTAGGATCTTCTGGAAAATGGCTAAACAAGTGGTGGTAGATGATAGAATGGAATATTATTGCGCCATTAAAAAAAAGAGATGATTTCAGAGAATCCTGGGTAATATGAACTGGGAAAGAATGAAATGAATAGGACTAGGAGAATAATTGATGCAAAGATAACAATGTAAGGAAAAACAATCTTGAAACACACACGCACACACATACTAAAGCAGGCAATATGAAATGAGGAATCCTGGTTTCATATACACTTCTCTGTGTTCTGATGTGTATATGGAACGTTCATTTTGTGGGTGGTGTTTAAGTTTAGAAATTTAAAATTTTAATTTAATTTTAAAGAGATAAAGAAATAAGCCCGGAGAATGAACTTGGCCAAGGTCATAAAGGTAAAAGTGGTAGAATTAATACTTGAATTAAAAAGGTAAAGCAGAATTAATACTTGAATCCTCCGGATCCAAATTAATCACGTTTTTTTTTCCACTTTTGTTGTTGAGTAGATTCAGTTGTTTCCAATTCTCTGTGACCTCATTTGGGGTTTTCTTGGCAAAGATACTGGAGTGGCTTGCCATTTCCTTCTCAAGCTCATTTTACAGGTGAGGAACTGAGGCAAATAGGGTTCAGTGACTTGCCTAGGGTCACATAGCTGGTTAGTATCTGACACCAGATTTGAACTCATCCTCCTGACTTTAGTGCTGGCAATCTATTCACTTCACCACCTCATGTACTACAGTCCCTTCTGGGAATTCCTGAGCATTGTGCCTTTTGGAAGAAGAATGCACCCTTAGCCCCTTGCAGGGGAAGGAGAAATAAAAGACAAAGCCATGAGATAAAGCAACAGAAGAAGACTTATACCCTTCCCCCTCCTATAACTGTGAGCTATTTGGCCAATGCAGGTGCAATGATGGGTCCAGCAGCCCCAAGTGCATTTGCTTTCTGGAAGGAGTCCAAATCACAGAGTGGTACTATATATCTCAGCGGGACTGCGTAGGACATCATAGGCTAAGAATTTAGAATATGTGTTATCACTCTGGCACGTCCACATCCAGTTCCCTTCAGAGAAGAGCTATAGTGTATTAGGTGTTTTCTGTATCTATTTATGGGCTCCTGTTAGCCCTTTAGATTAGCTTCATTTTCTGTGGGTAAGATGCAGGCTTTCCTCTATACAATGTGCATATTAGCTGTTGAGTCTCTCCTCCCCCATCCAGCTGGCTTTTCAGTTTTATATAATCAAAATTGTTTATTTTGTCTCCTAGCATCGCTTCTGTCACGTTAATAATTCTCTAGTCACAGTTCTAAAAGGTATCGTTTATCCTTTCTTCCCTTTAAAAACAAAGTGAGCTTTTATATTTATGTCACATATTTATTTGGAACTTATTATGGTATATGGTGTGAAATGTTGGCATAAACTTAATTTTTGTCAGACTGTTTTCTGGTAATTCCAAAAGTTTTGCCAAATATGGAGTCCTTATGCCAGTAGTGAGTGTCTTCAAGTTTATCAAATACTATGTTGCTGGGTTTACGTATATATATTTGATATATATATCAAATACTGTGTTGCATCTTGGTCTTGCATGAGATTCATTTCTTTAGTTTCATATATGTCATGTTATAATATGTTATTGGAGTTGTATTATATATTATGTTAACTGCATGCCCATATTACCAATGTTAGCTGAATATATGTTATTGCAATTCTATTATATATTATGTTAATTGCATAACAATATTATCAATGTTAACTGCCTGCACTTCAATTGCGAATGCTGTGTTTAGGTAATAGTGTGAGCATTGTACTATGTAGACAGAATGACTGCCTATGACTACTATATGTTAAACCATGATGCTTTCAGGTGTGCTCCATATGATTTGCAGGAAATGTGAATGTTTCTTTGAAGGGAGGACATATAGAGGATTATAGCTGTATCTAGGCACAGCTATGATGGGCAGTCCCACCCATAAATCTAAATGTAAACACACCAACCAAGCTTTGGCTAATACAACAAAAAGTGCCAAAGAGGAAGGCGGCAGAGAAATTGTAGGATGGTGTTAAAAAGATATTCACAGACTGGAAGTTCAAAAGGGAAGGAGGCAGTGAAAGACTGGGGAGTCTCTCTCCACACCTCGTTTTAACTTCACTCCTCTGCTACCCATAAGTAGGCAGCAAGCATTGATTGCTGTCCCAAGCAGCCCAACAAATGACCTAAGCACACTGAGTAGCAGTCAGAGGGCAGGATCACAGGTTTCTACCAGTATCAGAAAACAAGGGGAAAAGAAAAGTATCAGGTGCTAGTCTCAATTCCCAAGTTCGCTAAATGACTTGCCTTTCATTCCTTGGGAGGTTGAGTAGGATGGCAGATGGCAGGTGTTTGTCAGATCCTCGTGGGAGCAGATGACAAGAAGACTCCACTCTCTGAGAACCACAGAGGGTTTGATGTCCCCACCCCCGCCCTCCCCCCCCCCACCCAGTGCCCTTGAGTGTGGAGTAAAGTGCATAACTCCTGGGTGAAAATAGATTTGCAGCATCTGAGCTCTCATCCCTAAAAAGGATTCATGACTGGACAGAAGCAGGCCCTGGGGGTTAAGGGATACTCTAAGTGACCCAAAGAGCCCCCAAGGGTTCAATTATCATTGTTATGCAGATGACTCCCAAATCTACTCATCTAGCTCTTCTCTCTCCACAGTTCCAGTTTCCAAAGCTTGCTGAATATCTGCTGGTTGCATCTCCCACTCAAATTTTCCAAAGGGGAGCTCATTAGCTTTTCCCCTGAACCTATACTTTCTCCTGACTGCCTTATTTCTATTACAGCCATTACCATCCTTATAGTCACCAGGGTTCAAAACTTGAGTCATTTTCTTTCTTTTTGGGGGGCCATGGCAGAGGCAATCAGGGTTAGGTGACTTGCCTGGGGTCACACAACTAGTGTCTGAGGTCACATTTGAACTCAGGTCCTCCTGGTCTATTTGGGCTGGTGCTCTATCCACTGTACCACCTAGCTATCCCCGGAATCATTCAACTCTTCACTGTCTATTCCCACATTCCTATCCCTGCCCAAACCTGTCAGTTGCTAAATCTTGGCAGTTCTACTTCCATGATATCTCTGATGTCTGTCCTCTTTTCTCCACTCACATAGGCACCGACCTAGTTCAAGACCTTATCACATCTCCTCTAGATTATTACAATTGTATCCTAATTGCCTTTCCTGTTTTCATCTTCTCCCTTCTCCAAACCATCTTCCAGAGACCTGCCATATTGGTATTCTTAAGCCACAGATCTAATGAGGTCACTGCCCTGCTCAAGAGACTTCAGGAACTTCTTATTGACTGTAGAATAAAATGCAAATTTCTCCATTTGGCATTTAAAGACCTTTAACCTTTTGCAGCCTCTCTTTCCAGATTTATTCCCCTTGTTCCCCATCAGATATCCCAAATCTCAGCCAAACTGGCCATCCTCTTGTTGCTCAAGCTTACTGTTCCATCTTCACCTTCAGCGCTAGTCAATGGATGATTCTCCATTATTGGAACTCTCTTCCTTTTTCTCTTCTGCCTCTTGGGATCCCTGGCTCCCATTGAGACTCAGCTCTGGCCACCTGCCACAAGAGGCCTTTCCTGATGAGACCTGCCATTAACGATCTTTTACCAGAAAATACTTACCATTTTTAAAATTTTTGTGTACAGGTTAAACACACTCAGCAGAATGTAAGCTCCTTCCTACAAGTTATTTCTGTCTTTGTGCTTTGGATTTTCTCTTCCTGTCCAGTGGTTATACTTTTAATTCTTAATCAGTCCCATCAATTCCAAGTCATCAAAAAGCTGTCCTTAATGTTCCATATAGCAGAGAGATATATTCTGGTCCAGGCCTGACTCAAACTGGTCCCTAAGTGAAGGTTTACTATTGGAATCAAATGACACCAACCAATGCTTAACAAAAAGAGGTTTATTTGACAATAGCATGGAAATATTTGGATCTGCATAGCACTAGGAGGTATCTCTGCTATGACAACCATTAAGGTCAAGTATAAGGATAAATTAAACCAGGTGAAGGCTTAGGTATCGCTGTATTACAAGGTATTAAAACAAGATTTAAAAACATAATATAACATTCAATCATATTTCTCAGTACAAAATATTAATAATAATGGTTTTGGTGAGAGGAAAAAGATTTTGTGCTATTAATAAATAAAATTTTTAAAAACATAATAGCAAGAAAAGGATACTTGGTACACATATAGCACTGGTTCAATGTTTTCAGTAAGAAGAGGCCCCCCCTTGTTTTCATGTGAAAATACTTTTCATCAAAAGTGCACCTTGGACCGGAAGGATGTGTTGGGAATGGCAAATCTGTCAAGCTTGAAGAGTACGGTCGCCTCATGGCCTGGCCCTTTTATTCTCTGGGTGACAGGGAAGCTGATTCAAGTTGGAATCCTAGTCTCTTGGACCAGTCAAGTGTTAGGGACAACCTTCCTGCTTTGAGGGGAAAATCAGGTCAACCTACATGGCAGGGACTGTAGTAGATGTTGCTTCTACTGCAAGGCACTGCTCTATGCTTTTATCATGTACTAACTCCCTGGTCACTTGAGTCTGTCTGCTGTCATCCATATGTTCTTCAAGCAGTGCTTTTTTCTTTGGCTCCTATCATCTGGGACAATTTTTCCCAACGCAATAGAAAATCAGAAACCTTCCCTTCCTAATTCTGAAGGGTAGCCAGGAACTGGGCATAAATATCCTCTGAATTGTTCACATTGCCAAATTGTCTGTCTCTGCTGTTAGCACTCAAGCCGGGAGGGACAAAAACATTAACTTTCTTAATGTTCTTTATAAGCCCTCTACATTTCTTCTAGAATGCTGGGCCTGGAGTCAGAAAGACTTACCTTCATGAGTTCAAATCCAGTCTCAGACACTTACTAGCTGAGTAAGTTCACGTCATTTAACCCTATTGCTTCAGTTTCTCATCTGTAAAATAAGCTAGAGAATGAAATGGCAAACCACTCCAGTTTCTTTGCCAAGAAAACCCCAAATAGGGGTTTGGAAGAGTGAACATGACTGGAAAAAAATGACCAATATATTTCTCCACAACAGTTATTTGTCATTCTCATGTTATTTCTGCAATGTGGCCCAGCTGGGACTTTAAGGGTTCTTCTCCAGATGAGTGTAAATGTCCTTCAAAACATGACTGAGGCTTTGCATTTTAGATCCCTTGTAGAAGAGCCGATAGGTTGGCAGTCTGCCCACTATGACTAAATACTGTCACAGAGCCATTGCCTGTTGAGAAAGATAACTATAGAAGATGGTGATGGTCATGAATTGTTGAAAATTGTGTTGCCAGCCCCAACAGACCTCCTGCTTTGTTTTCAGTCAGTTTTCTTTTCACCAGGAGGGCTTTAGATTTTCTCACCATATCTTGGTTAATAGTAAGGCAGTTAATAGCTACCAAACACCCCCATTAATAATTGCCTTTTTGAGATCAAGTAAAGAGGAAAAGGATTAATGTGTACAAAAATATTTATAGCAACTCTTTCTGTAGTAGCAAAGAATTGGAAAGTGAGGGTGTGCCCATCAATTGAAAGATTTCTGAAAGAGTTATAGTATATGAAATACTACTGTTCAGTAAGAAATAATGGAGTAGTTTCAGAGAAACCTTTCATGAATTGGTGCAACATGAAGTGAGCAGAACCAGGAGTACAATTTATATAATAACAATATTGTAAATATAAACAAAATTGAACTCCAATCAACACAATGACCAATCACAATTCCAGAAGACTTATGGTGAAACATGCTACCCATCTCCAGATAAAGAATGGATGGGTTCAGAATGCAGATTGAGACATGCACATATATCTATCCCTCTGTGTGTGCATATATATGGGGTGAGAGAGACAGAGAGAGAGAGAGAGAGAGAGAGAGAGAGAGAGAGAGAGAGAGAGAGAGGAGAGAGAACACCAATCAATGCACATATTTGTTTTGCTTGATTCTACAAGTTTATAATAGGTTTGTTTTTTCTTACTTTCTCAGGGCAGGGGGGAGGGGGGAGGGAAGACAGGGAAAAGGGGAAGTGAAAAGGGAGAATGTGGATCTGAAAATAAAATTAAATTAAATTTAAAAAAATTACCTCTTTGGTGATAGTGCAATGTCCCACAAAATACATTTCCACTTTTCTCTTCATTCCTCTCTATCTTGACCAATACTATACATCTCCCTCTCCAAGCTGTTCACTTCCCTTATAATATCAACTTTATCATGACAATCATCCTATATTCCCTGAAGTCTGTAGTTCTTGATAATAAACTTCTTAGCTTCCATTTCTGCATGGCTTTAAACTTTGCAAAACACTTGACCTAATCTCATTTGATACTCACAACAACCCTATGAGTCTGGTGCTTTTGTTATTCCCATTTTAAAGATAAAGAAACTGAGGCTCTGTCTTGGGTGACATTTTCATTAGGCAGTAATTCATTTTGATTGTTGTGTCTCACCTCATGGTTGGAGGTGCTATGGCTATATAAATTTTTAGCTGTAAAAGTGAAATCAACTGTATCCCAAAGAGATAAAAAAAAAATAAAAGGAAAAGGACCTATGTGTTCAAAAATATTTATAGTGGATCCACTTGTGGGGGCAAAGAATTGGAAGTTGAAGGGAAGTCTATCAATTAGGGAACGACTTAACAAGCTGTAGTATGTGATTGTGATGCAATACTATTGTGCTGTGTGGTAGGTCCTGTGCTAAGCAAATAGTAGCAGTCCTGACTCTCAAGAAGCTCACGTTGTGATGAGGGAAGACAGCCATAAAAGGGAGCTGAAAAGTAGGGGTGGGTTAGTCGGGGAGAAGATAAATCCAGAGACTCAGGAACAGAGTCAAGAGAATGAAGGAATGGCTATATCTGGTCTGGGCATTTCCTCAAAATAGAAGTTTTGGAAGAAATTAGCCAATCAGTGAAGGGGGCTATAGGGCAGAGGTATCTTTTAGGGTGATAAAACTGCTGAGGGGAACCAAAAGTGAATAAGCTTGGTCTGGGAGCTTCCTCAAAATGGAGGTTTCAAGAGGAACTCACCAACTGAAGGAAGGGGATACAGGGTACAGGGTATTTCAGGGTGAGAAGGATACAGGGAAAGAGGAATTTTCCAGGGTAAAATACTTGTTTCCCATACACAGGACTGCCCATAGTTGTCATGAGGTTGTGTCTGAAAGAAAAAGGCAGCAAGTGAATCCAATTCATCCAATGAAGAAATTTAACAATAATTCTAGAAAGACTTAATGAAGGTGGCTGTTGTTTGTTATTCATCTTGCAGACAGAAGAATAAATACTCCTTCTCTCTGGGGACCTCCTGTTTTGATGTAGGACCATCTCTGGGGACAGACCAAGCCCTATCTAGAGCCATCGTTCTTTAGCAGATGGATGAAAGATGAGCAGGATGACAAAATAATATGGGGGAAGCATGGTGGTATGTTGAGTGACTAGAAATGTTCAGGACTACAACACACTTTCAGGCTAACTAAGATGGCTGGTGCTATGAAACACGGATGTCAAGGGTACACCTAACTACTTGGCCATCATGGAGGTAGCAGGAATTCTGGCCAGCTCCCCTGACACTCCTCACCCCAGTCCTGTGTCAGAAACAGGAATTCTATGGGCCTGAAGGAACATGCTTTTGAGCTGAAAGCATCCAAGAGGATCCTGGAAATTTTCTGTCCTTGTACTCAACAGCTACCTGAGATCCAGCTCGCTGTAATATATATCCCTCAACAAATCCTATTGAAAATATATGTTAAGTATGTGTTAGGTTTTGCTTTCAATTTCAGTGGGACAGAAGTAACTTTCCCCACATACATTTCCATTTAGAAAGCCTTTTAGTGCTAAATATTGGTGAAAGAGGTTGATCACCTTTCCAACTCTTGGATTTAGCCGCATGAGCCTGCAACAATACATTAGTTTTCCAATAATTGCATAGCCATGGTAACTGCTTAGCCTCACACTCAGTTATTTGATTCCTAAACTATCTCTCCTTGACCTACTTCCTAGTTCAGTTTTTTTCTATACTTTACATTATTTTCTACTTTTTTGACTTTTTATTATTGGGTTGTTGTTGTTGTTTTTTTTTTTTTTATATTTTATGGTGTCGTTAGCTTCTGTTTGTTCAATTCTGATTTCGGGTTTTATACTTCTTTTACCAGGCTGTTAATCCTCATTTTCTATCTTTCTTCTGTAGTTTTAATTTGGTTTTAAAAATCATTGAATCTCCTTTAACTCTTCTAAGAATTCTTGAAGACCTTTCTTTGTACAATCTACATTTTTCTTTGAGACTTTGCTTGTAGATATTTTCAAGTCATTGTCTTCTTATTTTGAGACGAGCTTTCTTTTGACCATAGTAGTTCCTTATTATCAGTTCTTTGTTATTTTTGTTTTCTTATTCTTACAACCTACATCTTGACTTGAGGCTATACGTCAGTGTTGGGCTCTGTTCACTTCTGGAGAAAAGGGATGAATGACCTGGGCTGCTTCTTCTTCTTCTTCTTCTTCTTCTTCTTCTTCTTCTTCTTCTTCTTCTTCTTCTTCTTCTTCTTCTTCTTCTTCTTCTTCTTCTTCTTCTTCTCCTTCTCCTTCTCCTTCTCCTTCTCCTCCTCCTCCTCCTCCTCCTTCTGCTGCTATTGTTGAACCCTGATAGAAATGATCCTAAGAGCTATTTCTACAAACCTATTTCTTACAATGTATCTAGCTTTTTATTTTTCTTTTCTAACTTAATTTTTATTTTTAATTTCACATTCTCTCCCTCCACCCCTTGATTCTACCCCTTGAGAAGGCAAGCAATATGATACCCATTATACATATACATTCATGCAAAATACCTTTCCACATTAGCCATGTTCGAAAACAACAAGAAAAATATACTTCAATCTGTACTCTGAGTCTCTCAGTATTCAGTTTGAATGTGGATAGCATTTTTTATTATGAGTCCCTTGGAACTGTGGTGGATCATTGTCTTGATCAGTTACCAAGCCTTTCACTGCTGATTTTCCTTACAATATTGTTGTTACTGTGTAGATTGTTCTCTTGTAGTGCCCACTTCACTTTGTATCAATTCATATAGTTCTTCCGTGGTTTTTCTCAAACCAACCCCTTCATCATCTCTTACAGCACAACACTATTCCATCACATTCATATACTATAACTTGTTCAGTCATTCATCAATTGATGAACATCCCCTCAATTTCCAAATCTTTGCTACCACAAAAAGAGCTTAAATATTTTTGTACATATGGACCTTTTCCTTTTCATTTGATCTCTTTAGGATATTGCTTGGCCAAAGGTTATTCACAGTTTTATAGCCTTTTGGCTATGTTACTTTCCCTTCTGATGCTTTCATAGTTCAATCTGAGGCCTGCACTGTTTCCAGTGCTTTCAAAGGGGTGTGATCTGAAGAAAGGTCTGTCACTGTCTTCCTGGTCTAAACTCTGCAAGTCAGGTCTGTTGGTTTGTATATAGTAGAGTTTCAATATACTGTTGTTGGACTCAGTCACTCTTAGCCTAATGGGAGATTATGCATGTTCAAAGCAACCAAACTATTTTCCCTAATACTGGTTGCTCTAGTTATTCCACTGCAGTATTATATGCTGGCCTAAAAGTTAAAACTGAATTGCTAAAGGACACACATATACAAAAATGTTTATAGCAGCTTTTTTGGTGGTGGCAAAGAACTGGAAATTAAGGAGATGCCCATCAATTGGGGAATGGCTGAACAAGTTGTGGTATGTGAATATAAAGGAATACTATTGTGCTCTAAGAAATGATGAGCAGGCAGACTTCAGAAAAGGTTTACATGAACTGATGCTGAGTGAAGTGAGCAGAACCAGGAGAACTTTGTACACAGTAACAGCAACATTGTGCAATGACTAACTTTGATAGACTTAGCTCTTCTCAGGAATGCAAGATCTAAGACAACTCCAAAAAGATTCATGATGGAAAATGCTACCACATCCAGAGAAAGAACTGTGCAGTCTGATGGTGAAAATGTATTTAATAGGAATGTATGTGTAGAACCTATATAAAATTGTATGCTGTCTTGGGGAGGGAGGGGGCATGGAGGGGGATGGAGGGGGAAGGAGGGGAAGGGAGGAAAAAAATTAATTTATGTGGTAGTGATTGTAGAACACTGAAAATAATAAAAATTAAAAATTAAAAAAAAGAACTATAGAGTCTGAATGCAGATGGAAGCAGACTATTTGTTCTCATTTTTTATTGTTTTATTTTGTTTCTTCTTTCTTGTGTTTCCTCCCATTGGTTCTAATTCTTCTTTACAACATGACTAATGTGAAAATATGTTTAATATGAGTGTATTGTAGAATCCATATCAGATTGCACACTGTCTTGGGGAGGAAGAATGGGAAGGAGGGGGAGGAAATTTAATACTCAAAATCTTGTGGAAGTGAATGTTGAAAACTAAAAATAAATTAATTTACAAAAACTGAGTTGCTGCTCTGCTCATAGCATCAGAGTAACACAACTAATGTTTCCGGAATTTGTTTTGCGCTCAATATTCAGCTGATTCCCTTTCTGCTCTGGATATATGACCTAGAACTGCATAATGGGTGACAAAGCTGCCAGATGGCACCCATTCCTGCTCCCACTTCAGGGGTCCCTGGTTTCTCTTTCTCTATTGCTTAGTTTCAGCTCCCTTACTTCATCCTAGGTTCTGGAATGCTCCCTACCACTGACACCACTGCTGCCTCATTCTCCTAGTCAGCCCTTCCCCTAGTGTCCACAGACCTCTCTGTCTAGTTTCCTCAGCTGCCCTTGGCTAGAAAAATGACTCACTGTGACTTTGTCTTGGCTTTCCCATTCAGAATTCTGTCTGGCACATTTTCTAGGTTGCTGGGGAGGAGGTGCGCTTGGAAACTAAGGCATAAGTGCTGACTCTTACTGTATCATCTTGGCTTTGTCCTCCACTGAATTATTGTACAAGAGTTCAACAAAAGGAAAATATTTTCAGTGTAATAGAAAGGCAGTTTAACTTGACCCCAATATTCTTACTAAGTACTCTTACATCCTAGATGAGCCTACATGAATATAGCCTTGAACCCACTGATGAGTCTTCTCTGCACAGCTATACTCAAGTTTATGGTCCTCTTTCTTGGTTCTCCTCCCCCTGTCTGACTGTTCCTCATTCTCTTTTGCTGACTTTTCATACATGCCAGACCCAAGTGGGGCTCCCAGGGCTCTCCCTTGGGTCTTCTCTACTCTGTATATTATTTCACTCTATGATCTCATCAGGTGTCATGGCTTCAATTAACATTTTCATGCAGATGATTCTCAGATCTATTTATCCAGGTCTAACTTCTCTCCTGACCTCCAGTCTTTCATCTCCAATTTCTTTTTGGAGATCTCCAAATGAATGTACCATAGATATCTTGAACTCAACATGTCCCAAACTGAAAAAATTATGTATTTTCCCCAAACTCTCCCATAATCCTAATTTCCCTACTGCTGTGGAGGATGTTATCGTCCTCTCAGTCACCCAGGATCCCAACCTAGGTATAATGCTCTACTCCGCACTCTCTCACCCCCCAATATCTAATATGTCGTCAAGTCTTAGTGATGCTATCTTAGTGATGCTACCTCCTTCTCTCTTCTGACTCTACTGCCACTCTAGTGCAGACCTTTATCACCTCATTCCTGAACTATTGTAGTTTTCTGATTGATCTCTCTGCTTTAGATTTCTCCCCACTCCAGTTTACCCTCCACTTATCTGCTAAAGTAATCTTCCTAAAGTGCAGATCTAACTGTGTCACTCTCCTATTCAGTAAACTCCAGTGGTTCACTTATTACCTCCAGGATAAAATAGAAAATCCTCTTTGATGTTTAAGTAATTTTCATAATCTGTCTCCTTCCTACATTTCTGGTCTTCTTACATCTTACTGGCCTTCCATAAACTCTTTGATTCAGTGACAGTAGCCTCCTTACTATTTCTTCCACAAAATACTCTATCTCCTGACCCTACACTTTTGGCTAGGCTATTCATTCTTTGTACCCCTGTCCATACTCTCTCCCTCTTCTTTTGCACCTCCTGTGTTCCAGGTGGCAGCTAAAACCCACCTTCTACAAAAACTTTTCCAAGTCACTCTTCATGCTATTGCCTTCCCTCTGAGATAAACTCCAAGTTATCTTGTATATCTCATGTCTGTACACAATTATTCACATGACATTTCCCCCATTAAATTGTAAAATAAACTCCTTGAGGGCAGGGAATGTACCAAGCACCTGGTACACAGTAAATGCTTAATAAATGTATGTTGATTTGTTGAGTTCATGGTTCTAAACCCTAACTGATTCACTCTTCACTCAGACTAAATCACATGAGAAATTAATTTAAAGCAAAGGCATTTAATTAAAACCAAATGCATAGTAAATATTAAAAGAATTGAGCTAAGTAACAAGTATACTCAACACCCATCCCTAATCGGCTGCTACTCCCAAATGTTTCTCAGGAACACTAGTCAGATCCCAAAAAATTGTTCTGTCTTCCTAATATAGGAAAAAAACCATACACCAGTTCACTCACAGGAAGGGTTTAAGCTAATCTACAAAGCAAACTCTGTGGTGTTACTTTCTTTCTGTGTAGATGCAGTAGCGGTCCTGAAAGCACTCTAAACTCCTCTTGAGAACTTGAGATGAAGATGTTCACCGTATTTGTCTGTTTCTCCTTTGATTCCAGTGCTTCACTCCCCATTTTACCGAAACTCAATGTCTGTGCCCTCAGCATGGTCTAGAGGGGACTGCTATTTCTTTGTCTCTGTCTTGTCTACCCTAGGTTGTATCTGAGCCTTTCCCTATGCAACCTTGACAGATCATCCCAGGAGATTGCTTTCTCCCATTTTAAACTATGTGCACTATGTCTACTCAGCTTCTCAATTATCAGTCTCATGGACTGATGTCACACTGCTATGGAGTTCTCATATAGGTTTCAGGGAGAAGCAGTTCAAACAGATCCTTCTTTAAAGACTGAGGCTCTCAGCCCTAAGGACTTTGGGAACATAGGGTTTATTTATAGCCATTCTCCATATACACCCCCACCTTGAGTTATATACATATTTAAAAGCTTTTGCATGAGCAAAATAAATGCAGATAGAATATGAAGAGAAACTATAAAACAGGGAGAAAATCTTTTTACTTTATACTTCTGATAAAGGATATCTAAGATATATAGATATATTTCCATCTATATAGGGAACAGCTAGGAGGCACAATGGATAGAGTGCCAGGCCTGGAGTCAGAAAGATTTGATTTTCATCTTCATTTCAAATGAAATAAAATCTGACCTCAGACACTTAATAGCTGTGTGAGCCTGGACAAGTCACTTAACCCTGTTTAATTCAGTTTCCTCATGTGCAAAATGAGCTACAAAAGGAAATGGCAAACCACGCCAGTATCTTTGCCAAGAAAATCCTAAATGGGGTCACAAATAGTCATTTGTGATTGAAAAATGACTGAATAACAGAAATAACAACTACAAAGATATGTGAAACATCAGTACAAATATAGGATTAAGATATTCTAGAATGGAGAAGTTGTTCTGAGTTGAGCTTGACTTAGACCAATCCATTGATTTAGGTTTGATATCTATAGTAAGTGATATACTCATACATCATTCAGCAATTAACAAAAAGAGATTTATTTTGCCATACCATGAGAAGAATATTCACCAGGAATAGAAATGGAGAAAACCTGGAGTTGATTCAGCTGAGTAAAATTCCATTGTTGGTGCTATCCATAATTATTCTCCAACCAAGCCTCTGAGCAGGTTGAGGTTCTCATGGTTGCTTTATACACAAGTGATGTGTAATCTGATCCTTTAGTCCCCTGAGCCAAACATGATTCAAAAGGTTTCAACACCTTTTAAGGAGAAGTTAGCCTAACTTGCATGGGTGGGACCCCAGACATGGGTGAATAGGAGGTGAAGATATCATTTCTACTGAATAAGTAGACAAAAGACATGAAAATTCAGTTCTCAATAAGAAATTCAAACTATCAACAACTGTATGAAAAAAATGCACAAAACATTAACAATAAGAACAATGTAAGTTAATATATATGTCAGGATTGACCTCATACCCATCAAATCTGCAAAGTCAATAAAAGACCAAAATAGTCAAGATTGGTGATTTTGAAAGACAGTTGGGCTGATACACTAATGGTAGAGCTGTGAATTAGTCTAACCATTCTCGAAAATAATTTGCACTTATGTAAGAAAAAGTAATTAAACTGTTCATATCTTTAATTAAAGGATCCCATAATCAGGTATATACCTCAAGGAAGTAAGATACACAAAGGTCTTTTACATGCCAAAATATTCATTGCAGCACTGTTTGTGTGTAAGGTGTGTGTTGCCCATATAAGATGTGTATATCCACATGGAATTTGTAAACATATATATAAGCAGCTCTAGGGAAGATATTGATAGATATCTCTTACCCATTCCTCTCCAAAATAGATTTTGATTCCTGCCTGGAAAGGAGCAGGAAAATGGCCACAACACAAATCACTGTATTTTCCTCTAAGAAGATTGTTGTTCAGTTATGTCTGACTCTTCATGATCCCATTTGGGGTTTTCTTGGCAAAGATACCAGAGTGGTTTGCCATTTTCTTCTTCAGCTCATTTTATGTAGCCCTTAGGTGACACATGCTACCTCACTCAGCCTCTTCCTACCAAATGCTAGTTACATAAAAGACCATCACAAATAGTGTATAGTGTATAAACTCATTTGTCCAATCAATAAACAAACATTTATTAAGTGCCTATTATGTGCCAAGCACTGTGCTAAGTGCTGGAGATATAAAAAGAGGCAAAAAAAACCAGTCCCTGCCCTCAAGGAGCTTACTATCTAATAGGGGAGACAACATGCAAACAAATATATACAAAGCAAGCTATATACAGGATAAACAGTAAATAATTAACAGAGTGAAGGTACTAGAATTAAGAGGGTTTGAAGAAGTTCAGCAAAAGATGAGATTTTAGTTGGGACTTAAAGGAAATAAGACAGATTAGTGGCAGAGTGGAGGAGGGAGAGCATTCCAGACATGGGGAACAGCCAGAGAAAACACCCAGATCTAAGAGATGGAGTGTAAAAATAAAATAGTAAAGAGAAATCATAGAAGTCATATGGGTTAGACAATATAAAAAATTAGAGAGATCGAATGAACTTTCCCATAGGAAGCGAGATATCTTAACTCAAACTAAGAGAGAACAGCTTGTGAAAAGTCTCCTGGTCTCACCCAAGAAGAAATTCCCTGAAGACTATGAAAGCAAAGAGAAAATTAGGGATCTGTTGAGGAGTTGACTTCCTTTACATGCTTGAGATTTCCAAGTCTTTCTTCTCTTTCCTTCCTGGAATCAGTTCAAACTGAGTGTCTAGAGCCATTCATGTCCTCTCATAAAGTGAGAATAAAGAAGATCTCTCCTCCCCAAACCTCTAGCACCAGTTCCACTCCTCACACAATCATACAAGGTGATGCTTTCATTCTCCCCACCAATTAGGAATCACTTTCTTTATTAAATTTAAGATATTTTTAATTAAAAAAATTTTCCCCCAGTTACATGTAAAAATAATTTTTAACATTCATTTTTAAAACTCTGAGTTCCAAATTCTCTTCCTTCCACCCTTCCCCTACCTCTTACTGAGAAGGCAAGCAATTCTATATAGGTTACACATGTGTAGCCATGCAAAACATATCCATAATAATCATGTTGTAAAAGAAAATATAGAAGAGGGGCTTACTGACTGGAAGTGTCTGTTTGGCCAGATGAGCACTTTGAGAAGTTGCTTCCCTCTTTAACTATGGTCAGACAGTTGGGGTCCAACTGTTTGTTGAATTCAGGCAGAGGAAACCATGTCTGTTGATCTTTGATTTCTCTGTATTTTCTTTAAAGTTCAGAGTGCTGACTCCCCTGAACTAGGTGAATGATTTATGTATTTGGTTAAAGGAATGATTCATGTGCTTGATTAAAGTGATGGTTAACTGCTTGAAAAAAAAAAAAGAAAAGAAAATATGGAGTTAAAAAAAACCTCAAGAAAAATAAAGAAAAAAATTTTAAGTATGCTTCACTCTATATTCAGATCTTTTCTCTGGAAATGGACAACATTTTTCATCATAAATCTTTAGGAGTTGTATTGGATTGCTGTATTGCTGAGAATAACTAAGTCATTCACAACTGATTATTTTACAATATTGCTGATACTTGGTACATAGCACATTTTACTTTGCATCATCCCATGCAAGTCTATCCAGATTTTTCTGAGAGCATAGCAATCACTTTCTACAAGCAACATATAGTACTACATAATTGAGAGTCAGGTTACATGTGTTAGCAAAAACTAGAAACAAACATCAGTTGATCAGTTGACCAAATAACTGTGGTAGATAAATGTCATGAAATATTTTTGTAAGAAAAGTTAAAAATGATGAATACAGAGAATCATTGGAAGACTGATAAACTTATGTAAAGTGAAGTAAGCAGAACCAGGAAAGCAATATGCACAAAGACCATAACAACATACATAGAAATAAGAATAACAGTGAAATAACTGAAACTAAATTCTGTGAAATTATAGTGACCAAACCCGACTCTAAAGAAAAAAATATGAGAAAGTACCTTCCTTCTTTCTTATAAAAGAGAGGCAGGTTATGAATGTGAAATGCTATAGATACATCAGACTTTTTCAAGGTATTGCCTAGTCTTATTGAACTCTATTTTCTCTCCTTTTTTTTTTTTTTTATAACAGATGGTCCTCCAGGAAGCGGGGCATACATTGGAAAATCTAATTGATAGAAAAACAAAGGATGTCCATAAAAATTTATTATTAAAATGTTGAAATAGTTGATACTGATGGGACTGTGGAAAGATAAATGCAAATTCTGATGGTAGTACAGATGCTAGTAGTAGAACTGTGAAATAGTTTAACTATTCCAAAAACAATATCACTTTATACAAGAGCAGTCATTAAAGCGGTTCATATCAGAGACTTCATTACTGGTCATATAAGAGGTAAAAAAATAGAGAAAAGGGTCTCATTCATGCCCACATATTCATAATAGTACTTTTTCTGTTAGCAAAAAATAGAAACAAAGTACATTACATCAAATGGGGAGTGACTGAACAAACTGTGTTATACGCACATAATGTAATTATTATGCTACAAGAAGTGATAATGCAAAAAACTCTGAGAAACTTGGAAAGATTTATATGAACTTAGCATCCAGAAAGAACAGTATATGCAATAATTAAAACAACTGAAAACAAAACAAACAGTAGTTGAACTGAGATTCAATACATTGATTGATCTTAGTTCTAGAGAATAAATTATGAAACAATTCTCTATGAGTAGAAAAATGGAGGACTAAGGATACAGAATGCTGCATATGATCTCAAATACATTCATGTTTGTGTTGATTTGACTTGACTCTTTTCCTTTGTTACAAGGAAGTATTTTCTGTAGAGGGGTATATCTTTGATATACAGGTGGCTCAGTGAATTGAGCACCAGGCCTGGGGTCAAGAAGACCTGAATTCAAGTACAGCCTCAGACCATACTAGCTGTGTGACCCTGGGCAAGTCACTTAACCCTGTTTGCCTTAGTTCTTCATCTGTAAAATGGCAAACCACTCCAGTATCTTTGTGAAGAAAACCTCAAATGGGGTCACAAAGAGTCAGACATGATTGAAATGACTGAACAGCAAAAACAAGAAACAAAAACAGCATATCTTTGTTACAAAAGGGTACCTGAAGGAGAAAAGATTGTGTAGTAAAAACAAAAAGTATATTTATAGCTTTTTAACAGTTATGGTCACCATGCGTACAAAAATATATAGAGCAGCTCTTTCTGTGGTAGCAAAGAATTGACAATTAAGGGGATGTCTATCAATTGGGGAATGGTTGAACAAGTTGTGGTTTGTGATGGAATACTATTGTTCCATAAGAAATGATGAGCTGGCAGACTTGAGAAAAACCTGGAAAGACTTATATGAACTAATGCTGAGCGAAATGAGCAGAACCAGGAAAACACTGTGCATAGTAAACAGCAACAGTGTACAATGTCTAACTTTGATATCTTAACTCTTCTCAGCAGTGCAAGGATCTAAGACAACTCCAAAAGACTCATGATGGAAAACGCTATCCACATCCTGAGAAAGAACTATGGAGTCTGAATACAGAGTGAAGCAGAGTATTTGCTCTCTCTCTCTGTCTCTCTGTGTCTCTCTCTGTCTCTGTCTCTCTCCCTCTGTCGGTTTCTTCTTTCTCGTGTTTCCTCCCTTTAGTGCTA
Organism: Bettongia penicillata ogilbyi; assembly: GCA_023548195.1. NCBI lineage: Eukaryota > Metazoa > Chordata > Mammalia > Diprotodontia > Potoroidae > Bettongia > Bettongia penicillata. The sequence continues at coordinate 3,128,642 of JAJHZJ010000128.1, forward strand.
ATTCTTCTTTACAACATGACTAATGTGAAAATATGCTTAATATGAAGCCTTTATCTAACTACATGCTATCTTTGGGTAAGGGGAAGGGAGGGAGGGGGAAAATATTCAGAACTCAAAATCTTATGAAAGTAAATATTGAAAACTGAAAATCAATAAATCAAGTTTTTAAAAAGTTATGGTCACCTCAGGAGGCAGAGATAAGATGGTGGAGTAAAGTCTGGGATTCACCTGAATTCTCCCAAATCCCCATCCAAACAACTTTAAGATAACACCTTAAAATGTATTCTGGAGTGACAGGATCAACAAAAAGTCAGAGTGGAACAATTTTCCAACCCAAGGCAACTTAGGAGGTTAATAAGAAAGGTCTGTCCCACTAGGGGGAGAGAGGAGTGCAGCGCAGACAGCAGTAGGCCTTGAGGACAGCTGCACCAGTGGTGGCTGCTGCTGGAGTTCTCTGCCCACAAATGCTAAGGGGGTCAGACAACTTGTCAGAAAGAGATTACAGGAGATTACACTGGGTAGAGAATTCTGTTACATTGTCCATACATAGTCCCAAAGCAAGAAGGGTCACTAGCACCCTCACACTTGCAGGGGAGTGAGGACCCTGGTCATAATTCCAGGATAGAAAAGAGTCCTTGTGTTCACTCATAGACCAAAGCACAAGCCAGGAGAGTAGTAATCACACCTCTTCTTAGATCATACCACCTTGAAAGAATGGAAGTTTATAGACTCTCAGAACTAGCTCTGAACAGAAAAGCCTGAAGTTTGGGACAGTACCCCCTCCACCCCAGGAGCAGAGCCCAACTTTAAAATAAAATTTAGAGTCAAGAAGTAGGCTATAAAAATGATCTAGGAACAGAAAACAAACCTTATTATAGAAAGTAACTATGATGACAGGGAAGATCAAGACACAAACCCAAAAGAAGACAATAAAGTCAAAAGAGCTACATGTAAAGCCTCAAAGAAAAAATTTGAAGTGGTCACAGACCCAAAAAGAATTCCTAAAAGAGCTTAAAAAAGATATTGAAAATCAAGTAAGAGAAGTAGAAGAAAAATTGGGAAAAGAAATGAGAGTGATACAAGAACATTATGAAAAGAGAATCAGCAGCTTGTAAAAGAGACACAAAAACACCTTAAAAACAGAATTGGTCAAATCATAAAAGAGGCACAAGAATCCACTAAAGAGAACTCATTAAAACCCAGAGGGTCGAATGGAAAAAGAAGTACAAAAATCCACTGAAGAAAATAGTTCTTAAAAATTCATATTGGGCAAGGGAAAATTAATGATTGCATGGGAAATCAAGAAATAATAAAGCAAAATCAAAAGAATGAAAAATAGAAGAAAATCTGAAATATCTCATTGGAAAAGCAATTGACCTAGAAAATAGACCCAGGAGAGATAATGTAAGAATTATTGAACTACCTGAAAGCCATGCTCAAAAAAAGACCGTTGACATCATATCTGAAGAAATTTTCAGTGAAAACTGCCTTGATATCCTAAAGTTAGAGATTCTAAAATGAAAACTCTCAGGACTCTTCTATCCAAATTCCAAAGCTCCTGGGTCAAGGAGAAAATATTGCAAGCAACCAGAGAGAAACAATTCAAATATCATGGAGCCATAATCAGGATAACACAAGATTTAGCAGTTTCTACATTAAAAGAATGGAGGACTTAGAATATGCTATTTCAGAGGGTAAAGGAGCTAGGATTACGATCAATAATCACCTACTCAATAAAACATAATGTAATTTTTCAGGGAGAAAAAATGATATTTAATGAAATAGAGGATTTCAAGCATTCCTGATCAAAAAGGCCAGAGCTGAACAGAAAATCTGACTTTCAAACACAAGACTTAAGAGAAGCATAAAAAGGCAAGTAGGCAAGAGAAATCATAAGGAATTCAATAAGGTTAAACTGTTTAGATTCCTACATGGGAAGATGATACTCCTAACTGCTAAGAATGTTATCCTTATTAGGGTAGTTAGAAGTACATATATATATATATATATATATATATATATATATATATATATATATATATATATATAGAGAGAGAGAGAGAGAGAGAGAGAGAGAGAGAGGGTATGGGTATGAATTGACTATGATGGGCTAATATCCAAATATATATATAATTAAGATGGTGAGAAAGGAAAAATATACTGGAAAAAAACAGATGGAAGAGGTAAAACGGTAAATTTTCTCATATAAAAGAAGTGAAAAAAAGCTTTAACAGTAGAAGAGAAGATGTGGGGGGTGGCAGGCAATGCTTGAACCTTACTCTTATCAGAATTGACTCAAAGAAAGAATAATATACAAACTCAGTTGGTATAGAAATCTTTCTTACTCTATAGGGAAGAGAATAAGGGGGGAGGGTTGATGGAAGGGAAGGTAGATTGCAGGAGGTAGTGGTTAGAAGCAAAAACAATTTTAAGAAAGAACAGGGCAAAAGGAAGAGAGAGAAAGATACACAGGGAAAATAGGATGGAGGGAAATACACAGTAGTCACAACTGTAGAAAAAATTTTACTTGAAGTTTCTCTGATAAAGGTCTCATTTTTCAAACATATAGAGAACTGAGTCAAATTTATAAGACTACAAGTCCTTTCCCAATTGACACATGGTCAAAGGATTTGAACAGAGGGTTTTCAGAAGAAAAAAATCTAAGCTACCTATAGACATATAAAAAATTCTCTAAGTAATTATTCATGAGAGAAATGCAAATTAGAACAACTCTGAGGTATCATCTCACACCTATCAGACAGGCTAATATTATAGAAATGAAAAGTAACACAAATTGGATGAGACATAGGAAAATTGGGACACTAAAGCACTGTTGGTAGAGTTGTGAACTGATCTAACCATTCTAGAGAACAATTTGGAACTATGCCCAAAGGGTTATAAAACTAATGCATAGGGGGAGGAGCCAAGATGGTGGAGTAGAAAGACTCACGTGTGCTAGCTCCGAATCCACAGCCCATAAATTTCCTGTAAGAAGAACTCCCTGCAAATTCTGGACCACTGCAAGGTGCACAGAAACACAGTGGAAGAAATTTCCGTTCCAGAGAGCCCTGGAGAGCTGTCCCCAGGGGTCCGTCACGCCCCGGAAAGTGGAGCCCACCTCTGAGCTGCCCTGGGCGCAGCCGAGAGGAGCAGATCCGAGAAGGCTTCAGGGATGGAACCTCCGGCGGCCAGGAAGGTCCCTCCACCCACAGATGCTACAGGTCAGTGAGAGAGACGTCTGGGCTGGCCGAGGGGGGAGCAGGGTATCTCCGTGGCTCAGGCCCCCTTGGGAGGCAGTAGCAGCAGTGGCAGAGGGAGTGGCAGAGGCAGTGGTGGTGGCCCCCGGGACTCCTGGACCAGCAGGCAGAAGTTCAGGGCCATTACCAAAGGTCTCTGCATAAAGCCCCTGAGGGAACTGAGCCTGGGAGACGGCCCTGGCCCCACCCGGCCCATTACTGAAGGTCTCTGCATAAAGCCCCTGAGGGAACTGAGCCTGGGAGACGGCCCTGGCCCCACCCGCCCCATTACTGAAGGTCTCTGCATAAAGCCCCTGAGGGAACTGAGCCTGGGAGACGGCCCTGGCCCCACCTGCCCCATTACTGAAGGTCTCTGCATAAAGCCCCTGAGGGAACTGAGCCTGGGAGGCGGCCCTGCCCCCACCCAACCACCAGAATTTAAGCTCACATTGAATAGCAGCTCTGCCTGCCATGGAAAGCCCATTTGAATCTCAGACCCCAAGCACTAGCTGGGTGGATCTAGGCGGGGGTGGACAGGAATCTCAGAAGTCAAGTAACTGGCTGGGAAAATGCCCAGAAAAAGGAAGAAAAATAAGACCATAGAGAGCTACTTTGATGGGGTGCAGATGTTCCCGTCTTTCAATTCTGATGACGAGGAACTATTCTTACCATCAGAAAAAGAGGTGGAGGTCGGGGCCTTTGTATCCCAGACATCCCAGGCGGATGTCCGGTGGGCTCAGGCCATGGAAGAGCTCAAAAAGGATTTTGAAAATCAAGTTAGACAGGTGGAGGAAAAACTGGGAAGAGAAATGAGAGAGATGCAAGAAAAGCATGAAAAACGGGTCAATACCTTGCTAAAGGAGACCCAAAAAAATGCTGAAGAAAATAACACCTTGAAAAATAGGCTCACTCAATTGGCAAAAGAGGGTCAAAAAGCCAATGAGGAGAGGAATGCTTTCAAAAGCAGAATTAGCCAAATGGAGAAAGAGGTTCAAAAGCTCACTGAAGAGAATAGTTCTCTCAAAATTAGAATGGAACAGATGGAGTCTAATGACTTTATGAGAAACCAAGAAATCACAACACAAAACCAAAAGAATGAAAAAATGGAAGATAATGTGAAATACCTTACTAGACCAACAACTGACGTGGAAAATAGATCCAGGAGAGACAATTTAAAAATTCTGGGACTACTTGAAATCCATGATCAAAAAAAGAGCCTAGACATCATCTTTCATGACATTATCAAGGAAAACTGCCCTGAGATTCTAGAACCAGAGGGCAAAATAAGTATTGAAGGAATCCATCGATCACCGCCTGAAAGAGATCCAAAAAGAGAAACTCCTAGGAATATTGTGGCCAAATTCCAGGGTTCCCAGGTCAAGGAGAAAATATTGCAAGCAGCTAGAAAGAAACAATTCCAGTATTGTGGAAATACAATCAGGATAACACAAGATCTAGCAGCTTCTACATTAAGGGATCGAAGGACATGGAATAGGATATTCCAGAAGTCAAAGGAACTAGGACTCAAACCAAGAATCACCTACCCAGCAAAACTGAGTATAATACTTCAGGGGAAAATATGGTCTTTCAATGAAACAGAGGACTTTCAATCATTCTTGATGAAAAGACCAGAGCTGAAAAGAAAATATGACTTTCAAACACAAGAATGAGAAGAAGCATGAAAAAGTAAACAGCAAAGGGAAGTCATAAGGGACTTACCAAAGGTGAACTGTTTACATTCCTATATGGAAAGACAATATTTGTAACTCTTAAAAAGTTTCAGTATCTGGGTAGTTGGTGGGACCACACACACACATACACACACACACATGTACACACGTGCACGCACACACACATACACACAAGCACGCACACACAGAGACAGAGAGCACAGAGTGAATTGAATAGGATGGGACCATATCTTAAAAGAAATCAAGGTAAACGGTGAGAGAGAAATGTAGTGGGAGGAGAGAGGGTGAAATGGAATGGGGTAAATTATATCTCATTCAAGAGGCAAGCAGGAGACTTTTTAGTGGAGGGAAAAAGAGGAGAGCTGAGAAAAAAACATGAAGTTTACCCTCATCACATTCGACTAAAGGAAGGAGTAAAATGCATACTCATTTTGGTATGAAAACCTATCTTACAGTACAGAAAAATGGGGAAGAAGGAGATAAGCAGGGAGGGAGGGATGATGGAAGGGAGGGCAATGGAAGAAGGGAGCAATTTGAGGTCAACACTCTTGGATCAAAAGACAGAATAGAAACAATGGGAGGCAGAATAGGATGGAGGGAAGTACAGTTAGTCTTATACAACATGACTGTTGTCGAAGTCATTTGCAAAACTACACAGATGTGACCTATATTGAATTGCCTGCCTTCCCAAAGGGAATGTGTGGGGAGGGAGGGATGGGCAGAATTTGGAACTCAAAGTTTTGGGAACAATTGTTGAGTATTGTTCTTGCTACTAGGAAATAAGAAATACAGTTAATGGGGAATGGAAAGTCATCTGGCCCTACAGGACAAAAGAGAGGATGGGGACAAGAGAAGGGAGGGATGATAGAGGAGAAAGCAGATTGGTGATATGGGCAATTAGAATGCTCGGTGTTTTGGGGTGGGGGAGGGGATAGATGGGGAGAAAATTTTGTGAAAATGAATGTAAAAAGTTAAATAAATAAATAAATTTTTTTAAAAAAAATAAAAGATCCTTCCTGTAAAAAACAAACAAACAAAAAAAACAAAACTAATGCTTACCCTTTGACTCAGCAATACCACTACTAGGTCAGTATCCAAAAGAGATTTTTTAAAAAAGAAATATTTTAAAGTGGCTCTTCTTGTGGTGGCAAAGAATTGGAAATTGAGCAGGTGACAGTTAATTGGGGAATGGCTGAAAAAGTTATGGCATATGATTGTGATGGAAAGCTATTACATTACAAGAAATGACATGCAGGATAATTTCAGAAAAATTTGGAAAGACTTAAATGAACTGATGCAGGGTGAAATGAGGAGCAAAACATCCATAGTAACAACAATATTATCCAGTCATTAGTGATGAATGACTTAGCTATTCTCAGCAATATAATGATTCAAGACAGTCCCGAAGGACTCATAATGAAAAATGCTGTCTACTTCCAGAAAAAAAAAAAAAACAACTGATGAAGCATATTTTTTTTATTTTATCTTTCTGAGGTTTTTTTTTTTGGTCTGTTGTTCCCTTTCACAACATGACCAATATGGAAATAGGTTTTGCATGACTGAAATGTATAATCCATATCAAATTGCTTTGCCTTCTCAATGAAGGAGGAGGGGAAGGAGGGAGGGAGAGAATTTGGAACTCAAAATTAAAAAAAAAAACAAATGTTAAAAATTCTTTTTACATTTTGGAGAAAAAGAGTATTTTTTTAAAAGGAAAGCAAAGAACGTGTCCTACCAAATTTCTTTTATAACATAAATATGGTTGTAAAACTAAATCAACAAGAACAAAAACAGAGAACAAAAACTATAGATCAATTTCCTTAATGAATATTTATGTAAAATTTTAAATAAAATACTAGCAGGGAAATTACACAACTATATCAAAGATCATATGTTATGACCAGGCAGGGCTAGTTCAATATTAGGAAAACTATCAACCTAATTGATTATATCAATAATGAAAACAACAAAAATCATATGATTATTTGAACAGATACAGAAAAGGTTGTTTGTTGCTGTTGTTTTACAAAATACAACAATCATTTCTACTTTAAAAATGTTAGAAGGCATAGGAATAAAGGGACCTTTCCTTAAAATGATAAGTAGTATCTATCTAAAAGCATCAATGAGTATTATCTGTAATAGGGATCAACTTGAAGTCTTCCCAATAAGATCAGGAGTGAAGCAAGGATGCCCATTATTACCACTATTATTCAATATTGTACTAGAAATGATAGTCATAGCAAAAAGAGAAGAAAAAGAAATTTGAAGGAAAAATAGGTAATGAGGGAACAAAACTGTCACTCTTTGCAAATGATTTAGAGAATCAACTATAAAGTTGAAACAATGAACAACTTTAGTAAAGTTTTGGGATATAAGATAAACTTACCTAAATCATCAGCATTTCCAACTATTACCAATAAAATCCAACAGAAAGAGATAGAGAATTTCCATTTCTAATAATTGCAGAAAATATAAAATACTTGGGAGTCTAATTGCACAAACTCAGGGACTATAGAAACACAATTACGAAACATTTTTCAAACAAAGATAGATTTAAACAACTGGAAAAATATGACATAATAAATAGAATAAAAATAACTATTCTACCTAAATTAATTTATTTATTCAGTACCATACCAAGCTGCCAAAAATATTTTATAGGGCTAAAAAAAATTATAAAATTCATCTGGAAGAACTAAAGGTCAAGAATATCAGGGAATCAATGAAAAAAAAATGTGAAGGAAGGTGACCTATAAGTATCAGTTCTCAAATTGTATTACAAAGCAGTAATCATCAAAACAATCTGGTAATAGCTAAGAAATAGAGTGGTGGGTCAGTGGAATAGATTAGGTACATAAGACATAGTAATAAATGACAAATAAATAAATAGTAATCTAGTTTTTGATAAACTCACAGAAACACGCTTTGGGGACAAAAACTCACTATTTCACAAAAATCTCTGAGAAAATCAGAAAGTAGTTTGGCAGAAACTAGTTTTAGGCCATGATAAGGTCAAAATGGGTACATGATTTAGATATAAAAGGTGATATCATAAGCAAATTAGTGGAGCATGGAAAATTTTACCTGTTTGATCTAGGGAGTAGAGAAGTATTTATGACCAGGATAGGGAGGTTCATAGAATGCAAAAGATCTAATTTTGATTATATTAAAAAGGTTTTGCACAAACAAAACCAATGCAGCCAAGATTAGAAGGAAGGCAGGAAACTGGGGGAAAAATATTTTTAAAGCAAGTTTCTCTGATAAAGGCCTTAATTCTCAAATACGTAGAAAACTGAGTCAAATTTATAAGAATACGAGTTATTACCCAATTGATAAACCATCAAGGGATATGGACAAGCAGTTTTCAGAAGAAGAAATCCAAACTATCTATAATCATATGAAAAATGCTCTGTTACTGTTGATTAGAGAAATGCTAATTAAAACAACGCTGAGGTACCACCTGCCACCTATCAGATTGGCTAATATGACAAACAAAAATTGAGAAATATTGGAAGGCATTTGGAAAAATAGGCACACTAATGCATTATAGGTAAAATTGTGACTTGATCCAACCATCCTGGAGAGCAATTTGGAACTATGCCCAAAGAGCTATAAAATTGTGCATACCTTTTGACCCAGGTCTATATCCTTAAAGCATCAAAGAAAAAGGAGAAAGACCTATATATACAAAAATACTTAGAACAGCTCTTTTTGTTTTGGCAAAGAATTAGAAATGGAAGTTACACCCATCAATTGGGGAATGATTGGACAAGTTGTGGTATATGATTGTGATGGAATACTATTGTGCTATGAGAAATAACAAGCAGGATGCTTTCCAAAAAACCTGGAAAGACTTACATGAACTGATGCAGAGTGAGCAGAACCACAGCAGTGTACACAGTAGATGTATGATGATCAACCAGGAATGACTTAGCTATTCTAAAATGATCTGAACTGAAATGAAAATGATCAGACAATTCTGAAGGACTTATGATGAAAAATGCTGCCCACCTCCAGAGAAAGAACTGATCGAGTCTGAATGCAGATAGAAGTATAATTTTTTCACTCTATTTTTCTTGGGTTTTTTTTGGTAACATGGCCAATGTGAAAATATGTTTTGTATGATTTCACATGCATAATTAATATCACATTTCTTGCCTTCACAATGGATAGGAGGGAGACAATTCAGAACTTAATTAGAAAAAAAAAGAATGCTAAAAATAAATACATTTTTTAAAAGAAGAAGGAAGAGGCACTTGAGATGAGCCTTCAAAGAAGCCAGGGATTAAAACAGGGAAGACAAAGAGTGTTCTAGGAATATGGGGTGGCCAGTGCAAAGGCACAGAGATGTAGTGTTGTTTGTGAAAAACAATGAAAAAGCTTGTTTGGCTGGACATCAGAGCTCAGGAATGGAAGTAATGTTTAATAAAGTTGGAAGGGTAGGAATAGGCCAGACTGTGATGGTTTTTGAAAGATAATTAGAGGAACTTATATTAGATCCTAGAAGCAATAGGGCATCAGTAGAACTCAGTGAGATAGGAAGACCAATTATGACACTATTGCAATAAGCCAGATGAGAGGTAATAAGGATGTGAACTATGGAGCAGGGGAGATATATGCCAGGGATATTGGGAAAGTAGAAACAAAAACATTTGGCAACTGATTGAATATATAGAGTGAGGAGTCAAGGATGATATCAAGATTGGGAAATTGGGGAAATAGAAGTATGGTGGTTTCTTGACAGAAAGAGGAAAGTTTGAAAGGGAACTGGGTTTGGGCACAAAAAATGAGTACAGTTTTACATATATTAAATTTGAGATGCATATGAGACATTCAGTTTAAAATGTCTAATAGGAAGTTAATTGGTAATGCACTACTGTAACTCAGATGACAGACATATAGATTTGAAAATAATTTGCATAGATATGATCATTAAACTCATGGGAGCTTCTCACCAAATGAGATGTTATAAAGGGATGACAGAAGAGGACTCAAGGCAGATCCTTGTGTACCCCTGTGGTTAGGGGGTATGATATAGATGATAAAACTGTTAAAAAGACCAAAAGGCAATAGAAAGATAGGGTAGGGAAGACCCAGGACAGGACAGTGTTAGGAAGAGAGACCGAGACAAATGGAGACAGAGAGACAAAGAATCCAGGAGAGTGGTCATCAGTGTCAAGAGCTGCAAAGAGGTTAAGAAGGTAGAGTATGGGAGGTCTCTGAGGACAGTTGTGTAAACTTGAAGAAGGGGAAGGAGACTGAGGTGAGATCACAAGAAAGACTCATCTCTTTCTTTAGGACCCAGAAACCCAGAGAAATTCTTTCTCACCTTCCCCTCCCATTCTTCTTCCAAGACTATAGGGGTACCCAGTTCACAAGTAACAATTTCAGGTTTATTGTGTAATCCCCACTCCAAACCCCTGTTTCTCCAACTGAGACCCTTTATAAGACCAAAGCTGAGCAGAGGCTGAATGCCTCCCCGTAGAGAAAGAGTCAGAGCTCCGTCAAAAGCTGCCTTCTTTCAAGAGTCCACCAGAGGGCAGAGCAGAGGCCAGCCCCACCCCTTAGGAACCCCCAGGACACCTCCCCAAAAGGGAAGTCCAGCTGTCACTGGCCACAACCCCTTCTGTCTCCTTTCCAGGCCCAGATGGAGCCGAGCTTTGTAGCCTCTCATCCCTAACCCTGGAACTTTTTCCAGAAGGAAAAGAAGGACGAAAAGAAGGAAGGAGAAAAAGGAAAAGGAAGGAAGGAAGGAAAGAAGGAAGGAAGGAAGGAAGGAAGGAAGGAAGGAAGGAAGGAAGGAAGGAAGGAAGGAAGGAAGGAAGGAAGGAAGGAAGGAAGGAAGGAAGGAAAGGGGGAAGAAGATAGAGAAGGAAGAAGAGATGGAGGAAGGGAAGGAAGGAACAGAGGGAGGGAGGCTATCCTGGGAGCAGAGTGTTGGTCCCTGTTCCACCCTGTCTCTGTGCTCCTCCCTCAGTCTCCCAGCCCGGGAAGCCTGGCCAGCTGCATTCCAGCCCTGGGCCATCACCATAACAACCTGACAGAGTAGCCAGGACAGGCCAGGGAAAAGGAGCCAGGACAAGTCTAAGGCCAGAGCACCAGACCAGGGAAAGGGGTAGGGACAGGGAACCAGGACAAAGACAGGGCCAGGAGAGAGTCCAGGACAGTACCAAGACCCAGTCAGGGATCCAAGCTGGGAAAAGAAGTCAGGGTCGGAACCAGAGAACCAGGCCAGTGAAAGAGATGGACCAGTTCTGGAATGAGCCAAGCCAGGAAGCCAGGACAGGCTAGGGACAGGCTCTCTCTTTGTCCTTCAGTATTTCCCTAGGCTCTGCAGAATCTGTAGTGCCTAAGAAGGGCAGGAATGGTTGGGGTTAGGGTGTCAGGTAACTCTTCAGAGAAGGGATAAATACCTGCAGCCACTGCCTATCATTTCCCCTTCTCCCCACCCGGGGGACTCTGTCTCCAAAGACAGGAGTTATAGGTAAAAAGAAGAAAGATCTAGGCATCAGAAAAAGGTACATAGGGACACTGTTGTGGAGATATTCTAGATTGCCAGTAATAATATCTAAGGTGTGCAAAGCATTTAACATCTTATCTCATTTAATTAACACAAGGTAGGTACAACTATGATCCCAATTTTTCAGATGAGAAAATAGGCCAAGAGAGGCTAAGTGGCATGCCCCATGGTCACACAGATGGTGGTATCTGGGGTAGGAGTTTAACTCAGGTCAACTAACTGCCTATTGGATATTTCAGAATGAATGTCCTATATGCATCTCAAATTCAGTGTGTCCAAAACTGAACTCATCTTTTCTGTCCAAACTTACCCCCCAGCTTCCCATCAAAGGGGACTACCTGAATTTCCCAACCTTGGTGCTAGCCTTAACTCTTCATTCTACCTATCCAATCAGTTGCCAGATTTTTTCTTTCTGTCTCCCCAATATCTCTGGTGACATATCTCCTCCCCACTCACGCAACTATCATCCTAGGCTTCCTGAGTCTAAGTCCAGCCCCACCTATTTGCCTCAGAGTGGGCAATGATCCTCTTCTTTCTGTGTCTGCATCTATGGAAGGAGACAACTTTTAGGATCACCCAATCTCAAAGTTGGAAGGGACTCAAGATGACATCTAGATTAACTCCTTCTTGAAGAGTTATAGGGAAACTGAGGCACAGAGAAGGGAAGTATTTTGCTAAAGAACACACAGGTAATAAGTGAGAGAGCCAGGATTTAGTGCTCTTTTCATCACAACATCTAAGCTTAGACTTCAGAGGACTCTGGGGAGGAAGTGCAGGAGGGATTAGCTGAGGCATCAAAATCTGAGTTTTAGATGACTTGAACCTCTTAGCCTCAAGCACCCCGGGGTGTCGATTTCTTGAGTTTCCTGAGCACTAATGAACCCCTAAATACTTAAAATCCTGGCTCTCCAGGACTCTTGAGTCCTTAACCTCTGAATCCTGAACAAGCACCTAGGGTCTTGTTTGGCCTAAACCTTTGGGAAGTTATCCCTGCCCATTCCTCTAATTACCTTGCACTTGTTTTTGTATCTAATAGAAAGTAAACTTTAAAAAGTGAAAGAAAGAAGGAAAGGAAGGAAGAAAGAAGTTATGCCTGCCTATTCCTCTGATTACCTGGCACTAAAAAAAAAAGTGAAAGGAAGGAAGGAGGGATGGAGGGAGAGAAAGAAGGAAGGGAGGAAGGAAAGAAGGAAGGAAGATCTCTTTAAGGGCAGGGACCCTTTTGTCTTTGTAACCCCAACACCTGACACAGAGACTAACATAATAGGCAAATTAATAAATGCTTGTGGATGGATTGATTGACACTCTAAGTCCAGAAATCATTAATAACTTTGAGCCTCAGAGCCCTGAGCCCTTGGGTCCTCCTAAGCCCCCAGCCCTGAACCAGTGAGTCCTTGATGTCCTGGCACTCACTTTGGGTACCACTTTGAGTCCCTAACCCTTGATCCCCACGGTAATTCTGAGTCCCAAAGTCCTTGGGTCTTTTCTCCTTGAGCCTCGAAGGCTTTTCTCTGCCCTGGGTTCTTGGTGTGGAGGTCTTGGAAAGCCCTTCTAAGGAAGTGATCTTTCCTCCCACAGGCCTTAAGAGGGACGGGGCGGGGTGGAAAGAAGAGAGGACAGCTGAGGTGAAAGTATTCCTGCGTCTGACTGGGTGTCTGTCAGTCTCGGCCCCTCCCTGCCGGCTGCTCCACTCTTATCCATAGAAACTTGAGTCACAGCCACTGTCCAGGCTCCCAACCCTAGCGACCTCAGCCCCGCCCGTTGGTCCCAGAATTTGGCACTTGGGAGGAAGGTGGAGGAGGGGAGGGACGAGAGATCTTGGGGGAGAGGGCCGTGTATTTCCGTCCACATGTGTGTGTGTGCTCTCCGAGTCTAGGGTCCTCCTCAGTCTCTGCCTTGCCATCTCAATCTTTCTCTGATTCTCTGTGATTCTGCAAGCATATTATTCATTTTATTATTAATAAAATGAATGATGCTAGTATGGGCTAGCATCATGGGGCTTTATGGGTTTTATATGGGGCTTCCCAGCCTGCTCGCCTTCTCCCTGACTCCCTCATCCCCATCCCCAAGTCGGCTCATTTTCTCAGGTTCAGAGAAGAGCAGAGGGAGGCTTGATCCTCCTCAGAGACCTCAGGTCGGCCAGAAACTTCAGACTTCGTCCACCTCATTCCTCTTTCTCCTCCTCCCTCTTAGAACTAGGACTTTGGGGGTGCCTACTACTCACTTCCTCTTTGTCCAAAACTGCAGCTCAATCCCGATCCCGGATCCCCAGGCTCACATGGGCTAGTCTTTGGGGCTGGGTGTGCCGGGAGATGCCAGCGCGCTGACACAAAGCACCCCCCTCCCTCGGGTGTCGACGTCACTGGGAGAGACAGTGATTGGTGGGGAGCGCCCCCCTAGAAAGACACACCTGCCTCACCTTTGCTTTTCAAGGAACCCAAGAGTCCCGAGTTGAGTGGGGTATATATGGTGGCTGACTGGGGCAGATAAGGAGAAGGAATCCCCAAATTTGGCACTGACTCTCCCTTTCCTCTTTCACTACCCCTGCCCTCCTTGCTGCACCGCCCCCCCCTCCCATTTTCTCCTCCACTTCTCTGTAGTTCCGATCCCTGGGGTTTCCCCGGTCGGTAATGACCTGTTCTGTACTCATCCAGCCACCCCTCCCTCAGTAGGAGGTATACTGTAATCATCCGAGGTGCCAAATGAGGATGAACCTCCCCTTCCTCATCCACCACGACCAGCCCTAGCAGGGAAGGGAAGGCTGGAGGGAAGCACTGGTTAGTCTCTCCTCTGAAGTAGTACATTATAGGTTCAGAAAGAGGTATACATTTTCATATGCGGCCAATAAGATTTGTTTTGTTTGACTTTTTTTTCTTTCTTACAAAGGTTGGGGGAAGTGAGTAGAGGCAGTAGGAAATATTAATGATGTTAAAAATAATGGAAGGGCATTAAGAAAAACTTTTGTTAAGTTAAAAATAAATACATTGAAAATAAAAATTAAGTTAAAATTTTTCAAATGAAAGAAGGAAAGGGAGCAAAGTCTTGGATCATATAATTAGAGCTGGGAGGAACTTCAAAGGTCACTTGGAATCAAAGAATGAATCTGAGCTGTCAATTGATATCCCAGTACTTGGGCAAGTCATTTAATCTGCATGTTAGTTTCATTATCTATAAAATCAGGCTAGTAAGAATTACACTACCTATCTTGCAAGGTTGTTGTGAGTCAAATGAAATCCTTCATGTAAACTTTGTAAACAGGAAACATAAAGGGCTCTATAAAGGCTATCTCTTCTTTATTTAATAACAAACATTGATCATGGGCCTACTGTGTACCCCTGAGGATACCATCGTAGATGCCACAGAGCCCCTGCTCTCAAGAAGCTTATAGTCTAAAGGGACTTTGAGGTGGAGTTGAGCAGAAAAAATATGACCACTAGTGTTGAGGAATCTGGATCTCCTCAAGTCCCCACTGAGCTCTAAGTAGCAGATTAACTTTTCAGTATCACCTGAAGAGTGAGAAGGGGCAATCCTAACTCAAACATTGTAGGTTAGTCTGGCATCAAGGGAGAAAAAAATACTGGATTCAACTCCTGCTTCAGTCACTTACTATCTCAAAAGAAACACAAGATGCACAAATTTAGAGAATCTACCCCAAATGCTCACATGGTTTGTTTGTGCCTGATCTGTGGCAGAACATTCCAAGCTTATACTGGTCTGATCAGCCATAGGCGAACATACTGAAACTTGACTCTAGCATAGTGATGTCATTTTGGTCCTCCTCATGAACGAAGGGCAATAACCAATCTGTGTGACCCTATCTAAATCACTTAATCTTTCTGGTCTCACTTTGTCCCTCTAAATTTGAGAATTTCAGACCCTTTTTCCTGCTTAAAATCCTATGATCCTGCTGTGGTCTTCCCCTTGCCCCATTTCCTGACTTTCCTCCTTTCTGTATGCCAGATGACTGGGATTCTGTTCTTAATTTTGCTCTTTCTCTCAGCGTGGTCCTCACTCCCTAAAACTTCTTGCCCCTTTACTTCTCTGCTCCCCAGAAGCTTCACCTCATATCATTCTTCTTGTCTATGTACTTTATGTGACAATCTATGAATTTTTGATACCCATGCCCCTGCCCTAGGGAGCAGGCAAAGGGATCTGGCTCTGGGGAAGTGAGGAGAGGGATTATAGCCTCCCCTTCTTGTGTCAGGTTTTACGCACTCTCCCTTCTCACCCAGGAAATCACATGATAGAGGAAATCATGGTTCACTCATCCCTGCTTCCCTTAGGGTTGGGAGTCAGGCAGCAGCTCTGCCTTCCACTCCCTTCCCCTGGCCAGAATCCTAAAGGGAAAGGATTCTTATGAGCTCAGAGCCAGCACTCTTGGATTTGAGGTTCTGTTGCCCATCCCTTCACCCCATGACTCAGCTTCCCTACCAGACCAGGTACAGCTTCTTAGTGTGATTAAGATATCCCCACAAAGGCACTCTCCCTGATCCTGAGAGAACAGGTCTTTTTCCTTTCTTGGCAGAATCAGAAATCAGACTCAATTTAAACAAAATTTTGTAGGCAATAGGGATTTGAAAGGAAAGGAGATGAACTCAAAAGCCTCCTTCACTTGTTCTCCTAGATGTTACCTTGACACTTAGGTTCAACCTCTAATACTTCCTGGAGTCACTTTCTTCACCATCCCAATAAACAGGCCCTCACTCACCAAGCTCCTAAATTTTACCACCTAATCCTGGGAGCCTTCCCAGATTGATGCAAAGCCTTGGAGAGTTAGTTTCCTGCTGCCTTGTCTTGATGTGGAGGCACCTGGCCCTTCTCTCTGATAGAGCATGTTCAGTAATTCCCTCATCTTAATCCCCCTATTCCTTAAAATATACTGTAAAGAATGCAAAGACATAAATCCTTCCTGCCATTGATAGAGCCCTAGAACACCAAACTTTGAGAGATTATCTATTCCACCCCAACCAATAAACAGAAAGCAACAATGGACTGCCAGAGTCAGCATTAGCTGTTAAAATGGGTTTCAGTACTATTAAAGATGACTCTGGTTCACCTTGCAAGTTGTCTCTACTGAATTTCTACTTTTGTTATCTGATTTATGAACAAATTGATACAAAAGTGCAAAGATTAACCTTTAAAAATATGTAGATGGAAAAATAGAGACTGGGGCAGCAAGGTGGCACAATGGATAGAGAGTCTCAGCAGTGAAGTCAGGAGGGTCTAAGTTCAAATCCAGCCTCAGACACTTAATAGTTGTACGACCCTGGGCAAGTCACTGCACCCCAACTGCCACCAAAAGGAAAAGAAAAGCAGAGACTCAGGAAAGGGACTTGCCCAAGGTCATACAGCAAGTTAGTAGCAGAGGTGACATTTTAAGAGTCAGGGCTCTTTAAGTAGAGTCAGGGCTCTACTTAATCAACACTGACCCGCCCGGTCTTTTCTTCTCTCTAGAGATTCTGTACATGGATAGCTGCTTCAGACTATGACTTCTCCAAGAGTAGAGGCTAGGTCTGGCACAGCACTTGACTAAAAGGCTTTTGAGTCCCTTTTAAACGAAATAGTGGTGTTGATCATGCCGCATCAATGCTCCAAACCATTCAATAGCTCCCAATTACCTATAGGACAAAGTTCCAAGAATGTTTAACTTGACATTCAAAGCCCTTCAAATTCTGACCTCACTACACCTTTCCAACTTTACCACTATTTCCTATGCTAATCCCTATGGGATTACTAAAATTCACCAAACAGTCCCCTCCTCCTGTCCTGGTTCTCATCTCTGGAACTTTGTTAATGTTCTGACTGAGGTGCTCTCTTCTGCCAAAAAATATTCCTTTCCCCAATCTCTAACTGTAAAAATGCTATCTAAATAATTTTCTTGTAAATAAATGGGATATTGTGGGAAAGGGCTCTGGGTTCTGGTAGCAGCTCTAACATTTACTATTTATAATAATAGTCAATTAAATCTGACAATCATTCATTAAGTGCCTACTGTGTTCTAGGCACTGAGTCAGGTGCTAAGGCTAAAAACACAAAAGGGGAATCAGTTTTTGGTCTTGAGGAGTTTCTATTAAATGGAGTGGAGGTGGAATATGATGCAACATGAAGGCAGGTAAGTATGTAACAAAGTAATTTCAGGAGAGAGAGAAAGGTAAGAACCGGGGGACCAGGAAGTTAATGTGCCTTGTGCCATGAGCTGAGCCTTATGGAGGGACTGATTTCGAGTTAAAGGTATTTCAAGGGTATATTCTAGGCATGATGAGCAGTCTGTTCAAAGATATCTTTCTTTCTAGGCAATCTGGGTTAAGTGATTTGCATAAAGTCACACAACTCAGGTCTTCCTGACTCCAGAGTCAGTGCTCTATCCACTGAACCACCTAGCTGCTCCTGCAAAGACATTTTGAGATAATATTTTTGAGTCCATGAATGAATGAGTGAATGAAAAAAGAATTTATTAAGTGCTTACAATGCACAAAACACTATGCAGGGGAGAAGCCAATAGGTCAGTTTAGCAGAAACACGGTATATAAATGGAAGTACCATCTCAAATACATGAAATGTTAACTGCTTCCTCTGAGTTGCCAGTGCCTCCCTGGAAATCACCTTTTTTTCTTTTTTATTTATTTGTTTGTTTGTTTGTTTATTTATTTTTGTTGTTGTTTTAAATCTCTCCTTTGTATTCAATAGAATGGAAGTTCCTTGAAGGTAGGAGCTGTTTCATTCTTCTAGCTCCAGCTCCTAGCACTGTGCCAGTTAGTCCTTGGTATGTGTTTAATAAATGTTTGTTGATTTGATGCTTGTTTCCTCCTTTGTAAAGATAATAATACTTTCCCAATCTTACAGTGCTGCCGTAAGGCATTCATTTTGTAAACTATAAAGGGTTAAGGAAATGTAATCCATTTTTATTGTAGTCTTTTAAGGTCTAACTCAGATGCTCTCTCCTTTGGGAAGCCTTCCCTGACCACTGTGGCCAGTGGTACAGTCAACGAACGCTGTGGGTGAACAGATAAGACAAAGCCTCCAGACAGGGGAGGGGGAGGTAGTTATATTTTTTTCTCCCTATGTTTGATTCCCTTTCTGCTAGATTGTCCACATATTACAGGACCAGGGCTCGTGTAGATCTTTATTTCTTCATCTTTTGGCATAATTATACTAAGAAGATACTCGGTGAAGCAAGGAACAGGGTCTTGAACTTGATTGAGAGTCAGAAGAACTGGGTTCCAGTACTGCCTTTCTTACTGACTTGCTCTATCACCTTGAACAAATCACTTCCTCTCTCTGTGTCTCAGGTTCCTCATGTATAAATGGAATCTTATAGTCTCTAAGGTCTCTTCCAGCTCTTACATGATTTGAAGAATGTCTTTTTCATCGCTGTTGTCTTAATGTTGGATTCCTCCTATCTTTGATCTTCAGTCTGGGTTCCTGACACTTCCCTCACCCCCTGAATTTACTATCTCAGCTCAACTAGCGGTTAATTTCAGTGCCTGTCCTTTAGGTCACTGATGCTCCCTCTTCACTCCCTTACCTCCAAGGAGCCCGAAAGAGAGGGCATCCTCTTTCCAAGTCACCAGAGGCAGGGACCTCATTGTCTTGATGTATGTGGGTGGCCCAGCATCCCTACTCCCTCCAGAAACTGACTTTCAGGGAAGATGAGTTCAGAGCTCTGGGAGCAGCAATGGGGCATACTTGATCCCCAGAGAGAGGCCCTCACATCTGGACCACTGGCTAATCCCTGGACAATGAAAGAGCCGGCAACTTGAAACTCCTGGGGTCAGGACAAAGGGCAAACCCAGGAGTGGGCAGGATCCGATTTTATCCTCCCTTCCACTCATTCGCTCCTTCTCTTATTTTCTCCCTCTCTTGCATTCATCTCTCACCAGGCCCCTGCAGTCGCATCGATCCACCTTTCTGAACAAGCTCCTGCACTTTGTCCGATGTAGTCTGGGAGGACGGACTTGGCTCCTGTCCCTGGCCCCAGCTTCCTCAGTGGGCCTGGGGAGAAGGGGGTGGGGATGCTGATGGAGGGGGAAGGCAGAGACCGCAGGGTCAGAAGGGGGAGGAGGGAAACCATTGGGAGTAGAGAGACAGATGTGGCCCTGAATGGGCTTACAAGTTTCAGAGTTATAATTACTGAAAGAGGAGGGGGGAAGGGAGAGGGTCAGGGCATCTGCCCAAGTTTACTCGGCCGGCACCCTTTGGAGTATTGAGGTAATTTAGGATTGGGGGAGCAGTGTGTGCCAGTGATTTCAGGCTGAGGAAGCTAAGCCTCTGGGCCCTGCTCTAGCCTAGCTCTGAACCTGCAACAGGCGGAGAAGCAGCTCCTGGGGAAGCAGAGCTTCTGGCAGCCCCTTCCTCCAGTAGCCAATTGGGCTTAGGACCGAGGGTGGGGGCCTATTCGATCGGGATTTTATTTTTCCTCAGAGTTGGGAGTGGTGTCCTATAACCCCAGGCCCGCAAACCTCACACGTCTGCTGGCGGATTGGGGGTGGTGGTGAATTGGGGGCCCACATGCCGCCCCCCCCCGCCCCGCTTCCCGGGGGTGGTGAGTCACCAGCTTCTCAACTCTCCCTACATAGACTCCACTCTCTGCTGGCCGATACCAAATTACGTTGGCGGGGGAGAGACGGCCCAAAAGGCCCCTCCCCAAGCCTTTTTGCCGATCTCCTTTTCTCTGGCAAAGACAGGTTCCCGTGTCTTTAGTATTTTCTCCCTTGCTAGAGGCGGAGCAGTAGAGGTTGACACCTTCTACCCACCCGCGCAGGTTCGCAAGTGGGGGGCCCATCCTCCCCCTTGATGGAACACTTGGTACAGGCCAGCGGAGAGCCCAGGGCCGGAGCCGGGAATCTGTACAATAGCTCAGGGGCCGTGGCCGGGGCCGGGCCGAGACTGGGCAGCTGTCGGGGCCGTCGCCGCCCCCACCCCCACCGCCCCGCCCCGCTAGCCCGGCTCCCGCGGATCTCTGCCTCGCCAGTTGCACGGGGCCCGGGTCCTGATCGCTTGCATTTGGAGGTGCGGGTGAACCCCATTCCCCGGATCTCTAGAAGAGGAAGAGGAGGAGGAGGAAAAAAGGAAGCCGAGGCGGGATGAGCCGTCCGATCCCCGCAGAAGCCACGGGGGTGGGGGAAGCACCAAGCTCCGACCGGCGCCGCCTCCGCGGCTGAGATCTCTAGGCGTTCCGCAGAGGAGCAGACCCCACCCCGCCGCACAGGAGCCATGGACCAGGGCCAGCACCCGGAGCCGGACCCCAGCGCCTCGCAAGGTACCCGCCGCGTTTGCCGAGAGGTTGGGGCTCGGGCAATGGACTGAGGCCGGGAGGGAGGCCCTGGGTGGGCTGCGCAACTCAGAGGCCTGGCGAGGGGATGGGGGCGCCCGCCCTGGGCGTGGAGCCGTCCCCCCCTCCCGCCCCCATCTGGTCCAGAGACTGCTGGGGAGTGGGGAGTTTTAAAAATAAAAGCTGCGGCTGCGGCTCCAGGACACTGGCATCCTCTGACAGCTGCCCCCCCTCCCCCCCTGCCTCCGCGGCTTTCCCTTCCTCTAGCCACTGTCGCTGCAGTCTTCGGGATGTGCCCGCCCAGGAACCGGCCTCTCCTCCGATTTAGGGCCTGGTATTCCCAGAGGCTCTCCCCCGATCCGCCGTCCCGGCTGCCCCCAAATATTCTCAGCTCGCCGCCCTGGAAATGGATCCCAAACTTGGCTGGGTATCCCACTCCCCTCTCTGCGCCCAGGGACCACTCATCCCCCACGCCGAGCCTCTCCGGCTCCAACTCTATCTTGGTTTCTGTGCTCCCCCGACCCCCCCCCCCCCCCAGTCCTGCCCCGTCACATGCCTCCTCAGCCCAGCCTCCGCTTCCCCTTCTCCAGGGTTTGTGTATGGAGCGGCGGGGGTGCGAGGGAGTGGAAGTGGGGGCGAGAGTGGAAGTGGGGGCGAGTTGCTTTTCTTCCAACTTGTGGAGCTGCCTCCTGGGAAGGAGACGCAGAGCTCCTTTTCCACATCCTTGTCTTCTGCAGGGATGGGTTCCCATGCACCAAGGAGTAGTGTGCGAGAAGGAATTGGAAGGAATTGTCCTGTCTACTTATCCTGGCCAGGAAGGGTCCCTTACCCCCTCCCCCACGCCCCGACCCCCTCCCTAGTTGTCGGTCTTTGGGGTTTAGCAGATCAGAACCCAGACTTCCCCACCAAGATCCCTCCGGGAAGCCTGGAGAGTACATCGCCCACATCCAGATCTGGACCCTTACTCCACACACACCCCACCTCCCATTCAGATCGCTACCCTCCTCCATTCCCCCATTGCTCCAGCTGCC
Source organism: Bettongia penicillata ogilbyi (assembly GCA_023548195.1). Lineage (NCBI taxonomy): Eukaryota > Metazoa > Chordata > Mammalia > Diprotodontia > Potoroidae > Bettongia > Bettongia penicillata. The sequence continues at coordinate 3,150,394 of JAJHZJ010000128.1, forward strand.
ACGAAGTGTGCGGGTGGCTGGGGCAGCAGAGGCCGAGGGGGAGGGGGGAAGCCCTGACTGCACTGTGGCTGCCAAGTAACTGGCAGAATAAAAGCGAGGGTTGGGGGAGGGGAGGGGAGTGAAGGGGGAGGCGGCATTGTTAGGGGCTAGGGCGGGAGGCTGGGAGGGGGCCCTGACTTCCCTTAGAGCCAGGCTAGGCCCTGGGCCCCTAGGCAGGATTCCCCAGCCTCCAAGCTCATTTCAGAATTTGGGGTGGGGGAAGGGTATGGGGTCAGAACACAAGCTCAGACTTCTTCCCTTTCAAACTCCAAGAGACTTCTCCCTTTTACTTCCAGGCCTGGTTTCCCAAATTTCCTGGCATCATCATTAAGCTGAGCTCTCTTAGGCCTCAGTTTCTCTATAGAATGGGGCAAAGGCTCCAGTTTGCATCCTCTAGGTTCTGTCCATCTCCAAGAAAGGAAGTTCTTGAGATTTGGGGTAATAAAAAGGAGCATTATCCCGTATCCCCCAACACCACTCCTCCCGCCAGTAACCAGTTCTGAGGCTATATTGAGTAGGAATGTGATTAGGAAATGGGAACAAGTATGGTTGAGGGGAAGGAGGGAAAAGCAATCTTTTCTGGGATATAACTCCTAAGGACGGGGCAGAACTCATAGAGCTGGAAGCTCAGGACACCTGAGTCCCTTTCTCACTGACTCAGGCAGTGATGTGGGCCTGAGCCTTGCTCCCTTCCCACACCTTCCCCACTTTGCTTCCAGGAGTCAGAATCTAATCCCAGTCACCTCCTTGCCCCCCCAGGGCCTCAAGCTCAGAATGAAAGTGTCTGTGGGTGTGGGGGATCCTAGGATAGGTGGGGTTGCTGTGATGCCCAGTGGGTGTTCACTGTAACCTCCCAACCACAGCCAATGGTACTAGGATGGGTGCTTAGTTATGTTCTAGGGTGTGGAAGAGTGTGGGATATTGGGAGGGCAGGGTCTGTGGCTGTGGGGTAATGTGGTTGGGACTTAGAACACAAGTCTAACAGCTGAGATAGCTGGATTTTGATCTTTGCTCTGATGAGGCTTGAGAGAGCTTCAGGGTCTTGGAAGCTTCCCAAAGACTTTGCCAGGCTCTCTAGGGTCCTTGATATGCCCCTTTCCCCTGATATGCCCCTTTCCCCAGCCCCTCTGCACTCAAGGGTCTCCACAGGTCCCTGGCAGATTGGCAGATGGGGAACAGGAACTGGAGAAGGAAGTGATCTGTATACTGGTTACTGATGCTGTATACTGACTTGAGAAGGTAATTTGGATGGAAGAACTAGTTTGCATGGAGGGGAGACCCGGGGCAACTTATCTGATTGTAGGGAGTAGAAAAGAATTCTGGATAGGGTCATGTGTATTTGGGACCTTCAATGAAATGACTTCTGCTTACTAGTTGGGGAAACTAGTCTCTGTACAGAGTGGACTTGAATGAGTAGACAGGTCTGTTTACAGTCTGGGAAGCTCGGATGAGGTAACTGGTTTGGATACAGAGGGAAGAACCCCCCCCCTCCCCGGGTGGAATGAATGATCTCTACCCAGAAATCCTGCTTATTCATGGTCCAGGATATAGAGTGCTGGTCTTGCAGTCAGTCGATAAACATTTATTAAGCACCTACTATGTGCTGGGCAGTATGCTAAGCACTAGGGATACAAAAAGAGGCAAAAGATAGTCCTGGCCCTCAAGGATCTTACAGTCTACTGGGGAAGACTTGGGCTAGAATTCAGCCTCTTACTCTTAGTAGAGGGTCCCTAAGTCCCCAAGCTTTTCCAAGTCTGTTTTCTCCTTTGCAAAATGTGACCAGTACCTACAGCATCTTCTTCCTAGGGTTGTTGCTACGCTTATGCAAAGCACTTTGCAAACCTGTCAGTTTTACACTGTGAAATTTCAAATAGTAAAGTTGTGCAAATGTCGATGATTATGATGAGGTAGGGCCCTGGATAGAGTCTTAGGGACAGAGGGACCCTTAGGCTTAGTTTCCCTGTGGCTCTGGCCTCCTCCATTCTTCCCCTCCCATTCCCATTCCTCCTTCCCCTTCTCTCCCAACCTGGCTCTGTTGGCCGGATGGGTCTCAGTAATGAGGCTATTAATGAGCCCCTAATGTGCTGTCATGCATATGCAAATGAAGGGAAAGGGACTGAGAGTTCTCTCCTGCTCAGTGCTAGCCCCAGGCCCAGAAAGGTATCAGTGCCTTGGCCCACTCCCCTATTCCTGGATGAAGTAGGTCTGTCTACAGGCCCCTCCTCTGGGCCAAAACCCCCATGGGCACCAACTGAGGAGCATTGAGGGCTGGCCAAAAGATTCAAGAGCCTCAGGAAAGGAGACCTCTGATCTGGTCTGGCCTGAGGCCTCAGGGGGCCAGGCAGCCATGTTTACTGGCACCAGCTGGGCCTCTGGGTAAAGGGAGCCAGCCGGGTGAGCCCCAGATAATGTAGCTTTGTTTTGAGGGTGGCAGCCCTGCCTGGCACCCCTGGGCACAGTCTTCAGTGTTACTGTGCCAGCTGCAGGTCCTGTTCATCCACCCCCAATCATTGGGGCTGCCTGAGAGGAGTGGGGTGGGAATGGGGATAGAAGTGAGGTATGATACCCCAAGCCTAGCCATCACAATCCTCCACCATTCTGCTTCCCATTCCCTCTGCAATCTAAGGGACCTTACCAACCCTTAGGACATCAGGGTTTGGCTTTCAAAGTGCCAAAGGAAGTAGAAATATGACTGTGACAAAGATTTGCTGTCTGACCTTGGACAAGGTCACTTAATCCTCCTGTCAGTTTCCTTTTCTGTAAAATGAAGGAGATTATATTGTCTCCTTGGCCCTATCAGTGCAAGATTTTATGTTCAGTGTTCTAAGGCCCCTTCCCCAATTCTGGCATTCTGTGATTTTGAAGGGGCCCTAGATTTGCAAGATGAATTAAATTATCTGGATAATGACCTCATTTCCTTCTATAACACACTGAAATAGTGAGTTGTAAGGAGCAGGGTATCTAGCCAGTCCCAAGCCCCTCTGCTTTTACCTTATTCCTGTGTCTCCTGCTCCCACCCTCACTTTCCCAGGGTAGGCCCAAACTGCCTGCCATTCAAAACCCCACACACCCCTGAGGTCAGGACTGTACTGGTCAGGTCCCAGAGTATTCCTGAAGCTGAGCCAGCTGGGATTCTTGAATGAGTCTGATTAGTTGAGGCCAGGGTGTTTGGAACCCTACCTCTACCCTCTTTACCCAAAAATGCCTTTCCCTCTGAGGGGAGATCATCTCTTGATTTCAAATTCTTCTACTTCCAGCACCAAATCTGGGTACCAGGGAGCAGAGAAGTAGCCTGAGAGCTGCAGTTTAAGTCAAAGGTTTGGGAGCTAGAAGGGGCTGGCTAACAGGTCTGCAGGGTCTGGTGGGGCCCAGGCGGGATGTCATCATTTCCTGCCCCTGAAATAACAGGAAGTGGGTGCTCCTGATTGGAGGCCATGAACAATGGCGGGCTGGGGCCAGGCCAGTGGAAGAGGAAGGTTCCTTTCCCCCTGGTCTCTCTCCTCCCCCTCTTCCACCTTGGAGCTAAGTGACATGGAACCAAGGAGCCTGATACCTCATCATAGAATACTCAGCTCCTTCTTGGAGGGGCCTTAGAGATGAAAGGATCATAGCACTCATCTGTAAAATGAACAGGCTGGACCTTACCTCCAAGGTCCCTTTCAACTCCAAGTCTGTGATCCAATGTGTCCAACTAGGGTGAGAGAAGTTTCGAAGATCATAGATTTAGAGTGGAAGGGACTTTGGAGGGTGCTTAGTCCAATCTTCCTCATTTTACGAAGGGGAAAACTGAGGCCTGGAGACCGTAAGTGACTTGTCCAAGATCACACAGGTAATTAAGTAGTAGTGCCAGAATTTGAACCCAGATCTTCAGTCTTCAAATCAGTCATTACACTCCCTCTAATAAAAGCAACATTCTGCCCCCTAACAGCAAAGTCATTTCCATCCTGACCCGGAGAAGCTAAACCAACTCCCTTGGCAAAGAGGTGGTGAACTCTAGGTGGGGGATGAGGCCCACATTGTCAGACATGGCCAATGGTTTGATTTGTTTTGCTTAACTGTATCAACAGCAAAGTACATAGTTGGGGGAGGGAGTCATCGTTGGTAAGTGACAGAGAGATGATAAAAGAACAGCAAATACAGCTTTTGTTTAAACAATACAAACATTTAAATTTTTAAAAGTTTCTGTAGTAAGCCTGCCTGATCTCAGCATGCTAGGAGACCCAGGCTTCAAAAGTGCCTCTGACTCCATGTCAGTATTATTATTGAGTGGCCTTGAACCACCCAGTGGAGATGGCACCCCCAGCCTGGCATGACTGACTCCCCAAGTCTTTCTGGAAATTTGCCCTTGGTTCCACATGGCCCAGTGCGGGAGGTTCTAGGTGCAAATATCTTTGAAGGCAGGATTGGGCAAGGGAGGTTGTAGCTGACTCCAGATACGGGAGCAGGGAACAGGTCCCTAACCTGGGTAGAGCAAAAGGCAGTACACAGTGCAAGCAGGGCTGAGTAGGAGGTCCATGTGCTCTGGGACACATCTGTGTCCTTCTGTCAGTTTATCTGTGTTTGTGGGAATCTCTGGGTAGGAACAAGGTCTAGTCCTGTGATTTTGTTGATATAAGGAATTCGAAGATGAGAAGACTTCCTTTACTAATGCAGGTTGACACCTTCCCTGCAACTTCAGAGTCTAGAGCCTTAAGAGGTTACATGAATTCCCCAAGGTCATACAACCAGTATGTGTCAGAGGCAGGACTTGAATCCAGGCCTTCCTGGCTCCTAGGCCAGTTCTGTATCTACACTGTCTTAATATTCCAGTATCATACTGTCTATTATGGAAATCATTATCTATTATTACTACTACTACCACTACTACTACTACTACTACTACTACTACACACACACACACGTATATGTACATGTACACATTCATGTATGTAGATGTGTATACGTATATACATACATCTACATACATATATACAACATATATATGTGTACATATACACCCATGTGTATATGTAAATATATGTGTATGTAAATATATAGGAACAGATCAAAAAAATACACACACATACACATATATTTATATAAATTTTTATATATACTCCATTTTTGTTTGTGTGTTAATTCAGAGAGGATATTGTACAGTGTCTTACCAAGAGTAGGGACTGGAAATGTGTGTGAGCGTGTCCAATATACTGACAACTGGGGACTAGGTTTGGGTCTAGATAAGGATTCTGCTGCTCAGGATTGACATGACCTTGAATAAGTGATACCCTCTCTGGGTTTCAGTGTAAACTGAAGGGCAAGGACCAGATGACCTCTAAAGTTCCTTCCAACTCTAAATCTATGTTCCTAATGATAACGATGATGATGATAGCTAGCATTTATAAGGTTTTTGAAATAATCTACAAACGTTAGCACATCCAATCCTCACAAGAACCATCCTGTTGGGTAGATGCTAGTATCACCCTCATTTTATGGATGAGGAAACTGAGAACTAGGGAGGTAAGAGGATTGCTCAAGGTTATATAGATAATTAGCCCCACAGGCAAGATTCTAACCCAGCTCTTCCTGACTCCCAGGTCCCACACTCTGTTCTGCTGTGTGTTGAGTTCTTCACCAGGTGTTGTAAGAGACATTAGCCCTGCCCTCATGGAGCTTATAGTCCAGTTGAGGATAAGACAAAAATACGGGTAGCTCTAATATGTAATATGACGTGACAAGGATCTCTTTGTGTGTCTCCCTTTCTGGCTCTGTTGTGTGTATGAGGTTGGGGGAGGGAGTGGCTGAGAAGGGTGTCATTTGCTCTTCCCTCAACTCAAGCTCCTGTGGCTGCCTTTGGGAGACCAGAAATTGTCCGGGAATTACAGATGCTGAAAATGCTCTGCACTAATTATAGAGTGAAAGGGTGGGCTGCCTCAGCCTCCTCTGGGTTCTGGCCCCTGCCTGGGCTTATCCCTATTCATCTGCCTTCCTCTGGGGTGGGGCTGTCCTTACCTCTGGGCCTGCTGTCATCCCCTCCCCTTCCCACCAGGTACCTCACTTCCTGCCATGTCAGAGTGGCCAACCTAGGCAGGAGTCTCTGCCTGCCCTGCATTCCCATCCCCTGAGCTCAGCGCCAGGCTGTCTGTGGTACCTGTGTCCTTCCTCACAGTAGCAGGGGAGCATGGTGAGAGATTTCTCCCCTTTCCCCTAAGGCTGCCCCTAGAAGAGAGGACCTCTACTTCCTAGAGTGGTAGAAGCAAGGAGCAGCAGGTAGTATGCTCTGGGGGGTTGTCACATGGTAGGTGAGGAATAGGGATCTGAGCCCCTGACAGCGCCCCAGTGTGTATTTTAGAGTCTAATATGGCGGAAAGAGAGCCTGGGTTGGAGTCTTGCATGTGTTAATTCCTAGCTGTGTGGTATTGAACAAACCTTTTACATTCTCTGGGGGCATTTCATTTCAGCAAACAGAGGAAGTTGGGTTAAGTGATCACTAAGGTCCTTTCCCATTCTACATCTCTGAACCTACCCTTCACCCTAGTCTGAGAGGCTAATAGGGCTGGAAGACAATATAGAGTCTAGTCCTCTCATTTTATAGATGAGGAAACTGAGACAGAGGTTAAGTGACTTGCCCAGGGTCACATAACTAGTAAGGATCTGAGGTGGGATTCAAACCTAAGTCTTCCCAATTATAAATCCAAAGTTACCTCACCCCTATTTCCAGCTGAGTCACTGGCAGAGAATCATAAAGTCTCATGGAAGAACCCTAGTGGTCTTCAAGCCCAATCTGTCCTCAAGCCAGGATTCACTCTGGAGTATCCTTTAGAAATGATCATTCAGCATCCACTGAACAGTCCTCAGTGATGGGGACCTCACCACCTCCTGAGGCAGCCTCAGTCACACAACTCTAATAGTGTGTGTGTTGGTTTCTTTGTTTTCAGAAATTTTTAAAAAGAATTTTATGTGTGCTTTTTTGTAAACAGCAGTTAGTCAACTAACATTTATTAAACACCTACTACGTGCCAGGCATTGTGCTAAGTGCTGAGGATACAAAGAAAGACAAAAAAAAAATGGCGCTCACAGTCTAGTGAGGGAGATAACAGACAAGCAGCTGTGTACAAGCAAGATGTATGCAAGATACATAGAGATAATTAGTAGAGGCAAAGCACTAAAGCTAAGGAGAACTGGGAAGTCCTTTCAGAAGAAGGAACTTTGGTAACGATGAGAAGGGAGAGAGTTCCAGGTGTGGGGGAACAGCCAGGATAGCATCCAAATCTTACCCCCTCCCTTGTAATAAAATATAGTTAAACAGTAATAATAGCTGATATTTCTAGAGTGCTTAAAGGTTTTCAAAGCACTTTACAAATATTCGTATTTGAGCCTCCTAAGAACCCTGGGAAGAGAAATGCTGTATTATCCCCATTTTCCAGATGAAGAAACTGAGGCAAGGGGTTTATACAACTTGCTCCAGGTCACCCAGCTAGGAAGGGTCTGAGATGGGATTTGAACCCAGGATTTTCTGAGTCCAGGTCCAGCATTCTATCCATTTCATCACCTTGCTGCAATAATTCATGGGACATGTCTGATTTTGTACCCAGAATCCTCTGTGTCTCTGAGGAGGGGCAGGAGGTACACTTCACCCGATGACATCACCCTTGGTCATTGCAGTGATCAGAAGTCCTTCCATGTTGTTTACTGTGGTCCTTGTTGAAAGGGTTGGTCTGCTTCTGCTTACTTAGCTCTCATCAATTGATGAACCTTCCTGAGATGCTCTAAATTCCTTGTATTTGTCATTTCTTCCAGGGAAGTCATATTCCATTACATTTGTATGCCACCATTCATTTAGGTATTCCCTTGGAATGGCCTCCTGCTGTTCATCTCATGCCTTGCTACTAAAAACTTAGAATTCTAATTGTTAGGCACTTTTTCCTTCTATTAGACTGAAATGTGTCTCCTGGTGACTTTTGTATTCTTTGCTCTATCCTCCAGGGTCCAACAGAATAAATCAAATCCCTCTTCTATATGATAGCTTCAGATACTTGAAGAGATTCATGATGTTCACACTTTGACCCCAGTTCTTCTCTTCTTCCTTCAAAACACCCTCAGTTTCTTCAGTTGTCAGAGACTCCCTTGCTGCAGCCCTGCACATTCCCTGCCCTCAGTGTCCTCTGTAACAGGACAGCATCCTGTTCGTTATGGAAACTGACCACCTGAAGGCTTGGTACCTGAGTCTGGGATCTTTGTTTTGAGGAAGTGACTTTCTCTGTTTTTGACTTTTGTCTTCTAGTTGAGGAGGCTGGAACCTCTGCAGACACAAGGATTTCTCCTTCAGCTGACCTCTCCCTACAAACGCCTGCTCTGGTTCCAGATACCCCTCCAGATACCCCACCGGCCACGAAGAGTCCTCTACGGAATGCTCAGCCCCCAGCCTCCCCCACCCTGGAGTTGGCAACTTCTCTAGAGCAAACAGTACCCCAGAACGAGGACCCTCTCCTGACAGAAGAGAAAAGTGGAACTCTTGCTCCACCACCCAGAGGGACTCCCCAGGACTCCAAGTCCCCTGCCAGGAGCAGCCAGCCATCCCCAACTGCTGCCCCAGGCTCCACCAACCCCAGTCCTAGACAAGGTAGGTGTGTACTCCTTCCTGTCCTCCCTTCTCATGCTCAGAGACCCAGCCCCATTTATTCTGGGGAGTAGGGATATGAGCCTAAATGCTTGCCCACCCTGACTTAGCACCTAGCAGCCTGGGTTACCACTCCCTTCTCTTGACTTAAGGTAGAGACTCCTCTTTCTCCCATCTGGGAAATGGAGGCTTGTCCCAAAAGTAGGAGGAAACTTGTAGTGACTTTCAGTTAATTCTAACTCTTATCTCATCCCATATGGTACCCAGATGCCAAGAAAGCAGGAGAAAGACACAAGCTGGCAAAGGAGCGGAGAGAAGAGCGAGCCAAGTATCTTGGTGAGTAGAACATTGGGGAGACAGAAGGGAAGAAGAGAAATCTTTTAGAGGATTCTCTGAATTGTGAAATTCCACAGAAGGGGTTAGCTCACTCTGATCAGGGCTAAGTTTCTCTCCCTGCTCTTATGAGTCAAGCTATGACTTTGGTGTAGTCAGAAGACCTCTGGATCTAAAGTTAGAGGACCTGAGTTCAAATCCCAAGTCTACCATTTAAAAAGAATCTACTTCAATTTTCCCATCCATAAATTGAGGACACTGATAGCACCTACTTCCCAGGGTTGTCGTGAGGATAGGATGGGATCATATTTGTAAAGTGCTCTGTAAACCTTAAAATGCTACATAAATGCTAGCTATTATTATTACTTCTCCGATCTTGGGCAAAGGTCAGAGAACTTCCTTTTCTCAATCTCAGTTTCCTCCTAAAGAGCTGGTTGACCTTGATGGTGTCTAAAGCTCCTTCCTGCTCGAAATGCTATAATTATCATGGTGCCTCTGCTCTTGAGTTCCTGGTATTATTCAGTTGATTTCAACAATGAAGACTCTATTATAGACAAGGCTTTGTTTTAGGCACTAAAGCAAACCAAAAGGAAAAAGTTCCTGTCCCCAAGGAGCTTATAATCTTCTAAGGGGGAATCACCTTGTTCAGAGATGTCAATAGAAAATGGATGCCAAATAATGTAATGGAAGGGCAGGAAGCAATCAGGAGCAATCACTTGTAGAGCGATTCAAAGGGAGCCTTGAAGAGAGTGAGGGATTCAGCAGTGAGGAAAGAGAACATTCTAAGCATGAGAGGAGGAGGGAACAACAACCTTTGCAAAGGCATGGAAAAGGGAGAAAGGATGTTTTTGTCTGGGGAGCAGCAGGGACCTTAGAGTGCCCAAGGAGGAAGAATGAGGAATTAGTGTATAAAAATAGATTAGAGCTAGATGGTGGTGCTTTAAATAATAAACTGAAGTTTGTGGTGATGATGATAACTAGCATTTATATTGCCTTTAAGGTTTGCAAAGCCTCTTTATATAGGTTAACTCATTTGTATTTTTTCCTAGAGACAGCAGGTACAGTAGTCATTGAAGAAATTTGTTGAGCAAGAGAGTGACATGATGGGAAACTGAACTTTATTAATAGCATTTTGGCAGTTGGATGGAGGGTGGATTGGAGAATTAGCAGCTGGATGGAACTGTGCTAGACTTGGAGTAGGCAAGACTTGAGTTCCAAATTCTGTGTCAGACATTAACTGTGGAATCCCGAGCAAGTTACTTTCTTCTCTGGGCCTCAGTTTCCTCATCTATAAAATTAAGAGATTGGACTCCATAGGCTCTAAGGTCCCTCCCAGCTCTAAATCTCTGTTCCTAGGGGAGGGACTGGAAGCAGAGAGCCCAATTAATAGACGATTGGAATAGTATCATGGATACTATTGGAATACATATGGATACATGGAATAGACGATAGCTACTGAAGGCCTCAACCAATATGGCGGCTGTATGAGTTAAGAGAAGAGGATAAATGGGAGAGATGTTGTTGAGAGAACTGATAAAGATGTAGCAACTGATTGAGTTTGGTGGGGGGGGGGGGTTGGTGAGGAAAGAGGAGAAGATAGCTCTGAGGTTGGCAGCCTGAGGGATGAGGAAGATGGCAGGGCTTCTGGCCAATACAGGGAAATTGGGAGGACAGGTTGGTTTAGGAGGCAAGTGATAAGCCTGCTTTTCTTCTTGAAGCTTCTTGTTGAGTTCAGAGCAGGAGTGAAGACAGAAGAGTGCTATCAATCAGGGTCACCTTTGGGGAGGAATTAGATGATTGTAATAAGTTTCCCTTTAACTTCCCTGGTGTCTGGTTTTTTGGTAGCCGCCAAGAAAGCCATGTGGCTAGAGAAGGAAGAGAAAGCCAAAGCCCTGCGTGAGAAGCAGCTCCAGGAGCGGCGCCGACGGCTCGAGGAGCAGAGGCTCAAAGCGGAGCAGAGGAGGGCGGCCCTGGAGGAAAGGCAGCGGCAGAAGCTGGAGAAGAACAAGGTATGTGCCAGTCCATGAGGGCTCTTGGTTCTGGGTCTGCCTACACGTCCATGGAGGAGTTCCTTCTGCAATGAAGGGTGAAAAGAGAAAGGGTTGTGCTGGAAGCAAGATGGTGGAGTGGATGGATCCATGAACTAGGAGTCAGAAGGATCTGGTTCCAATCCCCTCACAGGCATTCACTAATTTGGTGACCCTGAACAAGTCCCTCATCCTCTTTAAACCTCAGTTTCCTCATCTGTAAAATGAGTAATGGCATTTATGTCACAGGATGGTCCCAAGGCTTAACTGGAATATATACAAAGGCTTCTATTTGCACCCTTTTAAAAAGTTATATTTCTATTGAAATTTAAAGTTAAAAAATAAAAATAATTTAAAATGGCTATATAGTAGTTATTTTTGTTAGAGACTGTATTCTTGTATGCACATATATGTGTTTATATCTCTATGCACATGTCTATGGGGAGTCTGTGCTGACAATGGAGGCCAAAGACCAGGATTCGAATCCTACTTTTGTTACTTAACTGTCCATATGACCTTGGACAAGTGACTTCTCCTCATCTGTCAAATAAGAAGGTTGAGTTAGATGGCCCCTATGGACCTTTCTTGCTCTAGAACTCTGATCCCCTTGGCATTTGGTCTTTGATTTAATACACACCTTAGTCTGTGCTTGTGAGTGTATCTGTGCATTCTGGGTGTCTTTTGGGAGAATCAGTGGCGGGGTGGTTTGGTTAGTGAAGTCAATATGGGGGGAAAGGGAAGGAGGGCTCATCTGGGACAGATGAGTAGCTTATGCCCTCCATGTGGAGCTCTGAGTTAAGCTCTGGAAAGAAAAAAACATGACAGCAAGTCTCAAGTCCAAATGAGGAAACACTTTTCAGAAGGCAGATGTCATATCCCCTAGAAATGACCTGAAAATCATTTTTTAAAAGCAGAAGAACTAGTGATGCTGTGGCATACACCTGCAGTTTCTGCTGCTGGGCAGGGACAGGAGGGAATAAGGATTTATATGGTGTCTGCTATGAGCCAGATGCTTTACAAATTATGATCTCATTTGAGACAATGACCCTTCAAGATAGGTACCATTATTTTTTACAGTTGCGGAAACTGAGGCAGCTACCTTGGAGGCCTGAACTCAGGGTCACATGGCTAACTTAACTTGCAAACTTAAGTCATCATGTAAATGATAGCTGTTATTATGAATAGCTAGGGCCAGGTAGGTGGCTTAGTGGATAGAGCATCAGCCCTAGAGTCAGGAAGACCTGAGTTCAAGTATGACCTCAAATACTTACTAGTTGTGTGACCTTCAACAAGTCACTCAACCCTGCTTGCCTCAGTTTCCTCAAATGTAAAATGAGCTGGAGCATTGGCAAACCCCTCCAGAATTTTTTTTCCAAGAAAACCCCAAATGGGGTCATAAAGAGTTGGACACAAATGAAAACAACACAAGACCAACAGCAGCAGTAACAGTTATGTTCAGGGCTAATCTAAGTAGGTTTCCCAGAAGGGAGAGGTTTTGAGCCTGGTTCTACAGGAAAAAAGATTCCCTGGGGAAGAGGGCTTTCAAAGTTCACCCCTGACACCCCCCCCCCCCCAACCTCCAGGAACGTTACGAAGCTGCCATCCAGAGGTCAGTGAAGAAGACGTGGGCAGAGATCCGGCAGCAGCGCTGGTCCTGGGCAGGAGCCCTGCAGCAGAATTCTCCAGGACATAAGAACAGTGAGTGGGCAGATTGGTGGGGATGGTGGCAGGGATGTTGGACTGGTCCCAGAGTACTGGAATAGGTAGGTGGATGTGAGGGAAGGGGAAGGGGGAGCTTTGGGGTTCTAAGAGAACTATGGTGTGTAGAGAGGGTGAGGGGGACACTGCTGGTACCGATTGCTTCATCCATTGTAGTCTCTCCAGCCCACCCTACACCTAGGCCCATAAGATAGCATCACCAGGGCCAAAGAAGGGGTATGCATGTGGGGACAGGGGAAAATGGGCGCAATGCAGGGACCTAGGGGTTGATTAAAGGTGCACCTCATCTTCTATGATGGATACGTTTCTGAAAAGGGCAAAAATTGAAATTTTGAAATTGAATCCTTCCCACTGCCTGCCATAATCGTCTCAGAGAGATGTCTTCATCTTCAGTTTTTATTCAGTAAGCAGCGACTCCTAACACTTGAGCTGAAACCTTTCCTGATTTCTTGCAAGTAATTAATGATCTGTAAACAAGTACCATGATATCCTCAGAGGAGTTCTTATTTAAGATAATTACCCTCTAATTGCTCTCTGAAATAAGTGTGATTTTTCGGGGGGCGGTATGTGAGTTTTCATGAAGTGGGACCCCTTGTACTTTGGACTGACCTCCAGGGCAAATGTGTGTTTGTATCTGTGTAGTTGTGCATGTGAATGTCTTGGTGCAGATCTGTCATGTGTATTTTGTGTCTCACTGTGGACATATGTGTGTATATGTGCTGATGTGTATGATGTCTGTAGATATTGGTGTATCACAGTATACAGCTGTAGGTTTGCATGCTACTATGTACTTTTGTGCTTGTGCGTCTATGAATATTTGTGGGGATTGGTGTGTCGTTGTGCATCAGAGGCAATGGAGAGGTAGTGATAAAAGATTGTAGATTTGACCTGGGTTCAAACCCCAGATTTTTTTGGTCCCAGCAAGCCACACTACCTCTAAGGCCTTAACTTCCTCATCTGTGAAATGAGGGGATTGTACTAGATTGGGAGTTCTTAACCTGAAATCCATATACTCTTTAGAGGTCCATAGATCAATTTCAAGGATTTGTGAATTTGGATGGGGAAAAAAAAACCTTTATTTTCAGTAACTTCTAATTGAAATTTAGCATTTCCTTCAGTTATTTAAAAACATGATCCTGAAAATAAAGAGATTCTTAGTCCTCCCCAAAGGGTGAAATGCATTAAAAGGGTTAAGAACCTCTTGAACTAGATGATCCCTAAATTCCTCATGGCTCCAGATCCTGATTCTGTGTATGTGGATGTTTTTCTCTCTGTTCTGTGTATCTTTATGTGTGGAGGTGTTTAGACGAAGGGCTAGCTGGGCTGAGGGTGTCAGCTTAGATTCAGAATGTGGACACTGTGGGGTCTGAGAAGTATTGAGGTTGGAGAGCTGTCAGGGGTGTGAGTAGTTGTGACCGCCTTAGCACAGGTGAGCACAGCCTGGAGGAGGGGGCTGTGTCAGACATTAAGGCCATCTCTGGCCAAAGCGAGATCCAGTCTCACTAGTACTCCGGGGGAAAGAAGACCACAGGCTGTGGCCACTGGCCCCCTTAGAAGTGTATCCCTTTCCCTAGCCTGGCCCTTTCCCTGACAGAGCAATTGTGTCTCCCCTTCTGGGGCTGAATCCATCCCATGCCCCTCCCTTTCTCCTCCCTTCTTCCCCTAGTCCTCCCTCCCTCTCCCTTTCCTCTTGAACCTGCCTGAAAGAGCACCCTGCATGGAAGGCCCTATTGGGCGCCCCTGGCTTCCTGGCCCCAGGCCTGGCCTCTCCCTTTCCCTTGGCTTCCTGGCCCCAGGCCTGGCCTTCCCTCCTCACCCTGGCCCTCGGCTCTAATGCCCGTGTCTTTTCCCCTCCAGGTGGAAGCAGGTGCTCCATGTCGGCAGTAAACCTGCCTAAACACGTGGACTCTATAATCAACAAGCGTCTCTCAAAATCCTCTGCCACGCTCTGGAACTCCCCCAGTAGAAGTAAGAGGCCCACCCACTCCAGGCCAGTCTGCCATTGCCTAGAGGTGACCCCAGAAATAGGACTGCTTCCCAATCCTAGCCTAGACCCTGGCCCTGTCTGAGACCCAAGCCTCTTGTCAAGAAGGTGGTGGAAGAGATTCACGTTAGGCCAAGGGTCAGACTAAATGACCCGTAAGATCTATCTGGTTCTATAACTTAGGGAAGCCTAAATGTGCCTGCCTTCATCCCTGTGGTCATAGGGAGGTCATAGTTACTGAGAACTGAGCTGCGTATCCAGGGCTGGAGGAGCAGGACAAGCAGAAGGTCATAGAATCCTAAGGCTCAGAAGACCCATGCTGGGGCTTCCAGAGCCTGGAAGACTGTCAACCCCCTTCCCAGGCAGAGGGGTGGGGCCTGAGCCAAGCAGTGAGAGGGGAAGTGCTGCTCCCATGGCTCCAAGGTCTAAACTGAACAAGAAGGAGGCCCAAGCAAATTCACAATCTGTTGGAGTATGGTCTGGGCATTGCTACCTTCTTTTCTCTCTCTGGTCCTTTGCAGTGCCCCTCCTGTGCCAAGGGGTTGGAGGGTGTTTGGGATGGATTGATGCCAAGGACACAAGCCTTGGTCCCATGGTAGCTCCTCCCCCAAAGAAGCACCAGATGTGTTTTCAGAGGCAAGAATCTAGAAGGGTGGCACTGCCCTCATTCCCAGCTAGCACCATGCCCACATGCCAGCCTGTGAAGTGGTGGATTGAGGAGGTTTTTGGAGGTGGTAGGGGAGTTATTTATAAGTTCCTTCAGCTTTTATTTGATTGTTCAATTGCCTGGCAACCAAATCAGCTGCTGCTGGGCCCCACCTGACTGAGAAGGGGTAAAAATAGATAGAGCAGCTGAGGGACTGGGAGAGGCAGTAGGGGCAACTGGGCAGGGCAGGGCAGAGCCTGGAGACACCTCCAGAACCAGGGACTTGCTCAGGGCAAGAAGACATTTTACCTGAAAGGGGAGAACCTTTTCAGAGTGGGATGGTGTCCATGCCTAGGATGAACCCTTCCCTTCCTAGGGGCACAGGGCAGTAACTTGCAGTGCCCCTGGATGTTTGGCCCTGGCTTCCACTCCTGGGTCCTGCGACAACAGGCCAGGCGCCCTCTTTTGGCTGGGTCAGGAGAGAGGTCAAGAGGACATTCCTGAGCTATGTTAGCCTTCTCCAGAGCTCCGCATTGGTGGGAGGCCTGGCTAGTGCCAGAGCCAAGGTCAATATTGAATGGGACAGGGTTTGTCATATTCCTGGGGGTGGTCGCCCATCAGGTCAAGGCAAAAGAAATGATGCATGTGAAGCTAGGGGAGGGAGGAAACAGAAGGGGAATTGGTCCGTGTGTGTATGTGTGTGTGTGTGTGTGTGCGCTTGTGTGCGTGTGTGTATGTGTGTGTGTGTCTGTGGAAAACTATGTGTGGGTCCTTGGGCATGTCCTCGTGTGGTTGTCGTGTGCCTGGTGCAGTCTCACAGTCTGCCCTAGGGTTGTATCCATCTGGAGATCCAGCCAGGAGGTAACCTTTTCTGCCCTCTTTCCCCATCCCCACCCCAGATCGGAGCTTACAGCTGAGCCCTTGGGAGAGCAGCATAGTGGACCGGCTGATGACACCGACGTTGTCTTTCCTGGCCCGGAGCAGAAGTGCTGTGACCCTGCCGGGCAACGGCAAGGACCAGGGTAGGGGGCACGCTATAGCCCCTGGGAGGGAGGGGAGCTGGAAGCAGCAAAGACTCAAGGTGGGGCAAACAAGTGACCCAGACAGCAGGGATATGAGGTGCTAGAGAAGCCCCTGTCCCTGGGAGAACGTCATATAGCTCTAGCATCTCTTACTCAGGACTTTCTCTCCAAGTCCCTGTTTACAGTCTTAAAAGTAGGATTATTACTATTTTATATCAAGAAATCAAGATGAAATGATGAAATGATGAAATCAAGACCCAGAGAGGTAGTGACTTGTCCAAAGTCACATGGCCAGTGAAGGTCAGGGCTAGGATTTGAACCAGGGTTCCTTAACTTCAAGGTCAGAGTTTTCTTTGAGGGTTGCTATGTTGTCTCTCCTGAATCCACTGTGTTCCTCCCTAGTGGTCCCCATGTGCCCTCGCTCTGCCTCGGCCAGCCCTCTGACCCCCTGTAGCACCCCTCGAAGCCTCCACCGATGTGCAGCTGCTGAGCGCAGGAAGACAGCAAGTGGCAGCCCTGCCACCCCTCGACGTCGGCCTGAAGCCTCCCCGGTGAGTGCCACTCTGACCCCTGACCTGCCCAGGAGTTGCAGATTGGGGTCATTGAGTGACCAGAGGCGGTGGTGAGCGGGGGACCCATTGCTGACTGATGGACTTTTTCACGGGGGTTCCCACCCCATACTTTCCAGGCGCAAAAGAAAAAGGACAAGAAGGATAAAGACCGAGAGAATGAGAAAGAGAAGAGTGCCCTTGCACGGGAGCGAAGCCTCAAGAAGCGCCAGTCTCTGCCCGCTCCTCGAACCCGCCTTTTGCCCGCCACAGAACTCAGGTGTGTGGCACCTGCTCTGGGTGGTAGAGGGGATGAGAAGGGCCTGGAGCTTGATCTGGGAAAATCAGCCATTCTAAGCTGCTGCTCTTTTCCCCACAGCCCCAAATCGAAGACTCGACCCTCATCTCCCTCCACTCCTCGGCACCGGCCAGCCTCCCCCTGCCCCAGTACAGGTCCAGGACCTGGCCTGCCCCCCAAGCCACCTTCCCCACGAGGCACCACCGCCACTCCCAAGGGACGGGTTCGGAGAAAGGAGGAGACACCAGAGAGCCCTGACCAGGCTGGGCGAGAAGAGAAAAACAAAGAAAAAGTCAAGGAGGAAGAGAAGCTGCCAGCTGCGGTGGCATCACCATCACCAGCTGCCCACCAGCCCACCAAGGAGCTGCCCAGAGCAGAGCCAGCGAGGGCTTCTGGGGAGCCACCCTCAGGTGGGCAGAGGGCTCTTCAGGAAACCCCAAGGTAGAAGAGGAAGATCAGACCCTGTCTAGGGAACCAGCCTCTGGTCTAAGGAGGAGAGTTGTGACCTCTGCTTTCAGGGAGTGCTGGGTCCAGTAGGCGATACTGATGGCCCTGCTCTTAGAATTCAAGGTCTGAGAGGGAGACAGAACAGCAGTTGGGTTCCTGTCCAATGCTACCCCCAGGTCTCTGTTCTCTATGCTGATGGGTTATGGGGAAAGAGGTAGATAAACCTATTTCCCTCTGACTTTGGGGGCTTTAGGGTCTAGCATGGGGTTGGATGGGAGTTGACAGAGGCAGGAAAGATGTCTTAGATCAGTAAACAACCTGAGTGCCCCAAGTTAGTGGGATGATCTAGACTTGCCTGAGTGGTACAAACAACCCAGGGTGAATACCAAGGCATGTGCCTCTGACAGCTGGGTCTGGGATTCTACAGGTACTACCATCCCAGCTTTGCCCTCAGCCTCAACTCCCCCTCCACCCTCTGGCAAAGCCACGGCTGGCACCACGGACCCAGAAGAGGCCACTCGGCTGCTGGCTGAGAAACGGCGCCAAGCCCGAGAGCAGCGAGAGCGGGAGGAGCAAGAGCGACGGGAGCAGGCAGAACGGGACAAGTGAGTGTGAAAGCAGAGGTTTATGCCAGGGCTTCCCTTGAGGAGGGAATGGGGCATCCAAAGACCTAGAACCTTCTGGGACGGGGTGTAGATGCCCTTATACTCCCTCCCCCTTCAGGACAGAATGCCTTTGGAATCGTATTTCCCTCTCTCATCCTCAGCCACTCAGTCCTCTAAAGATTATTCAAACGTAGGCACTTGCCTTTATCAGAATCTGACAAAATTTGCCCTTATGTACTTCATGATCTCATGGTCTTTTGGATGCTGAAAGTGGGAGGAGGTGCAGAAAAAGCTGAGAAGTGAGTCTCTAGGGATGGCTTCAGGGCTCTATCCCTGGCCCTATTTGGCTCAACATTCTTTATCATTGATTTTAATGGAGGTATAGATATCTGCAAATTTGATCATGTTAGCCCAAATGTGGAAGGGATGGCTAATATATCATATGATGGTTCCCCCCAAAATCATGACAGGCTAAAGGGATGGGCCAGATCTGTTAAGATGGAATTAATAGGAATAAATGTAAAGTTCAACACATGGGTTTAAGAAATTGATAGTATTCACTCAGGCCAGTAAACCATGGACTGTTCAAACTAGTCATGTGAATGAGCTGGGGGCATAGGTCCTAGTGGACTGTAAACTCAAGACAGGTTGGTAGTAATGTACAAAAAGACTAATGCAGTCTTAGGCTACTTTAATGGCACCAGCATGTCCACAGTGAAGAAAATGACAATCCAGTTGTCCTATGCCTGGTAAGAATATACCATTTTAAGGAAATTGAAAGACTTCCCAGAAGTGCTGCTCAGTGGGGTACATGTGGCTTGGAAGTGACCATGAACTGCTTCTCTATGGCTGTTTCAGCAGAATGAAAGCCTTTTCAGCTTCTGTGAATGGTCCAAGTATAGGTTATGTCTTATTTGGGCATCAGGGCAGCATGGCCCGAAAACAGTGCTAGTTCTGGGGTTAGAGGAGCTGGGTTCCAACCGAGCCTCTAACATTTGTTACTTATTACCCCCTATAGGCAAGTCACAAACTCCCTGGCCTTCATTTTTTTCATCCATAAGATGGGGATGGAGGGAGTTGGATTGGATGGCCTCTGAAATCCCCTCCTATTGTCCTATGACAAGCCCAGCTGAATACCCCAGGGGCCAACCTCTAGAGGATAATTTCTTTGACCATGGAGTGCCCATCAGCCCATCAGTCCTGCTCCCACAGTGCAGATGGCAGTGGTGGAAAATGGGTGAATAAGGGTGGCAAAGATCAAAGTTTTTAAACCATCTGCAACATTAATTTACCTGTTAGTACTGATGGCCATGCTAGGAGAATTAAACTGCAACTGAACTGACATTTTTGCTGCTAATGAAGGCATGAGGCAACAGTTTCAGCTAAATGACAGGCTAGCTCACAAGCTTTCCTTGGAGAGGAGAGGGTAATGAGGGGGATTTGGCTGCTACCATTTCTGTCCTGCACCCAAGATCAACAAGAAAATACCCCATAAGGCGCTTGATCACCTTACCTTGTTGTTGTGTTCATCCTTCATTGCCGAAGAAGACCATGCCATCAAGAGAAAGGATGACGTGACTTGCACTTGACTTTGTTTTGAGTGAGGGAGGGCCTTACAGTGTTCATGATGAGCGCAGGTGAAGGGAAGACCAGGAAGCTTATGTGTCAAATGTCTGTGGCACGTATGTCAATATTGGTGGCTTGTCAAGGATGGAATACAGAAATTGGGAAGACCTTAACAGGACGACAAAGACCTTGATGTTTGATGATTTCAAGGCAAAGATGGAAGGGGAGAAGGCAGTGAATAATACATTGAACAGCATGGTTCCTAATTAAGAATGAGAGACCAGAGGGAAGTAGATGATTCAGAGGCCACATGCCTGCATATAATACATGTTTTCCTCAAGATATGGACATGGTGCATGCCAAACAGTATTACTGAATAAAGAAACAACGAAGGAAAACAGTAAATTAACTGTATCCTAACAGATAGATTACTGTTTGTCAATGTGGAAATAATAATAACAGCCAGCATTTATATAATACTTATTACATGCCAGACACTGTGCTAAGCACTTTACAATTTTTGTCTCATTTGATCTTGGAAACAACCCTGGGAGCTAAGTATTCTTATTATCCCTGCTTTACAGATAAGGAAACTGAGGCAAACAGAGGGTCACCTGAGTTAGTGTCTTACACTAAATTTGAACTCCAGTCTTCCCACCTCCAGGCCCAATACTCTATCTACTGCCCCACCTCACCGCCCCAAATTATTTCAGAATCAGCTAACTTTGTGAAGTCAGATAATTTACTGCAAAGAGCAAATGTCAAAATTAAGGTCAAATTAGAATAAGATACTGCTGCTTGCAATTATAACACCTCTAATATGACCTTTTAAAAATAAGCATTTGACCTAGAACAATGGGAAAAGGATAAAAGCAAAGATATTGATTCTGATTATTGCAATCTATGTCTTAGTGAAATTTAACTAATGAAAATTAATTGTCAGAAAATGGAGAGTAAGAGAACCCAGAAAATACCCAGCCAGCAAATCATCCTTCAGCATGCAGGGTTAAATGGCAGCCAGTGAGAACTGTTTAGAACACAAGATAAGCATTACAGAAGATAGATGATTTATCCTTTCTTAAAAAATAGAATCTTATTGATGCTTTGTCATGTTTACATCAAAGTAATTTCTGCATAGACCCTTCTTCCCACTCCATGAACCTTCCCTTATAACAATAACAAAATACAGGTAAGAAAAACCATCCAACCGGCCAGCTATCAGGCATGACAATGTTGCAATACCCTGCACCCGTTTAGGATAATAGAAGATTTTGAGTCATTGTCTCCTCATCAAACAACTTGCAAAATTCTTGCTGTGAAACCCAACTAAAGGCACTTATAAGAAACCAAAAGGAAGAGAATGAAAAGAATGACATTTCAAGAGGGATCTATTCAAATCATCAGTAATAGCAAAAACGACAAGTTTGAACTTGAACAGCTCAGTCCCATGGTGCTATATAAGGAAGTAGAAATGATATTCAGGAAACTTAAGTTTGGAAAAAAATGCTGCCAGGGAGGAAAACTGTGCTGAGCATGATATGAGTGAAGGTACTCGGGGACTGATTTTCAAGGTATTTCAGAGGATAATATTTAAAAAGACCATATAAACACTAAGGTGGTATTATATAGCACATAGGCCCTTAAAATCCCCCCCCCCCACATACCCCTTCAAAAAGCTTTCATTTAATTCATGGCAGAATAGGGTTGGCATCCACTCGAAGCTGATAGTTTGGGAGGTAGTATGATACAGTGAAGAGAACGTTGACTTTGGAGTCAGTAGGACCCAGATTCATTTTCTGACTCTACTGCTTAATAGCTGTTTGGCCTTGAACAAGTCTTTTAACCTCTGGGCTTCAGTTTCTCATCCAATCCCAATGAGAGGGTTGGAATAGATTGCCTCTGAAGTCCCTTCCAGCTCTAAAGCTATGATCCTATAATCATAAGAGATTTGAAAAGGTATATTTTACCTCCACATACCTATCAGCAGAGGTGGAGAACTATGGGTGGGGAATACAGCACATATCAGCTCCAGCCCCTACCATCTTTTACCCTGCCCTTTTTTGTATTTCTTATATATGAGTTCATATATTACTATGCAAAGATACTAATTTATTTGAAATAGAAGACATTGTGGTATCTAGACTCAAATGGCAAACAGTATAAGATAACAGCAAACATGGTCACCTCCTAAGATACCTCCTCCCATGCTCTCAACTCCCAGTCTTTCAAATGACTAAGGCTTTGAGTCCTTGGGTCTCTGACAGAGTGATTAGAGTCACTCCTATTATATGGGACCAGGGGCAAGTATCAACCTACTTTCCACAGGTGAACACAGGTAGTGTGTCCTGATGTGATGGTTGTCCCCATTGCTGGTAACTACCAGAATGTTGAGAGATCCAGGGTCTGCCATTACTGTAGTTAGGACTGTGTCAAGTTGTAGCTAGGTGTTAAGGAGCAATGAAACCTTCCAAAGTAGAATACCCAACATATGGATTTAGCAAGAGGGGAGGGAAGATCTCAACTGCCTCAAAGCCTCTGATGGACTCAGTGATATAGATAGAGAGAGACAGAACTATATATAAATATGTAGAGAGAGATATCTACACATACACATATAAATATATGTGAATATGTGTGTGTATAAAATCTCATTGTTTTTCACCCTCTTCTGCTCGTCTTCCCAGTGGTCTTTTCCACCCATACCCTGGCAAAACTATTCCCATGCTTTGAATAGTCTCTTGGAATTGTAGCCAATCGGGTTATTTTTTTTTAAACAACTTACATGATATTGGTAACTTTTGATCCAGATGCATACTTTCTCATCCTTACACAGTGTTTCTGGGTCTATGTATAAAGAAAGGGTATCCTTGATGAAAATATGAAAAGGGAATAGACACTTACCAGCTGTGTGATCCTGGGCTTAAACCTGTTTGCCTTAGTTCCTCATCTGTAAAAATGAGTTGGAAATGGAAATGAGAAACCACTCCAATATCTTGGCCAAGAAAACCCCAACAGAGAGTCAGACATGACTGAACTACAAAATGCCTGCTTTGACATCATGTATCTAACAAAGTATTGACAAAGTTCAATTTCACTTATCAAATGATTCACATGAATGTTGAAGAGATTTGGAACCAGTCTTATTGAGAGAGAAACTAGAGATGTTTAGCTTGGAGAAGAAAAGACTGAGGGGGTACCAAGTAGCTGTCATCAAGGGGCTGAAGGACTGTCAGGTGAATGAGGGATTCTGTTTGATAGCAAAAGACAGAACTAGAAGCAGGGGGAGGAGGGGCAGAGAGTTCAATTTGGCCCAATATGAGAGACAGGAGAGGAGAAGCCAGTAATAGCCTTCCAGAAGTGTCATGGATTGTTTCTGGAAGTAGTAGTGAGTTCCCCATGACTGGAGATCTTCAAGCCGATTGGGGAAATGACTTGTTGAGGGATTCTGAGATGGTTATGCGGTGTGTTGACCTCTGAGTGGCCCCCCTTTTCACAAAGTTCTCCCAGAGGGGGAGGGGGAGAACTGAGCAGTGAGTTCCCAGATATCCTGTCCCCCAACAGGAGACTCCGGGAGGAGCAGCTGGCCCGAGAGGCCGAGGCCAGGGCCGAGAGGGAGGCAGCAGCCAGGCGGCGGGAGGAGGAGAGGCAGCAGCGAGAAGAGCAGGAGGCCCGGGAGAAGGCCCAGGCTGAACTGGAGGAGCAGGAGAGGCTGCAGAAGCAGGTGCGGAAGCGGTGCGCTAGGCATCTGGCCGGGGGCTCAGTCAAGGTGGTGGAGGGGGGAGGCGACAGCTAAGGGAACTGTGGCAGCGGATCAAGGCCCCTGCGCCCAGCCCTCACTGGAGCTCCCTTTGGCAGAAGGAGGAGGCAGAAGCCAGGTCCCGGGAAGAGGCCGAGAGGCAGCGTCTGGAACGGGAGAAACACTTTCAGCGGGAGGAGCAGGAGAGACTGGAGAGAAAGAAGGTGGGCATGTATTTGGAGGAGGAGCGGGTCTGTGCCTTACCTCCCACAGGACTGGGGGCAAAGGGGAGTCCAACCGATGGCTCCTTTATTGGAATGTTGGACTTGGAGCCCGGGAACCTTGACCTAGGGTTCAACTCCTGATACTAGCTGTGGGGCCTTGTGTCACAGTGACCACTCTGAGCCTCAGTTTTCTCAGCTGTAAAATGGGAACAATAATACAATAATCCCTGCAGTACTGGCTCAAATGTGACAAGGTATGCTAAGGGCTTTTCAGATCTTCAAAAGCTATTTAATGTCATGTTTATTGCTATTAATATTAATTGGTGGGTGTTTCCTTGGGCTGCAGCGGCTGGAGGAGATTATGAAGAGGACTCGGAAATCTGAGGCTGCTGAGTCTAAGGTCTGGATCCCCAGATGGGGGTGGGGTGGGGTATCCACAGGACCTGTGGGAGGGAGTGGGGCTGACTTTCTGAAGGGAGGGGGCTTTCTGTGGAGCTGAGGGTGTTGTCTGGGTCCCTCACCATTCTGATCCACCCCCTTTCCCCCACCCAACTAGAAGGTGGATAGGAAGATTCTCAATGGGAAGGAGGCCAAAGCAGACCACTCCAGCCCAGGTACTGGGGGCCCTCCCCATGGGTGGGGAGTGCTGGGCAGGGAACCAGGTGAGGTGGGGAAGGGCTCAGGGACTTCTTCCCATACTGAGGCTCCCTCCCCACTGAATCCTCCCCTTCTCCATTGAAGTTCTTCCCCAACTGAATCTTCCCCTCATTTGACCCCTTCTCTCCCCTCCCCACTAAATTTCCTCCCGTCCATTAATGACCTTTTCCAACTGAGTCCTCCTATCATGAAACTTCTTTCCTTTCCACTGAACTCTTGCCCCTTCCTTAGCTGAAGGGACCTTCCATTGAGGCCCCTCCCCACTCTGGGGATTCTTTCTTACAGAGCCTGAGAAGGTGTCTGAGCCTCTGGCCAAGGACCTGGAAAAGGAGATTCTACCAAGAGAGGGACAGCCTCCTCAGGAGCCTCAGTGGAGGTATATCACCCTGGAATTAGAGTTCCCAACCTCCTCCCCCTCTTCCCATACACTAAAGAGGGGAGGGAGCAGAGAGAAGGGGAACAGGACTTCTCCCCACTGCTCTGGCATTACCGGAACCTTGGGGAGAGTCTATTATAGGTTTGCATAGGGGTATTCAGGATACTTCAGGGTTGGAGGGACACCCTTGAGGGCCAAGGAATCAGGCATCAGAATGCTTCCCACTCTGCCCCTACAGCATGCCGGGGAAAGAGGCAGGGCCCCTGGTGAATGGACTGCAACCAGCTGCTGTACACCAGGAGAATGGTTTCACCCCCAAGGGGACCCCTGGAGAAAAGGGGAGCCCCCTCAGCAGAACTGGGGACTCTCTGCTGCCTTTTGCTGAGGCTGAGGCCTTCCTCAAGAAAACTGTGGTGCAGCCTCCCCAGGTCACAGGTACTAACTGAATCCTTGCTCCCTTCCCACCTAGCCCTCTCCCATGAATTCCCACCTGTCCCTATGACAGGCCCCTCTTCTATTCAGCCTAACCTTCTCCCTGACCTAAGAATCCTTCCCTAGCTCTGCTCTCCACAATCTTTCCTGTTCTTGCCTTGAATTTGACTTATACTTCCCTCCTAAAATCCTCACCCCTCCTTGACGAATCCTTTCTATTCCTCCTGTCTCCTCACCAAATCCTTCCTGGAGCTGTCCTCTCTGAATACTTTCCTATCCCCGGGCCCACCTCTCCTCCCCCAATTTCCTCCTGTAGGGCCTCTCCCTTCTTTTCCCAGCTCTTCCAGATTCCTGCCCCACTGGCCCAGACTCAGTATTCCATTTCCCAGCACCTCCCCACCCCCAGCTCTATCCCAGAATGCTCTTCCAAGTTTGCCCTGCATGACTCAAGTGTTGCCAGCTGTCCCCTGTGGCTTACATCCCCTTTCTGTCTTCTCTTCCCAGAAGTCCTTTAAGGGTCTGCCCCCCAGTTCCAGAGCACTGCACTATGCCTCTGTCCTCAAGCCAGGGCATCCCAGTGCCTCCCACCCCAGGAGTGCCACCGACCCTCCAGGGCTTTCCCCCTGGAAAAGGAAGAAAAAGGAGAAGGGAACAAAAGATGAGAAAGCTGCTGGGGCCTGGGCTTGGGCACGGAGTGAGGCTGGGAAGGGTGATGGGGTGTCCTGTGTGTTGTTTTTAATCTGCACCTTATAAGACTGACGGTGTCCCTGGCCTCAGCTGGAGCCAGGCCCTGCCTCCCACACCCCTCCCCCTTTCACACTTCCTCACACCCTGCCGCTGACTGGGTCTCACTTGTAGTATTTCACTTTTACTCTTGGAAGTGACCTTCTGGGTACAATGTCTGTGAATAATGTATATAGCATGCCCCCCTCTCACCCCTGGGCCCGCAACCCCACCCCCCAGGCCCGGGCCAATCCAGGGGTTTTTCTCTATTTAAGGGTAACCAAGGGGCCTCCCCCAGGCTCTTACAATGAGGGAGTAGCCCCAAGAGGGGTAGAATGGGGATATTGGGAACTCAGGGGAGCCTGTACCCACATCCGCCCCCACCTCGGTGTCAGTGTTACAGCATATGAACAAACTTATCCAGAAATAAAGCCAGATTCCTGCCAACTTTGCTTCAGCTTTCTAGGGGTGGGGACGGGGGGGAGGGGGGGAGAAGAGATGCCTGGGTTGTGAAACTATTCTTCAGTGGTCAGTCTCTGGTAATGACATTGTTGGGAGGGGATTGGGGAGTGGGGCAGAGAACTCTGCAGTTTCAGTAAGCATCTGTCTTCTGGAGATAACTCCCCTCCTCCCTCCTGCCTGACTAGCACCTGCCTCAACCTTCCCTTCCTATCCCATTTACTGGGGAAGAAGTACATTGTCTAGATAGCTTCCAGGTCCACCCCTTAGCATCAACCAGCCTTCCTCCCTCTGTCCCTTTGCCCTGACCCTGGTCCACAAGGAGCCTGGATTCTTCAGAATGAGAAGGGGACAATTCAGCAGCAGGTAGCATATGTAACTGTCAGAACAGCAAGGCAGAGCTGGGATGTGGGCTGGGGTGTCTGATAGCCCAAGTGAGTGGATTCAGACTTTCTCTCCCCTCCCTCTCCATTCCCAGGAGTTTATGCCTGATTTAAGGAAGGGGGTAGCAATGGATCAAGAACTCCCTTTCCCCACCACATACACACACAAGCCAAGGATTGGGGAAAGGGGAATGGAGGGTTTATTTTTTCTTCCCTTTCCCCAGCTCTCCTCCTCTGGAAACCTTCCCCAAAGTGTTCCAGTTCTCTAGAGATCTGGTTTCCCAGCTCTCCTCCTACAACACCCCTTTCCCCCCAGCTCTGCTTCTTGACCCAGTCAGCTGTTCCCTTCCATCAACGAGTTTATTTCTGGGACTTCAGGCAGACAGGGCTCTCTATCTCTACCACACTTTCTTTGTAAGACCCATAGTATGGTAAATTCATGTATCTGGGATGCCTTCCATATACAAACACTGGGCAACTTCAGTCCCATTTCCAAACAGAGTGAGGATCTGGCTGAAAATGTTTTCTCCATCTCACCCCCACCCCAACCTTGTCCTAGAGAAGGGATTATTTTCACTTTCTAGCCTTGTTCTCCCCTACGGCCAAAGACGCATACTTAGAAGTTGCCTCGTCAAAGTCAGGGTCAGGGCCTAGGTCAAAGACCCATCTTCAGAGCTGGGACAATGCTAGGCAAGGTTTGAAAACTGTAAATCTTGGTATGTTATTCTCCTTTGGAGGCTTTGATCTGTTACTGTAACCTGATCTGTTACTGTAACCTGAATTTTATACCCATGGGCTAGAGAATTCAGTTCAGCAAATATTAAGCCCATACTATGGAAAAAGACCTGATTTGGGGCTCCAGAGGTAGCCTTGTGTGTGTTTGTCCTTCGTTGCCGAAGAAGACCATGCCATCAGAGAAATAATGACATGACTTGTACTTGACTTTGTTTGTTTGTGTGCAAGGTCACCAGCCTCACTTCTCCTCCAGAGTCATCTGAATCCAGTGACCAGATATTCATCAGGATGATTGGAGATGACCCAGAATGATGCAATTGGGGATAAGTGACTTGCTCAAGGTCACACAGCTAGTGAGTGTCAGGTGTCTGAAATGAGATTTGAACTTAGGTCCTCCTGACTCCGGCACTGGTGCTCTAGCCTCCACACCACCTAGTTGCCCAGAGGTAGCCTTACTTAGTAGGTAAAGCCCTAGAGTTAGAATCAGGCACACCTGAGTTCAAATCTTGCCTCAGAAGCTTATTAGCTTTGTGACCTAGGGAAGGTCATTAGCGTCACTGGCTGTCAGTTTCTCCATTTGCACAATAACATCTACCTTCCAGAACTGTCTTGATAACCAAATGAAATAATCTCTATTAGTAATAATAGCTTATACTTACATAGTGTGCCATGATTTTACACAGCAGCTTTCTGTATAGCATTTAAAACTTAAGAAAATTGTTTTCTGTCAATGGAAATCCACCTCCCAGTGTATTGAAAACAAAGGAAATACAAAACCCCCATTGCAAACATTAATAGTTAAGTAAAACAAATTCCTCTAATGACTATGTTCCTCCACTCCATCCCCCAAAATTCACTCTGCACCTTGAGTCTGTCACCTCTGTGGCAGGAGATGGGTAGATAAGCGCAGTTCTCTGGAATGCGAGGTGGCCACTGCATCGATGAGTTATCTTGAGTATACAGACTTTGCTGTACACAGGTCATTGACTATACTGGCACAACCGGGCCTTGGGATAGATATGGGAGGTGGTCACTCAGGGCATGATATGCGGGGGAACAACTCCAAATAGTATTTCTAAAACGGCACACGTTGAACATCAGAAAATTCTCTGCTTGTTCAGAGCACTTTTCTTGTCATTCAGAGTTGCTTGTTTTTACAATATTGTTTGGTTTAAATTATCCCATTTCTGCTCACTTTCCTCTGCATCTGTTCATACAAGTTCTCCCAGGTACAGCTCTTTCAAAAATTCTATATAAATGTCAACTTTTATCCTGAAAAAAGGGGGTTAGAAAAAGATAATTGCTGCCTGGAGGAGCTTATAGTGTTCTAGGGGAGATAACAATTCAATATGGAGTATTGACCTCATTGATTTCAGTATTCCTTCCAACTGGAAAGATCATATCCACACCTTCTATTGTTCCTGTCCTGCCATAAATTTTCCATGAAGAATCTACCCAGTGTCGCCAATGTCCCATGTCTCCCAATATAGTCGTCAGGTTCTCTCCAGTTTATGCTCCCTTGGTGGTCTTTTTTTTTTAACACCACTCCTTGGGCATAAATCCTAATCTGCTGCCTACTTTTTCCCCCCTTTAATTAACAGAAATCTATTTTTTCTCTCCTTCCTTCCTCCCTACCCCTTCCATTGGGAAAAAGGAAAAATAAAACCTTAGCAATAAATATGCCCAGTCAAGCAAAACAAATTCTCTTATTGGCCATGTTCAATAATATGTTGCAATAAATATATGTTGCAATCTGCACCCTGAGTCCATCCCTTTTCTGTTAGGAGAAGGTGGAAATCTTGCTTTATCACAAGTCCTCTGGAATCATGGTTGGTCATTCAAAGTGGTTTTCCTTTATGATATCGTGAGTTCAGTGTTATATAATGAGTTCAGTATTGTCTGAATGAAAATGAAAATGAAAAGCAGCTCTGCTTGGATTTGATTCCACAGAATATCGGGCCTCCCCTGGTATAGAGATGATCACCTAAGATCTCATCACCGTGCTAACTGACTCAGGTTTTGATATTTAATATCTTCTTAATTCCCTCAATTGCCTCTCCCCTCTGATTGGAGGGCTGGGTAGAGCAGCAAACTTCTCCCAAAGCCTTCCTTTATTGAGGGATCAGAACTTTCCAGGTTACTTTCCATTTTCCATCAAGAGCTCTGCTTGGTGTCTATTTCACTGAACATCATGTCCCTGTCCCAGATGACACTCCCCCCTTTTCAGCTTCCTTTTGTGTATTGTCTTCTCCCATTAGATCACAAGCTCCTTGAGGACAAGAACTGTTTTTTTTTTCTTATTTGTATCCATTAAGCATAGTGCCTGGCACATAGTAAGTGCTAATAAATGTTTATGAAATTGAATTGAATTATTATATAAGTTGTTTTGCTAGTTCTGCTTACTTCACTATTAGGCTAACTCCTTACACCCATTATCATGCTTGTCTCCATTAGAATTCACATTGTAATCAGGGAGACAATATTCAATGCATTATCGCCCCCCACCCCAAAAAAAGCTCTTCCCCGTTAAACTTCCTTATTACTGTTGAGGGTGCCAATATGCTTCCACCCAGGCTTAAAATCGAGATGTCCTCCTTGAGTCCTCACCCTTTGTCATTCCCTGTATCCAATCTGTTGTCAAGCCCTCTCAGTTCTACTTTTGTAACATCTCTTGCCTATACTCCCTTTTTTCCTTTGATAACTGCCACTATCCTGGAATGGGTCCTCATCTCCTCACAGTTCGACAGTTCCAATAGCCTGATGGCTGGTCTGACTGCCATAAGTCTCTCTCCACTACAGTCTACTTTTCATTCAGCTATCAAAGTGCTCTTTCTAAAGAACATGTCAATATCAAATTGACTAATATGACAGAAAAAGAAAATGATGGGTATTGGAGAGAATGTGGGAAAATTGGAACACTAATGCATTGTTGGTGGAGTTGTGAACTGATCCAATCATTCTGAAGAACAATTTGAAACTATACCCAAAGGGCTATAAAGCTGTACATACCCCTTCATCTAGCAATCCTGCTACCAGGTCTGTATCCCAAAGAGATCATTAAAAAGGGGAAAGGACCTATATGTACAAAAATATTTTAGCAACTTTTTGTGGTGGCAAAGAATTGGAAATTGAGGGGATACCAATTAGGGAATGGCTGAACAAATTATGGTATATGAATATAATGGAATATTATTGTGCTATAAGAAATTATGAGCAGGCAAATTTGAAAAATATCTGGAAAGACTTACATGAACCATTGCTAAGTGAAGTGAGCAGAACCAGGAGGACATTGTACACGGTAACAGCAATATTGTACGATGATCAACTTTGATAGACTTGGTTCTTCTCAGCAATACAATGCTCTAAGACAACTCCAAGAGACTCAGGATGGAAAACACTATCCACATCCAGAGAAAGAATTATGGAGTCTGGATGCATATCAAAGCATATTATTTTCAATATTTGTTGTTTTTTCGCTCTTTTGGTATTTCCCTTTTGTTCTAGTTCTTCTTTCTCGACATGACTAATGTGGAAATATGTTTAATATGATTGTACATGTATAACCTATATCATATTGCTTGTCATCTTGGCATAAAAGTGAATGCGGAAAACCATTTTTGTATGTAATTGGAAAAAGATAAAATATTACTAAAAAAGAAAAAGTAAAGTGCAGGTCAAATCACATCCTCTCTCTCTCTCTCTCTCTCTCTCTCTCTCTCTCTCTCTCTCTCTCTCACGCACGCACGCACGCACACACACTCACATAAACTCCACTGACTCCCTATCATTTCCAAGATGAAATGTAAAACTCTGGCATTCAAGGTACTTCAGAACCTACCTCTTCTCACCTTTCCAATCTTGTTACACTTTCGTCCCACCCCCAGCCTCCACCCCACTTCCACCCCATTGGTCTTGCTATTCTTTTAACAAGGAATTACATCTCTCGTCTCTGGGCATTTTCACTGGCTGTCCCTCGTGCATGGAAAGTTCTTCTTGCTCATCTTTGCCTCCTGGCTTCCCTAAATTCCCAGTTAAAATCCCACTTCCTACAAGAAGCTTTTCCTGATCTCTCCCAGTGTTAGTGCCTTCCCTTTGTTGATTATTTCCAGTTTCTCCTGAATATAGCTTTTTGTACATAGTTGTTAACGTATTGTCTCCTCTGTTAGATTGTGAGCTCTTTGGATGCAGGGACTGACTTTTGCTTTTCATGATATTCCTAGTACTTGGTGCATGGGAGGCATTTAATAAATGTTCATTGACTTGTTCACTATATGTATCTATTTGGTGCTTTCTTGTTATGTGTCAGGCACTATTCTAAGCACAGGGGATACATAGGAAAATGTGAAATCATCCTTGCCATCAGGAACTTATATTCTAACTAGGAAGACAATACACACATACATACATATGCATATACATACATACACACACACACATATATATATATACACACGTGAGTGTGTATGTATGTATGTATAGGGGGCAGCCAGGTGGCTCAGTGGATAGAGTACTGGACCTAAAGTCAAGAAGACTCATCTTCCTCAGTTTAAATGTACTCAGACACTTACTAGTTGTGTGACTCTGGGCAAGTCATTTTACTCTATTTACCTCAGTTTGCTTGTCTGTAAAGTGAGCTAAAGAAGGAAATGTCGAACCACTCCTGTATCTCTGCTAAGAAAACCCCAAATGGGGTCGCAAGAAATCAGACGTGACCGAACAACAAATGCCTCCACATCATTTCTTGACGATTTCCAAACTAAGCTCTAGCATACCTCAACTCCCAACACTTTCAGCTTCACTTTATTTGTGCTGTTCTCCCCTTAAATATGACCTCATTGCTGTCTCCTCCACCTCTTAGAATGAGGAGGTCCTTATGGGGGGAACTGTCCTTGCTCATTTGTATTTAGAACCTCCATGCTTAACACAGCTCCTGACATGTAATAAATACTAGTAAGGGCTTTATCAGTCATTTTCCTTCATCCAGGGCAAGGGGGGCAGGAGATGGATAATGAGTCAGCAAGAGACTGAAAAACAGCAATCAGACAAGCAGGAGAGTACACCAAGAGAAAAAAATAATATTGAAGCCCATGATTTTGTCTTCTTATCATCATGCTGCATGAATTGATGCTTAGGATCCACACTGTGTATCTCTTGATAGAGCGATGTAATCCTCTCCCCGCATAATAACTATTGCTTATGTTTCTTACTTACTACCTTATTTAGCACCTTACTTTCTACTTACTCCCTTACTTATTCCCCCAAAGTACAATAGCTTCTCTATCCTATAGCAGCTATGTCTTCTATCCCGTTGTACCTGATACGGAGTAAACATCTTAAAGGCAGGAACTATTATTTTAAAATCTTTCTATCTCTAATACCTTGTTCATTACTTTGAATATGCTAGGCACTTAAATTTTTGAGGAATTAAGTTGAATCTGATAGGTTTCAAATAGCATTAATTGCTTACATAGTAGGAAGGCTTTTGATCTAGGAGTCAGGTGACCTGATCAACTCATTATGTGACCTGGAACAAATCACTTCCCATCTCTGGACTTCTGTTTCTTAATCTATAAAATGAGAGAGTATGCATAATAATTGGTAGGGACCCTTCAAGCTCTGATCTGCTGTGACATGCTTCCTGTAACCAATCAAAACATTACAAAAATCTGAAAATGTATACAATGGTTCACACCCATGGACCTCTCACCCCTTCAAAAGAGTGGGGAGGAAATGTTTTCTTCTATCTCTTCTTTGGGGCTATATTTGCTCCGTGATTGTGCTTTCCATTGATGTAGTACTCATTGCATAGGCACTGTTTCCTTAGCTTTGTTTACTTTACTTTGAATCAGCATACTTACATATTTGGTGATAATGATGATGATAACGGTGGTGGCAGCAATAAGGAAATGAAACACTTTCTAAATATAGAGATCTAGCAGAAATCAAAATCATGAAGGAAGATATAGATATGTATATGTATATACATTTCTGTATTTATGCATATATATATGCGTGTGTATATATATGTATATGTACATATATATATATACATATATATATATATATCAGTCCCATCACCCTCTCTGCTACTAGAGTTTAACTGAGGTTGTATTCCATGAACCTAGAGAAAATGAGTTGGTGTCCTAATACTTTTGTTCAGCTACAGAAAGCAGTTATTTTTGTGTTTCAATAGTCCACAGAGCATTAAATATAAAAGAATAATAATAAGAACATGGTCACTTGACCATTTTATTCAAACTCTATCAAACAACATGAGGTTCTATTAGTAACCTCTGGGGTTGACCTTTCCCTTTGTCTGCTCTACTCCTTGGTGGCATAGCTGGAACAAGTTTGCCAAACTCTATGTCTGAGAAAGAGGGAGGTGGGGATGGATGTGCCTGTGTTTCTGTCTGTGCGTAAGATGCATGACTCTATGATTGTGGGTTTCTGTAAAAATAATGTAATAATGTAAAAATAATAGCTCACATTAATATAGCACTCTAAGGTTTACAAAATGTACTAATATTGCCGGAACACCTCTAAAGCCCATATCCCTTTCTCTTATGGCCACATCTTATGCTCTCATCTTCCCTTCTCTGCCTTTGGCTCCAAGCAAAATGACCCTGCCCTCAAGTCATTTTTAGCCATGAGTCATAAAGAAGGTCCCCAGTAAGCCATTACTATCAGTCATTATGAGCTGTAGATGGGAGCTCCCTTTTTTTTTTTTTTGAGGAGTGGGGAACAGCTGCTAGGGCTCCAGATGTTAATTGATACATCTGCTTGGGAGGGCAGTGGAGAGGTGTGGGAGAAATAAATAAGAAAGCTACAGGGGGCAGGGAGTGAGTGGGTGTCAAGGGAAGAAGGAAGGAAATAAGCAAGCATTTATTAAGTCAGTATGATTTTCACAACAACCTGGAGGTGGAAATGCTATTATTATCCCCATTTCACTGTTGAGGAAACTGAGGCAAACAGAGGTCAAATGACTTGCCCAGAGTCATCCAGCTAGTATGTGTCTGAAAGAGAAGAGGTCCCATAGGTAGGGTGGGATGTGTATTTAGGAGAGGGGTGTTTGCAAATCTTCAAGGACTCACTACGATTTGACAGCCTCTAGAGTCAGATCAGGAAAGTTGTTACAGAGAAGTCTGGGATGGGGAGAGGGGGACAATATGGAAGTGGGGAGAAGGGAAGGGGAAGTCCCTCTGTCAGCAGTAAAGGGATATCTCTAAGACAAAATCCTGAGTCACAAATAGTCCAAGTGGTCAGAGCTAGAACAAAATCATGGCCAGGAGCTACCAGTCAATCTTACCTAATTAAAGCCAGAGAACCCTGTCCTATTCCTATTTTAAAATTATTTTTTTTCTAATGATTAAGAATTTATTTTTTCCCCCTCCCCTGGTCAGGGAGGAGAATCCTTGTAACAAATAAGCAAAGTCAAACCAAACAAATTCCCATGTCAGCCTCTTCCAGCATTATGTGTCTTATTCTGTATATTAGCTCATTGCCTCTCTGCTCTGAGGTGGGGGACCTCAGCTTCATCGCTGGTACCCTGGAATCCTACTTGGCTATGGTTATGTTCTCTGACACTTGGCAAACAATCACCTTTCCACCCCTGGATTGTCTCAACTGGTGGGGGAAGAGGAAGGAGAAGGAGAATATTCTCTGGGGTTGACCTTTCCCTTTGTCTGCTCTACTCCTTGGTGGCATAGCTGGAACAAGTTTGCCAAACTCTATGTCTGAGAAAGAGGGAGGTGGGGATGGATGTGCCTGTGTTTCTGTCTGTGCGTAAGATGCATGACTCTATGATTGTGGGTTTCTGTAAGTAACTAGAAGACTGTGTCTGCATGACTGTGTGGTAGTGTGTGTGTGAATTGGAGGGATGTCTGTGTAAGGAGTATACCTCTCTATGTTGGGGTGTGTGTAAATGGTGGACATCAGTTGGAGAGCATCTGTGAGTTGGGATTGGTGGGATACTTCCTCTTGGCAGGAGGGGCTAGGGAGCCAACTCCTCTGAGAAGCTGTAAAACATGAACCCCTCTTCTGTAAAATGCGAATCGTCATAGTATCCACCTCTCAGGGTTATTGTGAGAATCAAATGAGTTAACATGTAAAGTGCTTTGCAAACTTTAAAATGTTCTAAAAATGCTAGTTATTATTAAACTGATGGGAAGACAAGGCTAGCAGTTTCTTATTTTCCTTATTCAGCAAGTGCTACATCTCGAATCAGAAAGTACTGAGCTCTAATATAGTCCCAGATATAAGTTGTGAGACCTTGAGCAAATCACTTAACCTTTCTCAGTTTTCTGATCTGTAAAACGGGAACAGTAATAGCACCTACCTCACAGGGTTGTTGTTGGGATTAAATAAGCTCATGCATGTAAAGTATCTTGCAAACCTTTAAAAGTACTATATAAATATTAGTTATTATAACCCAAAGGTTCATCCAGGCTGTTTGGGGATTCCTCCCTCCCAGCATCCCTAGCCAAGGTAGATCCTCCACTTCTGTGCTCACAGCTGAGGCCCCCAGTTTATGAAGCAGTTTGTCTGCCTCCCCTGGGACCTCCCTCAAACTAGGAGACCCAGTCTCAGCCCTCAGGGAGATCTCCAGCTTGTCTAGACAAGATAATCAAATTGCTGAGGTGGTAACTGTCATCAAAGATTAGATAAAAACCTGGCAGAGCTTTAGAACAAAGAGAGAGGAGTTTAAGCCATAGCTGGAGGGGTATAACTTAGAAAACTACACCTTGGTATAGAGAGAGAAATGCTAGACTTGGAGTCAAGTGTTTGAATTCTGACCTGGCTCCTTATTACCAGTGTGGCTAAGCAGGACTAGAAAAACAGTGCAGAGTGACCATGTAAATGGAAAGAACAGAATTAGACGTGAAAAGCTGTGTAATCATAATGACCAAGCTTGATGCTGAAAAAAATTGAGAAAATGCACCTTCCTCCCTACTTTGTCAAGTTTGGGCAACTTTGTATATACTTTAAGATATAGTGGATTTATTACTTGTTTTTCAGTAATTGCTTTTTTTTCTTTTTTATTCTTTGCTGCAAAGGATGACTCAATGGATATAAATGGCAGGATGGGTATATTTGGGAATAAAGGTAAATATAAATATTTAAATAAGTATTTATAATATAAAAATATATTATTATATAATTAATAAATATATTACATATAAATAAATATATATTATAAATAAAGAAACATAAATATAAAAATAAATGACAGGAATATATTTTGAAAAATAATCTAAAGTTAGAGTTCAAGAAACATACCTAAAATTAAAACACAAGCATTTTCTGCCTAAAGGCAAAAGTAAAAGAAAAAAACAACCCACCTCCCATTTATAGTACTTTGGCTACAAGGCAATTTATAAACATTATCTCATTTGAATTTTACAATTATCCTGTGAGGAAGGTGGTGCAAGTATTATTTTTCTCCATTTTTCAGGTGGGAAATTTGAGGCCCAAAGACATTAAATGATCAGTCCAAGGTCACTTTGCAAATAAGTTACTCATTTAGACTGGCCAAGTTGTCTGAGTTCAGGTTCATTGATCAAAATTTCCATTAAAGCTAAGTAGTGTGGAAGGCACTTGGAGGGGGAGATCAAATGAGGCATTTGTAAAGCACTTAGTAAAATGCCTGGCACAAAGTAGGAACTTAATAAAGTCTTATTCCTTCTTTCCTTTCCTTCCTTCCCTTCTCTTCCCCTCTACCACTTCATTCCAAGATGGCTAAGGACCAGTTCATTCCTCCAAGTGTTCCTTTTCTCTACTTCTGGTGTTATCTTTGGACCTTTTATTTCCCCTCATCTCTTTAGTGAATTATCTCAGACCTGGTAGTTCAATGCTTTCTCCTAAATAAAATGCAGGTTTCTGCAATTCATTTTAATTGAACAATCCTTTATTGTTGATCTCTGATGTGTATGAGGTGTTTAGGGAAGACTAGAAATGGCAAACCACTTCAGTATCTCTGCCAAGAAAACCCCAAAATGGCATCAAGAAGAGTCAGACATGATGTAAATGACTGAATAACAACGGCATCTCTGGTGTGAGGGTTTGCTGAGCCTTTTTCGGGGCTGCTCATCCAACTTTGGTGTCCACCTCTCACCTAACTCTCACCTGTGGTTCCAAGAGGTTGTAGCATGTACAGTGGCCACACCCAGTAACAGGTTAAACCAGGTTGAGGGTAGCCAAGGGGCCTCAAACCCCTTGGTGTTGTCTATCCCCAGCATGTGAAGATTTAGCCTAGTGGAGGGGGCAAATGAAAATAATTTGTTCCAGTGGCCAAGAAAGAGGCTGAAGCTGGTGCTGTGGAGGACTTCAAGCTTGGCCAGACGTGGAAGTTGCCAGGTTCATCCACCACATCCCAGCCAATTGCCAGTTGTCCTGACTTTTGTTTTGCCACTGGACTTCAATGACTGGCAGAGAGGGTAAGGATGATGACTTTATGCAACTCCGCCTCACTTAAATCCAATTCAAGCACAGGTCAAGGCATCATCTGTGATGTCATCGATCAAGAATGATTGATCTGGGGAATTCCTGGGTCAATTTCATAGTTATAATCATGGATAGCTCATATCGCTACCTTGTTAAAAAGATTAGGATTAAGTATTAACTTTAAGATTAAGTATTAACCTTAACCTTTACCTTAAGTAAATCTTCAATTTAAGTATTAGGTTTGCTCCAAGACTGCGGGACTCAGGAGGATGGGCATTTTTGGAAGGAGTCATTCATCCTTTGTGCTGGCTTATAAAAGTAAACCCACAGAACTGTTCAGTCTTTGGGGTCCCCTTTGTGTTTCTAGAATATAGTAGGTGGGGGAGAAGGAGCAGACTATTCCAGTGTTTCTGCATTCACCAGAGTTTTCCTTCAATCCTAGAATCTACTCCCTCTTCATTTCTGCCTTTGGAAATCTTTCTCTTCCTTCTCTAGGAGCTGGTAATGACTACTTTGGGGCAGAAGTGCAGGGAAGCTGCCTATGCTTGCCTGACAGGCCTAGAGAAGAGAATTCTGAACTACCACTTGTCTTTCTGTTTCCCTTTGTGAGCATAGACCAAAGACCAGAGACCTGAGTGTGGGCTTTCCAGGAAGCCTGACACTTGGATCTAGGTAAAGACCAAAAGTTAGTATGTCCTTGAGATCAGAAATTGTATGTTTTCCTTTCTTTGTATCCTGAGTGATTACTGTTTGCCTCCCTGGACATCTCCCATTATCCTGATCTTGTCACTGGGCCCAGATGGCTCCAGAGGAGAAAGCGAAGTTGGTGACTGCACAGCCCTCTTTCTTTTAAATCCAATTCACTGGCAAGTTATGGCATCACCTTCCTGATGTCATGGTCCTCTAGTGAATAATTGTGATTACTGTAGTGCATGGCACATACAGTCGGTGCTTGTTAACTGACTACCCAAGAAATTTCCTTTCTCTATTCTGATATCATTAGAAATCCTCCTACCCCCAACTAGGAAGTTGGAGTTCAGCAATAACATTGTTTGTGGACTCTCCTCTAAGGCCAAATCTAGAACTTAATGAAGCTTCTGTGTATTTTGCCAGGATTCTCCACCACTGTCGTCACAGTTTCTTCCATCTCTTGGACCCGAAAAGCCTACTCTCAGAAATCTGACTTACACCCAGAAAGGGAAGAGGTAGCACTTTAAAGTCATCAAACTGATCAGGGAATTCCTTTGATTAGACACCCTCCCCAACACCATACATGACTAGTGCTAGGCATCATGCCAGGTGGAGGGGGATAAAAAAATGAAGAATCACATTGCCCTTGTCCTTATGGAGCTTAC
This sequence comes from Bettongia penicillata ogilbyi, assembly GCA_023548195.1. Classification (NCBI taxonomy): domain Eukaryota; kingdom Metazoa; phylum Chordata; class Mammalia; order Diprotodontia; family Potoroidae; genus Bettongia; species Bettongia penicillata. Next base: position 3,189,747 of record JAJHZJ010000128.1, read on the forward strand.
AATCTGGTAGGGGAGATACAATACGTGAGAGAAGATGCAAGGTAGAATGGGATTAATGAAAAAGTAGGATCCAGATGAAGGAGTATAAGAAAATCGGAGGAAAAAAATTAGAGGAAAGAAAATAGAGGAGGGAGAAAGTATTTTTAGCTAAGGTGACCAGAGATGCCTTCATGGAGGTGGTGATATTGTGATGGGTCTTGAAGGAAGAGAAAGATTTTCAAAGGCAGAAATGAAGAGGGAATAGATTCTAGGATTGAAGGAAAACTCTGGTGAATGCAGAAACACTGGAATATTCTGAGCTGAGGTTGAGAAATTGCTACTAGTCTAGTTTGGGTGGAACACAGAGCATATGAAGGGGAATATTAATAATTATAATAGTTCACATTTATGTGTCACCTACATGCCATGGACTGTGCTGAGTGCTTTCTCATTTTATCCTCACAACAACCTGAGAGGAAGGTGCTGTTACTATCCCCAATTTACAGAGGAGGAAACTGAGACAAATAGAGATGAAGTGACTTGCCCACAATCACACAGCTAACAAGTGTCAAAGGCTGGATTTGAACTTGACTTCTTCCTGTTCTTCCTGACTCTCGGTCTAGGACTCAAACCACTTTGTCACCTAGCTGCCACCTATGCAGTCATGTAATCGATCAATGAACAAGCATTGATTAAACATCATGTACAGCAGAACCTTGGTTTACAAATTTAATTCCTCCCAAGATTCTGTTCATCATGTAATTTGTTCATATTACAAGTAAATTTTTCCATAGGAAATAATGTAAAATTGGATGATTGGTACCACATCCCCAAAAATATTCATATAAAAATAATTATTTACAATTTGAAGATTTTTTGTCCCTACTGTGCCTGAAATACAATAGCAATGATTAGTACACAATATAAACTGAAAATAAAAGAAATTAACCTGCACTTTACCTTTGAGAAGAGTCATAGTTGGCATGAGGGACATGAGAGGGAGGAGGAGGAAAGGTTACTACTTGAAAGGAGAATCTCCTGTGAGAAGATCTGGAATGTCAGTGTTGGGAGCGTTCTCTCTTATGCCACTTTCACTAAAAGTAAGACCAACACTACCACCTTCATTTATTTTTCATTTTTTAGAATCATTTTCATGTTTTGACTCATTGATTTTATTTTCTTTACCTTCACTTCTGACTAGAAACCTATCTAATGACTTTTGTTTTTGACATTTTTTCAGAATGTCACAGAAATGAGACATAGAATGACCATTAAAAATATTCATGGCTCTCATTGTTATGGCTCTATTTGGATGATGTTTTTCAACAAAATTTTGCTCTTTTCAAAAAAAAAAAAAAAAGAAACCATTGCCCTAGTTAAGCAGCATCCCTTCGCAAGCCATTCAAGTCCAAATATGATGTTCCTTTTGTGAATTTTTGTTCTTCCTGCAAGACAAATTTTTGCAAAAAATTTTTCCTTGTCAAGCAAAGGATACATAAACCAAGTTATTATAAACTGAGGTTTTACTGTATGTACCAGACACTGGGCTAAGCCATGGGGACATGAATGTTAATTTTTTTAAATGTAAATTAAAATTTTTTTTAAAGTGGGGTGCCTCTCATGTAATGTGAACTATAGGGACTATTATGGATGTTAGACTTGTTCCCCAGTCCTCTGGAATGCAAGTCAATTTCCTTCTTCATTACCATGAAACTCACTAAATATTTCTAATACAGGGGAATTTAATTTTTTTTTTTTAGCTTTAGGTTAATCTCTCTTTGTTTACTACTTCTCTTGATAATTGTAATTTTGGATTGTTCATATTGTCCACCTTGTTAAGAAGAGAAAATATATCTTCAGATTAAGTGTTAGGCCTGCACCAAGACTCTTGAGAGAATGGACAATTTTGGAAGCCCATAGTGAACACTTCATTAATGTTCTCTTTCTCCCTCTCTGTCTGTCTGCTTTCTCTTCTCTTTAGGAAGTCCTTTATGATTTCTCTTTCCTGTTTACCTTTTCATGCTTCTCTTGATTCTTGTGTTTGAAAGTCAAATTCTCTCTTCAATTCTGGTTTTTTCATCATGAATGCTTCAAAGTCCTCTATATCCTGAATGACCAGTTTTTCTCTTGAAGTATTATACTCAGTTTTGCTGAGTAGATGATTCTTGGTTTTAATCCCAGTTCCTTTGACTTCTGGAATATCCTATGCCAAGCCCTTTGATACCTTAATGTAGAAGACACTAGATCTTGTGCTATCCTGATTGTACTTCCACAATACTCAAACTGTTTCTTTCTAGCCGCTTGCATTATTTTCTCTTTAACCTGGGAACTCTGAAATTTGGTCACAATATTCCTAGGAGTTTCTCTTTTTGGACCTCTTTCAGGAGGTGATTGGTGGATTCTTTCAATATTTATTTTGTCCTCTGGTTCTAGAATATCAGGGCAGTTTTCCTTGATAATTTCATGAAAGATGATGTCTAGGTTCTTTTTTTGATCATGGCTTTCAGGTAGTCCCATAATTTTTAAATTGTCTCTCCTGGATTTATTTTCCAGGTCAGTTGTTTGTCTAGTGAGGTATTTCACATTATCTTCCATTTTTTCATTCTTTTGGTTTTGTTTTGTGATTTCTTGGTTTCTCATAAAGTTATTAGCTTCCATCTGTTCCATTCTAATTTTTAAAGAACTATTTTCTTCAGTGAGCTTTTGAACCTCCTTTTCCATTTGACTAATTCTGCTTTTTAAAGCATTCTTCTCCTCATTGACTTTTTGGACCTCTTTTTCCGACTGAGTTAGCCTACTTTTAAAGGTATTATTTTCTTCAGCATTTTTTTGGATCTCCTTTAGCAAGCTGTTGACTTGCTTTTCAAGCTCTTCCATGACCTGAGCCCATTACATATTCACTTTGGAGGTAATGGATGCAGAAGCCTTGGCTTCCTCTGACAGTATGCACTGTTCCTCCTCACCCAAAAGGATGGAAGGAAATACCTGTTCACCAAGAAAGTAACCTTCTATGGTCTTATTTTTTTCCCCTTTTTTGGGCATTTTCCCAGCCAGTTACTTGACTTCTGAATCCTTTGTCAAGAGGAAGATTCTAGTACTCCTCTTCCTCATCCCAGGACTGAGATTCAGATCAGCTGCTCAATTATCCCAGGGGCTTTAGGCTGAGTGCTTCACAGATAGATGCTGCAGTTGTCACCACCACTGCTGTCACTACCACACTACTGCCGCTAATGCCACTACCACCTGGGGCTCCCCTCTTGCCCAGTTGGGAAAGCCCTCTCCCTGACCTTTGAAGCTTTCTTTGGTGCTTTTGGGTTGAGGGATCTGAGACCCTCCTTGCTGGGGAATTCTGCCCCAGAGGCCTGTTCCAGTCCTGTTCCTCCTGGTGCCACGTGGCCAGGGCTGGACTCTGCTCTGCTCAGTGTCCCATGGGATAGACCTTTCCTGCTGGCCTTCCAAATTACCTTTGGCTGGAAATCTCTTTCACTCTGTCATTCTGTGGCTTCTCCTGCTCTAGAATTTGTTGAGAATCATTTTTTACAGGTATTTTATGGGCTGTGGGGGAAGAGCTAGAATTTGTACTTCTTTGTACTCTGCTATCTTGGCTCCACCCCTCCTGTTTTCTCCTCTCTCTCTCTCTCTCTCTCTCTCCTCTCATTCTCTGTCCTCTCTCTGTCTCTCTACTCTCTCTCTTTCTCTGTCTCTCATCCTCTCTCATTCTCTTTCTGTCTCTGTCTCTCTATTTCTCTCTCATCTATTTACCTGTCTCATTATCTCATGCTAGGTGCTTGAATTGGAGACTCAATGTATTTCTGCTTTTCCCAGACTGTCCAATTTCCCCTTTATCTCCTCAAACAACATTGACTAGTCAATAAGGGTTAGTGACCATTACTTTGTATAATAATGTGAATAAATGGTAGGGAGAGAAAGAACAGAGAAGTGGTTGTAAGGGAGAATAGTCTATGGCAGAGGTTCCCAAACTTATTTGGCCTATAGCCCCCTTTTCAAAAAAAAATATATTACTCAGAGCTCCTCCCTAGAAATCTACTTTCCTTAAACCTTTAGTGGTTTCTTTTAAATTTCACAAAAATATATTTTTTAATGACACATTTAAAATATAATAATTTATTGTAAATTTGTGGGGTTTTTCCTGCATTAAAATTTTGATGATATGATATTGCATCATGTCACCAGATAGTATTATATTGTAAACAAATCAGTACATGCACATATTACTGCTGATGCATGCTGGACTTCCTGACAATGGGTGACAAGCTCACTTGCCCACACTTGCTTGTGAGCCCTGTTGGTAGACCTGACCATTGGTCAGTTACAACTTGCATTTTGTATGTTTATTTGGAAAATAATTTAATCACTATGACTTTAACTCTGTTATACAACAGATGAAACATGTATGAAGGGTTTTTCAAAATTCTCTTCTTTCTTTATGCCTCTACCACCCCCTTATTTTTATTCATCAACCCCCAATTGCATCCAAGGATACTACTGCCCCAACCATAGGTCTAACACCTCCCAGGGGGCGATATCACCCACTTTGGGAACCTATGGCCTGTGGCAACTCAGTATGTTCTTAATTGTCATGGAGAAGTCTCTCCTGGAGGGTAGTTGAGGCAATTGCTTCCTTCTCTGGTTTGAAGTTCTAGGAGAAGGATATTGTCTCTACAGGCTAATTGACTAATCTTACCAATCTTACTAATCTTACTGAATTCTGATTGATCAGTACCAAATCTTACAATCCTTCTTGACTCAGTATGGACTCACATTGTTAAAGACATGTAGACAGACACATCTCCCTTTCAGAATGTTTGTAGGGAAGTCCACAGGAACACAAGGCAGTGGCTGGCTAAATCAAGTCAAATCTAGTCAAGGGGCATTTTAATAATGTGTCAGGCACTCTGCTAAGGACTAGGGATACAAAGAAGGTTAAAAATAGTCCCTGCCTGCAGAGGACTTAGATTCTAATGGGAGAGGCAATATGTATACTACTATGTACATATAACATATATACAGAGTAAATTAAAGGTGATCTCAGGAGGAAGGCATTAGTATTGAGGCAGTCAGAGGAAGGTCTCTCAAAGAAGATGGAATTTTAGCTGAAACTTGAAGGAAGCCAGGAGACAGAAATGAAGGAAAGCATTCGAAGAAAGGGATCAATCATAGTGAAAAGGCATGGTTAAATTCTTGACAGATGAACAGGTGTCTGGTATGAATGAGAGTGTCCTTAATGTTGTCTCCTCTTTAGAAGACATTGGGGAACCTGACTTCTGCTCCTCCTTTCTGCTTTGTAGCAACCATGCTTTGTAGGAAGTGAGCTAAGTTGAGCCTACTCTCCCTAGAAATCAAGGTCATATAGGGAAAAGTAGGCCTCTAACATATTAGGCGAGGTATAGAGTCAAGATGATAGAGTAAGGCAAGAACTTGTCTGAGTTCTCCCAAATTCCCCTCTAAACAACTTTAAAATAATGGTTCAAAATGAATTCTGGAGCAGCAGAACCAACAAAAGAACAGAGTGAAACAATTTTCTTTCCTAAGACAATTTAGAAGATTGACAAGAAAAGTCTGTCTCACTGAGGTTAGAGTAGAGTGCAATCCAGCACAGGTAGCCCAGGCAAACCAGCAGTAGGTCCCACCCCCAGCAACCCAGTACAATCCTTGGGAGCAATTGAAGCAACAGTTGTGACTCCTGGAGCTCTCAGTTCATAGATAATGAAGTGGATAACTGGTCAGAAGGAGATTACAAGGGACATTTTGCTGAAATTGGGTGCAGGATTCTGTTGCCAATTAGGGATCCGGGTCATTGACCTGGGTTGCAGTCCCAGGGTGAAGAGGAACACTAGCACACTAGAGCATGCAGCTATAGGGGAGGAGGTATCCTGGCCCCAGGTCTAGGGTGGAATAATGCTTGTGGTCACTCATGGACCAAAGCACAGGTCAGGAGAGCAGTGACCATACCTCTCCTTAAATTATATCACCTCTGAAGAACCAAAAACATACAGAACCCCAGAGTTAGCTCTGAAAATAGCAGCATGAAAAACCTGAAATTTGCGATAGTATCAAGAAATAGTCTAGAAAAATGAGCAAAAACATAAACCAAAACTAAACAAAAGGGAACCTAACCATAGAAAGTTACTATGGTGACAAACTCAGAAGAGGACTACAATGTCAAAACAGATATATGTAAAGCCTGAAAGAAAAATGTGAACTGGTATTAGGTCCTAAAAAGAATTCCTGGTATAGATAAAAAAAAATTAAAAATCAAATAAGAGAGGGAGAAGAAAAAATGGGGAAAGAAATGAATGATAGAAGAGAATCATTAAAAAAAGAGTCAATAGCTTGGTAAAGGAAGCAAAAAAACCTGAAATGTTAGGGGAAATATTTTTACTTTATTCTTCTTGTATCTTGGAGGTAAATATCCCTTTGTAAATAATATTAAGTGGTTAAATGCTAGTTTTTGGCACTTAACAATGAGAAGGGGAAGTGAGGACACAACCAGTAGAAGCTTAAGAGATATGATAGTAAAAAGATAAAACGTACCCTTTAGGGTACCCTAGAACCCTACAGGGCTGATGTATCTAACCTGATTCTGGAATAGAGTAAACCAGAGCACACAATTACATCTATAAAAAAGTTGACATGGGCCATGATGGAACTCTGAACTTTCTCTACTGCCTAGCCTAGCTTGTATATGCCTTTGTTTCCCCAAGATTCTCTACACTCTTCCCAAAGGTACCAATTCCAACAATGTCACTCAGCTTATGGAAGTTGGGTGGCATATCCAAGTTTAAGATCAAACCAGACAAAAGAAAAGCAAAATCAATCCTTGCCCTCAAAGAATTTAATCCTAATGTGTGAGATAACTTGTATGTAAATAGGTACATACAAGCTATATACAGAATAGATGAAAGGTAACCTAAGAGGCAACTAGGTGATGTAGTGGATAGCACACTAGACCTGGAATCAGGAAGACTGGAATCAAATCCTGCCTTAGACATTTATTAACTAAATGATACTTAACTTTTGCCTGCCTCAGTTTCCTCATCTACAAAAGTTATAATAATAGCACCACCTTGTGGGGTTATTGTGGGGATAAAATGAGATAATATTTGCAAAGTGTTTTGCAAATCTTAAAGTCCTATATAAGTGCTAGTTATTACTATCAACTGGAAGATGCTAACAGCTAGAGGGACTGGGAGAGACTTGCTATTGAAGGTGGCATTTGAAATGAGTCTTAAAGGAAGAAGAGATACAAGTTTCATGATGCTGCTTTCTTCTGATTTTTTTCTTGTGTTTCCAATGGCTCCTTCTCAGTCTCATTTGATGAATCAGCATCCCTGTCCTACTGCCTTAGCATAGCTGTCCCCCCACTGTTCTCCTTCCTGTCATTTTCTTTTCTTTCACCCAAATCCAATCAAGGGCCAAATCCTGTCATTTTCAGTCTTGCAACTTCTCATATATGTCCATTTCTCGATACTCACACAGGTATCACTCCAGATCAGGTTCTCATCATCTCTCATCTAGACTTCTGCAATAGCTTTCTAACTGGTCTTCCTGCAAGGTCCTCCTCACTCCAATCCATTCTCTACATAGTTGTCAAAGCAATTTTATTAATGCACATCCTTCCCCAACTCAATAAATTACAGTAGTTCCCTATTGTCTCCAGGATCCAATAGAGTTATCTGGCATTTAACATTCTTCACAATCTGACTCCTTCCTACCTTTCCTATCTTCTTAAACCTTATTCCCCTCCACACACTTAAGCATATTGATCAATTTATCTCTAGTCCCCAAACTCATTTGTACGGATTGGGAGAGATAAATGCCTTGTACTTTCACGAGAGGAGGGCCAGGGTTGGTTAGAGCAGGACAGAGGAGAGGTCCTGTCCTCAATTTTCTTGGTGTTGTTGAATCTCTTTGGACTTTGGGTGCTTCTGGCTTATAGCTTTGAGAGAAAATATGGAAGATGCCAACACCCCTTCAGGTTGTTGAAGGAAAAGACTCTGGGAAAAAGCCAACATCAGAGGAGAGGAGTTGGTGGTCTTCCTTATGTCCCTATTCCTAGCTTGCTACACTAGACACTTCAGGGAACTTTCCTTTGGGTAAGATCTAGGACTCTCTCTTTAGGTTGAGCTGAATTACTTCATTCTCATACTTTCTCATGGGCAGATAGGTAGTGCAGTGGATAGAGCACCAGGCCTGAAGTCAGGAAGACTTGAGTTCAAGTCCAGCTTTAGACATTTACTAGGTGTGTGACTCTGAGTAAGTCACTTAACCCTAATTTCCTCAGTTTCTTGATCCACAAAATGAGCTGGAGAAGGAGATAGCAAACCGCTCTAGTATCTTTTGCCAAGAAAACCCCAAATGGGGTCATGAAGAGTAAGGCATGATTAAAGAACAATGAATACTTTCTCTGATTTCCTTTTTTTCCTCTTTCAAATTGGGAAAATGGGTTTCTTGGATAATTGCTGTGCGTGATTATTGTGCAATTGGTATTTGGTGAATTTCTCCTTTGCCCTGACCCTCCAATGAAATAGTGATTAGAAGTTATATTAAACCTGAAAAACAGATCTCCTAGATGAATATTTTTTTTTAAATAAACCTATTTTTAATTTTTTTACATTCACTTCCATAAGATTTTGGGTTCCAAATTTTCTCCCTATCTCTTCTTTCCCTTTACCCCAAGATGGTGTGTAATTTGATATGGGTTCTGTACATCCAATACATTTATATTAAACCTATTTTCACTTTAGTTATATTGTAAAGAAAAATTAGAACAAATGGGAGAAACCACAAGGAAAAAGAAACAAACAAAAATAGAAACCAAATATGCTTTAATCTACATTCAGACTCTATAGTTCTTTTTCTAGTTGCGGACAGCATTTTCCATCAAGAGTCTTTGAAGCTGTCTTAGATCCCTGCATGGCTAAGAAGATCTATCAAAGTTTGAAGTAGTAATATTTAACAGAGCAGATAGATGTACTTCTAGCCTGGCACCTCTTCTTGCTAAGGGGAGCAGAGTGGCCAAACATTTTGCTCCACCTTCCTGCTTCCTTTCTTGGCAAGAATCAGTCTCCCTTGGTAAAGACTGGAGGGAGAAGGGGCTAGAGATGTCTACTTTACTTCCCTTCAAGCCACAAAATGACAACCCCAGGCCATATGTAAGAGACGGCCCTCACCACAGCTGCTTGTCCTTTCTTACACACAAGACTCTTCTAACTCCATGCCTGTGCCTTTCCCTTAGCCCAGCCAATAGGCTTGCAATATTCTCCCTTCTCAACTCTGCCTATGAGAATCCCTGGCTTCCTTCAAGTACCTTCCTGATAAAATTACCTTCCATTTACTAGGTAGATATATCTCATATATACATATATACGTACATATATTATACATATATATACTTCTGTACATATCCACAGTTGTCTCTCCAATCGGAATGTAAGTTCCTGTTTGTTAAGCACGTAAGTGCTTAATAAATGCTTGCTGATTAATTCTTCATGCCCATTCATCCTTTTCTCCACTCACAGTTACCAACCATCCTCATTCAGGCTCTCATTAGCTTTCATCCAGACCACTGTGACAGACTCCTAATTGGTCTCTTTGCTTTAAATTTCTCTCCTTTCCAGTCCATCCTCTACACAATGCCAAAATAATTCCAAGATTGCTTCAATCATTTCACTTCACCACTAAAAATCTCCATTAACTCTAGGAGAATGAAAAAAATTTTTAGTTTGGCATACCACACCCTCAAAAATGCAACTTCTATTTACCATTCCAATTTCATTTATTTGGGAACAAGATAACCAACAAGGATTGATTAGGTGTTTACTACACCAAGTGCCTCCTCAACACTGGGGATAAAAAAGAAAGGCAGAAACAGTGCCCAAACTTAATGAGGTCATGTTTTCATGGGGCAGATAACACGTAAGTAATTAGGGGCATACAAAGCCTAAGCTGAGAGAAAGCAGTCACAGTGAGGGGTGGAGTTGTTGCGTTTGTCCTTCCAAGAGGACCACAACATCAAGATGATGACATGACCGGCAGTTAACTTTGAGCTGAGTGAGGAAGGGCTGCTTTCTTCTCCTGAGCCATCTGGGTCCGGTGGCCAGATGTTCATCAGGACGACTGGAGATGGCCCAGGATGTCATGGGAGACCCTGGCCCTTTCAGGCTAAGGTCTTATCACAGTATCACTTTGAGTGAGATACATCCAAATGAATAGGCTTCTTTAAGTAGTTGCTCAAGGGATGGCCCCTTTAATAAAAAAAAAAAAAATCAAACTGGGAGGAGACCTTCCGTGTTTCTGGGTAAAAGAGAAACAGTTACTATTTAGTATTTAAATGAGGAGGGGGAGCATTCCCCAGCACCCACGGAAGTGTTTATGGAAAGCAACTGATTCTCAGAAAGGGGGAGGGGAAGGAGAAGGAAAGAAAGAGGTATGGGGAAGGAGGAAGGGAAGGAGGGAGAGAGGAAAAGAAAGAGAAAGGGAATCACTAGTAGCCCCTCTTCTCTCTTCCCCAAACTCAAGCAGGCTGCCCACGGGGAGGGGGAGGGGAAGAAGGAGGGAAGCCACGTGACTGACACCTGCGCACAGCGTGAAGGCAAGCGTACGCATAGCGCCGTCGCGCGGCCTTGTGGGAAAAGTAGTTCTCCAGTTCCCCTCGCCTGCTGGGTAGAGAGCCACTCCCCAACTACGTGTCCCAGAAGGCCGTGGGACGACGCTGTCGCCGTCGTCGGAGAGCGGGGACGCGGGACGGAGAGACGGAGGTACTACGGTCGGACGGGCGGGCGGAGAGACGGGTTGGGACCAGGGCCGAGGCTGTGGCGGAGGCGAGGTTCGGCCTGGTCCGCTTCTGTCGTTGAGAGGCTCGTAGCTGTAGTCTGCCCCGGGGGCTCTGGTGAGTCCGAGAGTCGACGGGAGAGCTCTGCCGGCGGCTTCCGGGAGCCCGCGGGCCCTTAGCGGCCTAACGGCCCCCGGCCCTTCCTCCGCAGAGCCGGGATGGATTCCGGCGCCCCGAGCGCTCCGCCTGGGCCTGTTGCTCTCCGGCCACCATCCCCCCCTCCCAAACTCCCTGGCTTGGAGCCGCCGTGGGCTCGTAATGCCGCCCCCGGCCCGAGACTCGGAGAACTGCCCATGTTTTGAGCCGGACTCCCATTCCGGGCTTCTTCCGTCCCCCTCCCCGCCCCCAGCGTGTCCACTGCTGCTTCCCTCCCTTTCCCTAGTGTCCATCCCGCTTTCCTTGCCTCCTCCGCCCAGGGTCTAGGCTGCTCCTTTACAGCCCCATTCCTTCTAGGTTCTAGGCTGTCCGCCCCCTCCCCCACATCGGGTTTAAGGCTGTTTCCCCCCTTTTCTCTCCTAGGATTTATTCTCTCTTTGCAGTTTTAGGCTGTCTCTTTTTCCGTTTTAGATTCTGGGTCTTTTTTTCTCTTCTGTGGTTTAAGCTGTTTCTCCTTTCTCTTTGTCCTGGGGTCTAGGCTGCTTCACTTGCCTCATCCTCCTGAGGTCTTGGCTACCTTCCCTTGCCCCTTGGGCTAAACTTTCCCTCTCTTTTTTTCCCAGTGGCCTAAGCTGTTTCTCTTTAAATAAAGAACAGGCATTTATTAAGAGGCTGCTATCTGGCAGTTAAACACATCCCTGCCATACAACAAGAAAAAAACCAAAATACACTTGTCTTTCAAGAAGCTTATCTTCTACAGGGCAAGGGAGAGCTGCATGTATGTATACAAAAATAGGTACAAAGTATAGACAAAGTAGTTATGATTGAGAGGGCTACACTAGCAGTTGTGAGGGAGTGATGGTTCAGAAGGGAACTCCTATTGGAGATAGTTTCAACTGAGCTTCCTCTGGTAGCTAGGTTTTGCACTTTCTCCTGGCCCAGGATTTAGGCAGTTTTCTTCTCTCAGACTTTAAGACCTTCTCACTTGGTCTTCCTCTTTCAATATGAAATCTTTGGGATTCATATATTATTTGTTGCCTGAATTGTAGAATCTCTAATTTTTAGAGATTACCTTAATATCCACCTACGTTATCATCAAGACTGGCCATCTTTTCTTATAGTACCCACCCCCATACGACTTACTGTACCTCACATTTAGATTCTTCCATTCTGTTGTTTTTAACTTGGTGCATGGACTTGCCCAAGCCTATTGGCTTGGAAAATTCTAGGTGAAATTCTTAGATATGTCTATCTTTTCCCTGTTTATCCATGCAGAATCATAGATTTTGGAATTTCATTTGAAGATGATCATGTGGCCAAAGGCCTATTTATTTTTTTTCCTATTCCTTTTGCCTTTCCCATCATGTTCTTATCTTCTGAGCTTTAGGGTGTAAGTGTTGAATGATTGGTGATTATAAATCTGAAAACTGCTTTTCATCCCAGACTTTAATTCTAGTACATTTAATTCAAATAACTGTTAAGACCATACAGTTTTCTAAATAGTGGGCCAGCATCTTCCATTTTCTAGTTACCTTCCTCTTCTCTTGGAGGTGGTAATAGTGTAAATTGAAGAAACCATTACAGATGCTTGAAAGTTGGTAACTATCAGTAGGAGTTTAGTGCCTGCTATGTAGAGGGGAGATTGCTAATTGTGCTGAAGGGATCCTGTTGAGACTGAAAAACCCTGTCAAACAGAAAAAAGTAAGATCATAACTAGGTTTCTGGTACCAACAAAATAGATTTCTGTGGTGTGCACTTAGATCGCAGAGGCATGCAGTATGCCACAGTTTTTTAATTCTTTTGATTGAGTTTGCTTTTCCATCTTTTGGCCAAAGCTCCTCAGTTCTGCTGTTGCCTAGAAAGCAGCATACTTTGGAGATGTGCTCAAGAGCAAAAATGGCTACTGCCAAAGAGAGCTAGATTGCCTCAGTGGGTTAAGTAAATAAAGGCAACTAAGTTCTCTGCCAGGAAAGAAGATTTGAGGAATGTTATACTTTACTTGGATTCTCTTTTATTTTACGTTTATTATCAGAGTGATTTCATATTGTCCATACCTGGAAAGTGAAGGGAGGTGAAATCAATATAAGAGGATGCTGAATATTTTTATTTCTGTTCTCTAAAAAAAAAAAATCTTTTTTTTCCTCCTTTCAAAGTGATTTAGCACCACTATATGAGCTACAGATTTGGAGAGTGAAGTCTTCTGTCCATAAAACAGGTATGGTACAAGTAACAGCAGTTAAGAATTCCCCCCTCCTTAAAATATACATTTGCTCATTCTATTGTACAATCTCTCTTGTCCGTAGGTATAAGACATTCCTATAGGTGAGAGAGTTAGCTTCCTTGTGTTGAAAGAAGTGGGTTAAGAACTTGGTTCAGTTTGGAGAATTCATATTGGATTGGTTGGAAATGGTAGTCTGTGTACAGATAGTGGAGAGGCAAGGTGGGAGAGGGTTTCTTTCAAATTGGACTCCATCTTTAATAAGAGATTTCTTCAACTCTGGAAATATAAGAAGGCCTTTTGATTGTGGTTGCCTTTTGTTCAAATCAAGTGAAAGATGTGTTAATATAAATACTTCCAAAGATTTATTCAACTTAGCCTATTATTTATAGGCCTCAGACATTCTTTAGACCTAGAAATACACACAGTAGATTTGCACCCTGTAAATATGTAAGTGGCAGAAATGCCTTCTCGTTTCAAACTTTGACATTTTAGTTTTTCAGGGAAAATTCTAATTTCTTAGGGATTGTACAGTGCATCATGAAATGATAACAGTAGTAAACATATAGTGCTTTACAATTGACAACATATTTTCCTTAGAACAGTTGTTTGAGGTAGATAGTGTGAGTACCATTAATCTCAATCTGTGGATGAGAAAAAAGACTTCTGGGAGTGAGAGGACTTGCTAAGCGTCATATGACTATTAAGTAGCAGATTAAGACTTGAACCAAGGTTGTCTGACTCCCAAGTCCAGGACTTTTTTCCACATATGTTGCCTCCTGTCATCTTCTAGTTTGTTACTGTCCAAGAGTTATCTCTTCAGTGAGTTTGGTAGTTGAAAGATGTGTGAAATCAAGGACTTGGTAAATGTGCCTTTCCATTTTCTGTTACATTTATTTGCTAGTCACGGCAGGAGCATAGGAATGTTTCATCATGAGATTAGTAAGATTCTTTTAATAAAGAGCAATACTAAGGCCAAATTAATACCTTTTAAACCAGATTTCCAAGTGCTACATTGCGTCAGGGCTAGATGTTTTGTTCAGAAATATAGGCTGTGTGTATCCATTTTCTTGTCAGATAGGTCCTTGAAAGAGCGGTAACGCCAATATGCAGCTTGATGCTAGGGAGTACAGGACCTCTAATGCCGTATGAACCATTCACCATCAACTTCCTGGCCTTTTGTGTCTTTCATTTTTGTTTTTTCTAGACAACATACTTTTTGGAATTCTGAAGGCAGCAGAGCTGAGAAGGGAAAGAGTTTACATTTAATCGTAAACTGGTTTGTCTCCAAACTGAAAGGATACCAGGATCAGTAGGGTGTTCTAATAATACTGTTCCAACTGATACCGTTACTCCTTTTCTAAATGGATGTTTTTCCTTTGTTGCCTTGAAGAGCAGCTATAGTCATCTTGTGAAGGTAGCAGAACAAGCAAAGAGAAGTCTCTGAATGTCTGATTTTAAGATGTTTGATTCTGTTTAGAGCCTTTGTAGCAAAGTTACTTTCAAATGTATGTGCTTGCGTCTTTTGAAGTTCCTTGAACCACTGCTTCTTTGCTTTCAAGACTTTTATTTAGTTCTTTGTAGTGTTCATAATTCAGTTTTCCTGTGAGCATTCATTTTCATTTTGTGGAAATTTGAAGTAAACCTCAGCCTGGTAGTTGACAGGAAAAAAGCTGATCTCTCTCCCTGGGCTTCCTATGCATTTCTCAGCTACTGAAAATTAACTATTCTTGGATGCTCCAGGAAAATGGAGTTTCTCAAAAGGTGGAGTTGTAGTAACCTAAAGTTTTTTCAAGAATACCCTAGAATAGAAGTTTCCCACCTTTTTGTGTATGATTGTCTCTTTACCCTCGAAATATTTAATGGCCCTTTACATGATAGTAGTTGTATTGTAGTATACTTTCATTGAGGAAATACATGATGACGAAAAAAAGCTATAAATGCGGTATTGCTTTTAAATTAATTTTATTAACTATAACGTCAACCTGCATTTTGAAAAATGAGACTGTATCTATACATGTATAGCAGAGAGAGAGAAACAGAGAGGTCAAGCCACAGAAAGTATGTTGTCTTATTTGTTGTCTTATTTGTTCTATTGAGTCATGATCTTTAGACTCGAAAGGGTGCACCAGATATCTTAGCAGTAAATTGATACTCAAACTAAGTAAGGACATAGCAGAAGAGCACTTAGCAACTTTTATTGAGTTCATATCACATGGCCCAGAGGAGTCACATCTTTGGGTACAGAAAGCGCCATTGCCAGTTGTGTTTTGGAAGCAATTACAGAAGTACCTCTGGTCTAGAGAAGAGCAGATGTCTTGATTTTCAAGAAAGGGGGAAAAGAATGTAGCCTGCAAATTAAAGGCCACTACATTTGATCTATTTTATGTTGACTTAGTAAAGGAATAACTAGTGAACCTTTCTAGAAAAAGAAGCAGTCATCACAAAGAGCCACTGTGGTTTCGTTATTTTCTAAACCGGTAGTTCAGGAGAATGCTATAGAGTTGTTTTAGTAAGATTTTAGAAGAATATCTGATAATGTTTCTCATGCTTTTCTTGTGGACAAGGTGGAGAGATGTGTGCTAGACAAGCCCATATTTAGTTTGATTTGGAGATGACTGAATAGTCAAGTCAAAGAGTTATCAGAATGGTTTGTTTTCATT